>OW285238.1:147627194-148860369 GCA_935421215.2 Melolontha melolontha | reverse complement strand
GTGCGAAGAGAGAATAAACACATGAGGTTACCGTTTTCTTAAGAGAGTTAAATTGCCGGTATACGCGGACGCCGTGTGTGTTGCGTTACTATATGTGTTAGCTTTACAGTGCCCCATGTGCGACACTTTGATCAGTGGTTTTACCAACTGATGATGACAACTTAGTTGTTGAAATACGATTAGTAATTGTGGTAAGGGGCTATATACCTTTTTGAGTTCCTACATTTGTGTTATTGTTTTAGAAACAAAGCTGTAATTGGTTTTTATAATCGAAAGTTGTTTTATTTTTTTGTTTTCGAATAATTGCTTAACACAGTGAAGGATTGGGAAGATTCATCAGACAATTCTGAAATTAGATCTTTTAGATGACAGAAATTCTTGCAATAAAAAAAGCGGCTTCCAACTAAGTGCCCCATCTTGTAATAACAGGTAGAGGTGGAAAGAGAGTGTTTGGTAGATTTTCTTTATAGAAGTGAATCCTTATAGGCGCTTTAAGGAAGATTTTCTTCATGTTGGAAATTAAACTATTTACAAGAGGAAAAAGTTTCCTAATTTCTTCAGCAACCCTACTCAAAGCATGAGCAAGATATGTTGCATGTATCAAGTTCGGATAAAAGATTTTCAAATTTTGCCCGGCCTTTACTATATTCGGTGCCGCATCTAGCAAAATGAGCAAAAAATTATCGCCAAGAACAGGCATAGGAAGAAAAAATGTTGATAGTTCCTCTTGAACAAATCTGGTCACCGTGAGTGCATTTGTTTTTCAGAACTCTTTAGAAGCAATGAGGTAAGGTTTTGGCAGAAACTTGTCACTAGGAACACATATCAATAAATGAGCAATCCAACGTTCTCTTGAATCGATGGTTTCATCAATACATATTTCAAAATGTTTGTTCCGAATTTCAGCTTTAATTTCCTCAATTACCTCAGAATAGAAGGAACTTACGTAATTTTTTCGTAGTGTTGTTTCACCTGGGACATTGAATTTGCAATACTTCTGGAGAAAAGAAGTGAAGTTTTGATTATGTAGCTTTGACAAAGGGAATTTTTGATGTCATCATTGCATGACATAGGTTAAAGATGTCTTGTTCGTTTAACTTTTTGGACATTGGCTGGAAATATTGCGTTAATGTGGGTTGTGTCTCCAGATTTCATCTTATCCAATTTAGTAATATGAACAGAAGTTTTCACGTGTTCGTCTATTTAATATTTTTTATCGCATGGTATCTGCAACGTAAAAAAAAACAAAAATTGAAATATCAATTTGAATAGTAATAATATCAATACTTAGATCTAAATTCCTAACAAATAAGTTCAGAGTATTAAACGAAAGCGCCCCGAGTGTGCAAATTGTGCGAAATCGGTCGATATACCTAGGGTTCCGTATGAAAAATTAAGTTAATACTGACAAGGCAAAACTAAAACGCCGTGTATATTTCTCTCTATTTTCATTGTGTATGTTCCTCAAAAACAATGTAAGTTGCTTTTAATTTTTTTTGTATCTCAAAAAATGACAGATATCGACCGATTTCGTACCAGCCTCTATATTGAATATTCAAAAATTATACTTACAATTTTAACGCACCCAGAACAGTAGAGTTTTCCCATATCTATAAGTAGTTCTTTGTATGGCTTAACCCACAACGACGCTCTACTGATTTTGGGCATTTTACTAATAAAAATGAATAAAATACCACAACGCTTCAAAGCACAAATCGATCGTATCTCTTCAGAAGCACAATCAGAAATAAAATTCAGAAATCCATTTATTATTTATCTATAGCAAGCGCCAATTAAGTTGGCGCGAGTAGGGGGTGCGCAGAAGCCGTTTTTAAAAACGTCCACCCCCACTACTGAAGTAATTGTCAGAATACATTTGTCATTGACGTTTGACGGAACATAATGTCTTTGCTAGGCGATCATAAAGTGATATACGTTAGAATTATCTGACATTTGATGTAAAACCAAATACAAATCTCCCCACTACCTCTAATCCTGCGCGAACTTACCCCTACTCGCTACAACTTAATTGGCGTTTGCTATACTTATGTAAATATTGGTACAATAAAACCCTCGTTAACGGTTTAAAACGACCTATTTTGAATTCTCGGAATTTAAGACTGGGAATACCCATATTCTTGTACCTTGCAAATTTTCTTGAGAATTGCAACCATAATAAAGTAAATTACTTCATAATGGAAGATTTATAAAATTGTTTATCTTGAACTCCTGAAACGTCTGCCAAATATCTACATCATTCAAAATTCTTTCAATTATGCACAACATGTTATTTATGAAGGATATATGTAAATATTTAAAAAAATTCATATAATATGCAATATATGCAGAATATACGCTTTACATATTTGGGTTACATTATAAATTACAAAAAGTTAAAATAAAAATGATATTCGACAAGCACTAGCTGCGTTGTTAATTACTAGTGTTCGATGTAAAGAAAACATTAGATCATAATACAGCACTGCACTTGTTATATTTTTATACGGAAACATAATATTAAATGTTACGGAATAAAGCTCTGTAATAGAATGGTTATGGTGAACGGAAAAGTATTAGTGTGGTAGCGAAAAGAAAGTAAATAATAGTTTCGCTGTGGACCCCAGATAATCCGTGTGTCATTTTAACGTTCAAGCAAAGCGTTCCCAATCGTGTCACACTGGCTAAACCTGAACATAAGCTATACAGACTCACAACTGAAACTGGCCGCATTGTTCCTACTTCACGGCCACTCGAACAAGAGCTCCTTTCTGTCCTCCTCCCCGGAACTCTCGTCCTTTTCGCTGTTCACTTGCCCTTTTGTTCACTCTAAACCAGACCGTACAAATTAGTTACGGGAGTTTATCTATGTACATGCATAAACTGTGAAACTGAATATTAGAATAATAAACATAATAAACTATGCAAATAATGGGGTTTCAAGTTATGGGGCTCTTCGATAAATTCTATGTATATGGATGTATATCTGAAATTGTCTGAACAAGGAACACTTACGAATTTTGCAAGATAGCTCTATCGATCTTTAATAGCAAAATGCGAATTTCGCGGGTGGCTCTTTTTTATATAAAACTACAAGTAGATCCTGAATAATTTAACCTTTATACTGGGAAACTGGTATAACTAGTTATTTGAAGAGGCAAACAGTAAACACAAACAAATCAAGAAAGATACAGTAGTTATGTGGGCATTGTTAAATTAGATTAACCTCGGCAGCAATGTTTTAAATTCGCAAACGCGGTATATTTATAAGAAAAAAGTGTGAATATAGCTAACTAACAAAGTAAAATTTAAAACTTTTTCTACACAATTAAATTCAGGTCAACATTCATTAATTTACTATACAATATTTTGAAGCGTTATGTGATAAACTTGCCTTTCGAGTTCTTGTAAATAAAACTAATTAGAAACAATATACTAATAATAAAAGTACACTAATAGCACCCAAGAGGGATTGAATTCAATCAACCAGCGACTGGCGTGTTAGAATATTGTAATATAAATGTGAAATAAATATTGTGAAAATAAATATTATTATTGTTGTTATTAGTTCTTAAGTGTTCGTAGTGTACTATTATTATTAATATAGTGTTTCTAATTACCGTTAGTTTATTTAAAAGAACTCGAAAGACACGTTTATCACAAGTAAGTCTCCATTTGTTAGAAAATATTTTTTTTATCTCTGGAAATTAATCGGGTCGTCGATGGTTTTCGTCGATCCAGTATCTAGCAAGCAAGCATAAGTCCTTCCTTCCATAATAGCATCCACATACAGGCCGTTGGTTTGATGCTGCAAGGATGCGACTTGGCCAAGCGTCCTTGGGACTTCCTGATGCCGGATCGATGATTGCCCCCACTCATCGACCCGCTTTAGTTCTTCTGTTGCTCAGCCGATGCCTGGTGCGTATCGCTATTTCGGAGACCATCTACAAACCGTTTGGACAGCCAGGTGTTTCAGGAAGTTATTTGGTGCCATCAGATATGCAAGTCGAACCACACTGGCAATATTTGCCTTAAATTCCTGAAGGTTCTCGCCTTTATTCTGGGACCGTTTCTTCAGTTGGATATGATATACCTGCTCCAGATGCGCACGGCCATATCTCATCTCCAACCGTTTAATGAATTGGGAATAATCTTTGCGTGTTTCAGGAGGTAATGTCTGCAGCATGTCACTAGCATCCCGCCCCCGACGCTATAATTAAAGGAGTAGCCTTTTCAGCAGATGACCATGCGTTTGCTTCTGCGGCTGCTTCGAATTGCGTCAAGTAAATCGCCCATAACGTTTTTTCCATCATAGGTTGGTGGAGATAGCCACAGCTTCTTCCTTTATTTCGATGGGCCGCGGCGTAGCTTCTTTGTTGATCTGCTTGAGATCATAATGGCTCATGGTCACAGGTAATTTCATTTCCTCTAAAAGTCTAGAATGTTCTCCAATTTTCTCCTCTACAGCTATGAAGACCTCTTTCTTTAACACTTCTGAGTTTTCCGTTAGTCGCTGTTCTAGAACTTTCTCCAAAGTTTTCACACCTTTCAGATTCTTTTGCTTCATTTGCTCTAGACTTTTCCTGAAAATTCTACAATTTTCTAGTAGTTGCTTTTTCAAATTTTGCATTTGAGTTTGCGAATCTATTACTTTCTATTCCATGTGTTCCGTTTGGGTTTGAAAATTCTCTATTAGTCGCTATTCCAAAGTTTTAACACTATCCAGATTCCTCTGTTCCATTTGATTTTGTGAATCTATTTGACGTTGTTCGAAAGTTTGCGAATTGTCTGTTAATCAATCGTTGTTTCAAAGTTTTTACATGTTCATATTCTTCTGCTCCATTTAAGTTTGCGCATTCTCTATTAATCGCCATTCTAAATTCTTCATACTGTCCAGATTCTTTTATTCCATTTGTTTCATTTGAGTTAACAGAGAATCTACGTCAGTGTTTCCATTTGGAACTTGGAAGAAATAATTCTCTGGATCCTCGTATTCTTTGGTTAACACATCTCGAAGTCGCTGCTGGAGGATTGCCTTTTTACCGGTTGTTTCCTCATCCCTCTCCTCTAGTTTTCGTTTCAGGTCGGTCATTTTTAAATCAGAGAGTTTCACTTTATTCGCCATCACGATATTTAAAATAAACGTCTTTCCGCACTGTATATTTATTTAAACGAATATTTAATTAACGCTAAATTGTCCACTTAGTCGTTAATTAATTCCACACCGACACCACTTGCGATAAACTTGTCTGTCTGGTTCTTTTAAATAAAACTAACGGTAATTAGAAACACTATATTAATAATAAAAGTACACTAAAAAAACTTAAGAACTAATAACAATAATATTTATTTTCAAAATATTTACTAACAATATTCTACCACGCCTGTCGCTGATTGAATGAATTCAATCCCTCTTGAGTGCTATTTATATCCAAGGGAAAACTCCCGCATGTTCGGTTTTCTAGTACCTTCCGTCCGATGTTTTCCAGAAAGGCCTGCACGTCTTGACGCGTGCGGCGGGTGACGTTACTATTAATTAAGGTCAGTCTTAAATATGATTAGAAACAAAAACTTTTTCTATTGAAGTTTTACTAATTATCAACTTTATTTTATTATTAACTTTAAATAGTTTTGCAGTTCTTTAGAAGGCAAAAAGCCCTACGTACAGATAGGTTTGTGTCTGTTACGGGAGCAATCAGGAATTCCTCAAGGAACCGTACTTGGTTCATTTTTTGTATGTAGTATATGTTGTAATGTTGCCTGGTCCTATGGGCTACATTGTTATGTAGGTTCGTGGAAGCGTGTATGAATTAAATAATACGCGTACGAACTTGGTTTAACATTTGTATAATTAGTTAATACTTATAACAAGGTAACAATACTATTTACATAATCAATATAATACAGTAGCCGAAAGAAAGTTCTATAACGTACTCGCAAGTCGTACTGACTGTCTAACTAAGACTGATCTCTCTTCTTTAATCGAATGTCTTATATACATTCAAAGAACCTTCTTTCGGCCATCAACTACTTAAAACATCAACAAGATTTGCAAGCGTGCAACTATGATTCATAACCTTGTGTATGCAATTTTAATACAATATAATGAGACCGGGGCCGCACCTTGAGAAAGTAGTACATACGCAAATATCTTAAATCAAGTTATCACAATGTGAACGACGTCTCATCTGAGAATGCTTTGTTATTTGCCGATGATACAACGGTATTTGTGATTTTCGACAAGAAAGATTATCCAACGAGTTTAGCAAACAAAGATTTGCAAAAACCTGGAATTGTATTTGCTGCTAATTTTAATACAAATTTTTAAACTGCTATTCTTGCTACTCTGATGTTCACCATCGTAGAAATGCGGGTTGATAGACACCTTCGTCGGGCAATGCCTTCGGCATCTTCGGCCATGGCGCCAAGACGGTTCAAAAAATCTGGATTTCCTACAAAATGGGCACAAATTAACCGTGAACTTGCTCGTTTATGTTCGGCGTACAAGCCTTTGGAATCCAATTTGCAGAATTTTTTTTCGTATCTAAATCGACGTGAATATGATGAATTTACTCTGTTGGAATCGATTTCGGTAAGAAGAAAGTTGCTAGTTCTTCTTGAATAAACCTTGTTTTAAATTATTTGCCTTTTCCAACTATTTGGATGAAATTAAATAAGATTTTTCTGAAACCGATACGTTAAGGATACCAATCATTAAATGAACTATGTATCGGCCCACACTATCAGTAGTTTCATCTACGCATATATAAAGATAATTGTTTGCAACAACCTTCTTAATGCTATTCAATGTTTCTGCATAGATACAGCGAATATATTTTTTTCTTAGCGTGCTCTCATCGGAAATGTTATATTTGCTGATGTACTTTTGCAAAAATAACTTAACATTCAAATTGTTTAATTTATGTAGTGGAATATCTGCCGACACAAACATTTGACACAAATATTCATTAAATTGTTCTTGTTCCGATTTTTTGGAAGTTGATGGCAAACATTGCGGTAATGTTTGCTGATTCTTTTTCGCCAATTTCATCTTCATTAGTTTTGCAGCATGAGATAGAGTTTTCATATGTTGGTCGACTTGGAACATTCTCTCATTTGTAATTTGAAAAAAAAAATATTGGATCATCGGATGTTTTCTTATTAAATAAATGTTAATAAAAGATAAAGGAATAATTAAAAACTTAATTCATTAATTAATAATTAATTTACTGACAATCTTGTAGCATTCTACGCAAAACATTTTATCACCATCCATACGCAATTCTGAATAATGTGCAATCCATCCAGCCACAGTCGCTATTTTCGGCATTTTTGCTATTATATATCACAACTCACAAGTTGACACTTCGAAAAGCCAACGTAAAATGACGTTTAAAATAATTACTTTCGAATGTGGGAATAAATTTCTCCGAATAGCAAAGAAACACATATACTCCTAATTTTCTTGTAAAAAGTATTTTTGTATTTATTTAGAAGTTTTAAGGTATTATCCTTTCCTGGAGCAGCAAAACTGCTGCTGTGGATTGTTTCATCGTCATTTTCATTAGTCTTATCAACTTGCTAGGTATTTGTAAATTTTCGGCATCTTTAAAAATCCCATCATGTCTCAGGCTGTCAAATGCTTGCTTAAAGACAATGAATAATATTCGGAGTTCGATGTTTTGTTCAGCATTTCTCTATAATTTGGTTTAAATATATATAGCGTCGATAGGCTCTGTCTAAATTCCAGCTGATATTCCCCAATGCTTTCCTCTGTCAGATTTTTCACTTTTTCATATATTAAGGATGTCACTAGCTTGTAACATACAGTCAAACGTGATATTCTTCTATAGTTGTCACATAGCATTGGATTTCCGTTTTTGTATACTGGAATTATTAATGTACAACGGACATGCTCATATGAAATCTTTAGTGCCTCAGCTATATGTTTCAGCTCAATTCGACGCTCTGATAATATCATGTCATGAACTGCATCAATATTTTATGGGGTGAACACCAAAATTGGCCTTTCTAAGCGCCTCTCATCTTCAACGGAAAGTTTTTTTCTTTTGAATGATGCAATACAATTTTTGACTGTCGCATATGATGGGCATTGCTCGCCAAGTGTGTTAAGCGGATCTTCGTAAATTTCGTTACCTCTTAACATCTTCAAATACAAGTATTTGGTGATGCCTTTATACTCCAATTTATCGATTTTCACATTAGCATTCGACATGCTTTCTTTCAAAATTTACCTCATGAGAATATTTTAACTGCTTGACGTAAGATTTTATAGTGGCACTTTTAAAACATCATTATTTCTTGCTGTTATAACGATATTTTGTTTTATTCAAGGAAAGTCGCCTAGGCTAACTAGATATCAATACCCCCTCGTATGTCTTGTAATAAAACGTAGCCATAGCCTTAAAAAAGTAATTAAAAACGAAAAAAAGTTTAAAATCTCTATAAAAAAATGTTTACAACATAATGCAATATATTATTTTTGTAATAAAAACCGTCAGTTTATAAAATAAAAATATTATTATCAATAATTTTAATAACAGATACTACCATTCGTTAAATAAAAACATCTGAAGCTCGCTCTGAAATTTCCTTTATTTTACACATTTTTTAATTCAAAAATCGAAAAATTTTTGTATAAATACCGTTGGGTTATCTGCTACATCTAATATTTATGGTTTGCAATAGGCCATTGATGCAGCGAGACGGAAAGCAATGTCGTTATGAGTTATCGGGTCTCTAAAAATACGAGCGAAATGGTAAAAATACTTTACGCGCAAAACACATGCATTTGGACAGATTTATCAAAAAGCACGGTCGTTATCATCGGTTGCATTAACTTTTCATATCTATTTGTTCGTTCAATTTTTTTTCTCTTGACATTTTTATTAAGAGGAGCTTTCTTAAAGCTCGGGCAAATATATTTCAATATAGCTTTGTTAGTCTGGTAACAAATCTTATTATATCGAAGACTGTGATCTATTCTGTAAAAGTTAATTTTAAATATTATTTTGATAAGTACTTCGATAACTAAATAGTCATCATCAGCAGTAAGAAAAAGTATTATTCTCGGAGTCTCAACATACAGTTTACACAAACATCACCGACATTTGGCGTTTTCGAGGTGCCCACAGTTTTTCGCGAATATCTTAAAAACTAAAAGAGATAGGCGGGCGCGGATGTGTTTATCGGAATCAGCGGCACAAAATACATCAAATAAAAGTATCGGAACGCCGAAAATCTAAACTTTTTGATTTTTTGAAATTTTCAAATTTCTACCGCCTGAGGTTAAAAAAAATTGCGAAATTTTCAAAATGCCGTCACTCCCTTATTTATTGTCCGATCGACGTGAATTTTGGGGTGAATGAAAGTATTCGTCGAAACGGTTAAAACTAGCCCAAGAACGTGCCCATAGGACGATCCGTTTGGTCGCTATAGCGGCCGGAGCTTTCCGGAAATTTCCGGATTTTTTCGGCAAAATTTCGGTTTTTCAGACATAACTCCGAAACCGGACGTCGTAGAGTGTTCTGGTTTCCAGCAATCGATTTGGCACGTCGATCCGCATCCGTGAACGTAGGAATGACCGTCCAGGATGGTTTATTTTCGGAGATACGGTGGTGGCCCAAAATCGCAATTTCAATTTAGTGCGATTTTCGAAATTTTTTTTTTTCGCATTTCGACTCAAAAACCGGGGATTTCTAAGGCGCTAAAGAAGACTGTATAAACGTTGGGGCGCCGAAATTTGGCGTTTTCGAGGTACCCACAGTTTTTCGCAAATATCTCAAAAACTAAAAGAGATAGGCGGGCGCGTTTGTGTTTATCGGTATCAGCGGCTCAAAGTACATGAAATAAAAGTATCGGAACGCCGAAAATCAAAACTTTGATTTTTTGAAATTTTCAAATTTCTGCAACCTGAGGTTAAAAAAAATTGCGAAATTTTCAAAATGCATCATGAATGAAATCGCCCACAAGATATAGCAAATTTCGTCCTATAAGGTGGCACTATTTAATAAGTGACATCTGACGGACGAAAGAGACTATGCCGAAAAAGGCCACCTTTCGCTTGACCAGCTATGCTGGCACATAAACGAAAAAATACGTATAGGTGTAGTCCATTAACACGAGCCAGATGGCGGTAAATATACAAAAAGGTTTAAGTATATCAATACGTTATGCACGTATTACGCATTTGTTACAAATGAAACAGACATGCAATATACATATCTGTAACTGTACACATGGACAATACACCCCGTATTTTCAGCATTTACTTCTGCTTAAGACGCGCGTTTCTGCCATCTATAGGCGTCGTCAGTCAAGATATGGAAGCAATGTAATAAAAATGATACAAATCTTTTTAAGAACAGATTTGTATCTGTATATACATTTACGGTGAAATCGCCTACAAGATATAGCAAATTTCGTCCTATAAGGTGGCACTATTTAATAATGACATCTGACGGACGAAAGAGACTATGCCATCTGGCTCGTGTTAATGGACTACACGTATACGTATTTTTTCGTTTATGTACCAGCATAGCTGGTCAAGCGAAAGGTCGCCCTTTTCGGCATAGTCTCTTTCGTCCGTCAGATGTCACTTATTAAATAGTGCCACCTTATAGGACGAAATTTGCTATATCTTGTAGGCGATTTCAGCGTAAACGTATATACAGATACAAATCTGTTCTTAAAAAGATTTGTATCATTTTTATTACATTGCTTCCATATCTTGACTGACGACGCCTATAGATGGCAGAAACACGTGTCTTAAGCAGAAGTAAATGCTGAAAATACGAGGTGTATTGTCCATGTGTACAGTTACAGTTATGTATATTGCATGTCTGTTTCATTTGTAACAAATGCGTAATACGTGCATAACGTATTGATATACCTTCTTGTATATGCGACAATATTGACATGGGGATGCTGTCGTGGATGTGTAAAGTGTGTGTTAGGGCTCCAAGTGTAAAACGAATTATTCTAAAATGTAGTGGTTCGCATATTGGACCTAATTTAATAAAGAAAACAAAGGAATTAGCATCAAAGACAATATTACACAAAATCTTTTAATATCAAATATTTAATGTAGTGAAATATATATGTACACAAATATTGCCTCAATTAATTATTTAATTATGAAATCGATGATTTATTGCATTTTTATTAATATTTTTATTATATTTACTCATATTTGCATTAATTTTCATTGAAACCAATTCTGATTACAAAAGATAATGTACAAATATTTTGATCTAAATTGTATAAAACTTTTGGTTGCTAGCTGTATGAGCATTAAGAAAAATCAAAGAACACGCGGCTTAGTCATTAGAAAATTAAGGTAATTAAATATTTAATTCGCATTTAAAATATTATAAAAAATAAATACAAAATATTCACTAGATGATATTATATAAACTATCAAATTCTATATAAATCGATCAAGAAAAATTAATAATATAGACACTCACCATTGTCATGGTAAAATAGTATATTGTGAGACAAGTGGTTGAAATGAAATTTCTACGTTGAGAGTGGTAAAAAAGTAATTCCAGACGTTGAAATTCTATCAGCCACAAGTTTCATATACAACGTGTTTCAAAAAGAATTTCTCCTATAAATTACTATGTTCTTCATTCTTGAAATGCAAATACAGATTAAATGGTATGAAGGTTGTGCAATTAGATTATTAATTTATTTAATAAGAAAACTTAAAAGATGGGATATTAATCAAGCAGCAGAAATTTTAATTATTATAATTTATAATTCATATATATATATATATATATATATATATATATATAAGTGATTAGATAATTTCTTAGCCGTTCATTAAATATAACATTTGATAAATTATTGGAGGTTTTCGGCTTTTATATGAAATATTTACAAATATCAAGTTAGTATGTATGTAATTGCAAAGTAAGGGGGTATGTAATCATTGCTGTCTACAAATTACAAAGCAAATCATACGAAATTTATAATTGAGAAAATGTCTATGTTGGGACTCGAACCCAAGTCAACAGCTTGCCTAATCACTCATATAGCTTTGGAGTAATAATTAGCATTTCAAACATTCAAATCTGACATCTGCTCTCAAAACACTGACATCTACTTTCAATAACTCACATCTAATTTCAAAATAGGCATCTGCTTTCTAATCTGACGTTTGCTTTCATAACTGACACCTGCTTTCAAAAACAGACATCTGCTTTCAGTAACTGACATTTGCTTTCACTAACTGACATCTGCTATCAAGACTGACATGAGCTTTCAAAACTGACTTCGGCCTTCAACTTGACATCTACATTCAATAACTGACATCTGATTCATCGACACTTTTACTTTATAATGCATTTCTGAATAACTTGAACCTGGGTCTATTGTGGTCTAGTGGTAATGACGACAGCCCGGCAAGCTGTAGACTTGGGTTCGAGTCCCAACATAGACATTTTTTCAATTAAAAATTTCGTATGATTTGCTTTGTAATTTGTAGACAGCAATGTTTACATCCCCCCTTACTTTGCAATTACATACATACTAACTTGATATTTGTAAATATTTCATATAAAAGCCGCAAACCTCCAATAATTTATCAAATATTATGTTGTCAAAAATATTCTGCAATATATTCGGTGTTATTCCATTACATTTAATTGTAATTGTATTCATCAAGTCATTTAAGTTATTCATTCTTGTCTTGTATACATTTTTTAGCAATCCGAATATAGAAAAATCTAAAGGAGTAAGATCTGGTGACCTTGCTGGTCAAAGACCTCTGCTTATAACTCGATGAGGGAAGTAATATTCTAAAGCGCGAAATTTTCACGAGTTGTACGTGCAGTAGCCCCATCTTGCTGGAAGTAACTCTTATTGTATTCGTCTCGTTCCACTTGAGTTAAAAATGGTGTCAATAACTGTCCTCGGTATCGTTGGCTATTAATGTTATTGTGAAAAAATATTGGTCTTATTTTTCTTCGACAAGATACAGCTTATCATATTCAAACTTTAACAGGATGTAAAGTAACTTCGATGTGATTGTTTGAATTATTTATAGACCATGTTCTATAATTTTGTTTATTTAAAAACCCGATTGAATGAAACCATGCTTAATCAGTAAAATCTTAGATCAAGAATTACGTCATTAATTAAATTTTCTTGAAAGGAGTTGTAATAATCAAGTATAGTAGCATGATCCTAGGTAAGATCTGTTGAACAATAGATACCTTGTATGGATACATATTGCTATGAATAGTGAGTTAGTAGTTGGATGTACCACTATTCACACCAACTCTGTCCAGCTTAGGTACTCAGTCGGTTACTTTATTTAAATGGGACTGCTTTCCTCTCCGGGTTTCCAATGGAAAACGTGGAAAAATAATTGAATTAATACCACAATCAGGCGCCACACAAAATATATTTGTGAATATTGTTAGTTTTACTGAAGTTACTGTTAAGCATACAAGTAGAAAGGTAATTAAAGAGATATACACATCTTTGCTCAAATGAATCTTTAATATATAAAAAAAATAAAAAAGAAAAAAAAATTCTTTATAGAGTATAAAGAATTGTGTAATACAAACTTACACTTAGAGGTAAAAGAATTTGTTGAAAATGACCGCAAAACAAATCCAAACGTCCTCTGATTACACCCGAACTAAATTAAATCTAATAAATTGCAAAGATGTTTTTTAAATTTCACCCCTAATAAACAACTTCAAAAAGATAAACAAACAGAACTGACAGACCGAAGCAAATCTCTAACACATGCGCAGTCACATGTAATAAAAAACTCTGCCCTTGAATCCCAACGTGCAAAATTTACAAGTTATAGAAAATTTTTTTATATTGAAATTTTAAAATACGTTCTTTGTCATTTATATATATATATCTAAGATAAAATATATATCAAAATTACCACAATGGTAAAATACAAATTAATACATACAAGAAAATAATAATAAAGATAATGATTTCTTTTACTTATGTAAATAAAATGTATTTTTTTAATTTTTTTATACGAGACACTAGAGTTAGAAGAACGTACAAAATTAAACAACTACGAGTTTTGCACACTCGTAAATCAATCCGTAAGAAATAAAGCACCAAAACTAATTAATAAAAATCACGAAGCTACTTAAACTAAGATAAAAAAAATATCTTATCACTCACGTCTTCTTAACTCTGATAACAATTAGTGTCTGTCCACAGATAGCTGACAGGCTCTCTATCATAAAAAAAATATAGTTTCAAGGTAAAATTTGCCCAGCCGAACAAACGGCGTGCGCCCACTGCGCAAGTCAAAATAATAAATTCACAATTTATGCACTAGCAACCAAAATAACAGTTCAATCAAAAATAATTAAAATTTTTCAAAATGTTGCGGGGAAAAGTCCATAGCAATATGTAAACGACGCTTTAAAATTCTATGAACGGTACTAGAAGATACGTTCATTTGAACTGATAAACGACGAACTGATGTATGTGGGTTTGCTCCAACAAGGTTTTCTATGTTTTCATCAATATTTTGTTGTGTACGTGATCTACCAGGACTTTTGTCTTTTAACACAGGTCCTGTAGCCCGAAACTTCTCCACGACTAGACGAATGTAAAGTGGTATTATCCACAACTCTATTAGAGAACTGCATGTGAAACTGTAGCTTACATTCCGCGTAAGAATATTGCCATTCTCCGTTTAGAAATTATGCACTTCGGGAATTTGCTTCAACAATAAAAATATTTTCTTGCAATGTGCACATTATTTAGTAATATTGTTTCTCTACGGCTATTGAATAATATATTCATTCTGCATACTTATTCAATTGTATAATGGCATCAATTCTTCACCCTGTGTGTAATGAATCATTATACATGGCCTGTTGACGAATCACATCACTCGTATTTTCATTATTCAACGGGCAGTACAACATTGATGCAGTATAAAGTATGCGTTACCTAGCAACCGCTAAACAAGTTAAAATTTAAGACGTCAAATACATTTTCTGAGTATCTTACGTTGCTCGCATACTTTCTTCCTAAAAAATAAGCTTTGTCGCTAATGAAAGCGATAGTGATGAAATGTGTACACCCCCAGATATTGTAGACATTGCAAAAGCAACATCTATTAGTAATAAATATTAGTAATTGTTCTAATTTTAAATTAACATTTGCAAACAAATAAATTAAACTGTTATGTACCTAAGTATTCTCTTTTTTATTTAATCCTGTAGCCGTAGAGAAAGTATAGTCTTTAACTCGCGTATAATAGGCTATTATTAACTCGGGTGATTACAACGCTCGCCTACGGCTCGCGTTGTAATCTTCACCCTCGTTAATAATAGCCGTCATTATACGCTCGTTGAAGAATATACTATTATTAAGTAAAATGGTATATTATAGTATAAGTGAGGAAAGTACTAGTTTCGTTCACGCGTGTGTCAGTTTGACACACGAGGCGCCAGACAAGTGTAGCAAGATGCACAAGTGAGCGAATGTAGTTTCTTCACGAGTGCAGTATAGCGTTTTATTCAATCCTGCTCCTAAATTTTATCGAAAATTAAAAAATTTCAGTTTATCTCACAGTTATAAGTTATATCGCATTATTCATGTCAATATAAATAATATAGAATAGACAGATAAATATATTATCAATATTTTATTTTTTGCTTGATTTATAGTAAATTTGTGCTCAATTTAAGTATTTATTAACAAAAATATAGAACAAGAAAGTAATTTAGTTGTACCAAGAGATATTTTGAATGAAGCGGATGCACTTGTACTTAATTTATTGCCACAGAAATCTAAAGAAAGGTATATAAATTAATTATTAAAATTTCATAGTTGGATTAATATAAAAAGTGTTCCTGTTATAACGCCGAATATACTCTTAGCGTAATATAACGGATTACTAGAGAAGTATGCACCGTCTTCTCTGTGGTCCACATATTCTATGTTGAAATCTACTTTATTTGTCTTTGAAAAGATAGATATCAGTAAATAAGTTCATAGTATAATATTTTTACTTGTATGTTTTGAATAAATTATACGAATTCTATTTTAATTTAATTTTCATTAAATTCTTCTCTCAAATTTCTTATCCAAAAATATTGAAAATTAAAACGTCAAATTTTTTGACATACGAACGGACGAAAATGATTTACCTCACCCCGAGTGAGCAAAATAGACGGTTTTAGGTTTAGCAGCAAGTGGAGAAATAACGTGTTTCAAAGGCAGGATTTAACTAAAAATATTTGTTAGAAAAAATTATATTGCTGGTCACAAAATGACAAATGTAAATGACATTAGATAAATAGTTAGTTATGAATAAAGGACAAGTGGCTTATAAAAATTTGCGAGTACTAGTTACTCAGTGCCTACTGAGATGAAGTTTTGAAACACGTTGTACTGTTTTTTCTTAAATTTTTAAAATAAACTTTAATAAACTATTTTTGGTATACATTAACTATAATAGAACAATTTGTGAAATTAGCGCCAAAAGTAGGATATCAAAAAATAACAATAAATGGAATAACAATGATTTGGGACAGCTGCAGAAATGAATTGGTAGAGAATAAAAAATTTCGAATTACAAAAAACTAACTACAACCTTAACAAATGATGGAGACGAGCAGGCAACGACAATGAATAGGAAACGGAAAAAGAATAAATTGGTAAGGAATAGTAGAGGCAGGGCAAGAATTGGAACATGGAACATTAAAACATTGATGGAAATAGAATAGATGGAAGAAATAAGCAGAGAAATGGAGAGATACAAAATAGGAATTCTGGCATTACAGGAGGTGAGGTGGAAAGACGAGGGGCGAATAGACAAGCGAGAGTACTGTGTGTTGTATGCAGGAGAAGAAAAACAAGGAAGGAATGGAACGGCGTTCATGTTAGACAAGAACTTCAAAAATAAAATATTGGAATTTAAGAGAATAAACGACAGAATCTCATATCTAAGAATATATCTAAGAAATAGCGAATATATCAATAATAAATGCATACGCACCAACTGAAGTATCACTACCAGAAGAAAAAGACGCATTTTACGAAAAAATTGAGGAAATATGCGAAATGATACCAAAACATGATACGTTGATAGTGCTAGGGGATTTTAACGCAAAAATAGGTAAGGAACACCTAAGGAATGTAGCTGGAAGGGAAACAATTCATGAATCAACCACTGACAATGGGACAAGATTATGCAACATAGCAGAAGAAATGCAGTTATTTATCGTAAGCACAAAATTCAAGCATAAAAAGGAACATAAAATCACATGGACATTCCCAGGACAAAAAAGAGGAAAACAAATAGATCATATGCTAATCAAAAAGAAAAGAGAAAATTTAATAGAGGACGTTAGATCTTATAGAGGAACAAGTGTGAATACGGATCATCACTTGGTAATAGCAAAAACAAAGCTAAGAATGATTAGAAACTGTAGAACCAAAGGGATACCTAAAAAATGGAATGTAGAAAGCCTAAATAATGATGAAAGTAAAAGAAAATACCAAGAGGAGATCAAAGCACAATTAGATAAAAGAGGAAAAAATGAAAACATAGAAGAGGAGTGGCAAAACATTAAAAACGCAATAAATGATGCGTCAGATAAAGTGTTGAAGAGAAAACAAATAAAGAGGAAAACTGGATGGTTTGGTGAGTGCGAAGTCGTGATAGGGGAGAAGAGACGGGCAAGGCTGGAGTGGATAAGAACAAGTAAAGATGAAGATTACGAAATATACAAACAAATAAGAAAGGAAGGAACAAAACTCATAAGAGAAAAAAAAAATAAAATGGATAGAGACAAGGATGGACGAATTAGAAAGGGACAATAAGAATAACACGAAGTTATACAGACAGATAAAGCAACAAAAAAGGAAGAATGTAATAACCAGAACAAATAAAAATCAATGGCAGGAATATATGGAAAATACGATAAGTATAGAGGAAAGTACCAGCGAAGATGAAAGAATAGATAACCTAGACGAAGAAATTATAAAAGAACCAACAGCAGAGGAAGTGAATGATATTATCAATAACTTAAAGGATAGAAAAGCCCCAGGATCAGATAACATTAGTAATGAAATTCTAAAAAATGGAGGAGAAAAATTAAGAGAGAGAATAGACGACCTATTATTAAAAATATGGGAAAAGAAATCAATGCCCGAAGAATGGACTAGGAATCATAATACCAATACCAAAAAATGGTGATTTAACAAAATGTGATAATTATAGAAGAATAACATTACTAAACATAGTATACAAAGTATTAACATCAATTGTACTAAAAAGGTTGAATACATACCAAAGAAGAGAGATAGGAGAGTACCAGAACGGATTCATGCAGGAAAAGTCAGCAATCGATGCAATTCACTCATTAAGCCAAGTTGTAGAAAAATGCTATGAAAGAGATATAGACCTACATTTAATATACATCGATTTTAAACAGGCGTTTGACAGTTTGGAAAGGAAAACTATCATGAAGGAAGCAACAACATTGGGAATACCAGAAAAGATAAAAAGTCTAATCAGAATGACATTAGATGAATCAAAAGCAGCTGTAATTACAGAAGAAGGGATGACAAATGCAATAAAACAAACAAAAGATGTAAGACAGGGGGATGGACTTTCGGCGGCACTATTTAACATAGCATTGGAAGGAACCATACGAAGTTGTGAAATAACCGGATCCTTAATACAGAAATCAATACAAGTGATTACATATGACGATGATATTGCTGTCATGGCAAGGGACAAGAAAAGTTTAGAAAAAATAATAAAGAGGATAGATGGAGAAGCACGGAAACGAGGTCTAGAGATAAATCAAAAGAAAACGAAATATATGAGAGTGAGTAGGAAACAGGCAGAACATGGGAAGGAAATACTGATGGGAGACCGCAGGTTTGAACAAGTACAAACCTTCAAATACCTCGGAACGATTATAAGTAATAAAAACGATAGAAGTATAGAAATAGCACAAAGAATAAAATCGGGACACAACGCATACTACAGGTATAGGGAGATAATGAGAAGTAAAAAGATAATTAGGAAAACAAAATTGAAAGTGTACAAAACAGCGATAAGACCGACAGTCTTATATGCGGCGGAAACTATGTGCATTACAAGCAGGGACGCAGAAAATTTAAAAATTTTCGAAAGGAAGATAATTAGAAGGATTTATGGACCGGAGAGCATAAGCGAGGAGCAGTATCGACGATTAACTAACCAAGCTATAAGAGAAATACTAAACGGAGAAGATGTAGTAAAGGAAATCAATTCGAGAAGAATACGTTGGTATGGACACATAATGAGAAAGGAGGAAGAATCAGTATCAAGGAAAATAATGAAATGGAAACCGCAGGAAAGTGGATCCAATGGATGACCTAAGTTAAGATGGAAGGACCAAGTGATTAATGACATAAGGGCCATGGGAATCATTAACTGGCGAGAGAAGATAAAGGATAGAAAGGTATGGAGGCAAATAGCAGATGAAGGAAAGAAACATGACAACCTGTAAACACAAACAAACAAGAAAATGGAGAGGAGTGACGAACAGCCCCATAATGATAGTCAGAAGAGCTCAAGCAGCGGCTCCAATTCCGTAAGGAATGTATAGCCAGTTATATATATATATATATATATATATATATATATATATATATATATGTATATATATAAAGATTAATCGCTCTCCATAAACTTTAAAAGTGAATTCGTAAGTGTGTTTCGATTTGGGAGGAATTAAATTAGCAAATGCATTATTAGCCGCTTTTATAATTTCTTCTATCTCTACATCACTATCATCACTCATTTTAAAAAATTAATGTACTTCAGAAAAAAATATGCATAAAGTTTCTCTTGTCAGTAATTGAATGTCAAACAATTTGAAACTCGAAATCCCAGTAGTATGATAATTTCTAACTCTAGTGGTTGAAATGCGATTTCAATCATCTTAATCAATTTTAAAATGAGTGATTTCAATGTCACGAGTAGAAAACAAATATTGAATGAGAATTTTTTCACCGATGCTACCGAAAGCAAGTATTTTAAAATCAGCGATCTAAAAATTAATAAAATAATCAACATTTGAAAGATATAATCCAAGATATAGTGTTTAATTAAATTAAAGCCACATAACCTACCTTTAAAACAATATTACCTGCCCCGCCGATTTACAAATCCTACAAAACCGAAAAATATTATCCGACAACATCTTCAAGGACAAAGAAAGTCTGTATTCCTGCCTGATCCGATTAGCAAGCTTTCCAATACAATTTCCTTTCCACAATTATACAGAAATTCATTCAGAAAACTTGAATTTGCCAGGTAGATTGCCTCAATACTTAAAATATAATTAGAACATTTTTCTTTCGAATAAAATCTTAAATATCTTAAAAATATTAAAAAAAAAAACAATACTTACTAAAGGTTACTTATTCTTTGAAAAGGTCTTTTAACGAATAATAAGTATAATTTTGTGTCTAATAATCTTGTAATTCTAACAATTGCGTACACAAATAAATGTCAATATTAATTGCATTAGGCAACCTATTTACCTTCTAATTTTGTAGGCCATAGATGATGTGGCCTGTAAAGTTTGTAACCACATATACATGTTCTGCGACTTGACCGACAAATTTATACCATATACTCTGGCGGTCATTACTACCAATAAATGTTATATGACCTATAGGTGAATTCCTCTTTGTTTCGTAGATATCGATGGAATTTAAATTTAAAAATATGGGAAAGGAAATTTTATTCATAAATTGAAAGATACTTAACACAAAATTAGAGTAACTGTTCAAAATGAGATCCGCCATTTTCTAAACAAGCAGCTATTCTTCGTGTCATAGAATCTTACCAGTTAATTGATGCCAATTTATTCTTTAGAGAATTAGTAGATTCAACTATACGGTCAGTCAACTCTTCGCGTATATCTGGTTTACCATTACTATACACACGAGATTTGAGGCAACCCCACACAAAAACAATGTAAAGGCGACAAATCAGGTGACCGAGCTGGTCAACGTACAGAACCACCTCGTCCTATCTACCTTTCCGGAAAGTTTTCATTAGGAAACACCGTCTCTTGTCTCCCAAAATGTGGTGACGCCCCATCTTGCTGAAACCACATGCTACGACGAGCTTCCAAAGGAATATTTTCCAAGGAATTCAGTAATTCTTCTTCCATAAAGTGAATGTAAGTTTCCGCATTAAGACGTTCTTCAATAAAATGATGCCTAATTAGATGATTATTTAACAAGCCGCACCACACGTTGATCCGCCCAGATATGAGAATTACGTGTGTTGTTTATACCATTCCTTGTAAATTGGGCCTCATCCGTAAACAGTATGTGTGGAATAACCTCCAAATTATTTTGTAATCACTGGCAATACCGTACTCGATTTTCTAAATCTCCAGGAAGTAAATGCTGGACTTTTTGTAAACGATAGGAATAAAGCCCATTAAGGTGCAGAATTCTCCATACGTTGGTTTTAGGCATTTCCGCTGTATGAGATATTCTACGAATACTGGTAGAAGGACTTCGTTCAACTTCATTTAAAACTACTTCAACGTTTCCAAATCCATCTTTTTCTAGACAACGATTTGGGAAAAATCCTGTCTCTCTGAAACTGCGAAAAACGTTTGAAAATGTTGTGTGGTGAGGAACAATGCGATCTGGGTATCGCCTGATGTACTCCGCAGCTGCGCGCACGTCCACTTCTATTGCAAAAACCATAAAAAAAAATCATATCAGCATATTCTGCATTAGTAAAACGCGGCATAATGACATAAATTAATATTACAGCACAAAAGTCATTAATTTGTCAGTCATACGTTAATGCATCAATGCTTACTAAATTAGAGGAATTTACCTATAGGTCATATAACATTTTTTTATCGTAATGACAATGACCGCCAGAGTATATGGTATAAATTTGTCTGTCGAGTCGCGGAACACCTTGTATATTGTTTGATTGTCTTTTATTCCTCTGAAGTAAGAAAGTATCAATTAATAAGTGTATCTGAAATCTACCTAGAGCCCTAATTAAGAACTCTCTTGTAAATATAATTTATTAGAGCTAAGCCAAGGCAAGTAAGTACAATTTATCACACACTATCATAGTTATAATTTAGCAATAAACAAAATCATAACAGAATGAGCCAATGCAAACAACAAGAAGTTTAATAGGATCTTTCTCGCGCTGTTTTCAAGAGAGTGCGCTTATATTTCTGTATTTTATTTAATGATCTTTAAATATACATAACTTTAATATAATAATAATTGCAAAATTTAAGAAATATACAATTACTCACACAAAAATACAAAAAGATATGAATTCGATATCCATTGCGGAAGAGTTTCATAAATAGTGATGAATTGAGACTATTAAAAACAAAAAAATACTTAAAATTGACTTCCTTCTAGGTCAAGAAACACGAAGCGACATCGTGGACGTCGTTCTAGGTAGAATGTGTTAATGTTTTATTCGGTCTGTACACTACTACGTATACGATTCGGAGGCTCTAGAGTCTAGAGAGTGTATGTCCATTGTTTCCTTTATGCAGCAATTCCCTTTTCATATCTCTCTCCATACATCTTACACGATATTTTGTAGGCTACAGGAACTGACGCTTAGGTGGAGTCGGGCTTCCTTTATTTATTCTGCTATAAAAATGCAAGTAAATTTTTAATTCATGCCACCCCAGTAGAATTTAAATCTTCCATTCCAACACCTTCATAAATATACACATCTTCTGTTTTCATAACTTTGCACACCTACGCAGTTTTTACTTATATACGAAATTTCAGCGAAAATGTCGAGAAAGGGTGTGGCCCCATTCCTCGAAATATAAATAATTTCTAAACAAGATTGCGCAAGTGGAAACGATGAAATAACGATATCTACAACTTAAGTTGGATAAACATTGTTAATCAAGTAACTAATACTTGTGTGAATGGTAGAAATAAAATGTCGATAACTCCGACTTAAAGTGGCTTATATAATATTAATGTTAATCGTATAACTAATAGAGTGACAAGGCAGTTTGGAACACATACCGTTATATTTATGTACCTTTATCAGAATTCTAAATGAATAATAGTCTTGGTAAAAACTATATAATTTTAACATGATTATACAGGGTTTGGTAAATGTATGTGTCTATTCGAATGTATGAGATATGGAAACCTAGATTTTAATAAGACTTTCCACAACTAACTAAATGCAAATCGTGGATTCGATAAGTATACTTATATCCGAATCAGACTTTCAGTTTAGTCGGAAACGATGTTAACTATTTTATTGTAAATGAAACACCCTGTATATTTTTACGAATTTGAATAGAGCTCTGCTCTGGAAGTTTAACAATAATAAGATTTGACACCCTTTTGATCAACAACGACAAAGATATTTAATTAATACTGAATCTCAGTGGCGGCTGGTACTAAAGGGCACAAAGGCACGTGCCCACCCAACCACCAAGATAAACACAGAAAGAAATTCGCATGTAATTCAGTGCATTATTATTTTATTATTTTTACGTATTTTCATAACGATGTCTTCTTTCGCTACAGACACTAGCACATATGCTAAAGCTCAAAACTGTGTTCCGGGGCACGATTTTAGAGGTATCTATTTCGAGTATGAATTGGGTGGCTCCGCTTATCTTCGCCATATGCGCTTATACCATCGGTTTGGGGCACAAAATTTCCCGACACCAGGTACCGTCTTGTATTCATTGCGACTGCATTGTATTCGGTGCGTACCGCGCGTGCGTGATTTCAAAGGCTTGAAGTTACGTTTATTATTAATGATGGAAGTTAATTGTGTGCAAAATCTTTTAAAAATCTCCCTATCATTTGAGGAAAAACTTTTAATTAAGAAGAAAGTAAGGCCTATTCCTGATCTTCAAATAAACTACACTTCCACAAGTAAAACTCGAACTTACAATAGAGTATTCAATAAAAATATGTTTCCGCATGCACATTATATTCATTGTTACGGGCATCAATTTAATTTAATTATTGAACGAGCGGCACAGTGCTGGATTTTCAAAAGTAGAACTGTGAATATATTATTTGAACACCAGGATTGTTTCAAAGAATTGAAAATATTTTATTTCATCATGCCACATATTGAAATATTTTTTAATAAGACTCAAATGCGCGAGATTGACAGTGCTCAACTGCAAAAGGCAATTGAACAATTCCAACAGCAAATTATTCACATTAGAAATTTAAGAAATTCTACTGACCATTACAGTCAAGAACGCAATAATGAAGAACCTGCAAAGAAAAGACAAAAAACGACAGCTGGCGATAACGTAGCTGTTATTGCAAAGGAAGTATGTGACACTATTTTAAGTCAAATTAGCGACAGATTTGATTTTAGGGATCAGTGCAGCAAAATTATTTGATTCTCAAAATTTTAAAACTTATAAGTAGTTATTCATTTCCACAAAAAATTTTGATGAAATTGTGAAATCTTATCCTATGTTGGACGGTGTAATATTGAAAAGTGAACTTTCAGTAATTTATGAGTGTGATGACATGTGTGACGTAGATGGTGTTTTGCCACTTTTAGTGTTCATAACATAACTCTATGCCATAATTATCGATATTGGTTAATAGATAACCCTCATTTGATGTTAGAACCACATACTTACACATCATGTGCAGGAATTTAGCGTATTGGCTGGAATTTTCAGGAACCGTTTTATTGTTCCTTCTTTTATTCACGGTACACTACTTGGACAGAGATATTTAGATCTTTTACGTGATTAGGTTGCTCCTAATATTGAAAAAGGTTACAATTACCTGTAAGTGTTTGGTTCCAACAAGATAGAGCACCCTGTCACTATGCCCTTAATGTTAGAAGTTTTTTAAACGAAACATTCCCAAATCGGGGAATTGGTCATAGAGGATTCATGGGCTGCACAGTCTCCAAATTTAAATCCCCTAGATTTTTTGCTTTGGGGTTATTTTGAAATCTGTGGTTTATACTAGACGACTGCATAATCTTGACTAGTTACGGCAGAGAATAATTGAGGAAGTTCAATTAATTCGTGAGGAGGTTTTGGTAAATGTCATTCAAGAATTTGTTCACAGACTTGCACATTGTCAAGAAGTGATCGGTCATAATTTCAAAAACTTTCTTATAACTAGAAATTATAAGGAACTAAGTCACACGAATAGGCACAATGATGTATTTGGATAATCGTTTGTTCGTTCAGAACTTCAAAATTCTTTGTGACTTTGTGCATTGCCATGATTAATCGGGGTCAGAATTCAGTTCTTTTTCTTCGAATAGAATCTCGTAATCGCTTCAGTGATAGTTAACTCTTTATCCTTCTTCAATAAACTTTTGGTGAACTATTCCTTTTTAATCGAAATAATGACTAATCATGGTCCTAGACTGTGAACTCGAAATATATTTTCTGCTCTTTTGTTCGGTGAAAGCATCAAATTTCATAACGCATGTTTTAATAAGTGTCGGTCCCAAGAAGAAGTCAACGTTTAAGATTCCGTTCCTTCGTCAAATTTTGTTACATAAATGGAAGGATTATTGTTTTTGGCTGTACCCTTCTGGGATTATCATTCGACTTTTTTTACTAATCTCTTATGCCACTTAACCACATTCCATTCTTAATAGGATTTACACTATATGCCATTTAATACCAACAATTTAGTAGCTGATTTGTCTATTTCCATATAAAGTTTAATATTATTTAGTTGCTTTAAAATTTCCAGCATATTGAATAGCGTAATTACATGTAACTTCAATATAATTATTTGATGTCTTGTATTACGCGGATTTTCCATGCACACCTGTACATGATAGAACACTAACACCGTGCAATTCAGAGTGATTTGATGGAGAAATGCATTTAGACTAAAGCATGACTTTCAATAATTTCTATTGCGCGAGGAGAATCGATCGCTTAGTGCATGTATTGATTAAATAGGTGAAAGCTGGTAAGTTTGTCGACCAACAAAGTTTGACAAATTTAATGCTCAAGACATCAGCGCCAACAGAATCAAACTTAATTTCATCGACTGCTTTAATTAAATCATATTATTAATTATTTGTTTTTTGAAGACATAAAAAAATTAGAATACTAGGCTTTGCATTAGACAGATGCGGATTGCGGCTGCGTCATAAATATTCGACTAAATTAACAATTCAATGTAACTATATGACTTGTCTTTAATAACGGTCCTGGCAAAGATACAAATAAACGTTCAAAATTATAAGTATCTATTGATTTCTACTGTACAGAGTCAATCAGAATAACAGAACATGTGTGATGTCTTTTTTTATTACTTACCCCAACTGTCTTAACTAGTACGGTGATATCATGAAATTGTATCTGTTAGCAAAATAATTTGAAACATACATGAGTGGGTAAAAACCACACCAATTTGTATAATACAAAAGTATTTTTAATAATATAAAATATTATTAAATATGGGGTGTGAAGAACACAATACAAGTTATATATTTGTGAATGTATCTCCTCTCCAGAGACGCAGATACGTATTTCACCTTTCTACAGGATCGTCGGTACGCCCCTGCTGGAGAAGAGATACATTCAACCAAACATAACTACCTTCCTATCAACCAGAAATTATTAAGACAGAGCGTGAAAGAATATTCAGCGCTGTCTACATAATAACGGCCGAACTAAGCAACGTGTTTCTATAGACGGTAACAACAATATCTATAAAAAACTGTATTATCGTGTCTTCACTACTTGTCGGGCGTACCGACGATCCTGTAGAAAGGTGAAATACGTTTCTGCGTCTCTGGAGAGGAGATACATTCACAAATATATAACTTGTATTGTGTTCTTCACACCCCATTTTTAATAATATTGGATATTATTAAAAATACTTTTGTATTATACAAATTGGTGTGGTTTTTACCCACTCATGTATGTTTCAAATTATTTTGTTATATGCGCATTCGGTTCGTCCGACAAGTAGTGAAGACACGATAATACAGTTTTTTATAGATATGGTTGTTACCGTCTATAGAAACACGTTGCTTAGTTCGGCCGTTATTATGTAGACAGCGCTGAATATTCTTTCACGCTCTGTCTTAATAATTTCAGGTTGATAGTAAGGTAGTTATGTTTGGTTGAATGTATCTCTTCTCCAGCAGGGGCGTACCGACGATCCTGTAGAAAGGTGAAATACGTATCTGCGTCTCTGGAGAGGAGATACATTCACAAATATATAACTTGTATTGTGTTCTTCACACCCCATTTTTAATAATATTTTATATTATTAAAAATACTTTTGTATCTGTTAGTGTCAAAAATAAAAAATATTATAAATTATTATTTGGAAATTTCTATCCTTACGCAGAAAATTAATAGTGGTGTTTGCACTTTTCCTTCTTGGATACCTCAGTACTTTGATGACGTTTAAAATGGACTCTCTATATATATTGATCCTTAAAATACTTCAATTAAACGAATTTTTCAAGAATACAACAAATTATACAGTAAATTGCTTAACCTTTCTGCGGGCACGCTACAATATTTTCAATGAGTGAGCGCGTGTCGTAAATTTTACGACACGCTGTTTTTAGCTGTATCAAGAACTTCTTGTTGGGGTGTTGCTCACATATTTGCGTATATATATGCAATACGCATAAAGAACAAGCACCTCGTTTTGCAACACTTTCTACTGCTCCGCTCGCCTCTGCAAGTTGACCATAGTTGGCGATTAGAAGACTGCTTACATCATGCGGCATGTTCTTGATTCTAGATCTAGAAATAAAGTCCTCCTTCATCAGACTCACATATTTTTCAAAAAATCTCTTCGGTATTTCAAAGCTTTTGATGGGCATGCATATTTGAATAAAATTTCAGCGTTTACACCGCCAATGTTCATCAAGCTGTAGAATACAACTAAATGCAATCTCTTAGTTATACTGGACATGGAGTAAGCGGCGCACATCTTGTCGACGGTATCAACTCCTCCTTTTGTGGCATTATAATCTAAGATAATATGATGTTTGCGGCAGTTGGGATCAATATCACCGTCATCATGTAATATGGATAAGAGAATTACGGCCTTATTTTTTCGAGGTACATAAGAAACGAGTGTTTTGTCTTTCTAACATCCAAATACTGAAGATTCAGTTTTTCGTTTTTTTTTTGTGTCTGGAACTCGTGCGGAATTTCAGCTTTATTCTTCTTCAGATATTTTTCGCAAGCAATTCGTCAGCTAATGATATGCTTGTATACAAATTGTCGACAGTCAAATTTCTGCCCGAGTTTTCTATAGGAGCTACAAGTCGCTTCACAATATCTGAGATGTTTGAAAGAGCAAATGGTCCCTCCGGTTGCTTTCCGCAATATAGAGAGTAGAAGTATAAGAACATTTGGCATCGCATAAAGCATAAATTTGTATGCAATATTTTGCAGGTTTACTGGGAATATATGGTACAACGCCCTCAAAAAGGATGCAACATTTCGTCAATTGTAGAATATTCTGTCAAGTTGAAGGACGACCTGCGATTGCGCACAAAATCGCCAAAAAAATCTCGAATTGCTGCTAGCTTGTCAAACTTTCTTCTTTCAGCTCTTGTCGTCAAACCTCAAGCAACGAGTAATGAACAGGAAGCTTTTGTAAGCTCATTATAGCTCTCTTGCAATTTCAATTCCAGTCCTGTCAGTTGCAAAGATTTCTTTTACATTTGTGTGATGACACTTTTTTATTCCTAACAAATACAACAAACCAAAATAAGCAAACAACTCTTCTCTGGCAATGTTTTTACAATCGCGTTGTGCTGAGTTTTCAGATGATCAATGTACATGTTGGTGTACTTCATTATACTGTCGATCATAGCAACGTCTACAATCTTGAAAAAAGCATCTTCGTCATCAATAATACCTCGAACATGTTGCGTAATGCCGGCAGGTTCCTTGCAAATATTGACTTGCTTTGTTCTTGAAGGAACACGGTTCTAGCTCTTCCTCCACTTTGTTGTTTTATTTTTTCCTATGAAATATTCTTCAGAAGCATATTTTTCTGGTTCTGATTCTTCCGACGGGTACATTCGCTCTGAATCACTGCCGTCGGGATCTTCAACAACTTCTTCTTCTGAAAATTCACTGGAAAGTGCAAAATTTTCATCAGCATCATCGTGCTCATCAAGGACATTTTCTGCTAGAGTTTCTAGTTCCTTTTGCGTTATCGGTCTCTTCGTAATAATTATATTATCAAATTTCTAGAACAGAAATATAATGCAGTCGTACAATAAACTATGAAACACTTACATGGGCACGCTCGTGTCGTAAAAATTACGACGACAGCAAATATTATTTTTTGCGAACAAGATTTGATAAGACTACACACAACCGTTGTTGCTGACACTCAAGCACAAACTGATTTAAGAATACAAGCGCAAATAAGGGGTAAGGGAGTGGTAAGCGATTCAGTAAATTTGTCGTAAATTTTACGACAGCGTACCCGCTGAAAGGTTAAGGACTGAGATTCAATGATTTTACGATCTCGTTATCCTCGAATAAGATTAGGGCTGTTTGATCTATTATTCAATCTAATGTAGGAAGTTTTATGGACAGGCACAACTGCGCTCGTTGTCTCGAACTAACGATAATATTGCTTTGATTAATGAGGAGACTTTTAGAAAGAGCTCCACATGCAATTGGGCTCATAACATGCAGCGTAGCAGAGTAGTTCATGCCCAAATGCAAAAAAAAATGATCTCCATAATGACAACAAAAAGATGTTCCCAAGGAGGCGTATTGTGACCGCGACTGTAGAGTCTAGTAGTTAATAATCTCATCAAGACATTAAATGACCAGAGAATATGGACGCAGGGTTTCGTTGATGACATTGTCATTGTGTCCCAGGGAAATTCCCTGGGACAGTGGCGGGCATCATGCGAAATACTCTGCGAATTGAGGTGCCTTGAGGGTGATTAACTGTTAATCCACAAAAAAGACAAATTGGTAGCTTTTACCAACATGAGAAAACTAAATGAACTGGGCAGCGTAAGGCTGTTCGGGCAAGAGTACTAACTAATAAATGAAGTAAAGTATCTAGGCATTGCACTTGATGTGACATTGAATTGGAGTAGGCACTTAATCAAAGTGGCGGACAAGGCGACGCAGTTATTCTGGATATGCGAAAAGCTGTTGGTAAAACCTGAGGACTAAAACCAAGTCCGGTACACTGGTTGTACACAGTAGTAGTAAGACCAACGATTGCCTACGAGGCAGTTGTCTGGTGGAGGAGGACGAAGCTGACATCGTCGGTGGGGCTCCTCACGCCTCTCCAGCGACAGCTTCTTTTGGGAATCACGGGAGCTATGAACAGCACGCAATAATTAAAAAAGAAATCAAAATGATTACCGGCTTAATAACCGAACATTGTCCTTTAAAAGGCAATACCTCGAAAGGCCAAATTTAAATCAGGACGTAGATCCTCTTTTGTTTTGTAAAGTAAGTTTAAAAAAAAAAGGTAAATGCATTTTTTATTTGGTATTTATTTCTTTTAGGTAACAGAAATGGAGTTGAAACCATGAGAACAATGTACTAGGAAATACTTCTGTATTCCAGCGAGTTCAACAGAAAGTGAAAGAGTGTTTAGAACAGCTCGTTTAATAATAGAACAAAGGCGTACAAGACTAAAATCGAAAAATGTTAATATGAAAATTTTAAAAATATTAATAAGTATTTATTTTATTAAAATTACACCCAACCTTTTCCTACTAACTAAAAAAATAACTCAATGGCTTCCATCTTACTATGCTTTCTAACTATTAAAGATATTAATGTTTAAGCATTCAAAGGCAAATTATTTAGATTGCCATACAGAATGTACATGAAACTTTTTAAATCTATTACGCTACTGCCAAACTGTACGATACTCCAAATTGCCTAGCTACATCCAAAAGCGATGCTACATAACACAGGATATTCAGGTGTATGTGTTCTGTTAACACGTGATTGATTTAATTTTTTTTCATGAGTATTTAGAAAACAACCATCTTCTTTGAATAAGGAATTATAATAATGCAATCAGTGAAAGTAGGTTTACGTAAACCTACTCTCACTGATTGCATTATTCCCAAAGATTCACTACACCCTAAGACACACAAACATTCATTTTTTAATTCTATGATACATAGAGCATTAAATATTCCTTTGTCTAATGAATCTTTTGTTCGTGAAATCAATACTATAAAACAAATAGCGGTAAACAATAGTTATACAAGTAGCGTAATTGACAGTATACTAAAGAAAAAGCAGTTACAAGTGGCCCTTAGTTTAGTATATCCTAAAGATAGTGCGAATTTGAAACAATTTGTCTCGTTAACTTACTTCGGTAAAATAAGCGAGCAAATTGGAAATATAATTTAAAAAAATAATAGTAATGTTAGTATAGCTTACAAACCATATGTAAAAACAAGTAATTTCATTTTTAATGCAAAACCTAAAACAGATATCAATAATTAATCGGGAGTGTACAAATTATATTGTAATGATTGTAAAAGTGTATATATAGGTCAGACTGGTCGAAGTTTGATTATACGGGTAAAAGAACACATGCGGTCATATAAACTAAAGAAGACAGATTCAACATTCGCAAACCATCTTATTACAGAAAGGCATACATTTTGTCATCATGAAATATTGCATTTGGCCGAGAAAGGTCGTAAATTAAATCTATTAGAGTCACTAGAAATTTTTAAAAGCGGAAACAACACAATATATATTGTTCTAAACGACCAGTTGGATCTTATATATACACCGCTTTTCCAATGTTGTATATAATAGTTAAGTATATAGTAGTAATATTAAATAACATCATAAACCACCCCCATATATTTTTGTGTCATTTATAAGATCTATGTAGGCCTGTAACTTTTGCAGTTTGATAATGACATTGTATGTCGAAACCGCGGTCACTATTACATGTGAATAAAGTGGTATAACAATGTTATTGTTTTATTTTATTTTATTATGTATTTTTCAATATAATGTATTTAACTTAAGATTTATGTATGAATAAAAAGTTTGAAATATTTGACATTTAGAAAAATACGTCGCTGGTGTATAACTGGTTGCCTACTATGTCACCCATGCAATGATTTTTCTTTTATTATCGTTACATATAGGGCAAAATGTATGCGTAATGATCAAAATAGAACCCGATATAGTTCTTAATATTATTTCTTTATTAATCGCAAGATGAGGTAAATGAATAACGAAAATAAATTTAAATCTATCTACACTAAAAAGTAACAAATCAATCCCATCCGAGACCATTAATAATAAATTTTCTACCAGGCAAACCGGGACCGTTCTATGTTGGCGCGTTGTTCTCTCTACCCAGTGATCGTTATCTATGTATCTAACGGGTGCTGTGGGCCGGTCGATCGTGGTCAGATTTGTAGCAGATTCGGGTAAACAAAGTCTACTAACAAGCATTGATCAAAGCCGAGCAAACTGAATTTGGCTACCTTTACATCTAGTCTCTTCATCAGTCTACACAAACATGGAAATACCGTACACACTAATTAAATTAAGATTTCGAGCGATAACTTTATTTACTTTTCGAATTATTCACACGCACTGCTCAGTTGATTAAAAACGCAATTCTCGTTTTACGTCAATCTAAAATGGTATTAAATATAAAATATCAACAGTATAACCTGAACTTGAGACGATTAAGTTAAATGAACACAAACTATAACTTGCAAATACAAAAATAAACGAATATCTTTAATCAATTATATTTTATTTAGAATTTTGCCAAATATGCTAATTCAGAGAGACAGCCTGTATATATACTGTTATGTTTTAGAATTTACAATTATAAAAACGTTTTTGAGCAAATTAAATATTTATTTTCAAAATTAACCGTCAATTTTTTTTTTAAATAATAATTTATTTTATCTTAAAATTTGGTAAAGCTAATACCCGTCATACAGGCTGGGTAAAATAAAACCTACGCGGAAAATATTTATAAAATTTATTTATATTTATAAGATTCTATGTATAAGATTTATTCGTAATTGACCCTTGTTGATGAACAGGAGAACTTCCCATTAAGAAAATGCCAAACAAATGGTCACGTCGATGTAAACATCAGTTGTCGTCACATATCTGCACATGCTTATCTGTAGTTGTCTCGTTCTTTGCTGTGCCAATACATTTGATTGAATGGCAGGCGCAGACGCGTTTAGTGGCCAGTAGAATGTAAGACAAAATGGCGCTCACGATAAAACAGTTCATTGTCCAGTGTTATGCAAAGCACAATTCATGGAAAGCGTGTGCGGAACTGTTTGCGCAAGGATTTAAGAATGGAAGTGTTTTGGCAAAACCTCCGGCAAAGTCTTCAGTGCAAGACTTTGCTAATGAGCTCTGTAGCGAATAAAACTGTAACTGTCCGAAAAGAGACAAGACCAATTATGACAACTTCTTGACAGTGCCAGAAGAATATTACCATAACTTGATCCGGTAATGCAGTTTTTTCATATTTCGACATTGAAGATGAGGCATGACAACATTTCGTGCTGATACGTTTTGTCTTAGAAATGAAACAATGCTACCAGGTTTCATTTAGGGTAAGAATTGATTCCTAAAATTTATCTACTTTTTCCTCTTATTGCATTGATAAGAGTAAAGAGTAGACGAAGAAAGATTCGCAAACTATTTAACTTGTTATCCTTTGATTAACAATAGTGAGGTTGGAGCCAACTTTACAATATTTAAGACTGTTTATATGATATCTTCGCCTTTAATGTAAATATTTGAAATTTTAGATTAATAAGAATATCCTACCAAGGAGAAACATAATTTAGTGTTCAAGAAGAAATAATAATAGTAATAATAATTATTATAAAACTGAAAAATATACACCATTGAAGATAGAACTTCAACGTATCTGAAAATAGGAAAACATTATAAAATACCCTTCATTATATCAGTTAGCGGAATCACATTCCATTGGTTCTCGAATGGTCTCAAATCATTCGAATTACCATTCAAAGTCCATGAATTAAAGCAGCTATCAATAATACTCAACACATATATTACAGTTCGTAAATTTTTGCAAATAGAGTAAATTCGAATCGTTGATTAAGCACCCTGCGATAGTTTTACAATCCCTGTATAGTTCGAAAATCAGGACAAAATAATAACAATAATATAAAAACGAAATAGTAATAATAAGAAGGATAATATATTGATGTATACCGCATGTGTCAAATATCATTAGGCATAGGGAATACGTATGAGTACATACGATGTATATGTATATGGAAAAGTCGATCCAATGCCGCCGAAGACCGCGACGGCCGCGAACGATTGTCTCCGATTGTTTCGAAAATACAAGTTAGCAGTAATCATTTGACCATCGACATAGGTACTTGTAATGCGTTCTAAAATAATATTTACGAATTGCAAGGGATTTGCTTTTCTTATTTCTTTCAGTAGATGCAGTAAATTTTTAAGCCGCGGTGCGTCGCATAAACAAAAGCGTAATTCTAATAAAATTAAAGAATAATTCTAATAAAATAAATAAAAAATGATTCTAAAAATTATAATAAATTATACAAGAGCTTCAAACATTCCTCCTTCACAGCAAAACATTGTCCTAGGCGGTCGTAGAAATTAGCTCTTACATTTGCTAACATGTCGGCAGTTAATGAATTCGCAGCCTCAGTTATTTTTTCTCTCAAGGCAACTAGATTTTCTGCTCTACCAGCTTCATGAGTATAAACAATATTTTTTAGCTATCCCCACAAAAAGAAATCATTTGGAGATAGATCAGGAGATCGCGGGGGCCATTTAATGTTTCCTGTTCCAGTAATAAGACGGTCAGGAAAAGGATTTCCTAGAAATTCCTTTACCCTCACTGCATTATGCGCTGGACAGCCATCATGTTGAAACCAAACGATTTCCTGATTTATTCCAATGTTTTGAATGGCGGGAAGTATTTGATTTTTCAGTAATTCGAGATACTTGTCGGCATTTAATAGACCATCAATAAAATAGGGGCCTATAGAATGGTCACCTAAAATACCTGCCCAAACGTTTAGTTTTTGAACATACTGAGTGCGATTTGCAAAATGCCGGTGTTGATTTTTCGAAGCCCAATATCGAAGAACAGAGGGATTGTGCTTTCCGTGTAATGGAAAACTTGATTCATTGGTGAAGAGAATATTTTTAACGAAATTTTCATCTCGATGTATATTTTCCATAACGTCTTGACAATACTCCATTCTCCGGAAATTGTCCTCGGGAAATATTTATTGAGTTTTCGAATTTTTTGAACATTTTAAACCATTACGTTTCCAAATACGTGAAATAGTTGTGTTACTTGAACCCAATTCCTCGGCAGCACTTCTAGTGGATCTCGTGTTATCAATTTCCACAATATTGCAAATTAATATATCCCGCCGTTCTGTTTCCTCAATTTTTTTGTGGTGATACCTCTCTTGGTTTGCAATTCGTACAGTTATTGAGACAGAAACAAGTTTCAAATTTATTTATAATATTATAAATTGTTTGTCTGCAAGGTACAGAACGGTCTGCAAATGTCAGCGCAAACAAATTCATGCACTCCATTGCAGTCTTGCCAGCATAAAACCATTTTACTAACTGAAGCTTTTCAGTGGGTGTATAAAGAGCCATTATACATTAATTTTATTGTACGCTTTCAAACTGTAACAGCCGCAGTTAGACTGAATGCAAAATTTCCAGTCAATCGGTATCGGAGACAATCGTCAGTCGCCGCGGTCTTCGCTGGCATTGGACTGGCTTTCTCATATACGTATACATTGTATGTACTCATACGTTGATTCTCTATGCCTGATGATATTTAACACATACGGTATACATATACATACATACCTTATAATAAAATATTTAGTATAAAATATAAATTAAAAAAGGACAAAAATAATAATAAAGAAACATCAACTTTTATTATTAAAAAATCGTTTATCGAATAAAAGCACTAGGGATTTACGAAAACTACACTGGTATATACCGTATTCACCATTTGCGTTCGAAAATTGCACCTCTATTCGGTCGTCGTAATACATACAAAAAATATGGAAATATCGTAAAGCAATATTCGTAACATAATTTTTTATCGAAGCTCATCCTTTTTTTTTGTCAAAACTAATAATTTGTTATAAGAAAATCAGTTATCATCTTCACTATTTAGTAGCCCTACCACTATAGCAAATATAATTTCATGGTACATTTTAATCGTGCTAGAGACTCAAAATCCAAATTAGTTTTCAGCTGTTATAAAAGCATTTTTATTTATAGGTTAGAAATTTTTATTCAAATTCACCACGGCGTTCCGAAATTGGTTAACCAGGATAAATTTACCGTAAGTTAGCTGATTAACCGGTACATACTTCCGAGTGCAATTTTCCGTAAACACCTACTCATTCGTTTCAAATTTTCCTAGGTGGTCATTGAGTATTTTGTTGTAAATTTTTAGAGCGAAATAATTTGTACCCAATTGGCTTTTCTGTAGATGATGGCAAGGAACCACTAATATTCCGATTTATGATGCTGTAATTGTAAAGGTTACTATTTAAGGAAAACTTTTGGAGGGTTTTGTAGACATACTCAAGACAGGTAAGTATATATATAAGGATAAAATAAAATTAAAAAACCCTTACCACAATAGAATTTAATGTTTCCAAATACGTATTTCTACAACCACGTTGTCATCTTCAGTAGAAAAAGCAGTGTAACACTTGAACGCACAAAAACACTCACAGAAGGATTGTTCTGAACGTCTTCTAGTTTAACACTAAAATCTTCAATCTTAAATGCTACAAAAATTACCTACATTTTGGTAAACCCCACCTATTCATGCAAGAGCATTGACCCATTATTTGTAAATTCTATAGAAAAACCGTTTAGAAATATTATAAAAGCCGTAATTTAACATACATTAAGAACCCAATTATGAAACTAATCCTTAAATTATATTGAAATATAAATTTGGAAATTAATGTTGAGTCAGAATATTTTAATGGCAAATATTGTAATGAAACGAATTTAAAAATAAATTCCATGAATTCGAATATTTTTTAATGGTTTTCCTATTTTTCTTGCTTTAATAACATCTAACTGTCAATTAACTCAAATAAAGAAGAACCTGGTATAGGACCCAAATCTGCGTTAATTACGTTATTCCTATTTTTAAAGATAAAAATGCTCTCAAAACTATCTAATTCGCGGGGGCGTGTGACGTTTTTTATTAATCTCAGACAGTCAGATGTTACGTTGTGATCTGATTCAAGAATATGTCGGGCAACACTTGATTTTTCGGTCTATTCAACCTAATATGCGAAACATGTTCTTTATAACGAGTTAGAATCGAACGTTTTGTTTGGCCGACATATTTTTTATCACAATCCTTACAATTTATTTCATAGATACCAGATTTGTTGTTTACCTCAACTTTGTCTTTCGCGTTGCCTAAGAGAGATTTTAGGGAGTTATTCGACCGAAATGCTACTTGAACATTATACTGTTCAAAAATTGCAAACACATCGTCTACATACCTGACCCATATGTTTGGAAAATATTTGGCTGACTTTTTAAACTCAATCTCAAAGTGACTCATAAATAAATTCGCGATAAATGGAGATAAGCAATTACCCATGGCTATACCCTGTTGCTGTTCAAAGTACTTGCCTTCGAATTGGAAGCATTTTTGGGCCATACAAAGGCTTGTTAACTGCAAATATTCATTTATTTTTTCCTTTTCAACGTGATTGCTATGAAGTAATTCAGACAAATATTCTAACGTTTCTTGGATAGGTACTGAAGGAAACAAGGACGTTACATCGAATGAAACCAAAATGTCACCATCTTCCAGTCGACAATCTTTAACTTTCTGAATAAATTCTAAACAATTATTGACTTATAAACTAACTGGTTTTTCTGGTAATTTTCTGAATTCATTCACTAACCATTTTGAAATAAAATAAGTCGGTGAGTCAATACCAGCAACAATACGTCTCATCGACTTACCTGGTTTGTGGATTTTAGGTAAGCAATATAACCTAGGCACTAACGGATTTGCACATTGTAATTTATAAAGGTTGGAATTAGTTATTAAGTTTGGACAATTTTTTAACGCCGCTTTAGTTTTACTTATCATTCTTTATTTGAGTTAATTGACAGTTAGATGTTATTAAAGCAAGAAAAATAGGAAAACCATTAAAAAATATTCGAATTCATGGAATTTATTTTTAATCGTTTCATTACAATATTTGCCATTAAAATATTCTGACTCAACATTAATTTCCATTAGAAGTAAGAATTGACACGTGGTCATGCACGATGGAACTCCTCGCTCGACTTGTGCGCGCAGTACTTGATAGCACCTACTCAAATAGATGGACAGGCAGATCAGGACTAGTTGTATGGCCGCCAAGATTTCCCGACATCAATCCATTGGATTTTGATCTATGGGGACACTTGAAAGCTTTAGTGTATGCGGTTCCAATTAATAACGCAGAAATACTATGTGAACGTATTTTTTCTTCTCGTTAATATGTTCGTTACCGCCCCGGTATCTATGAAAGAGTGCGACAATCAATGATCGGACATATCCATGCGTGCATTGAGTCAAAAGGAGAACACTTCGAACATTTACTGTAGATAATACTTTTTACAATTGTTTCATATACAATGACAATTATATTTTTTGTAATAAAAAAATGTAACTATGTTTTTCTTCCTATCTCATGAGCAGTGCATTTGCGGACATATATTTGTATGAACTTTTTCTCATGTTTTGGTGTACAAAGTTCGCTCACACAGTTTGTCTCCTCATTTTAGTTACACCCTGTATATATATATATATATATATATATTAAGATTAAGTGCTTTTGTATTGATTTACTTGTTTTATTCGAAATAATTATTGAGACTTCTAAGAGGTTTCGCTTTACCAATATTTTCTGTCTTCACAAGTTTACAATTATTTAAACCAAATAATTGCTAAATTTTGTCGATTGTATAATAATATATGTAACAAGTATTAATGAATAAAGAGTATAACCTATTACAAAATTGTTAATCGAACCATTTCAGTTTTCTCTTATAAATTCGGAGTAAACGTAAATATCGGCAAACTTCCTTTGTAAAACTTTCCACGAATTTGTGTTGGCCGCTATATTCTTAACCTTAATTTTTTATTCGTTATCCGGCTATTGTTTGTCTTGAAAAATGATGGCAGCGGTCCAAAGAAAGAAATGAGTTTGACATTGTCTCACTGAAACTGACAAACGTTGCATTTCTCTATTATTCAAATAATAAATGAACATTTTTAACGACGTTTTCCGGATCTGCGTAACTCATTTCTTTTCTCTTCTTCCACTTCTTCCTAGCCCTGTCCATTCCTTGTCATTCTTTTGTCTCCTTATCTCCCTCTATGTAAAGGTTAATTTACTATTAGACTTTATTGAATTCGAACAAAAGGGAAAATTTTCCAATCTTAAAATATATAACTTCGCGTGTGCGGTTGGGTAAACGTTTTCGAAATTTGAATGCGGTCGCAGTAATGTCGGCATGCCAAAGAAATATTCAGATCGTTTAAATGTTAATTCTCAATCAATAGAGTAAACATGTGTAGAAATTTAGTGTACAGAAACGCAAATTAAATTTGGTAACTCTTACTGGGGCGAATTTTAATACTTTTGTATTGAACTTTTAAATTTGTATTTAAAAATTCCAGTATTGAAAAAATACACTATTGCACATGAAATTTGTAACAGTGAAAATTAGATTTGAATGGTAAATTTTAATCATAAACAAACTTACATAGTTTCATTTCTGTTATCGGGTTAGGACCGCGTCTTTACTTCTGTTCCTTTTCGGTCAACGTTTCGTCAGCTCTTATAAGAGACATCTTCAAGGCTGCTATCGCTGTCGCTGTTATTGCACTGAAACTGAAGGCCTGGTATGTTTAGACAGTTTTATATAATTGTTGTTCTGATTCTATGGACAGAATTAATAATAATAACAATAAAAATAAATTTCGGGCATCGGGTTAGGAACGCGTCTTTACTTCTGTTCCTTTTCGGTTAACGTTTCGTCACTCTTATAAGAGACATCTTCAAGGCTGCTATCGCTGTCGCTGTTATTGCATTGAAACTGAGGGTCCGGTATGTCTAGACAGTGTTAAGAATTTTTTTCCTATAGGAAAAAAATTCTTAAGGAGAATTTATCTGACATTAAACATCGTGTATGCGCAGATAAGGAAGAAACAATTGATCATTTGATGGCAGGATGCTCTGTACTTGCCCCCAAACAATATCTCGAGAGGCACAACAGGGTTGAAAAAATATTACACCAGCTGCTCAGACAGAACCACTTGTGTTCTGAAAATGTCCCGTATTATGAATATGAAGCACCTTCAGTTTTCGAGGACGAAAATTCTCGATTATATTGGAATCGCCAAATAATCACAGATAAAACAATTCCCAACAATATTCCAGATATAATACTGACACTGAAGAAGGACAAGGTAACGTACATCATTGACATTGCTGTTCCGTTGGCAAAAAACACTGCAAGGAACTATAGTGAGAAGGTAAATAAATATTTACCTCTCAGCGACGAAATCAAGAGTATGTGGAAGATGGACAAGGTCTTAATAGTCCCAATTGTGATTGGCGCAACTGGAGAAATTCCACAGAAATTACACAAGTCCATAAATACTTTGGATCTCTACCAAAAACTTTATTTAAAAATGCAAAAAAGTGCCTTGTTAGACACGGCTGCAATAATACGTCGCGTGCTAAACCGATGTTGCAGCGCGTGAACGCGGGCAACGTGGCCGGGAGGCGAAATGACGGAACGGGTGGGGTGCTGATGTGGTCCTCTACTGGGTTGTAGCCTAGCATATGCGCTACCAAACTCTAGGGGGTCTGCCCGATGGGCGGACAGGTGCCATTCCGCCTTTCCAGCAGGGGAGAGAGGATCAAAGCTACGTGGCGCAAAACACGGCGCCGCGCAATGCGCACACCACTAGGACCGGTCCTGGGCGGCAACCTGGCTAGGCTGCCGTTAACAGCACACACACGTTCGACGTGTATGCAGTGCCCCCGCAATGGCGGAAAACGTTAAGATGGCACAAAGTGTGACCGTCGTCGACCGAAGTAGCCGCTAAGAGTGTTCCCTCGGTTGGCGATGAGCAACCCCGTGCAGGGTGCGCTTCGCTGGTCTGCGCCTTGCCTCGATGGGGCGTGCTCGGGCCGTCGAAGTACTGCACGGAAAAGTAAAGAAGTTGCCGGGAAAGGGTTGGCGGCCCTGCGCAACGGCTGGTTCTCCGATCTCTCAAAATTAACCCGACCGGTCACTAAACACACGCACGAGCGCGCCAACATACAACACCCTACACTTGCGCGCTCGCACAAACACAAAACCACACACCCAGAGAGAGACGCAAGCTGCCAGCAGCAACCAACACACAAGTTCATACCCAGAAAGAGACACAAGCTGCTAGCAGCGGACAACACATATGTTCACACCTTGAAATTACTGGTAAGTATCTACTATAATCAATATTCATATAAAATAAATGAATGATAGATAACTATGCCATCCATCTTGTTCGAATGAACCGATAGGGTGAGATAATGGCAACCAAGAACGAATGGTTCTTGTGAGTGGAAGAGATAATAATAATAATAATAATAATAATAATAATAATAATAATAATAATAATAATAAATACGTAGCGACGTATGTCCTTATATGGGTCCAGCTTCGATGTGATGAATAACGATAGGTGCACTTTTGTTCGATGCATGCTCGAAGATGAACAACACAATATTAGACACGTAAGGAGTGATCCATATCGGAAGTGAGTCATGAGCTATGATCAAAAGATAATAATTAAACATTGCAATTAACGAAAACAGAAGGAATTACCAGAAGAGACACGATACGAAAGCACACCGTCAAAAAAATACTGAAAATGTCTCTCATATAGTAAATAAAGTCGAAGAAACACAACTTAGTTGAGTGTTGGGCAACGCCCCAGAATGAACGGCTACAACCTGGTTAAGAAAATATGGGAAGCAGGTTGGAGTGAAAAGAGAAATTGACGAAGACTAGAGGAATTCTGGAATCAAAGATTACAATTGAGGAAAACATAAGAGATTGCCGAAAGAGATATTATAAAAAACGACGGGTAAGTTTAGCAATAGGCAGTAATTTTAGTTTATTTCATTTATTATTCGAGGTTAAGTGTAAGAGCAGGAGGAAGGCTATCCCAGCCTGAATCTCGCCTTGGAGCTATGGAGGTCGAACTTACAATTTGTTATTTATACAACTTACAATCTATTATTTATATCTGTAACTTTTATTGCAAAAAAGACATTCATTATTATTATTATCATTATTAATTTAAAATAGAAATAAAACTACAGTTCTAATCTTCAGTTTTAAAAGTGAAGATTAGAACCGTAGTTTTATTTCTATTTTGAATTATGGATCTTCATCAGGTAAATGCCGAATCAATTGATTATTACTTTAAAAAAAAACATTAAATACATTTATTTGTAATCTTTTTTATGTCTCTTAAATGGTCCTTAAACATTTATATATTTTATTTAAAACTTGGCGTGTAAAGAAGTATGAATAATAACAAATAATAAGAAACGAACTATATGTAACACAACATAAAGATATATCGCAAAAAAATCTATTATCAAAACTAAATACTAATTTTGAAGTAAACTTTTGTATTTCGATATTTAAAATATTTTTGAAATTTAAGTAAAGCAGAGCACTATCTGCAGTTTTATTAATCATTTTTTTTAATTTACTATTTTTGCTACTATAAATGCAATACATTTTGCATTCTACATCAATCATTGGTTTGAGTAGCGTTTAAATAAAGTTTACACCGCTTAAAATGTTTTCTTATTTAAATATCTACGTCATTATTTCCTTCGGTACCTATTGCAGAAACTATGAAATATTTAGAAGAGTTGATCCATAAGAATAACATTGAACCTTCAAAAGTAAAAGAATACATGAGATTGGCAACTCTGTGCCCGACGCAAAATTGTTTCCAAGTAGGAGAAACATTCTTTGAACAGAAACAAGGTACAACAATGGGTAACTGCCTATCTCCTTCATAGCTAATTTATTCATGAGTCAATTTGAAGTAGAATTTAAAAATAACGCTAAATATTACCCAGGAGTCTGAATCAGGTACGTAGATGACATTCTCGCGATTTTTGATTCACGGAAATGCGAATTAGACATGTTCGTTAATCATCTAAATTTGAAGTGTCCGGTGGAAAAGGAAAACAATGATAGGATACCATTTTTAGGTACATTAGTAATTAGAAATAAACATAAAATAGAAATCGACATTTTCCGGAAAGAAACCAATATCAATAGATTCATCCTCGCGGAGTCAAATCATAGTTTTCAACAAAAGACAGCTTCTTTTAATTTCTTAGTCAATCGGTTACTAAATTTTCCGTTAACAAAAGAGATATATGAACTAGAACTAGATTTAATTAAAAACATCGCGAAGTATAATGGCTTTGACGTAGAAATAATCAATAAATTAATTAGAAAAACTAAACTAAAAAGACAATCCGCGAATCCACAAGTCTGATATCTCAATGTAACCAGGAGAAAAAGTACATGTGTTTACCATACCATCCTATCACGAAATACATTAATAGAGTTGTTAAAGTTGCCAAGTTGCCTTTCGGTCTGAAAATACCATCAAAAATCTCCTAGGAAATACCAAAGATAAAGTTAATTTTAATTTGAAATCAGGTATACACGAAATTAATTGCGACGATTGTAATTTGAAATATACAGTGTGGTCATAAAGTTTGGAACCAAGCTTATAACCGCATTATTTTACATTTTTTGAAAAACGCTCGGACAGGTAAATTTTCTTTTTTAAAACGCCATCTTTTGACATACAATTTTTTTCTATGACGCCATTGGTTTTCGAGTGATGACGTTATCAACACTTTCTTTAAATAGCAACCATATTATTTTTTTCTCGTTTTTGGTAGATCTTTATATCCACCAAATAGTGATATAAAACAATTGGTATGTTGCATTACAATTTTTTTGAAAATATGATATAAATTTAGAAAAAAATACGAAAATTTTATTTTTGTACAAAATTAAAATTAAATTAAAAAATAAATCTGAACTTAAATTTATTGTAACAGTTAACGTAAATTTTCAAAATGGACCCCACCAACCAACTGACACTGTCCCAGCCGAGTGTAAATGCTTTGCGATCAATAGTAATCTGCGTTATTCGCTCCAGGTCAAAAGAAATTCGTCTTCCCAATCGGCCAATTACTTATTAAAAAATTTTATTTAACATTTAAATAGTTTCACAAAAAAGGGCCAAAGAAGTTTAATTTATTTAAAAAATTGACATGATGTGGCAGACCATTTCTTAATTAAAATTATCTCCCAAAAATTGAAGATTTCAAAAACTAATTAAGCTTACAAAATTTATTGAAATATGTAAGTAAGTTTTTTTCACACTTCTGTCTTGTGTGAGGACTTAAATATTCTTCTTGAACAAACCGGATCGTCAAAAGCACATGTACTCATGTTACTATGCAAAAAATTTACAAAAACAAAAACACGCACTTTTTTGCAAGATATTTATGACATTCTTGCTTCTTTTTATACAATTTATGTACAAAAATTTTAGTTTGAAATTGTTTCTATGGCGACAACATTGTTGAATTATTTACTTCTATTTTTGACGTTAAATTTTTGAGATATTGATATAATATATTGAGATAATATAAAAAATGGCACATTTATCTGAGCGAGAAAGAATCTAAATTTTAATTATGGTTGGGTATGGGGACAGACAAAGAACGCATGCAGAAGCATGCGATTTGTTTAACCATGAACACCCTGATAGACCTCCAATTACCAGGTCTACGGTGACAAAACTAGTTGGAAAGTTTACCGAAACTGGATCCGTAAAAGATCGACCACGTCAAGGTAGACCTCAAGTAGGAGAAGATGTGAAATTAAATGTGCTTCTAGAAGCATAAGAAAGGCATTATGTTTCCACCAGACAACTTGCGTTAGCCAATCAGGTGGCTCATTCATTTGTCGTCAACTTATTTAAAAAAGAACACTATTGTCCTTACAAAGTTCAACTTATACAGGAATTACATGAGGATGACGAAGATCGTCGACTGCAGTTCTGTGAAGACGTAATGATACGTTGTGAACAAAATCCAAATTTCTTGGAAAACATCGTCTTCTCAGATGAAGCTACGTTCTACCTAAATGGATCTGTTCACCGCCATAATTGCAGATATTGGTCGCAGAACAATCCGCATTGGACTCAAGCGTGTCATACTCAGCGCAGAGGAAAAGTTAACGTATGGGTTGGAATGATTGGACGACGCATTTTGGGACCATATTTTTTTGAAGGAAATTTGACTGCTGTGCAATATTTAGAATTTTTAAGATTTGAACTGGTTCCAGCGCTCGCTGTTATTTTCCCAAATCACGAGGATGGTGATGTACCCCATCCAAATATTTGGTTTCAACAAGATGGGGCGCCTCCCCATTATGGTGTAGAGGTTCGCCACTATCTTGACGAAATATTTCCCAATAAATGGATTGGACGGAGAGGCGCCATAGAATGGCCACCTCGTTCTCCTGACCTGACTCCGTTAGATTTTTTTTGTGGGGTTATTTGAAATCGAAAGTGTATTTTAACAAACCGAACAATTTAGAAGATTTAAAAGAACGAATTCGCGTAGAACATACACAAATATCCCCAGACATAATTGAGGCGAGTATACGAAGTGTTTACACTCGGCTGGGACAGTGTCAGTTGGTTGGTGGGGTCTATTTTAAAAATTTACGTTAACTGTTACAATAAATTTAAGTTCAGATGTATTTTTTTTAATTTAATTTTAATTTTGTACAAAAATAAAATTTTCGTATTTTTTTCTAAATTTATATCATTTTTTCAAAAAAATTGTAATGCAACATACCAATTGTTTTATATCACTATTTGGTGGATATAAAGATCTACCAAAAACGAGAAAAAAATAATATGGTTGCCATTTAAAGAAAGTGTTGATAACGTCATCACTCGAAAACCAATGACGTCATAGAAAAAAATTGTATGTCAAAAGATGGCGTTTTAAAAAAGAAAATTTACTTGTCCGAGCGTTTTTCCTAAAAATGTAAAATAATGCGGTTATAAGCTTGGTTCCAAACTTTATGACCACACTGTATAGGCCAAACGAATCAATTAATTATAACCCGGTTTACAGAACACATATGACATATTAAATTCAATAGACCAGAAAAACCTAACGTGTCTAACCATTCTTTAAATACATTACACAATATGTCGATTAAAGGGTTAAAACTTGTCAAAACCATCAATAATCCGCGGGATCTTGACGCATACGAAACCATTCATATCGCTAAATGCAAACAGAACACGATGAATGGAGACAAGGGGCAGATCCCTTCCAGTTGTCTCTTTTCATTCTTAGAAAGGAGGTAGAAAAGGTTGAATGGGGGCAAAAAGAGAAGAAACATATGTGGTTGCCGTTTCCTTAAGAGAGGTTATATTTTCGTAATTTTTAGTCGATATATTATTTTAAAGTCAGTGTATACGTGGACGCCGTGTAAAGTTGGTGCGTTTTCATATGTGTTTTAGCTTTACTGTGTCCCATGTGCGACACTTTGATTAGTGGTTTGTACCTACTGATGCTGACAACTTAGTTGTCGAAATCATATTTAGGATACATTAGTAATTGTGGTAAGGGGTTATATACATTTTTTGAGTAAATATCTGTGTTTTCAAGGACCGCAACTGCACATACGTATACTGTTTTCAAGTTGTATCTTAGCAATTATCTCAACAGAATGGCAACTACCTCGATATTACGGTGAACAATGCATTTTTGTCTACGAGCACAGTTATCGAATTACTATGTGTGATTACAACCGCTGGAAATTATCAATCCTCTTGTGCACACAAATTGGGAAACCATCTGCTCTGTTTGGTGTTTTACGCACCACATGGAATAACGAAGAATATTGTATATTTAAAGGCATTGGAGTGATAGATTGATTATAATAAAATATCATTGATTCGTTGTTTAGCTAGAGAAGAAACAAAAATTTTATATCGGTTAGTAGAAGTTAGCACAAAGCAAGTTTTAATATTTCTATAGAATGTGGCTGAGCAAAGCCGGGCTGCGGGCAACTAGTATTTTATATTATATTTTATCTATACACATAATTTTAATTCTTTAGGTGCAGTGTTATAAATTTTTTGTTTGTTGAAATTATTCTTGCAAGGTGTGCGACATGGCGTCGTTGCAGTCACGCTTACAAGTATAGTCCACAATAAAGATTATTTAAGTAAATAGATAGCTGTTCTTAAATTAAAATAAAAGTATTATAATCAAAGACGAAGTATAACATCAATTTTTAATTATGAACACATATTCTAAAATATATTTGCAGAATCTACAAATGCTAAATTTTCTGTATCGAAATATTGAAGGAAAATTCTTCAAAAAAAAACTACGAAGATATACCTACATTCTTTAAATATACAAATGTTATGCTAAATAAATTGGCAGAAGTTATAAACTTACTGCAATCTAAATTGCTGGCATAAAGGTGTACATTGCAGGCGCATGGTGTGGAAATTTGTCCTCTTCTATGTCCTAATTTAGCATAATTTAGTACACACGCCAACAACAGAATATATATATGTCTCATATGATGGCGAAAACTTTCGAGAGAATATAGCACACGTGCTCTTTTAATAATACCTTGTACTTGGTAGCCGTGATGATTCATTACTTAATATGAAACGCTATTGACTGTGCATGTTAAAAAGAGTTTCTTTACATTCTATCCAGATTATTACTTATGCGTCTTATCACAATAGATTATCTACTACATCTTTATCTATTTAGTGATTTATTTGTTATTTAATTTATACATACATTGTCCATCTGGATGCTTTTATTTTTTGCGCGTTTTTGGTACGCGACATTCTTTATCATTTTAAAATAACTGAAGAAAAATATTGAGCAGTCATTACAGCCTGTTCATAAATTAAAAGCTCGCGATGTTTCAGAAACACTAAATAGTTTATAGATTCAAGAACTTTATTTTACCAAAATATATAATGAAAAGACCAATTATGCATTACAGTTCCTAATTCGGCAATTACTGTCCATAATTTCTCGAGAAAATTTTCTCATATTCGTTACCGAAGTTTTGCCATGTTATAGCCACGTTCTGCGGATATTACAACCTAATTGCGTCATTATTAAACAACGATTAAGTCTCTGCTTTATCACTGCCTAAACATTTTTGATTGCTTCCTTTACTTCCCCAGATTCGACCGTTTTCCATGAACTTCTGCACTTTTCCAGGGTTGGACAGATTTTTCCTTAAGTCTCTGTATTTCTGGCACAGCTAGTATTTGAGTTTATGTATGTCGATGTGCAGGTCAACAGGTTGCCATAGAATATTTCTTGTTTCGGCCGCCATTCCGACATGATTAAAAAGGCGGCGTGTCGATCTCCCTGTGAGTGGTGGTCTGTCCTGAGGCTCGATAAACTACCTTAGTCTACCTGCTCTAGTCCACGTACTCGCGGCTAATGTCTTTAGGAACTTCTTTAGAGGGGGAACTCCCAAACCTCTTTGAAGTCCATGGAGCGTTAGCGATCAGCCTCAGAAGTTTATTCTGGAGATCTTTATGGTCTTAAAGTGAGTTTTTGCTCTGTGCACGAAACATGTGTTCCATAAGTCAAAACCGGTCTTAAAAATAATTTATAAATGAGTAGTTTGTTTTTCAAGCTAAGCGGACTGTTACGTCAGAGCAAAGGCATAAGAGAGTTTCTCGCGAAAATGAATTTGCTCATTCTTTTCATAATGTGCGCTCTGAAGATTAGCCTAAAATCGAAGACTATATCGAGATATTTGACAGCAGCCCCCCAAGGGACCCGCGCGTATCCCATCATGATGACGTTATCCGCCTAGTAATTTTGAGAGACTCGCAGTTGTCCTGGTTGGTAGAGAAGTGTCATCACAACGCCTAATCGCAGAAGGCGTTATTTGCATTCTGTAATCGACAGAAGATTGCAGACAATCTTCTCGCTCTGGGAGGTCGCAAACACAGAAGTATCGTCTGCGTATATGGTGACTTTAACGTTGAGTCTTTGATATGTTACATGTATATACCGTGTGTCGCATTTAAGATGAAGACCCCTATATTTTCGTTATTTGAAAGAATACAGATTTGAATTTTTCATACATGTTGATGGGTCACATTTTTAAGATACTCAACTGAAATTTGAACTTTAAGCTCAGCCTAATACAAATTTACAAACAGGATCAATTCTTGATATTTTTCTTCGCGTTAGAGATACAAAAAAAAATTATTAAAAAAAGTTGTTCAGAATACTATTCTAGCCCCACATATCGCATTTTAATTTTTTTGATCTAGCCACAACACAGAGTTATTACGTTTATTTTTCAATTTGATCATTAGACTGCCATGGATAGTAATAATTTACCACTAGTGCTAAATGTCAGTCAGATTAAACTTTGAGTCTATTGTATTAGTTCTAATCAGTGGTCACAGAAGTAAAATGCCATTAACATTAAGAGAAAAAATAGAAATAATCTGGTTGTTTGGTGATCATGCTCGTAGTAGCAGAGAAGTTGCAGCAGAGTTTAATTTGAGACATCCCCAACCTGCTCCCTTTACGCAAGAAAAAGCAGCCCCTGTAAATGCTCTTTTCAATGAAACTGGCTGTGTTTATTAAAATCTATCGGAATGTGCAACCTCGTTGAATACACCCGTATCCTAAAGATAACGATATATTGGCGGCAAATCGAGCAAGTCCATGGATGAGCCTTCGAGATTTATCGTCTCAACTGAATATTAGCAAGGATAAAATCAGAAGTTTCGTTCGGCACAAAGTCAAGCCCCATAAACTTATGTACATTGAAAGAAAGTGATGATAATAAAAGACTAGACCATTGTTATTGGGTCCAAGGTAATTTTTTTAAATGACAGACATTTTCTAAAGAATATTATGTTTACTAATGAGGCTACATTCACCACGAATGGGGTTGTGTCATCTCAAAACTGTAGATACTGGGCCATAGATCATCCTCACTGGGTTATAAATTGTAAAAACCAATATTCCCAGAAAGTCAATGTCTGGTGCGGCATTTTAGGAGACCGAATAATCGGTCCTTTTTTCTTTAATGATTCATTGAATGCTGGTCGTTTAGTTAACTTCTTCAATAGGGAATTTTGGGATGTAGTTGAAAATCTTCCTCTTAATGTGCGACAGGATATGTATTTGCAGCTAGATGGTGCATCTACCCATAATTCAAGCATTGTTCGTCAATGGTTGAATCAAACATTTCCTATGCACTGGATAGGAAGAAATAGTCTTTTTGAACTGTGGCCTCCGTGGTCTCCAAATATTACACCCCTCGATTTTTATTTTTGAGGAATGGTAAAAAATAAAGTTTTTAAAACATGGCCCAGAAATCGAGATGAACTTTGTGCCAGAATAAGGCAAGTCTGTCAAGAAATTAGCATCCCGGAACTTAGACAAGTAGCTAAACACAATCGTAAAAGAATCGAAAAATATATTCGAATAGACGGAGTACTAGTTGAGAGAGATCACAATTCGTAGTTAATTATTTGTATTATGAAAATTATTGCTTACTTTTTCCTAAATTTAATCAATTCCCAAAAATTGTTTTCCCAGAACAATAAAATAATTTTTCTTTGTATACGCTTTTTATTTTACTGAGATATTTGAATACATAATACTAAATTGAAAAATAAACGTAATAATTTTGTGTATAGACCAAAAAAAGGAAAAAATGGGATTTTTTATGAAACTCGGTATATGGAGTTGGAACAGTATTCTGAACAACTTTTTTTAATATTTTTTTTTTGTATCTCTAACGCGAAGAAAAATATCAAGAATTGGCCCTGTTTCTAAATTTATATTAGGCTGAGCTTAAAGTTTAGATTTCAGTTGAGTATCTTAAAAAATGTGACCTATCAATATATATGACTGTGCAAAAATTCAAATCTGTACTCCTTCAAGTAACGAAAATATGAGGTGTCTTCATCTTAAATGGGGCACACGGTATAATAAAAATCTTCGGTCCAAGAAGAGAGCCGTCGAATATTTTTTTTTGTATCTCTAACGCGAAGAAAAATATCAAGAATTGGCCCTGTTTCTAAATTTATATTAGGCTGAGCTTAAAGTTTAGATTTCAGTTGAGTATCTTAAAAAATGTGACCTATCAATATATATGACTGTGCAAAAATTCAAATCTGTACTCCTTCAAGTAACGAAAATATGAGGTGTCTTCATCTTAAATGGGGCACACGGTATAATAAAAATCTTCGGTCCAAGAAGAGAGCCGTCGAATCTACAGAAAACTACAGGCCCGTTTCCCTGCTACCGAATATATCCAAAATATATGAAAAAATTATATATAGGAGATTATATGCATTTGTTACAAAGCATAATATTATTACTAACAGACAAAATGGTTATATAAAAGATAAATCCACTTCAAGTCTATTTATGAAGTTATAGAAGACGTATTGAGCGGAATAAATGAGGGAGATGAGACTGCGGCGGTGTTCATGGATCTATCGACGGCCTTCGATAGTGTCAATTACTGCAAGTTGTTCATCAAACTTGAACGTATGGGTATCAGAGGCCTATCATCGGAGCTAGTCAAGTCGTGTCTGTCAGATCGAAAACAACGTGTGGTTGATGAGGGATTTGGGGCTGCAATGTATTCTGACTGGGGCACTCTTAAAAGGAGTGTGCCTCAGGGTTCGGTGCTGGGCCCCCTGCTTTTCCTTCTTTATACCAACGAAATACCGGCAATTACTAACCACCTAATAAATCTGTATGCGGATCACATTGCTGTGTTTGTGAGATCTCGTGGTGATATCGGGGAGGAAATAATAAGAACTACGACAGAATTTCAAAAATGGTTTTCCAAAAACTACCTCAAACTTAACGTAAATAAGACCAAGGTTATCCAATTTAACTATTACAAAGAAGTAAAACATCACATGAACTATAAAGGAGAAGAACTTACCTTTTGTGATAGCACTAAATTTCTGGGAGTATATGTTGATAGCCAACTAAATTGGAAGGCATATATCGAATACTTAGCTTCGAGTACGTCTGGATTTGCATATGCATTGCGTACTATAGCTTCCTCTGTAGATAGAGCCACTGCACTGGATGCTTACTATGCCTATGTTCAGTCGCGTTTGCGATATGGCATAATCTTTTGGGGTACGTCTGTGGATGTCTCGAGAATTTTCATTCTGAAAAAGATGTGCATTAGGACTGTTTTTGGACTAAGACGAAGAGACACAAGTAGACCGGTATTTATAAGGAACAGCATACTTACCCTGCCAAGTCTTTATATACTTGAGTGCGCGTTATTCGTAAATACCAACTATGACATATTTGCAAGCAAAGAACTCACTCACCAGTGTGACACAAGAGGTGTTAGAAACGCGTATATAGTGCCTCCCCAAACTAGCAAATCTCTAATAAGTAAGAGTGTAGTAACACAAGCGACTCGAATATGTAATCATTTGCCAGTTGCTATAAAAATTGAAAAAAAGACAAAATTTAAACAAGCTTTGTAACGCCTGCTAACATCAGAAGCATTTTACAGTGTACAAGACTTTCTGGAACATGGATTTTGATCATAGTGCGATGACTTGCATTGTAATTTAATGTAGACTTTCGTTTTTCATGTCAACAAAATTAAACTTTTTGACAGATGTTTTTATTTTGAAAACTAATTTTATATAATTTTGGTAGGCTGATTTCAAAAATTCTATGCATTTATTTGTATCACGTAAGGTTTTTTTTGCAAATATTAAATGAAAAAAAACGATATTTCTAAAAGAAATTATTTGTTTATTGAGTAAAAAGGTGGAATACAAGTTAAAAAAGTGGAAAAAAATACTTTACTCAGACTTTTTTAAGTGAAATCTTTGTCTTTTTGCCAGAAAACTGCGTTGTCCGGACATTCGGTTGTATGTTTTTAAGGGCATATCCCGTTTTAACATCCAGCAGTAGTCCGCCATCATCGTTATGCTCCATCTGCCTTGGTATCGCCGTTCCATTTCCTTAATGTCTTGGTAAAACCTCTCTCCCTGTTCTTCGCTAGCTGCTCCAAGATTTTCAGGAAAATAGTTCAAGTGTGAAAACAGGAAATGCACTTTCAAACTCATATTACAACCTAGACGATGAAAGTGTTGTAACATATTTTGAACAATATTTTCGTAGTTTTCGTCCTTAGAGTTCCCAAGAAACTTATCAATTACTTCTTTAAATGAAATGTGTTTTGAAAATCCTTGTCTTTACATAATGTTCTTATCTGCGGCCCAACAAAAATACCTTCTTTTAACTTGGCATCGGATAAGGCTGGAAATGTCTCGCACAAATATTTAAAACACTGTCCATTTTTGTCTAGGGCTTTAACAAACTGCTTCGTCAAGGCAAGTTTGATATGGAGAGGGGGCAGTAAAACTTTTTTGGGGTCAACCAAGCTATCTCTTAATACATTTTTGCTACCTGGTGTAAGGCTTGTTCTAGAGGGCCATTCTATTTGAGTCCAATGTCTATCCCTTGCTCGACTATCCCACTCACAAAGAAAGCATGGAAATTTTGTATAACCTCCTTGTTGTCCTAGTAGCATGCACAGCACTTTAAGGTCACCACAAAGCATCCACTGATGTTCTTGGTAGTTTATTTTCTTTAAAAGAAGTTCAAAATTTTCATACGTTTCCATTAAATGTACCGAATGGGCAACGGGAACCGAGGCCAGCTCGTTACCATTGTGCAATAAAACGCCTTTTAAACTACGCTTACTTGAGTCAATAAACAGGCGCCATTCTTCTTTTACAGACGGCACATTTCCTAATTTTGAAATTAAGTCAGGAATATTGTTGCAATACACTAGCGGTCCGTCTTGAGTAAAATATTGACATAACTCTTTTTCGCGATCCCGGTAAAAGCTTGATGTGACGCCAGGTGCCAGTAAATGTTTCTCACGAAGTCGGGAGGCTAACAATTCGGATGCATCCTTTGGAAGGTGCAAATCTCTAATTAAATCATTTAGTTCGCTCTGGTTAAACACTTCGGGCTCTCTGAAATCTGGTGTGAAATCTGAGTCATCTGGGTCACAATTAGATTCCTCTGATTCTGACGATATGACGTTTTCTAGTGCTTTTGGGGCGGTAGGTATCGGTACATCTGATCCATGAGGAATTGGTCGAATAGCATAGTCAAGATTGGGATACACAATTTGTTTCTTATTTTTTCTGTTGAATCCTTGAACATTACACGAACAAAAATAACAATCATCACTGTAATTTCTAGGCTCTCGCCATACCATAGGAACACCAAAGCTTAAACATTTCTTCCTACCTTTTTGCCAGTTTCTTAATGCTTCAACGCAAACGGAACAAACAGTATGAGGAGCCCAGGACTTGTCTTAGTCGCCAATTTTTACACAAAAATAAGCGTGGTATACATTTTTCGCAAACGAAGTTATAGTTTGCCTCTGCTTTACTACGACATAACTACCACAGATATAACAAAAGTTATTCGGATTGTTCACACAATGTCTTCTTTCCATATTTATACGTTCTAGAACACTTAAAATACGCAACAACGAAGACAACAAGCGCGCGGACACAGTAGCACGACGACTAACACAACCAAACTGCACATAAGCAGGTTTCAACGTTGTATTGATGCTTCTGCGCCGACTCTGTTGCTTTGCTGAGAAATCTAATATTAACCAGTGTTGCCAAATCACATTTAATTTCATAAAAATCAATTCATTTAAAAATCATGCCTAACATGGAACAAACATATTCTTGTCATAGGTATGTATATTAATAAATTAACATTTTTAAGATATAGACCGCTATAAAAAAAATTTACGTGATAGAGCAAAAATATGTCGTTTTTTTTGGAATAAGCGCCCCCAAGCATATACAAATTAGCAAACAGCTTTCAAACATCAAAATCACTGTAGACCGGTGTTATTAATGTTAATGTGAATGTTAATTTTACTATTTTCACTATTTTTTAATGTTTCTTGACATTTTCCATAAATGTATGATGTAATACGGAATAAAGTTTAATATTATTATTATTATTATCTGACTGCTGCTCTCCTCTTGTTCATTCTAACAACCACTGATGAAGATATGAAGCCAGTTACTAGAAACGTTTAAAAATTTTCGTTACATTTACTGATCCGCAGTTTATTTCTCAGTATGGCTAGACGGTATGATTTTCAAGTTGAAGAATACCATTCCTAATTTCAAAATAACAAACTTCCTGGCGAATATATTAAAAAATATATATTTTAAAGTTACAGTCAAGGAGGTTATTAGTAAATTCCTCACCGTCAAACAAAGAAACTACCACAGGAATCGGGAGCACAGGCGAAGACTTTACGTGTAGCAACACACACGCTGGTTTATTCTGCCGCTGAATACTTGAAAAAAGTTAGATGCACATCTTAATAATACAATAAGACTAATATCCGGCAAGTTTAGGTCCACGCGTCTTACCTGTTTAAGATTAATTACCCTTGTGTTGCTAAAGATCTACTAATTCAAAAAATTATAGTCTCTTTACCTTCTAATAGATTTAAATCTGGAAAGCCAATCTGAAACCATCTACCTCCCACGCATGATTTGTAAGACGAATGTAGATCATTTGGACACGATAATTTTACAACTCACGCGGACCCGATCGAGATGTAGTTGTCTTGGAAATCATGGGTCGCCTGAACAAAGTTGGGATAGGTCAATTCAGAACGAAGGCAATGCTCTGTAAATGGAATATGGCCCAGAGTCTTCAATGTGATCGTGGTGTCCCAAAGAAAACTGTGTGGCACATAGTAACTGAGTAGAGTTCAGATTTCAAGAAATATTGGACGATCGCTTGGCAGCAAACCTGAAGCAATTAAACTCGTTAGGTATTGAATTGTGGTAGACATCTTCTAGAATCTTGTAACGCTGTAACAAAATTTGAAGCTATGACTTTTAATATTGTAGTGTCCATTTTATATATTTTTTTTAATTTAATTTATACCTAAACTCTATATTTTATTATTTGTATATTATGTTTTTATTGATAATGGTTCATAATTACAGGTGTGCATTTAACGTTTTGTGCTATTTTGTGAATAACACAGGCCTGCATTTTTCAACTCTTTGAATGTTGATTTAAAAATTTTAACTATTTTATATCTACTTTTATTTTTTTGTATCACGTAAGGTTATTTTTCAAACCAGTAAAATCAAAAAATATAGAAAAAACACGATTTATTTCATTTATAAGCTAGTTTTATATTATATTTAAAAAAGTACAAAAATATACACATAGAAACTATTAGAAATAGTTATTTATTCTTTATGCTTCTTAAAAAAACGTTTTCGTTTTTCAGAAAAAATTCGTTTGGTTGTTTTTCTGTCATATTCAGCTAAAGGAAGATCTGAATGTAGTTTCTGGGGCAAGCAAATTTTTTTGTTTCAACCTAGACCCCAGTACTTCAGAAACATCTTTTGAAAGTCCCAAATCTCTTACTAGATCATTCAGTTCGGCTTGTGAAAATAGCTGAGGTTGGTTTTGACCTGAGGTTGATGGTTCAAAATCACTATCCATCTGTACGGAGCCGGAAGTTGAAGAGGTTTCAATATCTTCTTGTAGTACTTTGGGGGGTATAGGTATAGGTACATGATCACCCTGAGGAACTGGGCTGATAGCTGATTTAATATTGTTTGGGTACAAAATATGTTTCAAAGTTTTTCTATTATGCCACTTAATATCACAAAGACAAAAGTAGCAATCTTCATGATAATTTTGCGGTTCTCTCCAAACCATCGGTATTCCAAAAGGAAGGCTTTTTCTATTCCCTTTGGTCCAATGTCTTAAACCTTCTTCACATACCTTACAAGCAACGTGCGGTGCCCAATCTTTATCTTGATCTCCTAATTTGATTTTGAAATAAGCATAATATGCATTTTTCACAAATTCACCAATTGGACTCTTAAACTTTTTCAAGAAGAAATATCCACAAATATAACAGAAATAATCTGGTTTGTTTTTGCAACACCGGCTAGACATATTTTTAAGCAATGTTTATTTATCAAATACCACGCACAACACTAAAGACAAATTCATTTTACTTGTTTACTGATCGACACTCAGAGCTATAATGAAGTAAATAACATTAAAATATACATTTTGTTTCGAGTGATAAACTTGAAAGCCTTCTTCGCAGTACTAATAAAGTGAAAGCATAATAAATAGGATTTAGCAGGTAAAAATTTCCGGAAATCTTGTCCAAAATTAATACATGTAATAAAAGATTTACATCAGGTAATGAGAGCCTATTTAACAAATTTCTTTAAAACCACAACAGAAAATCATTTTTGGGTTAATACCTAGAACTTGAAGTAGTACATTCATTTTAAAATGTATTAAAACGCCTATTATAAGATTTTTTTTATATTTTTTTCTTTTTCTTTAGTGGAAAAGAAAATCTGTGGGTGCTAGAGACCAACTGTATTTTAATTAGTTATTGCTATATAAAAACTTAGCTTAACAAACAAAAATCACGTCATCACAAATTTTATGCAGGCCTGTGTAATTAATTATCTATGTAGACGCCATACGATAAATAAATAAATTATTATTAGTATAAAAATTTTCAGCAAGGGTTTGCCCCCATATAAAATAATTCCTTGATATGGCACTGTTTTTAAAATAAGCATTTATTTCTAATAATTTATTGACAGAAAAGCAAATCTTGCTAAAGGCACAATATGCCGAGTTTCAAAATAAAATCGAATAACCATGGAAAATATTTCGGAACGGCAATATATCTTGGTATTTATGAGTGCGTCTTAAACGTGGGTGTACCATATTTAATGCATTTCTATACTCTGGAGGCAAAATTTATATATGTAAAGCACGGAAGCGCCCCAAATTGATAAATTAATTCCGTCCAAGACTTTCTTTTTGCTTATAATAAAAACTTTTTTCTCGACGCGCAGTTATAATATGATTAAAGGTTCAGTACGTAGCAATTTGAAAACGCACTTATGTTCATTTCCACTTTTTCTCTGTTAGTGTTCAGACAGAAGAAAGAAAGGCGATGCTACGTGTCACGACGTTGTCGTCTTTAGAGCGAGTTTCATCGTGATGAACAACGAGTCCAACCCTAGGAGAATACCTAAACACTACTTGAAAATCCACAAACACGCGCGTTTCTAGATTAAATTCACCCTTAAGTTTTCTTGTCGATTCGTCGTCTTCTAGTTTCCTGTCATCATGTCGAAACGTCGTTATCTTCACACTACGAGACACGTTTCTTGAATCGAAACGGGGTAGCAGAGATAAATACGTAATAAATTTTATTCAATTTTCTTTCAAGCAGAGTGATTTAGAATTATGTAGACATGTACTTTTAAATAGTTACTGTTAATAAATCAGGTCAGGTCGCGTTCCCCTTCTTATTATAGCACGTGTTATACATTCATTTACTACTAACAAATACTAATAGACTTTTTGAAGATTGTAGTTATAAGTTGAGTTTTTTACGAGGTGCGATTTAAATGTTTCCTAACTGATGCTATAAAAATTCGAAGTTTAACTTTAATTTCTGGTGGTTGCCGTCACTTTCGAAATAATTTCCTTATGCAGCTATTCATAGGTTCCAGCGTCTTTTTTACAGTTCTGGAAGACATTGCTACCTGCCTCGTGCAAGAAATTAAAGCTAAAGCAGGTTTGAAAAATCGTAAGCTCTTCAGGAAAGGCATTTTATAATTGGATAATGCGCCACCTCAACCAGATGCCAAAGAACTGTGCAGTAATGATATTAAAGCCATATTTCTACCCCTTCATGTGTCGGCACTTATACAACCAAGGCTAAACCAAGGTGTTTTAGAAACTATGAAGAGAAATTACCGAGGATGGCTTCTCTAGATGTTCATTGCAAAATTAGACGAAGGAATGACTGTTAAAGAAGTCATAAAACAATTCACATTTAAAGAATTAGCTGACTGGATTGTTTCAGCGTTGGATGAGGTAAAAACTACCACCATTAAAAATTTATTTGGTTTGGACGGACCTCCCCAAAAAAATGCCAGAACACGAGAATGTGAGCGAACTAGTTCAACTAGTCATTGACCTACCCATTGAAAATCAAATCAACAGTGAAGACATTCATAATGAATGAAAATACCCAAATGGTGATCAGCGATGAGGAAATGATCGATATGGTTAACAGTGCTAATGACCTCGCGAAATCTGGTCTTTCTAAATTTTATCTCAATTTAGAAATACAAGTCAGCCGACCAGTACCACGGCTAGAACTCAGTGAAGACGGGTGGGTTCCTTAATGGAACGTTGTTGACTCTATTTACCTAAATTTAAAAAGGGCACCACTGCGTTTTGCAAGCAACTTGTATATGTGATTATACGTTACGCGGTGAATGAAGATGCGATAACGTACTCACGCTTAATCTGGTTGTATCCAAGGAAGCTAAATATATTAAGAGAAAACGAACAACAACCAAATAAGGAGTAACAATATTTATTGTATTCGAATACGTTGAAAATAAAAATATAAGCAAGTGAAAAATGTATCAAGCGTCAAAAATACAATAAATAGTGAAGGCCTGTTTTATGTATTTAAATTATGACTATTATAAATAAATACACAAAATATTAAGTTATTAGTAAAAACTTTTATCCGAGATCTCATGCATGTTTACAAAGCTACTATAAATTTAAAAACAATATGACTAAATTTTCCACACAAATATGACGCGAAATAAATTCCAAGTAAAACGGTATACTAATTAATACTTATAATTAAATGCTCCAAAATGAAATAATAGTTACTGAAATAGAAACTGACTAACTAACATCTCAAAATATACTACTAAGTGTAAACTAAATCAAAAAAATATTAAACAAATAGCGTCTCTTACCGTCTCTTTCTCTCCTAGATATTTCGCTATCTCAAGCTACATCTCGATGATCGGTAACTACAGGCTACTTGTAACGTAATCGATAAATTAAGCACCAGTAACAGGGACCCTGCGATATTATATCATATTACAAATGGAATACGGAAACAAGAAATATGGAACGTCTCGTGCAAAATGGCGTCCTCTTACCTCTTAGATGTTCGAGAGGTACAACAAATCACGATCCAGACGACGTGCAATATTCCAAGTTTATTTAGGAGATTAAACATACTCGGAAGTGCGGTCACATCATCCACTGAATCGGTGTAATTTTTTTTTCCTACAAAATTCACAAAACTTGACGACAAATGCAAGTGACACTACACAGCACATGCGTTGAGATCGGCGTACTAAGCTTAAGTGACCAAAACCAGGAGCGATCGTGCAGAAGGGTTAGAGAGAAGAAGCGCAGCGATGTACGAAGTCGTGCCGTACGATTGCATCATCATCCGTACACCTGTTGTACATACGGCGGGGTATAATCGGAAGAAGAAAACCATGTACAGCACGATTCAAAACACACAATTATTGTTTAAAAATGATATTTTTAAACGTAACAATATTCAAGAAGTCGTTTTCTGTGAACGAGTAGAGTGGTGCTTGGAATTCTTTCCGAATTTCTTCAATGCTATCAAAACGTCGACCTTTTAGCTGCAGTTTGGTTTTCTGGAAGAGACTAAAGTCGCAGGAAGCCAGATATGGAGAATAGGGGGGCGCGATAGAGAACGATAGTCGTTGAGGTTTTCGTCAAAAAAGTTTGTGTGAAAAACGAGCGGTGAGACAGCCCATTATCGTTTGCGTCTGATATCCCCACGGAACCTCAAAACTCAGAATTGACCATCTGACCAGCTGAAACAAATTCTCCTTGTACTATGAGTAGATAACCAATGGAGTTTCGGAGACCAAATCCTATGTATTTTCTTATGGAGACTTCATTGTGCAATTCAAGGTTATTTGACATCACAGCTGAGTAACGCAATATTGGTATGAACGGGTTAATCTGTTTATTTCAGGCCACGGTCAGACTATTATCACAGTATAAACCTTACCAGCAGGATCACTTCTTGTAGGCACAGTTGATCTTTTGAAATAAAACCGTAATACGCGCAGGTGTCTGCGTATGTTCTGTTTCTCTCTTAAACATGTGCTTCAGTAAGCATAAGGGCAATTATAGCTTTTACGTCGATTATGTCGACGAACCTATTCCGCTTTAATTAAAATTTAATTAAAATTAAATATTTTGAACTTTAAACTTCTGTTAAAAGTAAACTTATTATGTTTATAATGAGACAAAAATCGCCATAAAGCGAAAAGCTTTAATTATTTTTTAATTTAGTAATTAGTTATTTTAAATTAGTTTTTAATTATTTGTATGTTGAATTAATTGAATTAAAGGACTGAACTTTCCTTAATGATTTATTTAACAAAAATTACAATATTTGTATATACAAATCCTATTTACAATTTAATTCTAGTTGTTCTCAAAATGTTATTTTAATGTACCTTAAGTAAATGTAATTAAAATCTAGGACTTATAACATTTGTTGCGATGGTCACTGATATATCGTTTTATTAAAGTTCAAAAGAGTTCAAATGGGCGCTTATAATTCATTTTTATGTTATTGTAGGCAGTGGCGGCTAGCGCATAAGCGCTGCAGTGCTGCAGAGCTCCAAAAAAATTGGGCGGGCGAACCTGTATTAGTTATAACTAGTTTTCTTTTACATAATTTTTCCGACATTTCTGATGTTTATAAAAGCGTAACATATTGTTATAAAAATTCTCCCCCTGTATATAAAAAAATTTGCATATTTTTCTACATCACCTGTAGAGGACATCAAACCCTACAATTTGACACCTCAATCATCAAAATCCGACAAGTAGAAGCCGAGATATTCGCTTCCGAAATTCCAAATAATATTCAATAGGCGACCAGTGGAATAACCAACCTAATTCGCGCGATCGCTCACTTGTTCCTTATCTGGTCCACACGAGCGTGCGCTCAGAGCTCTGTCAAACACCCGCGCGCACCCCGCTACCCCCGCGAGTGTCTAAAACCAATGCGTCATTTTAGCAGGCCTGGTCGCTGCATTAAATGCAGCGAAATGCAGTGCATTTATTCCAGCGCGGAAGGCGATATGATTCGGCATACGATAGGTCCAACTCGCAATGGGCCATAGGCAACAATATACGTATGGAACGTAATGCGGTGGGCAACGTGTGTACGATCAAGTACGATGCCTATATTGAGTGACTTTCTTAAAATTTATTTTGCAGAATTATTGATTTTTTTTTTTTACTTTTATCTTTTAGAAAACGTTATTGTTTTTTTATTACTTAAAATTACTTTATATGAAAAATAGTATACCATAAAAGTGTAAACAAAGACAGTATACATTGAAACGAATATTCATTCAATTGTATTGTCATGAAATTGAATTTGTCAATCGTTGTTAAATTTGTTAGAATGAATAGATATTTATATTTATCGGAAAATACTAATACTTAAAGCAAACAAATAAGGTGTAGTGTTTTGTTATAGGAATGAGGAATGTATAATATCCATTTCTTCCTGCATATTGATTATGCAGCTGATGCTTTCGTAATATGCTCATATTTGTATTTCTACTATTATCGTGATGTTATTATAATACAGATACCAAAATCTCACGTAATATTTCCATCAGCCTTTTATTAACAATAAACAAGTAAAGTACAACTTCGTAGGTCGACAAACGCTCCAGTCTTCATTATCACTGTATTATACATGAACTGTAGGCTTAGTTTTTCGTAGAAATTGAAGTACGTGTCTGTTCCTTTGTAAAATTATAATAAGGGCAGGGGTTAATTTTATTCTGGCATTTTTAAAAATGCAGAGATCAGTTTTGCGACACCATTCAGCTAATTACAATCTAAAATAAGCAACATTGTAACGTATTTTGGAATTGTGAATATCCGTAGGTAATAAAAAAAAAGGAAGTATAGTTTAATTACAACTGTAGCTTCCTCCTGGTTTGAAGGAAGTCGGTATGTATCGACCGAAGTATAAGTTGAAATAATACAAATATGAGCATATTACGAAAGCATCAGCTGCATAATCAATATGCAGGAAGAAATGGATATTATACATTCCTATAACAAAACACTACACCTTATTTGTTTGCTTTAAGTATTAGTATTTTCCGATAAATATAAATATCTATTCATTCTAACAAATTTAACAACGATTGACAAATTCAATTTCATGACAATACAATTGAATGAATATTCGTTTCAATGTATACTGTCTTTGTTTACACTTTTATGGTATACTATTTTTCATATAAAGTAATTTTAAGTAATAACAAAACAATAACGTTTTCTAAAAGATAAAAGTAAAAAAATCAATAATTCTGCAAAATAAATTTAAATTTTAAGAAAGTCACTCAATATAGGCATCGTACACACATTGCCACACCGCATTACGTTCCATACGTATATTGTTGCCTATGGCCCGTTGCGAGTTGGACCTATCGGTATTTAATATTTTTGCGACTATTTTTACGGTGCGGCGAGTTTAACGTAAAAACAATAATATTAGAGACTCTTATTTTTTTGTGTGACAATTGACAATCGTTCCAGAAATCAATTACTTCAGTGCGGAAGGCGAAGAAAGCACGATAAGATCGATGGGAGACAACCTCTTACTGCCCGTGCAAGGTAAATTTTTTTGTAAAACTTGCAGAACACCTTAAAATTTTTAGCACGAGCCGCCACTGATTGTAGGTCTAGGATTTCATAAAATTTATGTCGATGTCTGTGTCGCACTCTTTTGACTTACTAACTATTAATACAAATAAGGAGAATATGCAAATGAACTATTATTTAGACTACGTAACTGACCTGGATATGCGAACTATTTTCAGAACAATTGATTGAAATATACAGTATGATAAAATATAAAATATGAAGCTAAACTAGATTAAATATATTAAAATAATGTTGTTTGATCTGTGATTAAACAGAAGGAGAAGCGAAATTGAATGGTCCCCATGTTCTGCCGATCTCAATTTACTAGATTTCTTTTTGTAGGGCTATGTAAAACAGAAAGTGTATTTTACCCAACCTAGAATTTGTAAAATTTGGCTGAAAGAATTAATGAAGAGATACGGAGAATTTCACCAGTCATTATAGCGAGGATTACAAGAGAATTCACAGACATTGGCTTACTGTCAGGAAGTTGATAGCGCCCATTTTGATAATCTCATAAATTAAGCTTAACTTTGTATTGCCACTTTATTTTCTTTTCTTTGCCAATTAATAAATAAAAAATAATTTAGGCCCCAAAGTGTTTTAGTTTGTTGAAATTGTGTTATCAACCACAATACCAAAATGTAGAGAAATGCAGGGTTTTCAATTTAAAAAGTATAACTTTACTACGTTACATTTTTAACACTCTGTATATTTAAAAAATACTTCAATTGACGGCTCTTCATCACTAATTTTCATGTCTAAAATTTTATTACAATATCTCCTTTAATTTAACAGATATTTAGATGGTTTCACATATTTGCTCATCACTGTATATGAATGTACAATAGTTTCTGTAATCATAGTAATTATATACACGTGTGTGTTATAAAAAAATCTTCTGAAAGATTATGTAGACGTCTAATCGTAAGTTAAACGGAGGTAGCACAGCAAGATACAGTTGAATATAATATAGCGATGCTAATAGAACGACAGGATCAGACTTTCAAAGAGCGGAAACCGAATTCATAAGATAGAAAAAGAGATAACAGTAAAAGCGTTGGGAATGTAGGAGTGACTGAGTAGGAGATGGAGGGAAAAAGAGGTTGCGAGTGTGATGATAACAACGTCAACCTGAACCCAGAACAATAGCTCGCGTCCACAAACACAACGTTTGTTATATTACATCAGAGTGCATTGTTTTCTTTGATAAATGAACGTTTCTACGGCGGTCCAAGATAAAACCATCAAAGTAGAGATGGGGAGTAAAAACTTTGACAACAAGCTGGGTCCGCAGAGGCAATGGGCACAGCGCAAAACCGACTTCAAACGGAACGTGAATTTATATTGACAAAAATGCTCGGAATTTGCATAAAACCACACCGACGGCGCCTAATTCTACTATAATAATGATAATTATTTTTTGAATATAGTAAAGTAGCGCAAGTGAAAAGGTTTTTGGCTTCCGCTTACATTGTAACCGCAGGCAAAATTAATAAATTTACTGGCTGACACTTTAAGTATTCTATATTTACAATTGATACGGACACGAAAACTGTATTTCATTCTGCAGTTCTTTTTGAAATTATTTCCTACTTTGTTAAATGATGTTTAATATCAAGAAAAAGGTATTAAATATAAATGATTTGAGGTAATTTAACCGCTATCTTTTTCTATAACACTGGTCAACAAATTTTCGTTTCTTCAAATTTTTCGTTAAAATCTATGTTTTTTTTTAAAATTTTAAAAATAGTAATAACTAGAGACCGGACGCATCAGGCCGAAATTACGATGGACCGTATAAATAGTCTGTAACATCACTAAGTACAACCCGCGGTTATTGAATAGCACTATTCATGCGGTTAGCAATTACTTTGATATAAAAGTTAAATTCCTTTCTTCCTGGGCATAGATAGAAGCGTGAGGAGTTTTTAAAAATTATTTTATTTTTTAGTTTATAATAATAATAATAATAAGTAGTAGAGCCGCATAGATAGATTACGAAAAATACCTGGAAATAAGAAATAATAAACAATAATAATAATATTATTACAGTTATGCCAGCCATCTTGTTCTCACGAACCGATGCGTTAACACACTGGCAACCAAGGACAAATTGAATGTTCTTGTGAATGGAGGAAATAATAATAATAATAACAATAATAATAATAATAATAATAATAATATTCATTTATTTGCCCAACAGGTAATCCCAATTACAGAGCAATAAGTACACAAATTAGATGTATGAATACACATACATACTATGTTAAACTATTACATAACTAAAATAATTTTGATATATAACAAATAAGTAATACCGATAATTATGATGTCAAGGTTCACATATCCTTAGTGTCCACCTTTCCAATGAATATGTCACTATAATATGCCTCAGCATTCCTCATCATGTGGAATATCGGTGATCTCATCAGTAGATTCGTCTTTGGAGTCGACAGCAAGAAAGTAACAGGGTTACGGGTACTCACACTAGGCACATTGAATCTGACCCTAGACAACAGCGCGGCACAATCAATTTTATTGTGGAGAAGATTATGAAGAAACCTTGCGCTGTAGTTAACTCGACGAACAGTCAAAGACTGAACCCCATAGAGTCGAAGCAGTTCTTCATAGGAAGTGTTCCAGTCAGGATATACACGATTAGATTTGAAGAAGAGGTATTTTACAAATCGGCGCTGTATACGTTCAACTGGAATAATAATAACAACTGGCGTTGGGAAGGTGGCGTTCCCAGCGCCCAAGGACATAGATCCTTGCAATAGCCACGGCAGAGGCAGCCAATTAGGCTGAAAAGGGGACTATTTCCGACCGCCCAAAACAGGATTAATAATTATTAGTGACTTCCTTGGGCCTGTCCCGCAGAGCAAAGTTTTTCGAAAGAAGGTTTAATATTAGAAATTGACACTCTAGGCTCTTTTTCTATATTTAGCTGTGATCTATATTTTGTCTTCAAAGCAGCCACAGTAGAAAATCCGGTTTTGCAAAGATAGGATGTGGAAAATGGTAATAGCATACGCAGTGCTCTTGATTTTAGTGCAGAAAACTCATCATCCAACCCTGCCCAAAATTCAAAGAGTGATTCATTACGAAACTGTCTTTTTATTTCGCCACTTGCCGTGAAGTCTATAAAGATTTCTTCTTCGGCAGTTGAGTTGAGAGACCTTTGGGAGTATTTTCAAATGGGTCCCTAACCCACTCGTAACTTGCTATCAAGTTGAGGTCGGCAAGAAAATACTTTTTAAAATTCTTGGCCAGCATGGTTACATGATTTTCAATGGTTACCAAAATAACTGCTATATGTTGCTCTCCAGCCTTGTAAGATTCGACACATTCATCCAAATTTGCAAACATTACTAGGTTTTTTTGCTTTACATTTATACTCCACAATTCTAGTTTTCTACAAAAAGCATTAACTTTGTCACTCGTATCCAACACATGTGTGTTTGCTCCTTGGAGTTGAAGATTCAAGGTATTTAATTTCTCGAATATGTCGACCAAATAGTTCAATTTCATCACAAATAAATCATCGCGAAAGTTATCGGCTTCCGGTCGGTTTTCCTCTTTTAGAAAAATGGCGATTTCATCTCTTAATTCATAAACTCGTTGCAAAAGTGCCCCACGTGATAACCATCTTGCCTCGCAATAAAACAGTAATGCTGAATGTACTGCACCCATGTCTTTAGAAAGTGCAGAAAAGATTCTTGATTTTAGTGGTCTCATTTTTATATAATTTACTACGGTTACCACTGTCGTTAGCACAACATTCAGACCAGGACTCATTTCTTTGGCAGCCAGAGCTTCTCTGTGGATCATGCAATGTGTCCAGATACACTTCGGAGATTTTTGTTTCACAAGTGCTTGTATACTTTAGAATCTTCCAGACATTGTACGAGCACCATCAGTGCATATTCCGACGCAATTTTTCCACTCTATGTTTGCCTCATTTAGGAAATCATTTAAGATAGAAAATAATGCAAGTGCTGTTGCTTTGAGTTCTATTGGTTTGCAGAATAATAGTTCTTCCACTACTGACAGACCATCACAAAATCGAACATAGGCAATTAAATCAGCGTCTTTATTGATATCTGTGGCATCATCAAGCTGAATTGAAAAAAGTTTCTCACGCAATTTCTCAAAAAGCTGGTGTTGCACATCTTCAGCTATATTATCAATTCTACGGGCAACAGTATCATTTGATAGAGGTGTGGACTGCAACTGTTTGGCAAAACTATCTCCAAACATAGTTTCTACAATCTCAATTGCAGCTAGTAGGATAACCTCTTCACCAATAGTGTGAGGTTTTTGCTTCTGGCTATCTGATATGAAACTTTGTAAGGGGCAAGTAAAGCTTTTTCATTTACAGAAAAAGTTTATTTTAAAAATGATTTTTGCTTTTCATACGATTTTAATTTTAATTCGAAGAATTCTCGGGGTTTGCCAAGGTACTCACTATGAAGCGTTTCCAAATGTCGTTTAAGTTTGTTCAGTTTCATGCTGTCTGCTGCCAAAATTTTTGAGCAAATGACACACAGGGGCATTTCTTCTTCATTTACATACTTCAGTGCTGATAAACCCAAAATTTAAATATTCTTGAGAATATTTTCTTGATTTTATCTTCGGAACCAATTTCGTCCGTGCACTAGTTGATGCTTCACTATCGTCTAATGCTTGCATACGCCCACATAAAAATTTATCCATGCTTCTGCATATACATACACTATATAATTCTACTGCTCCTTGAACTTGAATATCCTAAATTGCAGATAACACGCAAATCACAACATGCGCATTCACGGTAGAGGTACAGATAGAAGAATCGACTCGACTGAGACTGGGTGGAACGAGATCTAGCATTTATGCACGTCGCGCAGGCAGTCTAGAATGTTCGAGACAAAACGGAACTTCTCGCGAAGCAGCGAGGATGTCCGATATGGTGTACGTGAGACAGAGAGCAATCGATTTTGATTTTATCAATGCAGCGGATCGGTGTTGCCAAATATCAATAAATTTACCCATTTGTGGTAATTTTTAAGGTTTAACAAGATCGTAGGATGGCTTTAGCGTCAAAATATAATTAAATTAAATAGAAACTAAGATTACAATTACGATTTCAGTGAAATGAGAGGAAGGGGGGCGCGATGAAAATTGTGATTGAAAATTGGGTCGCAAATGCAAAAAGGTTGAGAAACGCTGCATTACACTGATGCAGACTGACTGCTTTGTTTTGTTATTAATAAATCATAACAATAGCCATGGATGTCCATCTAAATAATTACAGTCAAACCTTTAATTTATATCTATTATTTCCTAAAATAATTGAAATCGGACATATGCCCAAATAATGTTTTTTTGTTAAAATTACATGATCTTTCGTATGGAAAAATTTTTCAGTGAATTCATAAATCTCCTGTTGATATATATTTACATATTTATATTTATCGATTTATATTTTGTCTAAGGTATTACTACCTTATATTTAGTGAGATACAAGGGCACAATTACTTGTACTATTCAATACATATATGATAATTAATTAGCGATAACGAAATTTACATCTGGGTATGCAGATAATATCAGTTATTAACACCGAGATGGATTTCCATTGTAAAGCAAGGAAATCGAGTTAGTAATTCTGTCCGATATTCATAGTGGTAACTCATTTACAATGCCCTTAATTGAATTATGTCTTACACCAACTGACCACTAGTTATTATTCCTGCATACTAATGGACTAACAACACCGGTAGGATGTTCTTTATATCTTGGAAAACTATTAGTCATGGAAAATAGAATGCCAGGATTTAACGAACGGATATTTCTTATTAGCCACTATCCCTCTCTAAATTTGAATTCGTAGTACTTCTGTGAATATTTGACATTTGAAAATACCAATAAAAGCATAATCCTTGTAAAAATAAATAAGAAAGTTATCTTGTGAACATCTATTCCTCGTATTGAATATAATACGTAAAATACAAAAGGTTGAAGAAAGATTATTCGTTTTTCAAGGCGAGTTACAATAAGTTGGATGATCAAAGAGGAGTATTACATATTGCGAGGCTTTAGATATCTCTCTCAAGTCGGTATTTTTTGAAATTATAATATAAACGAGAAAAACTCGAAATATCTTTTTAAATAAAAAAATATTTTCTAGATAAGTATATTATGAAATTGTTGGTGCTAAGAATTTACTGTGCCATTAAAAGATTTACAAGAATTGTATCTTTAAATACAGCAATCCATTAATGAAAGGAGCTCTTAGTATACTTTAAAGAGTGTAAATCCTTTATTTGCCAGTAGTGTTCTTATTTACTATTTATAATCCCTGGCGAAAGTAACAGTAAATTAGTTCAAACTATAAGATAAAGAGTTCAGAAGTTTATTAATTACGGCATTCTTCGCGACAATATTTTCATTATTTTACGTGGTTTTTGTTTCATATTAAAACGAAAATCGTTCATTTGTATATTTGTGAAATATAATTAAATATAGGAAATAGGATTTAAATATAATATTTACAATTTTATCAATACTCTATGTTTCCTTATAAGCTGAAATCGTTGTATAAACAGAATTCTATTACAATATTTGAAATGTAAAATTTTATCCTTATTTTAAGAAGCGGCATCTTTTATATTTGCGAAGTTTTATCACTCTATTCATTAGACCACTTTTATTTCTACGTTGCTTTGTGGATAAACGTGATCAATATACAGTTACTAAGCTTGCTCTCATCTCTTAAATTCATGTTCATATATCCCGCAATACGAGAAATGTCTTGTTAGTGTGGCATATAGCCTCATAGAAGGCGCCAGTAATAAAACTACAATTGTCAAAATTAATCGCAATCCTTCGTTAAACCTAAATCCGAAAGTTTAATTATGATACGGCAAATTATTTAGTCATAGTGAATTTTTAAAGTTGATAAGTTTCCGGAAAAATGGAATTGAGTAGAGAAAATTTTCGCGCAATAATTTTTAAAACTTTCAGTGAGGATTAACTCAACAACAATGCTTTATTGAGTTAGTTTCTGTTTTTAAAGATGAAGCACCACATGAATCGACAATCTCAAGATAGTACTGTGAATTCCAACGTTGACCCATCACTATCACCGACGATTCAAGGACAGGTCTGCCAAAAACAGCAGTCACCAAAAAAGACGTGCACCGCTTGATTAAGGAAGATAGACATGTGACATCGTGAAACTGAGACATCCATGGATATTTCATTTCATTTGGGCGTATGAAAGTATTTACTTTCATACGCCCAGTTCATCATGCACGTTGGATTCTGCATCTTTTAACTTAAGATAAAAAATCGGCTAGCGTTAATTGTGGTCTAAAAACTTTGACCCAGTTCATTAACGGAAACTCAAAAAATGTCTATAGCATCGTCAATAGTGATGAAGCTTGGATTATTAATTATTCCTATGAACCCAAGAATAAACGTAAGCCCACTTTTCAGGTGTTTCGAGATGAAGAGTGTCCGACAAAAGTTATTACGTCCATCATACGTAAAACACCAGCATCTGTTCATTAAGTATTGTAATAATAAATGTACTAGTCAAGTAATTGGAACAAATATATTTGTAAAAATGCCTGCAGTTATAGCTGAATATTTGCAATTCTCAAATGCTGAATTATACACAAGCCATTGCTTCCGGCGATAATCTGTAACCTTACTAGCAGACTCTAGAGCAAATTTATCCACAATTAAGCGGCGTGGAGGATGAAAGAGCTCCAATGTTGCATATTGAGGACTCTCTAGAAAATAAAAAGAAAATTGCTTCATCAGTACAGTCGAGCGATTCAAACATCGCTTCTCTAGAAAACAGGAATCAAATTAAACAATCTGCCATTAAAAATAACGCAAGCGCTTTAACGCAAGGCATACTCGTTATTACCAATTCTACCAGTTGTAAATTTAATATTCATATTTCTAAATAATTTAAATGTAATTTATATTTCACTTATGTATTATTTGTTCCTTTCACCTTGGATACGGTTACTATAAAGACGATCATAACGTCCGTGGGCGTAATAACCGGGCATTGTGGCCATAACTCCGTGGAATTTATTTACAGTTTTTAATGTTGTGTGAGTATAAATAGGGCCTAAAAAGAAGGGATATACATTTTACAGAACTAATAATTTTAGTTTTTAACAAAGTCTAAAGAAAGACGTAAAACTTTAGCATTTTTTAATAAAATCAAGAGTATCTAAACATTGATAAGCTGAAAACATCAAAGTGTAAACAACTGTCATTTAAAATGATATAAGTTTCATTTATCCATGGCGTACTTCAAGGAGAAATATGTTTATACGTAGGTTAAATCGTTGATTCAAGGAGTTATATTGCGTAACGACTGTCAACGACATGACAGGTGAGGGAAATTTCGAAACTTTTCCAACGTAATTTAAATTTTTCGCTTAAGAAATTTATTCTTCGTGAAAAATAAAATCTTGTATGAACCAGTGGGGTTATCACAATTATATTGCCCTCAGTTGACATTCATCCTTCGGGCCAGAGGCCCTCGGGCTGAATTAACGGTGGTGCTTTAATTTGTGTTTAATTAAAATAAAGTTACTTCTTAAAAATACACTGTGGCATTTGTCTTAAGAAAAAAAAACATAATTTTAACAGCGGTTCTTGTCATTTTAATTTTAACACGCTGTGTTAAAAGTGATTACTTTATTGCATGCTACGCAATAAAATCGCATTTTTAATCGAAGTTAGCCGTGTCGAAATGTCAGTTTTTAACGGGATTTGTTGAAAAAAATTAATTGTAGTTACATTATAAAACATCTCTTACTTAAGCTCAAATAATACTCACAAAAGCGGGAGGTTTGTTGAAAAGTTATTCTGGAATCGAAGCAATTGAACTCGGGCTTAATTCTCCTAATCTCTTAATGTTTTTATTATTTTGGGGTTCTAAATTAATAAAATTGTCTTAAAAATTATTCTAAATGCGTTAAAATTTTATTCCAGTATATTTATACTAATATATTTCACAACTAAAAAGGTATAATAATAAAGTGGTATATATAACAAAGTTATTGTTTTATTTTATTTTATTTTCAAAATGAATTACCACAAAGTTACGGCTACCAGTATTAATTTTCTTAAAAAGGTATATTCTTGCAAACGATTCTTTTATAAAAACATACGAAATTCTACAATATTTATGTAACGGAGACACTCCATTAAGTAAAGACTTGTCACTATATTTTCCATGTTTAACTAGTCACTTCGGATATTAATTTTTATAGGTGGATTTTGAGTATCTATGTCTACATATAAAAATACCACGTTACTCGCACTAGACAAATTGTATCGTGAAGAGGAACAAGAGCCACACATGAATGTGACACAAGAAGTTCAACTAATGGACTCTGAAAGTTATCATTTTGGTATTTTATCGTAACCGGAGATACATTGCGTGTTCGACAGAATGAGCCCAGTATGGGCCATACATCACGACGTGTCACCCGCAGAACCTAAAGCTAATATCGAACGAGCTGCATCCTCATTTTTGCCACCATTTCTCTATGTTTACTATTGGCTGCAGTAGCGCCAATATGTGTGTGTACAAGGTAAGCGTAATATGTTCTCCGCCTGGCGAAAGAAAGAATAAAGTTTTAAAAATTATATACTTTTTATTCATATATCACCTCCACTTATTACAACGATTAATTAAAAATTCTCTACCCCAGTAAAAATAGTCTGATATTTTTTTTTAAATAACAGTCACCAGGAGTAATGGATGTGGCGCTCGAAGGAATAGCTATATATATATATATATATATATATATATATATATATATATATATATATATATATATATGAAAAAATGTGTGAAAGCCGTATCCATCCGGAATGTGCAGATGTCGACGTTTCATAGTTATTACTAATTGTCAATACACCTCACCCAGAAATAGATACGACTTTCATTTCTATTCTGCGTGTATATATACTAATGATTATAAATGTAATGCTAATTAGAACTCATAATTATTAGCGGCATTAGCGGAATTAGAGCAATGGCATGTATGTGAGAATTCAATAATTATGAGTTCTCATTAGCATTACGTTTATCATCATTAGTATATATACACGCAGTATAGAAATGAAAGTCGTGTCTATTTCTGGGTAAGGTGTATTGACAATTAGTAATAACTATGAAACGTCGACGTCTGCACATCCCGGATGGATACGGCTTTCACACATTTTTTCATTTTCCCGGACAACCTGGACGGTTGACGCCGTGATACGTTGCAGCTACATTCTTAGACAAAGATGATTTTGTCATGTGTAGAAATTGATGCGGCGAATTAGAGCGGGAATGGCATGTATGTGAGAATTCAATAATTATGAGTTATAATTAGCATTAAGTTTATCATCATTAGCATATATACACGCAGTATATAAATGAAAGTCGTATCTATTTCTGGGTAAAGTGTTTTGACAATTAGTAATAACTATGCAACGTCGACGTCTGCACATCCCGGATGGATACGGCTTTCACACATTTTTTCATTTTCCCGGACAACCTGGACGGTTGACGCCGTGACACGTTGCAGCTACATTCTTAGACAAAGGTGATTTTGTCATGTGTAGAAATTGATGCAACGAATTAGAGCGGCAATGGCATGTATGTGAGAATTCAATAATTGTGAGTTCTCATTAGCATTACGTTTATCATATATATATATGATCAAAAAAATTATATCATATATATATATGATATATATAAATACACTATTAAGTATTATCGACCGTACTGTATAAGTAAAAATTAATTAACGGGTGAGCGGTCTGTCAAGTAAACAAAAACTCATTTATTTCCCACTATATTTCATAACGAATTTGTTACTTCCTCAGGAGTGTAATTGAGAGATAAAATTCAGCAAACAACGACACTAAACATGTTAAAATTAATCAAATTTAAAACATTAAATTAAGATGATGTTGATTTATCGTCAACCTTTTACATTTTCTTACCTTCTTAAATATACATAAAATATTATATGTATTTTGCATTTTATGTATATTTGTTTTTAAAAGGTTTACGATAAACCAACATCATCTTAATTTAATGTATTAAATTTGATTAATTTTAACATGTTTAGTATCGTTGTTTGCTGAATTTTAACTCTCAAGTACACTGCTGAGGAAGTAACAAATTCGTTATGAAATATAGAGTGAAATAAAGGATTTTTTTTTACTTGACAGACCGCTCACCCGTTAATTAATTTTTACTTATATATATATATATGTATATATATATATATATATATATATATATATATATATATATATATTAGTGCTGTTATCCGGATCCGGATAATTTTAGATCCGGATAAATTACTATCCGGATATCCGGATCTTGGTGTTATCCGGATCCACTATCCGGATCCTGAGAACCGGATTCAGTATCCGGATCCTAGAATTCCGGATCCACTATTCGGATATACTATTCGGATTCCCTATTCAGATATCGGATTCAATATCTGGTTTTCAGACCCAAGTGTGTTATCCAATTCTCTGGATGGGAATTCATTGTCAAACGCTTCACTTCTAGATTTACTATCCTATAGTTCGGTTCCGTATGTGCTATTTTGAAGTAGGTCTTGCTATATAATCTTAGAGACAACGGTATGGATGTATATGTATTCAAATTTATAAATCTAGTTTACACTGCTGTGTATGTTTTAATGAAATGTAATATAAATTTAATAACCTTCCAGTTGAGAATAAAATATTCGGTATCTTTATTATTAATAATGATTATCAAGATTTATTCGCAATCAATAGTGTGTAGATATTGTAGATAAGTGTATATGGCAAGCGTTATCCAAATGATATTTAATAAATTATAGTAGTAAATTATAGTGCTATTTTAAAGAGGCAACTGCCTGGCAGGTTGACTTAACATTTTCGCTTATTGTATTTATCTCAAACGTTTACGATTTACTAAGACTTCCTTTGCATGTTCGTAGAAGAATTGCGAATTTTTCACAACCATTTTCTTTGAATGAAGTCAGCTCATGCATTCACCTTTCTATTTTTTTGCCCTCGCTTCTAATTTTTTCTGGGTTACCTATCTTTAATATAACTACTTCAAGTATAGAAAAAAAATCTTTTCTGTATTAATATTATATAAATAATTAGCACTTCTTACTGTTACCTTGTGGAATTGCACAATGAATGAAAAATAAAACATAGAATAACTTCCCCGTACCACTTTATGAATCCCACATTCATTGCATTATATCAATTTGTTTAAAAAATAATAAGAATTTGCTAAACTACCTATATCCTCTTGAGACCCGGAACGGAACTGGTGCGAATTTAACCGTAAATTTTGGATATGTTAGACAAAATGATGTAAGTAAGACACTAATCTAAGATTTATTAACAAATTTCTTTTATTTTACAAAAATAAGGGCGTCCACCTAAATGGACATTGGGTCTGCAAGCATACAAAAGAAAGCGACCTATGTTTACATAAAATCTAATTGTATTTCTGATGATACCGTTTGAAGCAGTTATTATTGCCAGTAATACATAGAAAAAAGTTGCAGCTAACACAGAAAAATTTTGTTTTCTTTCTACAACCAGGCATTTTACAGCGAACGGAGTTCTTTAATTCTGAAACGATGTCTGGAAGATGTTCTATTCGACGCTTCCTTGAAGGAGTGATAGATCCATTAGTGGGAGTTACAACTCTGCCAATAGGATTATTTCTAGTTCCAACAGATCGCGGTGTTTCTATACCGGCAAAATCATCCTCACTGTTGCAGAGCCACAAACTGGCAATCTTGATTTTGAAATCCAACAGTTTCATAATGTTTCTAGTGTTAGTTTCTAATTTAATATTGTCATTTCTGTATAGAATCCAGGAATTACATATGACCAAATCAAAGAAATAAAAAATTGTTCGAACAGTCCATTTCCTAGATTTGGCGCTGATTCTATAATAACTTATCATTCGATCAATTAGATCAATGCCTCCCATGTAGGTATTGTACTTATTAACGATGTCAGGTCTTGGAACCTGCAAATATTTCTTGTCTCTTTTTGACCAACGTTGGCATACACCTACAGGACTAACACCGTCGCAGGTGGACATCAGATGGACAGGTTTCATGTCGTACCATTTTACAACTGATATTTTTTTATCCTGCCGAACACTTTGATCATAGGCCCCTCGGTTCATTTTCGCCATCATCTTATCTGCAGTTAAGTGCACAGCTGCAGGAATCCTCGATTTCATAACAGTTCCTGTTCCATACATGTTGTTTTGTAGTAGGTATTCTAATAGAGGCATTGTTGTAAAATAACGGTCGAAATAGATACATGTTGCTGGAGCTACTGTTTTTGTCAATCTAACTACGGCAGATGGTCCAACACCCAAGTTTTTCATGATATCATCCAGGAAAGTGTCCTTTCCTTGATAGAGTTCGAAGTCTAATACTAACCCTTTGGGAGTAGCGCAAACAAAGTTTTTTAACCCTTCCGGGTTAGGTTTACCTCTAACGAACTGTTTTGCGACTATGTCTTCTCTCTTCAACTTCAAGCAGCCTCTTCGAATTTGTTCTAGCATAGGCCCAATTTTCCAAAACTTGTCTTTCTTTCTTTCATCTGCAGTTACGCTTCCATCAACCACTACTTTTAAGTTTGCACGAATAGCAAAAAAGCGGTCTCTCGACATTACATTTGCAATTGCATTTACTCGAGTCATTTTTGCCCAATACATTTTGATTTGGGGGTATTGTAGACAAGACATAAGAACCACCATCCCAAAAAAACATTTCATTTCGCTTGGAGTAATATTGAGAAACACTCCTTTGATTTCAACGCATCGAGCATTAGTGCAGTCGCTCAGCAATTTAAAAAGGGCTTCATCAAAATACATCGTGAGGTACTTTTCCACATCCCACTGTTCTCGTTCAGTAACATCTTCTTCAACAGCAGGACCTCTAGTACTGGAAAATTATCGGTTTTATTCCAATACATTTTTTTGGAATTGTGTGGCACTGAAGATGTCTTAATTCTATCTCTAATTATGCTTAGAGGAATGTCGTCTTCATCAAAATCTATTTCGTTTTCTTCTCTTTCATTTTCTCTGTCTAATACTTCGTCTAACTGCTCGCCTTCATTTTCATTTTCTCTTCCGAATACTTCGGCTAATTGCTCGTCTTCATTTTCATTTCTGTCATCAACGTCCACTTGAGCTACTCCAAACGGTAGCGGTTCTTCATCGTACTGCTTATTTTCGGAATCCGATAAATCTATGTCAGAATCGTAACTGAAGACATTTCAATAACTCCTCATCATCTATTCCACATCGAAGATATCGCTTGTTTGCAAAAATTGCTTCAAATAGAGAAAATTAAAGAAAGATGTAATATTTTGTTTGAAACTGTTTCTATTCAGTGGATTTGAAATGTATTGATTGAATCCCATTGTCCATTTAAATGGAAAGTGAAGTTAGGATTTAAACTACAAAAGGCTGTCATTAAAACCTGATGTCCATTTAAGTGGACACTAATTAAAACTCACTGAAATACATGTTTTATGCATTGTGGCTAAAAACTTATTTGATAATAATAAACTAGGACACATTGAGAAATCGTTTCACTACGTTAATTTCAAATCAACTGTAAATAAATATCAAAGATGGCACCACTCGATGTCCATTTTAGTGGCAAATCAGGTTTCCACTATAACATTTACAATTTTACATTTTTATAAGCTTAAAACTACTTGTCCACTTAAATGGACGCTGGGTCTCAAGAGGATATGACAAACTTTAAAAACACTTGCTTACAGCAGTGTACAGTTAAAATCCCTGAAATTTCCAGAAATTTATACAATATGTATATGCATATATCTGTATATTTAATACAGACATACAACAATAACAAATAATAAGACAACATCATTGTCTTATTGTTGACGTTTATTTTGACATGTAACTTGTGTATATTTTCTACCTGAAGTAGCCACTGTGTGGTGAAACAATTGTAGTAGCTTACTATAAATTTAGTGAAACTTTTTAGTTCTTTGTTTTATTTATATAAATATAGAGTTTCACCATGTATCTGCCAAATCTATTCAATATTCTGTATATTTGTTTGTGATATATTTCTTAAATATTAACATCTGCAAAAATACACTACAGTAAGTGGTTTCAAAATTATTTAATTAAATAATTGAAAATAAAATAATATTTTATTAAAAGGAAAACTAAACAACAAATAGGTACTCCCAATTTAAACAATATTACTTTTTAAATTATTATATATAAACACCAACATATTTATATTCTTTGAAGAAAGACAACTTCTCTATGCTCTAATCAAATCACCAGCTGACGAAAATATCCTTTCCGAAGGTACTGATGTAGCAGGAATCGTCAAATACTTTCGAGCTAATTGATTTGGTACTGGATATTTATTCTCATGTTTCTTCCACCATTCAAATACGGATGCGCTTTTTGCGAGAGAGAGAGAGGGAGAGAGGGAGAGAGAGAGAGAGAGAGAGAGAGAGAGAGGGAGAGAGAGGGAGAGAGAGAGAGAGAGGGAGAGAGAGAGAGAGAGGGAGAGAGAGAGAGAGAGAGGGAGAGAGAGAGAGAGAGAGGGGGGGGGGGGGGGAGAGAGAGAGAGGGAGAGAGAGAGAGAGAGAACCTCTTTGTTTGTTCTTTAGATTTCATTTTTATGAAATGTTTTATTTTCAATTATTTACTGCTCGCAAATAAAGTAATTTTAAAATCACTTATTGTCGTGTGTATTTTTGCAGATGTGAATATTTAATATTTAAGAAATATATCTAAAACAGGTACAGGTATACAGAAATATGGATTCATTCTGTGGTAATTTCAGGGATTTTAGCTGTCCACTAATGTAAGCAAGCGTTTTTAAAGTTTGTCATATAGGTAGTTTAGGAAATCCTTATTTTTTTTAAACAAATTAATGCTTATTGATATAATGAACATGCGATTACATAATACACGAATGAAAAATAAAATCACAGAAGACTGTTGAAATTGCAATCACGAACGTAAGGTTAATAATGTGGTGGGTACAGCATAGTTATTGAAGTAGTTGTTACATTAAATATAGATAGCTCAGAAAAAATGATAAGCCAAGGAAAAAAAAATGGAAAGTGAATTGTATCAGGTGACCTCATTCAATCAAAATGGTTATTAAAAAAATCCAATTTCTCTACGATCTTAGCAAGGAATTTTTTACTAAATTTTAACCGTATGAGATGAATACTATTGTATTCAACGAAAAATGTTAAAAATAAAATAAAAATAAAATGGCCAGGCAAGAATTACTTCTTTAAAATAGCACTATAATTTTTTAAATAACATTTGAATAACACTGCAATATATACTTACATACACAAATGAAAGCGAATAGATCTTGACAATAATGAAGAAACGAGATAGGGAAGTATCGGATAATGGATCCGGATATTAGATCCGGATAATGAGTCCGGATAATAGATCCGGATCCTAGGATCCGGATATCCGGATATCCGGATAGTTTTAGATCCGGATATCCGGATCTTAATTTGATCGGATATCAACAGCACTAATATATATATATATATATATAGTAAATTCAATCAGTTGGCCATTAAAGGTCTGGTTTACTTCAAAGTATATATATTTAAAACAACCCTACATGTTTCGGCAATGATGCCTTTATCAAGGATATAAAATATAAATGACAGAATGCAAATGTCAAATTGAGTAGCTATGGTTTAAATTATTCAAAGATACATTCCAATTGCATAATAATAAATCATGCCTTAGTATTCCAAAAACAGATAGCAAGGTGTGAACATATGTGTTGTTCGCTGCTAGCAGCTTGTGTCTCTTTCTGGGTATGAACTTGTGTGTTGGTTGCTGCCGGCAGCTTGCGTCTTTCTCTGGGTGTGTGGTTTTGTGTTTGTGTGAGCGTGTAAGTGTAGGGTTTTGTATGTTGGCGCACTCGTGCGTGTGTTTAGTGACCGGTCGCGTAAATTTAGAGAGATCGGATAACCAGCCGTTGCGCAGGGCCGCCAACTCTTTCCCGGTAACTTCTTTACTTTTCCGTGCAGTAATTCGATGGCCCGACCCCTGCCCCATCGAGGCAAGGCGCAGACCAGCGAAGCGCACCCTGCACGGGGTTGCTCATCGCCAACCGAGGGAAGACTCTTAGCGGTTACCTCGGTCGACGACGGTCACACTTTGTGCCATCTTAACGTATTCCGCGAAGGCGGGGGCACTGAACACACGTCGAACGTGTGTGTGCTGTTAACGGCAGCTTAGCCAGGTTGCCGCCCAGGACCGGTCCTAGTGGTGTGTGCATTGCGCGGCGCCGTGATTTGCGCCGCGTAGCTTGGTCGGCCGTCGTCGACCGAGGTAGCCGCTAAGAGTGTTCCCTCGGTTAGCGATGAGCAACCCCGTGCAGGGGGCGCTTCGCTGGTCTGCGCCTTGCCTCGATGGGGCGGGGGTCGGGCCGTCGATGTACTGCACGGAAAAGTAAAGAAGTTGCCGGGAAAGGGTTGGCGGCCCTGCGCAACGGCTGGTTATCCGATCTCTCTAAATTTACGCGACTAAACACACGCACGAGCGCGCCAACATACAAAACCCTACACTTAAACACTCACACGAACACAAAACCACACACCCAGAGAGAGACGCAAGCTGCCAGCAGCAACCAACACACAAGTTCATACCCAGAAAGAGACACAAGCTGCTAGCAGCGAACAACACATATGTTCACACCTTGCTATCTGTTTTTGGAATACTAAGGCATTATTTATTATTATGCAATTGGAATGTATCTTTGAAAAATTTAAACCATAGCAACTCAATTATTTGACATTTGTATTCTGTTATTTATATTTTATATCCTTGATAAAGGCATCATTGCCGAAACATGTAGGGTTGTTTTAAATATATATACTTTGAAGTAAACCAGACCTTTAATCGCCAACTGATTGAATTTACCATATTATACCAAGGTCACGAAAATATTATATATATATAATATATATATAGGGCTTTTCCTTTTTTCATTTCACATAGGTATAATGAATTGCCTTTTTTTCATTTACTCTTACACATAGGCATAAATGTATGTAGTGGCATAGTAGGCAACCAGTTATACACCAGTAACATCTTTCCAATTGTCAAATATTTCTATTTTGTACTCATACTTAAAACTTAAATTAAAAACATTATATTGAATACATTATTTATTTAAAACAGTTAATTATCACAATAAGCGGATGCCTTGTACGAAGACAATTTTAAACATTTTTATCAATTTCAAAGAAGATGGATAGTATTTCTTTAAGGTTGAAATATATCTAAAATAGTAAAATGAAGGTATCGAAAAGGTAGAGAATATAACAAAAAAGTATAAATGGATTTTACCATTTTATGAATTGTAGAACGTCCTCACATTTCGTCTAATGAATTATCGAACGTAACCCACGTATTGGGATCATTTCAGTAACACGATAAAAACAAATAACACCTCGTGGTATGTTAGGAATAAGTGGTTTTATAAACTGGAGAAATTTATCTTAAAAAGCAGTAGTGGGAAATTATTGTAGGTAATAAATATGTTACTAGTTATTTAATAATCTTAATAACTTTTGGACTGTACAATTATCTGACAGCATCACTACTGGAATTAAAGATTGAAGAAGGGAAGACACTATGCAACAAACGTTTGGAATCTGTTAAAGCAAGGCTAGTTTCATATGAAGGACGGTCAGTTACTAGAGTAGCAACTGTTTGAGACTCGCGATTTAAAAGAGAAGGTTTTTGTAGTACTGAAACTGTTACTGGGGCTACTTTTTTTCTAGAATAAGAAATGTCTAATATTATGCATTTTTTATTTTCTTTTAGGAAACAGGAATGGAGCTGAAACCCTTAAAACAATGCGTTAGGAAATACTTCTGTATTCCAGCCAGTTCAGCAGAAAGCGAGAGTGTATAGTACAGCTTGTTTAATAATAGAACAAAGGTGTGTAAGACTAAAACCGAAAAATGTTAAAATGATAATGTTCCTAAATCAAAATCTTAAAAATATTAATAAGTAATCTAAGTATTTATTTTATTAAAATTACACCCAACCTTTTCCGATTAGCTAAAGAAATAACTCAATAGGTTTCATCTTACTATGCTTTCTAACTATTAAAAATATTCATGTTTAAGCATTCAAAGAGAAATTATGTAGATTGGCATACAGAATGTACATGAAACTCTTTAAATCTATTACGCAGCAGTTTGCTTTATCGGTAAAAATGATTTTATTTAAAATTTCGTTTTCATTTAACAAGTCTACCTGATTGAACATTCAACTCAAGTATCTAACGTTAGTTTCGAATTTCTATATTTTACATTTAATTTTTAAATCTAAGTTATTTAATTAATTACGCACGTCTTCTCTTCCAAGTCATGTCAAGTTTAATAACATTTTAGTGATATTTATTTCATCGATATCACAACTTTTTAGCTCGTGTCTTTGATTAGTTCTTAATTCTAGCCATCGTCAGCTTCATACCCCTCTCAACTCTGGGTCATAAAACAATGAAACTTTTCGACCACCTGTGTTCTGTTCCTACAAACTCATCTTCTTCTGTTTGAAACTTTTGTAAGAAAAACATTCTGCACGTGCTGTTCAACATACAAAACGCTGTCCGGCGTTCTTTGTTTCCACCACATGTCCGGTCGCGACATGTGTTCAAGGTAACTTTCCACGGTTCGTTAGAGAGATTATTTTAGTTACCCACGTTCACATTAATTTAATTGATTAACTTTCTTTCCAACGCGTAATTTTTGTCTGTTAATTTTGAATTACTTATTCAACCTACTTGAGTATACAGTTTCTATTTTTAACTACTTTGACGTATTTCACCCCACAATTTACTTCTTATGTAAATATTTAATAAAGATTTTAAGGACAATGTAGTTGTGTTTTCTTTTAGTTAATAAGTTGTAATATATTTACTTCAGCACATACTACACACGTCCTAGACCTTTGATGTTCATCATCACCACCATTTACTATTTAAGCATTTACAGTATTGTTTGTACACTCCAGCTAGCCTGGAAACAGTCAATACGAGTCGGAATCGTCCATCTTGTAACAATTTGGCGCTCTCACGCGGTCAAAAACATATACAAGGTGAGGCATAATAACGAGCGATTTTAAAAAGCGCGCGAATTAAGCTGCGTCGGAGGGACGTGGAGGGGATAGTGTCAGTTACGTTCGGCGCGAAATAGCATTTAGTCGGAACGTTAGACCCCACAGCATCGTGCGTACGCTGTGAAAGCATTTTATCAAAACGGCAGTTCCTACCAGCTAGCACGTCGTGCATTTCGCAACCACTTCAACATTAATCGAAATCGGCCAGTGCCATCTGCCTGTGCGATTAAAACGTAGGTTGAGAACTTTAAAGAGACGTCGTCAACGACAAAGAAGAAAACTGGGAGACCAATATCTGTGCGCACACCTGAAAACATTGAACGTGTAAGAGTCGCCATTGACAAAAGCCCTTGTCGCTCAGCTCGCCGACACAGCGTTACACTTGGGATTTCAAACAGAACAGTAAGAAGAATTTTACACAAAGATTTGCACTTTCATCTTTACAAGATCCAAATGCTTCAGGCCCTTAAGGAAACAGATTATGTGAGCCGACGCCGGTTCAGCTTACAATTTTTGGACTTGATTAATCGAGACGAGGACATTGTAAACCGTTTGTGGATGAGTGATGAAGCGCACTTCCATCTCTCTGGTTACCTGAACAAGCAAAACTTTCGATTTTGGAGTGACGTTAATCCTAGAGAACTGCATCAGCAACCATTGCACTCCGCAAAAGTTACTGTGTGGTGCGCCATGTCTTCATTAGGGATAATAGGGCCATACTTTTTGAAGATAGCCTTGGCAATGCTGTAACAGTGAATTCGCAGAGATACGCAGAAATGTTGGAAAACTTTTTTACTCCACAACTTGCACACTACGACGTGAACGATGAGACGTTTTTCCAGCAGGACGGAGCAACATCCCACACTGCTCGAGTAAGCATGAATATTGTCAATCGTTTGTTTCCAAATCATGTGATCTCCCGAAATGGGGATATTGCATGGCCCTCTCGTTCACCGGACCTCACAACATGTGACATTTTCTTGTGGGGTTATCTGAAAAGTAAAGTTTACCAAGATAACCCTCCTCGAACGATTGAAGGCCTGAAAGAGCGGATCCGACAAGAAGTTGTTCAAATCGCACTGGCAATGCTACGCAATGTGATGGGTCACTTCAAGGTCCGGCTGGAGGAATGTGTGCGTCTAAACGGAAGGCATCTTACCGGAGTTATCTTCAAAAAATAATCGACGTTTTACTATTGCAGAAAATGCTTTTTCATGTATTTTAATATTATGAAATCAGAAATTTTCTTAAACGAAGTGTTTTTATTTAACAGCCTTTTAAAAATCGCTCGTTATTATGCCTCACCTTGTACAACATAACCCAAACTAGCGTTCTGATAACAATGGATATCTATAGATGGTACTTTTAGTGCTACTTTTAGGTGACATACTAGTGATCTTGTATGATTCTTACCCGTCTACTAACTCGTTTTTCTTTAGTTTTTGTCCACCATGTGACTGCTCCATGGCTTATCATGGATCGAATTAACCTAATGTTTAGCTATAGAGTCATGTTGCAACAATGTGTTTGCATATGCAACTATGATACAACATAATTTGAACACGTTTGAACATGTTGGAACATAGTTGCATATGCAACTATGATACAACATACTTTGAACACGTTTGAACATGTATAACCCTGCCAAGTTGAGAGCATGTGGCGCTTACTTCGTTTATGTATATGTAGAAACGTAAATATAGCTAAAGTTCTTATATTTATTTGCGTTTTACAGTATAATTGCATGTATTATGAAATTATTTCTTTATTTGAAAGCATTTTGGAGTGAAAATTTCAGAAAAATCCTAATTGTAAATAATATTAATGATAATTCAGTTATTCTGAAGTAAAGTGGAAATGAAATATACACTACTTAACGTATTAGTGTTTAGTCTATATTACGCCTACGCTTTTTTCTTTAAAATTTCTAGGATACTAGGCTAACAATTAAAATTTATTTAAACTAATATAACTACAAAAACAATGTAAGAGAATTAAAATTGGTTTTGCTGGATTTCTAAGACCGCACCGTCTGCATTGCTGTCGTAGTATTTGTTCAATGTCTAACCGCAATTAGCCCTAATTAAAACTGTACCGAGTCCTCTCTTTAGCCAACAGTAAGCCTTTAATGCGAGGCAGTAGTTTCTTACGTTCGTGCAGTCGTAAGTCACCGCAAATACTCACGGCTTATGTGGGCGAAAGCTTAACTGATGCCGGGTAGGATGAAAGTTCGCAAAACTTTGTAATAATAAATATATTAGTTTTAGTTGGACAATTCAAAGTGAGCTTCGGATACACGCACCGCTGAACAGAACCTAGAATCACTCCGAGGGTGTTAGTCAGCCGTCGGTTATAGCTTACATTTTTCAATTTTTAAAGTAGGTATGAAAGAATGCATGTATATGAAAGTGTTTCAGAAATTTGCGGTGAGTTTTAGTTACTAAATTACAATTCTATTGTGCAATTATATTACTCCAGAGATACTCTCTTAGATTAACCTCACAAGTAATGTTCTAAATTCCCAGATTTTATGAGTTTCTAAGAGAATGATTGTTTGTTAGCTAACAAAGAAGTCAAAATTAAACGTTCTGTACATAAATAAATTACCTTTTTATTATGAAAGAAGGTTGACAGCATTTAACTTAGAATATTACATTTACGAGAGGGTGCGTCGGTTAATTAACTTCTGTCTTGAAAATTGCCGCAAATGAGAATTTTTTTCTAAATTATTATGACGCAGATAACACTTTAATAATTTATGTAGCTCTCTATACAAGCGAAAGAATACTATACTATATACAAGTTTTGACAACAATGATGACATATTCAGTTGTGGGAAATAACGTATATTTTATTGGACGTGTCTTAATATTAAAAATAATAGACTTTTTATTGGTTTAGCGACCTTTTATTGAATTATGATGTTTTATTCTACGACGTTTCGACTTTTATTATTTTTCAGTCTTTTTCAAGTAACTAGAAACAAGAATTAATGAGAACTGTGTTTGCTTTTGTGAGATTGAATTAACAATTAAATTAACAATTAAAATTAAAATTAGATTAAAGACTGAATTACCAATTAGATTAACAATTAAAGTTAAAATTTAAAATTAGATTAATAATGAGTAAGGACAATTAAAGTGATTACATCTGCATAAATGAATTGAAAATTTGAATTAAACTACAATACAGTAAGGTAACTAGAAACAAGAATTACTACAATGAAAACGTGAGAGCTGTGTTTGCTTTTGTGAGACTGAATTAACGATTAAATTAACAATTAGAATTAAAATTAAATTAAAGACTGAATTACCAATTAAATTAACAATTAAAGTTAAAATTTAAAATTAGATTAATAATGAGTAAGGAAAATTAAAGTGGTTAAATATGTATAAATGAATTGAAAATTTGATGTTTAACTACATTACAGTAAGAAACAATGAATGAACAATGAATGACAAAACTCACCGTTTCTTTTGGTTTTCAAAATCGACGAACGAACCGATCGCACTGGTTGGAATATTGTAAGTGTTTGTGGCTTTGTTAAGAGAGGTTAATTTCTGTTCTATTTTGGAATTTAGCAAATTGGTCAGGACCGTGTTTAGGGGTATGTAGTAAAAGTATTTACAAATGGGAACTGATAAAAAGTTTTTTTTGTTTTTTTGGTTTGTGTTTGTGTGTGCGGGGGGGGGTGATTTTATCTATTGTTTAATGAGTGGGTAATAGAGTTTAGACAGTCCATAAATTTCGTTTCTGTCGTTGATTGTTCTGCTGTTTTTGAAAATGTGGATCATTTCTAAGACCTCCCTAGCTTATGTATTCTTTTTCTGTGTTATTACTTTGGTGTTATCAAAATGAAAATTATGTTTTAGTGTCAATTGGTGTTTTTTTAAAGCAGTTTGATTTTTTGCGTATTTGTGACCTTTCAATCTTTCTTGTAGTAACTGTTTTGTTTGGCCTATGTATACATGTATATATGTATATATATATATATATATATATATATATATATATATATATATAACTTCAAAGAATTATCGATATATACAGGCTGATTCAAATTAATTGCGCATTATTGCTATCTCTGTTATTATTGATTCTAGAAAGTAGGTTAAATTAGCAAAGTATTAGTGATTTTAACATTGATTAGCATGCAGTTCATGAAAAAAAAATTGAATAACGCATTTTCGAGAAATTTTGAAATTTATAATTTTTTTAAATGGAACCTGTATATTTTTAAAATTCTGATTGCTAATGTTCTTTGTAATATAAAAGTTTCAATACACTATTGTCCTAAAACGAATAATAAAGTATTTACGGTGGAATTTAGTTGATGTCAAAGATACTCTTTCATTCTGTAAAATCAGTAGTAGGCTTCTTTCACTTTAAACATAACAAATAGTATGGCCCTTTGTAAATGGCAATAACGTACTTAATATAAATCTTTCGCACGTTTAGTTATTAAAAATATATTTTTTTTAAATTTTGTGTTGTGTTCATTAGTTCTCTATTTATTTTTCTAAACATTTTGGTTTTACTTTCGTTGCTTAGTGTTTGACAATATTTCACTATGGTATTTCCTCATTTGGAGAAATGCGATATGTTGGAAGCATACATTTTATGTCGTAAAAATTCAATAAGGACTAGCGAATATTATGCTGAACACTATCCTTTACGACAGCAGCCAGATCGACGTTACTTTCGAAAACTTTACAATCAGTTTAGACTGCATGATTGCTTATTTAGAAAGAAAAGAACAAAGAAAAATATCGTCGTCAACGAAGAAGTAGAAATTACAGTGTTAGCATATTTTGAAGCCCATCGCGAATTTTCCATTAGGGATGCTACTAAGGAATTGGAAGTTATTCATCAGTTCAAAGAATTTTGAAAAACCCTACGAGATCGGCTACTGGACGATGAAAAAACCGAAGTGGCAGAATTATGTTATGCAGACGATATCGTACTAAAAGTAGTAGATGAAAGAACTTTAATTAGTAACCTAGAAATATACAAAAAGGCGTTGCTAAAAATGAATATAAACATAGGTGCAAAATGAAAAACAAGAACCATGATAGTTGAACAATGATAGTTCCAACAAAAAACAATACACAATACATATAGGGAAAAGGGCAATGAAGCAATCTGAAAAATTTAAATACTTGAGTTCAATTAGCTCCTAAGATGGAAGAATGGAAGAAGAAATAAAGGAAACAATAACAAAAGGAGGCATGACAGGTCAATAAAAATAGTTTTTTTGGGTAAGAAAGAAGAAATCCCTAAGGAAGTGAGAGTACAAGTATTCAAAAGGGTCGTTACACTAGTTATAGAAGCATGGACACTGACAAAAAGACAGACAGAACGAATAACAGCGGCAGAAGTGAGATTCCTACGAAAGATCTAAAATAAAGCAATCATAGACAGATTCTATCAAAGAAAAAATAGAAGAAACACACTGGTGAAAAGGATGCCAGAGAAAGAAATTGTTAAACAAATCCTCAAGGGTAAATCTGGCAAAAATAGAACGAAAAAATTACCTAGAAAAGCATGGTTGGAAGAGGTAAAATAACCAGAGGTAAAAAGAAATTTGGAATGTCGGATTGAAAATCTGAACAAACTCGTCCAGAAACAACAGAAGTGAAAGGAAATCTGTAGAGCAATTTTAGCTCAACTTCTGCTCTGCATTACACCTTCATGGGTAGATAGGCTCCAGGATTAATTATGCAAGTAAGTCATGAAAACATATTACAATTTTTCTTCGCTGTTTGGAAACAACTTTTGGTTATTGAACCGATATCCCTTCAGATTTTCAAAAAATTTCAGCAGGATTTTTAACGGAATATACGGAAAAACACTGTTTTTAATGTAGTTCATATGTTCCACCGATTGATTTTTTGAAAAGAAGATAAACGCATACTATTTCTTGTGAATATTTATTGGTATTTGAGCTAAGAGCATATTTACATGGTAGTAATAAATGTATTCTGTGTAGAGAACTATATAAATAGTTATATATTCTTAATATATAGAAAATTCACAACAGCTTCTTTATTTTTCCGAGCTGTAAGTGAAGTGTTTGTGACTAAACGAAAAATATTGCATTTTTTCTACGTTAGTAATTGTTGTGCTCAGAAGCCTTTGATCACTTCCGCGTGTGATTTATCTGCTTGAATGCCTTTTTCTCGTAATTCCGTCTAATCTTTATTACTTATTCATAACTTAAATATTTACTCCCCATCGCAATCCGTAATCACTCTATTATTTATAGAATAACGTTTCAGTTACAAAATTAATGTTCCTACTCGAAATTTAAAAGTAAAATGGCAAAGTTAATCAAGTGACATGCTTCCTAATGCAATATTTTCAATTAAACGTTGCCAATACTTTTTCTATGAACAAAGAAAATTTTATTTTATTTTGACTTCTCTGTTTGAGGTTAAAGGTTTTTTCTTACAGACACACTAAATCTGCAGATATAAAATGTGGAGAGGTTTATTTATTATTGTAGCGGTATTACTCTTTTAAAGTATCATGAATAAGTTAATAATTATTCATTCAAAAAATTGATTGACGTGTGGAGGTGACCGAATCCATGAATATACAAATATGTACTAGGAATTTGGGAATACAAATATTAAATTATTACTTACCTTGATTCGCAATCTGAAAATATTAGATAGAATACCAACATAGGTTTGTAATTTTTGCATTGATATCTTTTGCGTGTATATTTTCGTATATGATATGTATTACTCCGAAAATGTATTTTCTAGAATTGATGGCAAAATTGTTCCAGAACGCTAGACTATGAAGAAATTTGTAATATTTAATAGAACATTGCGCAATTCTCGTCCAGTGTTGACAAGAATTTTGTAAATATATTTTCTAGAATCCATCGCAAAATTGGTACCGAATGCTAGAATGTGATGACTTGAAAAAACTTGTAATATTTTAATAAAACTTCGAGCAATTTACATCCAAACGACGACAATTTCGAAAATAAATTTTCTAATATTTAGCGCAAACTTGTTTCAGAATGCTAGAATGTGGCGACCTGAAAAAACTTGTAACATTTAATTAAACTTTGCACAATTTACGACCAGTGGAGATCAGAATTTTAAAAATAAGTTTTCTAGAATCCATCGCAAAATTGTTTCAGAATGCTGGAATGAGGCGACCTAAAGAAATTTGTAATATTCGGTAAAACTTTGTGCTATTCTCGTTTCAGTGGAGACCAGAATTACAAAAATAGGTTTTCTACAATCCATCGCCGAATGGTTTCAGAATGCTAGAATGTGGTGACCTGAAGAAATTTGTAGTATTCAATAGAACTTTGGGCAATTCTTGTCTCAATGGAAACCAGATTTTTAATAATAGATTTTCTAGTATTTGCGCGAAGTTTTTTCGAAATGCTAGATAGACTGTGGCCCCCCGAAGAAACTGGTAATATTTGATAGAACTTTACGCAATTCTCGTCTCAGTGGAAACCAGAATTGCAAAAATACATTTTGAAGAATCCATCGCAAAATTGTTTCAGAATTCTACAATTGGCGATCCGAACAAACTTGCATTATTCAATAGAACAAAATTGTTTCATAATGTTAGAATAATAAACTTTTCAGAATTTTCGTCTCAACAGTGACCAGAATTTCAAGAATCGAATTTTTAGAATTTATGACACAATTGTTTCAAAATGCTGAATGGAATTTGTAATATTCTATTGAACATTTCACAATTTTCGTATTGGTGGAGATCAAAATTTAATTCTAGCTTCACTGGAGGACAATCGTTTTTTTAAGAAATGCTTTTTCCGCCAAGGGATATTTAATTTTAAATTGGCTCGTATAATATATGTTTAGAAAATTAAGAGCTTAATCCAAGAAGACAATAATTAGCTAATCATATAACTACCAAAGCAAAATAAATTGAATATGTATGAAAGCCCTTTGGTTGTAAGATACTGTACATTGTTAGAAATATGCCAATGCGTTTTATAATGCAAAGCAAGTTGCAATAAAGAACTGAGTAGTATGGTAATATCACTAAAAATGATACTCTGTGTGTAATAAAGTTGAGGAAGATCCATCAAAAATTCAACAAAATATACATACGACTTCGTCCATAACACCTTTGTCAATGCTTGTAAAATATTGAAGTAGTTCCTTAAAAATTGATGGGAATTACTCGGAAATATTTAATTTGTATTTGAAGACTTTATATTAGATGAAAGTATTTAAGCAATATGCGAGTAATATATATTTGTAATATAAAGACATGTCATAGAAAAGGCATTAGAATTTAACCGCCCCCCGTAGTTATTATGCTTTGTGCCATGGATTTAAATAATGCGTTCAACAAAGTTGGAGTTAAAGATGTACTTGCTTTATTAAGAAATAATAATATACCACAAAGGATAATACAAATAATAAAAGATATCAATACGGTCAATAGAACTGCCATAAAATCCAAACAATATACTAACTGAAGAAATAAAAGTCGCCCAACGCGTAAAACAAGGTGATTTATTAAGCCCCATTTTTATTTAACCTAGTTATGGACCGAATAATAGATGCGGTTAAAACTATGTAAGGTTATAAAATGAGCCGAAACAATATAAGTATACTAGATGATGCGTTACTGTTGCCTGATAGTGAAGATAATCTCAAAAGATTATTACAAGGTTCAATACAGCTGCAAAAAAAATATAACATGGAAGTAGCAACGGAAAAAGCAAAAGTTTTAATGGTGTCTAAAGAAACAATCTGCTGCAAATTAGAATTGGAAAGGAAAATAATAGATCAAGTGATGAACTTCAAGTATATGGGTGTGGAGTTATCAAGCGATCGTAATCTGTTTGAAGAAGCACAAATCCAGTCAACGAAAGCCTTAATATGGAGGAAGAAATACATGCTAACAGAGAGCAGGCTAAAATCTATAAAGCTCTAGTGCAATGCTAACATATGCCATTGAGACCTGAATTGAAATATAGAAAACGAAAATATAAATGAGGATAGCTGAAACGAAATCGTTCAGATATATCTAGGGTATCACTTTGCGCGATAGAAGGACCAGCGTTTCTCTAAGGAATAAATGCAATGTACAAGATGTTCGAATAAGCATGTAAATAGAATGACAGAAGAGTGCCTACCAAGAATAACCAGAGACGGAAAGCTACCAGGGAAGAACCAGTGGGAAGACCTCCATATAGATGGAGACTGAGTTTGATATCATCATCCGGTGAATAAACAGGAAAAATTCTACAACAAGAAGAAATGTTTTTTTAAATTTTTTTATTATTATTAAGGCGTTGTTACGATTATTTTATAAACGACCCTCGTATACATTGTAGTGCTTTTCATTCAGGCCATTTTCGACTAATGGGAGATGCGCATTATGCTTAGCTCTGTGAGTGTTCGTATTCCGATTTTTTGTATATGTGGACAAGGCGATAGCATTATTGGAGGTAACACTTTCGTTTGAGATATCGAAAAGTCTGTATGTGTAAAAGATTTATGGCCGTTTTACATTTTGCGTAGTTTCGGGAATTTCATGAATTTTGCGAGTAGAACACCTGTCGAGGTGCATATTTGGCCTGAATCTTCTGCTGCTTTTGGCAACATCTTTTTGCTGGATTCAACACACACAGTCTTCGATATAGGCCCGAGAAACATTACTCGGTAAGAAACGCCATTTTCTTGTTACGTTTGTCCATATTCATCTCCTAATTTACGTTTTATATCGTAAATTTCGGGAACCGGTCTGGAGCTAGAAAAGACCTAGAGCTGGTCTGGATGATCGCAGATTTAAGTACTACCGGAATTGCGGAGCAGGGGATCATCCACGTCGTCTGATTATTAACCTGGCAAATCGTTGTGTGCCGTAGCTTGGAGCTAGACTTACCTCTTCAAAAGATACTTTTTTTAAGCCTTATTGTGTACGTGAAATATAATTAATTTAAAATTATCACTAATTGATATTTCAAGTCGGTGAAGCACACATAACATTGGTTGTAGGTCTATATTTCGTATTTGCAATCTAGATCTAATTCTTACTTTTTTTTTTTCGAATTAAGTAATAAATAGTTAATAGTTAATAATCGAGCTTAACGTCTGCATTCAATATTTTATATAGTACCATGCCTTCAATTCAATTTTCATTTAGAATAGCCTATGATTTAAATATAAATTTGGAAACACTGTGGAATAGTAAAATTTTCCGAAAATTAAATTTTGACTACTGTCATAGTTAAGTCAATTTAGAAAAGTTGTCTTATCAATTAGATTATTTATTATCATGTTAGAAATACAACACAAAGCTTTTATTGTTGAAAGTTATTTTAGAACTGGTAGATTAGTAAATGAGCAGTGGGTTTATGCAATTAATCCATGTATACAGGATTTTCGACAACAGTTTCCTAATCTTGCAGTCACGTATGAATTATTTGCTAGTAAAATTCCTGGTTGTGTTGACAGGTTTTGTGAAAGGGTGACAGTATTTCGTAAATCCGGGGGCGGAGCACCCAAAAAAGAACTGCTAATTACATTGAAGATCTTCGACATCGAATGGAAAACTCGCCAAAGAAATCCATTGCGAAACTGTCGCAAGAAGTTCAGTTATTAGTTGGAACATGCATTATTCTTAAAAAGGATTTGAAATTATACCCTTATAAAATTCAAGCTGTTCATGAAATCGGTCTCGTTGATCATGATATGATATGAAGAACCGAGTACTGCCCATGGTTCTTGAATAACTTGAATAATGATGATGTTTCATTACTGATGAGGCCTTGTTTCATCTTTCGGGATATTTGAACAAACAGAATATGAGAATATGATCGTCAGAAAATCCTCATGAATTTGTTGAAACACCATTACAGACGCATAAAATGACTTATTAGAACCATTTTTTCTTCTTCTTCTCTGTTTTGGGGTGGACGCCACCACGTCCAGGCACTCGAGCACACTGCTCTTTGTACTATCCCCAATAGATCTCTCAATTCCACTCTGTTAGTCTTGTGTCCTCGATAAAAGCCATTATCCTCTTCAGGGGAAGTTTGAGTACACTCGGAGGATCAATAGATCTCTCCCGAAATATTTCTGTCTGAGTTCCTTTAGTTCCTCACACGTGCATATTACATGAAGGCTAGTTTCCTCCTGTTTTTCACATCTCCTACACCAGGGCTCGCTAACCAAGCCCATGGTGTACAAATGCTTCCTTAAAGAACAATGTCCGGTTATTAACCCGGTAATTATTTTAATTTCTTTTTTGCTACTACGAATTAGGTTGGCTGAAAACTTCCCGTCCAGCCCCCTTAGTAGTGTTTTTTTTGTATGGAGTTGACCTTCCGTTAACCGCTAGAACCATTTATTAATCAGTTACATGACGACGAAATTTCGGAAGGATTTTTCCAACAAGGCAATACTCCTCCATATACGGCTCAACAAACACGCGTTCGTGTAGAAGAGTTCCTTTATAATCGAATAGTGAATTTTCCTCAAATGCCTCCAGATCTAACAATTCTGAATTATTTCGTTTCTCCGCACATGAAGAACACAATTTTCAGAACGCCACAACATACAATTGAAGAACTTTGCAGTAGTATTAGACAAGTTTGTGACAATATAATCCCTCATTTGTCAAACGCATTTGAAAACATGAAACGCAGAGTCCGTGTGTACATTGAGACAATAGAGCAACATTTCGAGCATCTTCTTTGACATAGTATTTTTACAATAAACGAGATTCTGTATTAATTTTTATTAATTTATTAATTTTTAACCTACCTGTAAGTTTATATGCTTACGTCCATTTATCTGTAGGTATGATTGCGTATTAGCTTTCTTCGTTGTTTTCCTTTCGACTTCGATTACCGAGTGCGAGTTATCTTTCGGCAGATGTAAGCGAGACATCGATATCGATCAGTCGTGACCCCGCTCTCGTTCATCACGTGGTTGCTTAACTATAGGGCTTTAATTACCTCTTAATGTAGAGTATCACTATTGTAGCCCTCCTGCCTACGGGCATTTATTAAGCATCACGCATTTTTATTCGATGTACCAATGGATGGGCGAGGATTTTTTTTACGGTGACGAGAGGGAATCGTTTCCACTAACGATACATAGTTATTTCTATAAAAAAGAAATTAAAACAATTTTGGTACGTAATTTCGAAATTGATTTATTTCTTTAAATTTTATTCGTTTATTTGCATCTTTAAAGTAGGTGGTTTTTTTAATGGGCGACTGAAGTCTCGTAGTTTGTTGAAATACCTATGGTTCTTTTTTTCCACGGTTTGATGTTGGTGATTCTCGATCTACGTGAAACAGTGCACAATTACAGTGTCGATTAGGACTAAGTTACCTACTACAGAGACATTTAACCGAGCTAAGAGTTTTCTATTTTGTTCTTATATATATATAATCTAAAACCCCCTTCTACCTTTAATGGTGTAGGGTATAGTGTCTAATTTTTAACAAATTTTCTCCACTCTTTTCTATTTCGAGGAATCACATTAGCCTCCTTCCAGGTTTTGCCTCTGTCTGCTACTATTTCAGCTACCATCTTATTCCATGTCTTTCTTGGCCTCTCTCTTTTTGTGTTCTTCTGTATTTTGGCTTGCCATATTTTTTTAATTAGTCTTTCTGTGTTCATTCTCTGTAGATGTCCCCACCAAGATAATTGTCTGTCTTCCATGAATCTATGTATGGACTGTATGTCAAGGTCTCTTCTTATAACTACACTTTTAATCCTATCTTTCTTTGACACTCCTCGTACTCTTCTCAAGAACCTCATTTCTACTGCTTGTATTCTACTCCTTTGTTGTTCTGTTAGTGTCCAAGATTCGCAGCCAAAAGTCAATACTGGTCTGTATATTGTTTTAAAACTCTTTAGTTTTGTCTGTTTCGATATTTCTCTTTTGTTTATAAACTTAGAGTTCATTGCATAATATAGCTTATTGGCTTTTTGTACTCTATCATTAATATCTATCTCCTGTGTGCCTGTCCTCTCTATGGTTACTCCTAGGTATTGGAAATGATCTACCTGTTCTATTTTCTTTCCATCTAGTTCTATATTAAGATTTTCTCTGTTCGCTCCAATCATCATTACTTTCGTCTTCGTTTTATTAATTCTCATTCCACTTTCCTTCATTATTCTATTCCAGACATTTAAGTTTATTTGTAGGTCCTTTTCGTTTTTAGCCAATATCACGACATCATCTGCAAATGCTCCTTCGGTTATTCGTACCTTTTGCAGTCGTAAATAACCTACATCCAGTTTTTTTGTTAGTGGTTTGCATCTCTTAATTATCTCATCCATGAACACTATGAACAGCAACGGACTTAAACTTCCTCCTTGTCTCAATCCTATAGTTGTCGTGAATGTTTCTGATATCATATTGTTTTTTATAATTGCATTTATGTTATTTTGATATATCTTTTGTGTCAATCTTAAAATTTTTCCTCTGATACCTCTTTCGCTTAATACTTTCCATAGTTACTGTTGTGGGACCGTGTCAAATGCTTACTCAAGGTCTATGAATGCCACATATATATTTAATTTTTGTCGAGTTGATTTTTCGATGATTTGTTTTATTGCAAACACATGATCTTGAGTGCTTCTTCCGCTTCTAAACCCACTTTGTGATTCCTCTAATGTTTTTTCTATTTTCGTTCTAATCCTTTTTTCTATTATTTTTTCCAATATTTTTACAGTAACGTTTAGTAACGTAATACCTCGGTAGTTATTACACTCCTTCATATCTCCTTTTTTCCATATAGGTACAATAAACGCTTTCTTCCACTCCTTGGTATATATTCTTCTGTCCATATCCTGTTATAGATGTATAACAACATATCTTTGCCTTTATGTCCTACATTCTTAATTATTTCTGGCGTTATCTTATTCGTTATCTTCTGTCCACCACGGTGTTTGTTTTCTATTGTTGTTGTAATTTACTCCACATATCTCTCTTGCCGTATCCAATATTGTATTTTTAAAACAATTCCAGGTATCTTCTATATTCCGGTTTTGCGCTTCTATATTATTACTTGTCAATTCCTTATTTATTTTTCGTTCGTATTCCTTTGAGATTTCTTTTTCTCTCAATTTGTAAGATCTGATGGAGTTGTGTTGTATCTTACTCGTCCCTGTGGTACTTTGCTGATTGTGAATTTCTTTCTTTTCATTAATTTTAGAAATTACTACATAATGGTCACTGGCGATTTCGGGTCCTCTTTTTACTTTGGTGTCCATTATTATTTTTCTGAACCTTTTTTCTATTACGGATTTCTCCTTTCTGCTTACCACCTCGCGTGTGTATTTATGTATATCTTTGTGTTGGTAAAATGTATTTGTTATTATAAGGTCATTTATTAAGCAATAATCAAGCATTCTGTTTCCATTATTATTTCTACTTATTTCTCCGTATTTCCAATGACTGCTTTATACTTTCCATCTTGTAAACCAACTCTACTATTGAAGTCTCCTATCAAAATTATTCTTCCTTTAGCTTGTTCAGTGATTCCTGTTAATTCGCCCCAAAATGTATCTTTATTTATATTTTTATCATCTTCGTTTGGCACATAAACGATTATTATCATATCTATTTGATTAGTATTTTTATTTTTCATTTCCACTATTAGTATGCGTTCCGACCATGCATTCCAATTCTGTATATGTGTTTCTCGTTTTCTATGTATTAGGCACCCCACTCCCGCTGCTGCTCTTTCCTCTTTTTTAACTCCGCTGTATATGAGTATATTATTCTTTGCAAGTTTTACTAGTCCTTTTCCTTTTTTCTTCGTCTCTGTTATCCCCAGTATATCTACTCCTGGCTCCTCAAATTCATTTTCCAGTTCTACTTCTTTTCCTGTAATACTCCTAATATTCCATGTCGCTATTTTCCATATATAATTCTGTTCTTTTCGTTCTTCTTTGTTTCCTTTACAAGATCTTTTATTTCGTGTACCTTTTCTTTGCCGGGTCATTTCCTGTGTTTCATTTATATTTTTTTTTATTATTAGTTTTTTGGCCTGTCTATTTTCTTCCTGGAGTTTTCCAGCTTTTCTGTCTCTCTGTTCCAATACCATATCATATTATCAATTATTAGTCGTTGGAACCCCACTTTAGTAGTTTTTGCTCTATTATGTACATCTCTTGCAATTTTTCTTATTCTTGTCTGGATCTCTCTTTCTTCTTTTGTCATATCGTCATTTATATATATTTTTTCTTTATGGGTTTGTAACTTACTCTTGTTTCTCATGACTGCAATTTTATCTGCCTTATTGTTAAGTTCAACAAACATGTCTTTTCTCCTATTTTTCTATCCGCTTCTGTTTTTATTGAGACTCCTCTCTTTCTAAAAATATTTCCGTTTCTTCTTTTAGTTTTCTGGGGTTATTTACATTTACTCGCAGTCTCTGAATTACTATGTTTTTCTTCTTTTCTCTGTCTCTAATCTTTCAATTTTTCTATTTGCTTCGCTTACCATCTTCCTCAGGTTGTCTATTTCATGCATAGCTTTCTCGTTTATGTCCTTAAGTTGTTTTATATCATTCTTAAATTCCTTTTGTTAATTTCTAAGTTTTTTTATTTGTATTTTGTTCTTTTGAATTAATTATTAATTATTATATATTATTAATTATTATTCTCTTATTTACCTAAATCATTTTGGTTAATTTTTTGTTGTAAACGCTACATGCGTAATTGACAAGTTCAAATTCATAATTTAGCTAATAACTGCTGATAAATCTATTTATACGTTATTAATATTCAGATTTAGTCTTTCTCTATGTAAATTCAATTTTCTTTACTTTTCTTACTACGTAATTCTATTCATTATATCAATTTCAAATTATTTTAATAGCATCATTGGTTGTTTCTTTTTCATTTGGTTTGCTATATTTAAACGCTTAAATTTGTTTCAAGAATACAACATAATTACACACATCTTACTTTAAAAAAAATTAAAAATAAGAAGACAACAGCAAATATTCAATTGACGTTTGGCGCTAAGTTTTTTTTTTTGGGTAAAAAAAATAACAAAATATCAAAATTGATCGAAGACCAAAGTGGTACAACGTAAGATAAGTCTAAATTAATTATACATGAAAACACAAAAGCGAAAACTTTCATGCATGTTATAACAAATACTGTATAAACTCTACCCAGAAAAAAAAAACCGTCAAAATACGTATTTATCCTGTTCACATATATAAATACAAAAGTATAAGCCATATTGATTGGGCAGACCTGGTATATGTCTGGAGGCTTTTATACATTTTAGAAGAAATATGATTAGGTTGTAATTAGAGAATACAATCCCGGGATCCCGGCCGAGTTTTGATCCCGTAAATCACAGGACTGTACTTGGTTAATCTCGGGATTTTCGGGATTGCCAGTTTGCATTCCGTAATCCGTTGCGCCTTGACAATGACTTTCCCTAGATTACATTAAGGGCACTTATTACATAAAGACAAAAAATCAACATTAGGTACGCCATACGATAAAGGAACTACACAGGTACAACCCAAATAATATGTAACTTAGAAGGGACTTACCCGTCCGGCATACTTCAATATAACGCACCAACAGGGGAATCACCCGATTACCTCATATGATATATCATAATATTGTTGCGAGGGATTCCCTGTGGGGATTCCCTGTACGAAAGTATAAATACACTTATTGGGATTTACTTTTTAATTTATTATTCTACCAGCGACAAGGTTACGCAGGTTACGTCATTTAAATTTAAAAGACAATTATTTGAAAAAGTTATTTTAAGTGGCGGGAGACTTTGTTCAACATAAAAAAACAGTGATACGTCGTCAGCGTGTAGTTATTTTTTAGTTGCGAAAGACGGGAATAGTGCTAAATGTAAGCGATGCCCTGCCATTCTCAAGACATTGAGTGGATCGACTAAAGGATTACATACACATTTGTCATCAAAACATAACATTAAGATTTTAGCTGACGTTAATCGTTTAAAAGCTTCAACAGGTCAAGATTCTAAAAATCTGAACATAGCACCGCCGCCAGCCAAACGAAAATCAGAAGATTATTTTACTAAAAGTGCCGACGATAGCCTGGACGATGTTTTGGCAAGAATGATTGCATTAGATGGATTTCCATTCAGTGTATTCATAACTTCAGACAATTTGAGAAAATCGCTCTTAGCGAAATACACGGATTTACCAAAATTAGCCGTCACATTCGAAAGCGTGTTATGAATTACAGTGAAAAAATCAGAAAGCAAGTAACTGCAGAATTAAAACATTGAAAAGTGCAGGTGAAAGATTCAGTCTATCTTTCGACGAGTGGACACATATATATATATATATATATATATATATATATATATATAAACGTCCAATAAACGATACATGGCTGTCAACGTTCATTCATATAAAAAAATTGGAGCTTAGAACTCGTTCCTATTCATGGAAGTATGACGGCTGAAAGTTGTCTTCGTATATTGAAAAAGCATCTAAGCAAATTTGATATTTCCCTGGAAACGGATATCGTGGCTACTGTAACCGATGGACCGAACGTTATGATAAAGGTGGGACAGCTTGTTTGCACTGAACAACAACTGTGTCTCGCACATGGTATCAATTTGGCCGCTTTATAAAATAAAGAATTATTTTCAAGATAGGAAAGGCAGCCCTACCTCAGACTCAGATGATACTATAAATGAACCAGCTGTGACTGCTGATTATATGAATGATAGCGATGATGATGACAATTTAGAAGACTTAGACTGTTCAGAATCAGGTTTAATCTTAATGTCACAAAATGAACTTGCGCGAGAACACATACCAGAGTTAACGAAAGATGAAAACATTAATGAGCTGATAAAGAAAATCGGCAAGGTTTTAGTGTATTTCAAAAAATCACTTCAAAAATATGTGAAGATTGAACATGAACAAGAGCTGTCACTTCTTTTGGACTGTAAAACCGGGATTTTCTCTTTTAAAAACATTAATTTATGCACAGCTGATGCCGCTTTGAAATTTCTAATAAAACAATTGTCTAGCAAAAACTCAGCACTCGCCAATAAATTGAAAACATCCTTAGTGGAACGTATAAAGCAACGACGAAATGAAGATTTAACTGGCGTGTTGAATTATTTACAAAATCCACGAAAAGATGATGAAAATTAGTTATTATCGGATTTGGAATGGCTTGACTTATTTGAAGTTCCTACACAGGCTTCAGTTAGGGCGTAAATAAAGAGTAGTGTTAAAAGATGATGACAAACAGATGATGAGCCAAGGCAACAAACCTCCCAACCCCAATCAACACTAAAGGAATAGTTACAGCGGGATATTAATAAGAGCCTGGAATCCCCAGATTCTGAAGTACAAAATGAATCGGGGTTGGTAAATAGTATTAGACGCGAAATGAGCCTGTTCGAAAATGTAGGAGTTCGTGGATATCACTTAGAATTAGCATATAAATATCTATTGTCTATTCATTCAACCAGTGTAGAACCTGAGCGAGCGTTTTCAGCTGCTGTTTATGTTGGCAATAAACTACGAAGCAGGCTTGGAAGTCAAACATTCTATGCTTTGATATTTCTGCGATTGTGTTTTCGAAATTGTAAATAGTTTTTTGTATTCTCTTTTTTCTTCCTTTTTTTAGTATATTGTGTATTGCGTTGTGCAACAATATTAATAAATAATTTTTAAGAAATTACTTAATTTTTTTTCATTTGAGCCAAATTAGAAACCAGATAGTCTAATACCGATATTAATCCCGGGGTCCAGGGATTACGATTCAAAAATCCCGTAATCCCGAGATTGTGTTCTCCAGTTGTAACACAACTAAATTTTAATCGTCAGATAACAGTTGTCAAAATTAGAATTTCGAAAATTTTACTGTCCCACACTGTTACCAAATTAATATTGAAATCACAGTCTGCTCTAAATGAAAATTTTATGCTGAAGGCATAATAGTTCTTTTGTCGATTTAAATAACTTATGACTTGCATTTATTGTATATTTTTCTTTATATGTACGAAATAGCGTGTTTCGCATTTATTTTTGTATATGTTATTTTTTAACAGTTGCTGAGATGTGCGGCAAGCCGTTTTTGCGATATTTATTTTTCCTATTTACCCGTAGTAACGTTATTATTAAGGGAACAAATAAAATGCACTTAGAATTTTCAATTCTCTTTATTTTTAAAATAAAATACATGTAAGTTTGAATTGTTATAGAATATGGAATTTAGTTCAAATTAGGTGTTCACGCACTTTTTCTAAGTGTTCAAAAAATTAAAAACCTGACTGAATTCCATGTTCCTTATAGTTATTATTTAATGCATATGTATCTTTAAGACATTTTAATACGATATGATATATACATATAAGTGTACTTAATAAGGACTAAATGCAGAATATTTTCTTTCTATTCTCTGTATAGGAAAACAATGGAACACAGAACATAATCTCTTCTGCTCGCAATAATTCCTTATTTATACGTACAAATGTTTCTCTTACATCATCAATTCATAATCATTCATGCTCATAACGTTTAAAATAAACACTTTCGATTATTCAACAGGAATTTATTAATGGAGCCAGTCCACATCTGTTCAGACGTTACATACACTCTTCAATTATAAATATATATATACGTATTCTTAAGTAAATATCATAGAATAAACTAATTTTTTAAAAAATATATTTACTCTCGTAAAATTTCTCATTATCTTGCTTATGTCAATATTTCAAATACTAAATCTTTTTAACAACTACCAAAAAAGTACATACATACATATGCAGTTCAACAAATCTCATGCCTGAATATATTTGGATCACAGGGTTATTTTCAAAAAGAAGTAGGCAGGGCGTTACAAGCTGAGTATAACGTGGAAACATAAAAAAATGACCGCCTAATAATAACTGATGTTTATTCTACAAATATTTGTCAAGATAAGGGTGGCATATTATTTAACTTGGCTGTAGGCCTCTGTAATTATACAATGTGAATGAATACTTTCGTTTATGTACAGATCCTTATTTTATTCTGCGTTAATACCAATGAAATGAGATAACTAATACTTGTATTCGTTTAAAATGAATGTATTACTATTGAAAAAGGGCAATTTCTTAAAGTTACAGCTACGGAACTAGTAACTTGATTAACCCAATTACTACCAACGTCCTTTTAAAAGGTCGGTACAGAAATCCTTTTTTTTGTACAACTTAAACTACTTTCCCAAAGATGGTGCTCCAGTCTATCATTAAACAGAGCATGTACAACGTCTTTCCAGGATTTGCAGCAGTGTAAGTTTTGAAGACTTGCAGATATTGTAAATTGTGTGTGAAACATTTTTTTACGTTCTATTATGGAAAATTGGAGGTAAGAATAATTACGTAATTACAAACATAACATTACTATTTCTTTACACTGATGAGTTGGCATAGTCATAACTTTATGGTTTTTGCTTCATTTTTGCAACATAACCTTACAAACACAACCGTTCTTTTAAAAGGACAATTGTTAAAACACGTACTATTTTGTTTTCAGTTATTTGAAAAGACCTCTTACACTCCATGAGCTATTAGAAGAAGTAGAATACATTGATGATGTTCACAGTATACCAGACGCTATAGCAGTGTTTCCTCCCGTTAACGCTAATGAAGAGGTTACCGATGAAGACTCCGGAGATGATGAAATTGTTACTATGAACAATCTTCCAGGTAGAATATTGAATACTCAAGCTGAAGCTATTTTTGATACCGATCACGATAGTGATGATAATATCCCATTGCCACATTTAAAAAAAAATAAAAAAAAGACAGAAAAGTAATCATTGGGTTAGGGAAGACATTACAAATAATTTACCAAAATGGCAAGATGAAAGTACGGCAAATAATAATATGTCTTCCTTGGACTTGTTCCGTCTCTTTTTTGACGAGAAACTTTGGCAAATGATACTAAATTATAGTAATATTTATGCAGTGCAACATAACAGAAATGGAAATATTACAATAGATGAAATAAAATGTTTTTTGGAGTACTTATTTACAGCGGTTATACAAGTGTCTCAAGAAGATCTTTGTATTGGGAAAACAGCTCTGATGCTAATCATCAAATTGTGTACACCGCAATTTCACGGAATCGTTTTAATTTTATAATGCAAAACCTACACTGTTGTGACAATACAAATCTAAAAGTTGGTGACAAATTTGCAAAAGTTAGTCCACTGTTAGAAAGATTAAACCAGAAATTTCTTTCTTTTGCCCCTATACAAGAAAACCATAGTGTAGACGAGTCCATGATTCCGTATTTTGGACGGCATGGTTCGAAACAATTTATCAGGGGCAAGCCCATTAGATGGGGTTTTAAATTTTGGATGGCCACAACTATAAACGGCTACATAGAATGTTTTGAACCATATCAAGGATCCACCACAAATCTTTCAGAAAGATACAAAGACTTGGGTTTGGGCGCAAATGTGGTCTTATCATTCGTTGACAAAATAATCGCAGCAAAAGGTCAGCTGCCTTTTCATGTCTACTTCAATAATTTTTTTACGTCGTGGAAGGTACTTTTGGTGCTTAGAGACAGAAATATAAAAGCTACTGGAACGGTGAGAGAGAACAGAATTCCAGTATAAATTATAAGGTCTGGTAAAGAATTGAGAAAAACAGAAAGAGGGAAATTTGAATATGCTTTAGAACGGGAGGAGAATATAATAGTCTGTCGATGGAATGATAATAATATTGTTACCATTGCTTCCAATTGTAAATCTGTACTACCAACGACTAATGTGACTCGATATTCTCAAAAAGAGAAGAAGAAAATATCTGTGCCTCAGCCCAAGTTGGTAAAAAAATACAATCAGAATATGGGTGAAGTAGACAGGGCAGATCAGAATATCAGTCTTTATCGCGTGAGTATCAGAGGAAAAAAGTGGTACTTTCCTATAATTTGTCATGGCTTGGATATGGCTATTCATAACGCCTGGCAACTTCACCGCCACTGTGGAGGGAAAATGGACCAGTATGGCTTCCGTCGATCTCTTTGTAAAGGTATTTTAGAAACCCATAAGAAAAACACTAAGAGAGGACGTATACGAACAAGTGTCAATGAAAACGAAATTTCGCGATTTGACGGTAAAGATCATTTTATTGTTTACCAAGAAAATCAAATCAGATGTGGACGGTGCCACAAGAAATTCCAATTTAGGTGTGCTAAATGCAAAGTGGGGTTACATCCTAAACAATGTTTTGTTGAACATCACACGCAATAATATTTTATTATGTTTATTATGTTCCAATATCAAATTGAAGATTGTATTTAAATAAGTTTTTTAAAGTTAGTTCTGATACACTAATTCATTACACCTTATAATGCCACTGTCCTTTAAAAAGGTCGGCCCTTATCTAAAAAACTACTAAAAAAAATAAAAAAAGTTAAAATGAAAAGTTGTTGATTGGGTTCCAGTTAATGTAGAAATAGACAACAAATGTATTTATTCAAGAAAAAAAATCAATTTGGGAGTATCTGGGTTAATTGCCTCTTTTAAAATTGAAGATTTGCGGGAGGTAATCGTATAAGTAGGTATCCATTATTGACTATATAAAAGGTTCTATAAACATACTGAAATACTAAAGATTTGATAATTTTAAAAATACAACAGAGCCCCGTGGGTATTCAGATGGTCGTGGTTTGATGTGGTGTCTTCTATCAGGCCCTACGTTCCGAAAAGTCAGCGTCTTCTAGACGCTAACGTTTCTTCAGCTATTGCGGTCGGCATCTTCGGTGTAATAATAACGTTGACCGTAGCAGGGATTTTTTTTTGTATAGCTCTGTCCGGTTCTTCGATGTGCTGCTCGCTTATGTTCAGCCAATAATGTTGTATCATCGCGACAATGTTGTACACCAAATTTTGTTTAGTCGTAGGCGTCATTTCTATTGAGATTATCCAGGTGTTTGTAAATATCTATTGCTTCTCTAAACAGTTTGTTGTAGTAATTGCTTATTTGTGTCAAGACGTTATCGAACCGGACATAATGTTCAGGTTCGCCACTAATATACTCTGTCATAGCCGATTTATTTTGTGATTTTAATCGTACATTCCGTTAATGTTCTTTTCTTCCACTACTTATCCACCTTTCTGTTGTACCTATTGTCCTGTTGTTGTTGTGTTGGTTAAAGGATCTGTTTTAGCCTTGACTTGATGTAATAGCACTCTAACATTAGTTATTGGTGTGTCTTTCGGATTAACTTTGCGTTTCAGCAACATTCACGATGTTTGGTCTGTAATTCTGTGTAGGCACGGCAAAGATGCTTTGCGTTTCCCGATGTTACAATGTCCTTCTTTCTCGGGAACCAAGCAATTATTACAGCAGACTAGAGAGAAGCGATAGAAATATACACCCGGATAATTTCAATCGAGACCACTGTCTGTGACTAAACAGAATGCAGTGTACAGCGCTACTGTGACGATAGAAAATCATTTGCCCAAACGCTGGCCAATCACAAGGGAGCAATACGATTGGGTAACCGGGTGGAGGTATATTAGGAGGTGCCTGATCAACGTGCTTATTTATTCGATGATGACTAGTTAGCGGGCGAAACGTTAGCGTCTACAAAACCAACAAGATATTTCTACCACAACATAGCTTATTTAGATGCAGTTCAGTACTGGAAAATATTATTTCAAAAATGTATGCATAAACTAAAAATATATTGTTTTGGAAAATGTCGATTGCTTCAATCTATATAGTTCTGTTGCGCAAGCAGTTTAATAATTATAGAGTATACTAAAAGTAGTTTAATTACGATTACTGTATGGTCAGAGGAAAAATACAATATAAAACGAGAAGGGAAATTTATAAATGCTTTGTATTTTTATTACATTTCAGTTATTTAAGTAGCTGAAATTAATTCTGACTTTTCTTTTAGAACTAGATTCATTTGAATTATATTTGCACCTTTACATCACTGTAGTAGTTATATTGATTGTTTTTGCGACTACTTCCTGCTGAAATATGTTAATTTCAATTGAACAAGGTAAAATACGCCTTTGATGTATTTTGGGTTTCAATATTTTTATTAAAAATTCTTTAATATATCCGGTATGTTGTTACGAATCTAAATTATTCAAAAGATTGAAGAAATGAAATATACAGACGAACGATTCAAAAAGTGAATCTAATCTAAAAGTACTATTGTTGATATCGTTATTTTGAGAGAGATGGAAAAAACTATGTCAAATTACGGTAAATTATGCGGATTGCAAGGAGAGATTTTCTATACAAAGAGAAAGAAATTAAGAAATCTGGAATGTTGATGAAATGTTTAGAGCGATAGGAAATAACAGCAAATAATATATATATATATATATATATATATATATATATATATATATATATATATATGAAAAAAACCACATACGTCCAGAAACGTGCAGATATCGATATTTCACTGTCGTTACAGATCATCAGTACACGATATTCGGACATAGACTTGATTTTTATTTGTATACTTTCGTGTATATATACGAATTATATTGAATTTAATTGGAGTGAGAAATGAGAATTATTAAAATCTCATCTCACATGCAATTGTCGCTAAATTTGTGCAATTGATTCTACAATCTGACAAGATTACTCCTGCCGAAGAATGTAGACGCAAACACCTCGCGACGTTAGCCATCCAGCTGTGCGGATAATGAAAATTGTATGAAAAAAAACACATCGGTCCAGAAACGTGCAGATATCGATATTTCACTGTCGTTACAGATCATCAGTACACGATATTCGGACATAGACTTGATTTTTATTTGTATACTTTCGTGTATATATACGAATTATATTGAATTTAATTGGAGTAATCTTGTCATATTGTAGAATCAATTGCACAAATTTAGCGACAATTGCATGTGAGATGAGATTTTAATAATTCTCATTTCTCACTCCAATTAAATTCAATATAATTCGTATATATACACGAAAGTATACAAATAAAAATCAAGTCTATGTCCGAATATCGTGTACTGATGATCTGTAACGACAGTGAAATATCGATATCTGCACGTTTCTGGACGGATGTGGTTTTTTTCATACAATTTTCATTATCCGCACAGGTGGATGGCTAACGTCGCGACGTGTTTGCGTCTACATTCTTCGGCAGGAGTAATCTTGTCAGATTGTAGAATCAATTGCACAAATTTAGCGACAATTGCATGTGAGATGAGATTTTAATAATTCTCATTTCTCACTCAAATTAAATTCAATATATATATATATATTTGTGTAAGAGTAAAGTGTATTTTGCAATGCTATAGCTACTGCTGATGAAGTAAAAAAATATATTGACGAAATATTGAGTTTAAAACAATTGACTTTTAATTGAAAAAGACTGATAACCCAAATAGTGTAGTGAATTTATATTAGTACGGTCAAGAAATTATCGACCGTAATATATTCAATAAAATAAATTAGAGCGGGCAGGCGGTCTGTCAATTAAAAACTTATTTATTAATTATCCCTATATTTCGCAACAACTTTGTTGCTTCTTCCGGAGATAAAAATGTTAAGTTCAAGAAAATAATAAAAGTGACGTACAAGGACAATAAAATTGATTTTTGAATTCTACATTTTTATCTTCGGAAGAAGCAACAAAGTTGTTGCGAAATATAGGGATAATTAATAAATGAGTTTTTAATTGACAGACCGCTTGCCCGCTTTTAGTTTATTTTATTATATATATATATATATATTATGGTACCTACAATTTGAATTCTTCTTTTTTGCTTTTTTTTACTAACAGTTTGAGCTATCTTACTTACTAAATTTTAGTAGACCTGAAGTATGTATAATTTTGTGTTTTGTCCCTGGCTGCAATCTGTTACTTTCGACTTCGTGGTGGGTGAGTTTTAAAATATTTAATTGTTTTAATATTGGAAATTAATATTTTACTTTATTTATATTGTTATATTATTTGAAAATATAATTTTGGTAGATTTAAAATTTCTTGACGGTCATTAACGGCATTTTCTTCATGTTTTTAATATGAATTAGTTCTAATACTGACTTTGCCTTGTGATTTGATTCCGTTTGGCGTACTTTAACATCTTTGTAATCGAAAGTGTGGTTATTTTTAGTTTCATGTTTTTTTAAAGCTGTCATGTTTTTTTGAATATTTGCGACCATTAATTCTGTCTTTTAAATGTTGTTGTGTTTGACCTATATAAACACGACTACACTCATTACATGGTATGCTATAAACTACATCTGATTTTTTTTCTGGTGGAATGACTGGTTTTAATTTTGTTTTAGTGAAACCTAAATTATCGTAATTTTTGTGTCATATTTTTTTTATACAAAAATTGTTTATATATATATATATATATATATATTTATATTTATTAGAATTAATTTGTATTAAAAAAAGATGAATAACCATCATGAAATTTCAAAAATATCAAAATTATATTTTCCAATAATATAATAATATAAATAAAGTAAAAAATTAATTTTCAATATTAAAACACTTAAATATTTTAAAATCCAGCCACCACGAAAGTATCAAATTACAGGCAGGAACAAAACACAAAATTTTAGAAATTTACTAAAATTTAGTCTATTTCCATATGTTGAAAGCTCAACGTGTCACATTGTGTTTTAAATAAAATAATTCAAACTGTTAATTTTAAAAAGAAAATGTAAAAAAGAAAAGTACAAATTGTAAGTATGTACCATAAATACTTATATAAATTTACATTTACGGAAATTATTAGTAGTTATTATATTATTATTAGTTTAAATTTACCTTTATAGAAAAACATCTAGTATTGTAATCAACGTTTATTCTGATGCAGACGAAAATAAAAGTCGAAACGTTAAAATGAGTAGTTTTAGATATGGAACTAAGTTCGCTCCTGTTCGTTTCATTAATGAATAATATATATAACTTCTGCAAAAAGGAAATTAAAGCAGAAAAACAGATTTATACCTCAGAATTGATATATACTGATGATTTACTGTCGATAGCAAATTCCGAGTACTTACAGAACAATGTTAGTATCTGCGAGAAGGAGGAGATATTTATGAATTCTAGTTTTGCATTTGTCACTTTTAGGTTATTTATTGTTTATAATTTGGCTGATTCCTGGATCGATAGTCCTGAATTGCTGCCCCAATTACATTTTGTAATACCACGCTTAAGTTCTGGAGAAAATGACATATGTATTTTATAATCCTACGGCAAGGACTAATATAACTAATAAGGCCTGCATGCCAAGGACATGTCGATTATTTAATTTTATAGCCTCGCATACTGTGACATTTACGATAACTCGTTGGCGAAAATTTTCATGTAGAAAAATGTATTTATAAGAATTTAATAATTGCATCTCTGTTATGTTGATTACGACTTTTTTGTTTACATTTTCTTATTTTTTATTTGCAGTTGATAAAAGTACAGTCTTCTAGTTTTGTACTTAGTTTTTGAATTAGTTTGCCAAATGAAAATATTTATTTCAGATTTTCGCCTATAACTGGATTAGTTTTTTCCGTCTGTTAGACTAAGAAAGTTACCGTTTTTATCAAGCTTTTTCTATATTTAATATATCTAGTGAATCAGATCTTTTTATTTCACTTATATTATGCAATAGTTTGCGGCTGTCCATATTGGGAAAATGATTATTATCAATGGAATGTTCTGCAAAATTTTCATTTTTTATTCTTTCTACTATCGTTCGCCTGAGTTCATTAATCCAGTTTTAAAATTGCAGACACATAAACAACCCCAAACTATTACATAATGTAAATTAAAATAAAATAAAAATATTTGTTATACTAGAATCGGGAAAGCTGAAACAATAAAAAACCTAAATGTAATAAATACAACAATTAAAATTCCTAAATAGTACCATAATGTCAGATGAACCACGAAATCATAAAATTCCAATGGTTTTTCATAAAAAGTGGTATATAAGAATTCCAATAGTAGTTCTAAGTTTATTTTTAAGGATGTCTTTTATAAAACCAAAAAATCTTTACTGATTCATCTTCTTCTTCTGCTTCTTTGGGTTGAACGCCACTAAGACGGCACTTGAATACAGTGCTTTGGGTTGAACGCCAGTAAGACCTGGCACTTGAACACAGTGCTCTTTATACCAACCCGAATAGATCTCTCAATTCCACTCTGTTAGTCTTGTGTCCTCGATAAAAGCCATTATCCTCCTCAGAGGAAATTTGAGTACCTTCGTAAGATCCAATAGAGCGCTTCTGAAATGATTCAGTCACTTCAGTTCCTCACAAGTGCATATTACAAGAACGCTAGTTTTCTCCTGTCTTTCAGATCTCCCACACCAGGGCTCGCTAACGTAGCTCATATTGTACAGATGCTTCCTTAATTGACAATGTCCGTGGATAATAATTTTAATTTCTTTTTTGTTACTACGAAGTAGGTTGCCTGAAGGGTTAGCGTTCAGTTTCCTAAGTAGTGTCCTAGTATGGAGTTGACCTTACGTAGACAGGTTCTGGTCCTATTAAGTTTCTCTCACCTTGGCTAGTTCGTCGACTATCCCATTGCCTTTAATATCCTCATGTCCTGGCACTCATATCAGTGACACTATATTGCCTTGTGCTAGTCTATTGAGGACCTGTTTTCTTTAGGTGTGGTAACTATATGTTAGAGAATTTCTAATAAAAATAGTGAAACCAGAAATGCGTATATTTTACTGTATCTCGTTGACACTGTAATATACTTTTGAATCGTCAGCATAAGCCAGTACAGAGATATTGCAAAAAATCGAGCCATTAATAAAGATATTGTATAGCAATAGTCCGAGGTTACAAACTCAGTGGAACACCTGATATTGAAATATACATGCTCGATCCGTATTCATTGTAGTAAGGATAGTTTAATGTATTCTGTAGGTTGGAATTCGTGAATGCCAGCAAAAATCTATTGTTATAAGTTTTAAGCATCGCCAACACTAATAGCAAATAAATTCAGCTTGTTATTTATCTTAGTTCTTAATTTAATATGTCGTTTTAATATTATTAAATTTTTGCAATATTTATAAGAAATATTGTGAAGTCTTTATTAAATTAGAAATGGTTATAAACGTATGGCTTACAGTGTACTGTAACAAAATTTGAGGAAAGGTTTCGTATGTTTTAAATAATCACACAACAAAACTGTCAAGCTAGACAATTAAATACATACAATACGCCCCATATCATAAATTTTACGCTCGATATTCAACACCAAACAGTTATATTAACACAAATGTGCCTTTTTGGCGGCCGTTAAAGAATTAATTGTACTAAAATAAATGACCATGGCTGATGGGATACGCGTAGAATTAGATAAATTTCATTTTACACCTGTTTACATTAGTTTATTCGTAATAAAACTTCTTTGGAAAAATTATGTCAAGTGTATAGTACATATATAAAACCAAGTATTTATATAGTAAGTAAGCTTTGTTTAATTTTTCCGTGCTGGGAGACCATGCGTCCATAATTTATTTGCACTACAACAGAAAATAGAGAAACTAAAGCTTAAAATCTGTTTACTCAATTATTATTTATTGATTTGATAAACGCTTTCGACTCAGTACCGTTGAAAAGGCTTTTTCAAAGATTGACCAAGATTGGCCTCAATAAGATCATCTATGTTCAGACCATCTGGAATATGTATGCAAATGCACTGAGCGCAAATTGGGAAACAGTATTTCACATTTTATCCCTGCGACAAAAGGATTTAGGCAGGGATGCAGTCTTTCGCCTGCTGTGTTTGAAATATATATTCAACAAGGGTTAGATAATTCAAGAAGAAAAATTGCAGGAATATGGATTCAGATAGAGGACCAATGCTTAATAGCCTTTTTATTTGCTGACGATCAAGTAATTATAGCTTGTGACGAAGAAGATACTGACTACATGTTTAGAAAACTCCAGGAAGAATATAAAAAGTGGGGATTATATATGTATATGAAAAAAACTAAGTATTTTAAAGTAGGGGAAAGTCAAGAAGAAGATCTAGAACTGCAAATCAGGGAAATAGGGAAATGCACATAATATAAGTATTTGGGAAGTATTTTGTTGGAGAAAAGAATGTCAAAAAGACCATACGAGGCTATAAGACAGAATACAGCAAGCCAAGAAATATATTCGTATGCCAAACTCCCTATTATGGTCAAATAATATACAGCTAACAACTAAAATGGTATAGGAAGTTATTGTTGAACAAATTTTAACTTACGGCTCATAATGTTGGCAACTGTCTAAAAAAGATAGAAAGCTGATAGAAATATTATAAATACACAGATTTTGACATGTACAATCAGAGTAGGTTCTGAAAAATTGATAATTAAGCATTAAATAATACAGCATCGCGTCCAAATTATTGAAATTGATTAAGAAATGATACGTTCGTAATACATTAAGTTCGTGAAATTTATGGTCAACATAATCAGCCTACTAAAAGAATAATTTGGCGAACTTGCCAAGAGTGTTGAAAGGGAAACTTCATAAGACCAGAGCCTAAATGTAGAATCGCTAGGACTCCGCTAGAACGGATGTTGTGATTAAAGAACATAAGAAGAAATGGGGGCTAACAGTAGATCAACATCATACTAAGACACTACTAAGAGAGCTGGATGCTAGGTATTTAGCTAGTAATCAACCTAATTAGAAGCAACAAAATAGAAACTATCACCGGCTTGATAACCGGACATTATCCTTTACGGAGGCATCTATACAGCATGGGCTAGGTCAACGATCCCTGGTGAAACAGATGTGAAAAATAGGAAGAAACTGGCCTTCATGTAATATTTACTTGTGAGAAACTGAAGAAACTTAGACACAAAGATTTCGGGGAAGATCCGATGGATCTTACGAATATACTCAAGTTTAAGACCCAAGGCTTACAAAGTGGAATTAGAAGAAGGTGATGGTACAAAGAGCGTTGTGCTTATACTAATTGTCAAACCCTAAAGAATCAAAGGAGGAACAATTTGGTGTATTCTGTAAAAATTTGAAGCAATTCACTCATTCAACAGTAGCTATTTCAAACTTCCAATACGTGTAAAAAATTTCGAGCTTCGAAGTATATCTTAAGTTAAATGATTTTGTTAATAAATAAAATTACAGAATTTTGGCCAAGCAAAATCCACGAGAGATTTAAAAGCTTCAAATACATGCAGAAAAAGTTATAGGCTAGTGTGGATTTTGAGCTGCGGCACCCAATGGGAGCTACCTTTTTCAAAAAGAAGTCAGTGTTGCGATTACTGTCAATTTCAAATACTGTTTGATATCAAGGTATCGACCTTGCTGACATACGATTTCAGCAGGATGGCACTACTTGCTACTCAGCGCATTTAACAATCAAATTGGTTGAGAGAAAAATTCAATGGATTAATTATTTCAAAAAATTGCTTATGTCAATTGGCCATCAAGATCTCGTGACTTTGTATAATTTTTGGTGGAGTTATGTTAAGTCGTTTATCTACAGAAATAAACAACGATCTATTGCGTAACTGAAGGACAACATTCGTCAAGTTATCAAAAAATTGAGCCCAATTCTTTTGCTGAAGCATTCAGAAATTAAATTTGTTCGTACATGTTGTGCCAGACGAAACCAAGGAGAACATTTGAGTGATATAATCTTCTGAACATAAGTCCAATTAATATATTGTTACATAAAAATAAAATTACCTCCTACCTTTTACTACAACTTAAGAGTACGACATAAAAATCGATGCTAAGAAACCATCAATATTTCCACAAAATATCATAGATCTTTTGACATAAATATTTAATGTATTTATGCCGTAATTTATGCAAGTTATCTAAGACTGCGGCATGATGATTGGTCATCTATTTGACGGCAGACGACAGTCTATGCACTCGTCTCAAACGATCTACAGGTGGCACAAAAGTACCTTCACGATTTTGAATTTCAATAATTCTTTCTGGAATTAAGCTTTATTGAGTTTCTCTTTTTTAAATTAGAATAAATACTTGTCAATTTCGATATGAAGCAATACATGCCTGCAGAAACGATAAAAATCGTTACTTTTTATTTGGAAAACGGAGAAACAGAAATATTTCTACTTCGGAGATATTTTAATTTTACATATGCTCCTTCTAACCATACGATATTGACGAAATTTGAAGAGACAGGATCAGTAAGAGACGCAAGGAGGACAGGTAGACCGCGAACAAGAAGATCCGTTGAAAATATTCAATGCGTGCAGGAAAGTGAAGTGTTCATGAAGCACCAACAACACGAAGATTTTTTTGCAGCTAGGGATCAAACGACGATCACTGCAGCGCATTTTGAAAGAAGATCTCCATAAAATCCAGCTGGTGCGAGAACTGAGTCCACAAGACGTTAATGCTAGCCTAGAATACAGCCGAGACATATTAAATCTTGCAGACAGAGAGGAAGGTTTTGTAAACAAATTGTGGATGACGATGAGGCACATTTTTACCTATGTGACTTTGTAAACAAGCAAAATTCCCTGTGTTGCGGTATACATAATCCACAATTAATTCACCGAAGACCTCTCCAATAGGTCACAGTATGGTGCCCAATTTCAGCCCAATAATCGAGCGCTATTTTTTTCCAAGATGAAGTTGGTGACATACTATCGGTAAATGGAGATCGATACAGGGATATGCTGGAAAACTTTTTTTACCAAGACAAGAATAAGATAAACACTACTGATTTCAACAAGATGTGCCACTGTCCATACTGTCAGAGCCACAATTGCTCTTTTAAGGACTAATTTCCCGAATCGATTAATTTCGAGAAACCGATTCTTGATATGGTCCCCAAGATCTCCAGATTTCAGAGTTCCAGATTATTTTCTTTGGGGTTATCTGAAAGAAAATGTTTATGTAAACAAGCCTAAATGCTTGGAACAACTTAATGCGAATATTAGGCGAGAGATTTTGGGAATATCTCAAGAAACTTTACGAAAGGTCATGTAAGATGTGCTAAAAAGAGCTCATATTTGTCATCGGGATAGGAGACATCATTTCTTATTAGACATAATTTTTAGTAAATAATTGAAACAAGACTTCAAAAAATATACTTTGTATTACGAATTTCAAAATATAAATTAATTGAAATTGTCATATACTTTTTTTAGATTAAAATCGTTAACTCGCCTGCACTTGCGAGTTCCACTATGAATAACAACTATTCCCTATTGTCGATGGATTCAGCGATGGTAACCTCGAAATTTGTCAATATTTGTATTGTATATCCCTAGGGAGTGGACATTAATACGAGCATAAGAATGCCACATCTGTACATGAAACTAGAGGATTAAATAAAACATCGATTTTTTAAAAACTTTAAGGTACGATGTTGTTTTTAATATTGATACTTATATCCAAACGACTATCGATATAAAATAGCGATATTATTTATGACAATCGTGTATCCTATTACAACTTCTTTTATTTACTTTTGCAGTTGTGACATACTTATTGAACGACCTTCTATATATAAAGACGTATTTTACTGTGTAGTGTATTTCTCCATTTCCTTTTTTTACTAACTTATTCATTGTAATTGCTTTTTTCATTATACTAAAACAATATCAATATTGTATGGATGTTTAGCAATATTTTTTTATTGTTATTATTATTATTTCTACTATAATTTTGTCGTAATTTGGAATTATGTACATAGAATGTTAGGCAGTCTTAATAGATTACCACTTCTCTGTGAATACAAAATAATAATTAGGTTTTGCCAAATAAAGAACTTTTACACGTGTAGACGAAAGAAAAGAAAATATTTACTCAACTTGTAATACACCCCACCCCTATGCCACAGCACAATTTTATGTATGCGTACTCTTTATATTCGTCCATTACAATAACTAAATACGACATGAGATGAAAAATAAGCGCACAGTTCATAACTTTGCAATAAATACATAATATAATATGCTAACTTTTGATCATATAATCAGCAGTTATACAAGCAGTAATACATTCAGCAATACAATGCATTCATGAAACCGAAATGATGGCACGAATTTTAGAGACTATTGCGATGATAAACTAACGCTCTGACTAATCTGCATATGCACTTAATGTATTGATATACGTTGATACGACACTTTAGCATATGCACACTGATAAACATGATTAATTGTCTTATAAGCGAATGATGTTCATTATACTATGATCCAAGACACACCTTTAAAATTAATAACTAAAAATATATTAACACAGACAGTTTCTATAATAATTTTTATAAAAAAAATTCGTGACAGAAATCAAGCTAAAATTCATGAGAAATAGAGACACTAAATAAACACAGAGTAGTTTATAATCACATTTAAAGTTAAAAATTAAAGTCTTTATTTCTTCAATAAATAATAAGAAATTTAGTATTATTAACCTAAAAAAAATATGTAAGTGAACTAATAATGTTCCCTTACGTTTAGTATGATAAAACTAAACATAACCTTGAAGTAATATTGTAATCTTCATGCGATTTTCTCTTTATAAGAGAATATATGTATACAGGACCATCCAAATTTAGTGTTCACCATTGGTAACTTTGTTATTATTAAAGATACAAGATTGTTTAAATCAGCAAACTAGTAGTACTTTTAACGCTCTTTAAGATGGAAGAATTAAAAAAAAAAGAGCAACGCGTTTTCGAGTTTTTCCGAAAAATATGTTTTTTTCAAATAGAAACCCCTGTATATTATATCATTTTCTGTTAGAAATTAAATTTTTTAACAAAAAATCTTATAAGAAATTTTTTACTGGGATTAAAAATACTTTATTTATAGTGAATAAACAAAAACAGCTAAGTCAAGTGCATTTCTATGTTTCTATGATAACGACGTTAATTCTTTCTAGTAAACGTCAAATATTAGTACAGTTTTATTAGTCTTTCACTCATAAATTTCATTTTGCTAGCTATTAATTTGACAAAAAAATGATTTTTACCCATGCAGAAAAGTGTGATATGTTAGAATCTTATTTAGTGTGCAGAAAATCCTCTAGGAGGGCAAAAGAACACTACGCTGAATTATATCCATTCCGAACACAACCAAATGAGCAATTTTTTCTGAGACTGTACCGAAAATTTAGAGGCAATGAGAGTGTTTTTGCCAAAACAAGATCAAGAAGGACTTTTATAATAAGCGAGGCCACGGAAATTCTAGTTCTTGCATATTTTGAGGCCAACCGTGAGAATTCCATACTAGATATTATCAAGGAATCTGATTTGAGTCACGGTACTGTGCATAGGATTCTGAAGAAACACAAATTCATTCCTTATAAGTACAAACCAGTTCAAGTTTTCTTGCCAGGGGATCCAGAGAGAAGAATGTTTTTTTGCCACTGGTATCTTAACTTTTGTCGCCAAAATGTAAACAACTTTCGTTATATTTTATGGACCGATGAATCAAATTTCTCAAATTTTGGAATGTACAATACAAAAAATCATCATTACTGGTCAAAGGAAAATCTTCTTTTAGTATATCCAAGACGCCCGCAAGTCCGTTACAGTTTTAATGTTTGGTGCGGTTTCATTGGTTCAAGGATTGTTGGTCCTTTCTTTTATGAGGGCACTCTAACTGGTGAAAGGTACATAGAATTTTTGACTGAAATTTTGAATAATTTCTTAGACGATATTGATCTCATAAGTAGACAGAATCTGCATTTTCAGCAGGATGGCGCACCTGCGCACAACTACAGAGGTACTCGTCAAATTTTAAATACTATTTTTAACAATTCATGGATAGGAACAAATGGTCCTATTCAGTGGCCTCTCCGATCGCCAGATTTAACACCGCTTGATTTTTTTTTATTGGGTTATTTAAAGACAGAGATTTATAAGCAAAGGTACGAAAACGTAAACGCCCTAAACATTGCAGTTAGTGAAAAGATAAACCAAATAGATGGTAGGACCATACTAAAAGCAATCCGACAAGTTCAGAAACGTGTTCAAAAATGTATTGTACAACAAGGTGGTATTTTTGAACATCTTCTATGAAAAAATCAGTGATTTTTATTTTCTTTTAATGATATGTTTATGTATAAAATAAAGTTTATAAAAATTATTTAGCTGTTTTTGTTTATACATTATAACTCAAGTGTTTTTAATCCCAGTAAAAAAGTTCTTATAAAATTTTTTGTTTAAAAATTGAATTTCAAACAGAAAATGATATAATATACAGGGGTTTCCATTTGAAAAATACATCTTTTTCGGGAAAACTCGAAAACGCGCTGCTCATTTGTTTTTTTTTAATTCTTCCATCTTAAAGAGCGTTAAAAGTACTACTAGTTTGCTAATTTAAACAATCTTGTATCTTTAATAATAACAAAGTTACCAATGGTGAACACTTAATTTGGATTGGCCTGTATATATGTATATATATAATTTAAACGAAATTATCGACCGTAATATATTGAATCAAATAAATTAAAAGCGAGCAAGCGGTCTGTCAATTAAAAAACCCATTTATTAAGTATCCCTATATTTCGCAACAACTTTGTTGCTTGTTCCGGAGATACTACAAGATTAATGAGAAATAACATTAAATAAATAAGAGTATAAAGCAGTAGTAAAATACACAAAATGTAGAGTTGACAAAGTAATAAAATTGACGTACAAGGACAATAAAATTGATTAGATTTAAAACTTAAAGTAACTATAGGTACAACCCTTTAAAACCTTTAAAAAACATGTATATGTAAAAATTAAAACATGAAAAATATGAAACGAAACATATAGCAAAAAACTAAAGTCACAAGTATATAAAAAAAAAATAAATAATGCAATATAAATTTAACAATATAGCATTTATATTTTATATCCTTGATAAAGGCATCATTGCCGAAACATGTAGGGTTGTTTTAAATATATATACTTTAAAGTAAAGCCAGACCTTAAATCGCCAACTGATTGAATTTACCATATCATACCAAGGTCACGAAATAATTATATTTATATATATATATATATATATATATATATATTTTCCTGTTTTTTTTGAGTTTTCCTGAGTTTTCCTGTTTTTTTTATATGAAATATTTACAAATATTATCAAATTAGTATGTAATTACCAAGTAAATGAGGATGTAAACATTGCAGTCTACAAATTACAAAGCAAATCATACGAAATTATTAATTGAAAACTTTTGACTACGTTGGGACTTGAACCCAAGTCTACGATTTGCCGGACCGTTGCTTTACCACTTAAGCAACGATAGACCTTGGTTCAAGCTATTTAGAAATGCATTATAAAGTAACAGTGTTAATGGTTCAGATGTCAGTAATTGAAAGTATATGTCAGGTTTGAAAGCAGAAGTTAGTTTTGAAAGCAGATGTCAGTTTTGAAAGCAGATGTCAGTTATTGAAAGCAAATGTCAGTTATTGAAAGCAGATGTCTGTTTTTGAAAGCAGATGTCAGTTTTGAAAGCAGATGTCTGTTTTGAAAGCAAATGTCAGTTTTGAAAGCAGATGTCAGTTTTGCAACTACATCCTAATTTGATAATAGTTGTAAATATTTCATATCAAAGCCGAAAAACTCCAAGAATTTATCAATTGATATATATATACAGTGTGTCCTCGGATAGACTGAACAAGGGAAAAAAAAATTGTTTGTAACTTAACCATTAAGTCATTATTTATAAAATTGTTTGCTTGTCTCAAAACCACCTAATTTGAAACAAAAATCTAAATATTCTTTTTAGCAGCTGAGAAATTTATAAAAACACACTTGAGCTAAAGAAAAACATTTTATTTTATTCAATATGGTATCCTTCAACCTCTACATACTTTTCAGCTTCTACATAAAAATTCTTTATGAACATTGTGGATCATATCTTCAGTGACAGAGCTTATCACTTCCATAGTTTTTTGTTTTAAAATTTCGATATTGTTATCCAAATTTGTATTATAAACATTCTGTTTAACATATCCCCATAAAAAAATCTAATGGACTTAAATCAGGGGAACGAGCCGGCCAATTGACGGGTTCGTAACGAACTATCCATCTGTTTCCAAAATGTTCTTGCAGATAATTTCTTGCCAATACTGTCGAGTGAGCAGGGCATCCATCTTGTTGAAAATATACACTTTGAAAGTTAGGTTCATATCCTACTGCAGGCAATAACAAATTTTGAAGCATCTCCAAATACGTACATTGATTTACATTTGCATTAAAAAAATATGAACCGCTGATTTTTCTATACACAACACCACACCACACATTAACTTTTGTAATACTGACTTCTCGTCGCAATCTTGAAATTAGGATTGTCTCTCGACCAAAATCTACAGTTCTGTGTTGCAACTTTCCCATTGGTTGTAAATGTCGATTCATCCGAAAAAATTATGTTTTTGAAGAAATTTCGATTTACAAACTAATTTTCTCCTACCCATAAGCAAAAGTCTAAACGCAGAGCGTCATCACCATTTCTTAATTCATGTACAAAAATCGGTTTATATATAAGGATTAATTTTGTTTTCTTTCAAAATTCTTTATAAATGTGATTTGCTAATTAACTGATTTAACTGTATACACCTTTTCGCAAGGATAATTTTGGACATATTTCTACTGAATCTAAAGTCAGTGTTGTATCTGTATCTTCTTCACTGTAAATCTTTTTTCTTTTCTCGATGTCATGTACGCTACCTGTTCTTTTAAATTTTTCTACCAAATTTCGTAAAGCATTTATGCACACGTCCACATCAACTTCTATTGAAATTTTTGAATTGCAAAGTTGTAAGAAGCCTCACCAGTTCCATAACATTGAACGAGGAAAACTCTTTGTTCTAAAGGTAGCATTACTATTAACTCTCAGTAAAGATTACCAAATATGTAATGACATTGACAAATATACCGTAAGTTTATTTACTTATTAGGTTGTCATGTAAGATAACAGGATAATCTGATTTAATCAAAAACATGAAATTTAGAAACGTTTTTGTTTAAATTCTTGTGATTTTATCAATTTCTCAGCTGCTGAAAAGAATATTTATATTTTTGTATCAGATTAGGTAATTTTTTGGTTAAATTTCAAATAAAAATTTGTTTCCTCTTGTTCAGTCCATCCGGGGACGCACTGTATATATATATATATATATATATATATATATATATATATACATATATATATATATATATATATATATACAGTTATTATATATATATATATACATATATATATATATATATATATATATATATATATATATATAGATAATTATTTCTTGACCTTTATATATTATAGTAAATTTAGTTATTTGGTGATTTAAGGTGTATTTTACTTTAATATGTATATATTTAAAATAATCTTACATGTCTCGGAAATTACTGCCTTTTTCAAAGAATTTTAAATTATAAAAAATGACAGCATATTATTGTCATATTTATATATGTGAAGTTGCCATGGATAAAATTACATTATTCAAAAATACATTCAAGTTTAATAATAATAATTCATGCCTTAGTATTGGCTTGACGCCAATTACAGGGGGCATTGGCAAGCCATGAGTTATTATTATGCCGATATATAAATATGACAGTAAATACTGTCATTTTTTATAATTTAAAATTTTTTGAAAAAGGCAGTAATTACCGAAACATGTAAGATTATTTTAAATATATACATATTAAAGTAAAACAAACCTTAAATCGCCGAATAACTAAATCTACTATATTATTCAAACGACAGAGATATCCAAATGGATTAAAACTAAAATATACGAATCAGTGTTAAATGCCGAAATACAGTTGTGAATCGTAATTAAAAACGTGTGAAATGAGAACGTTACAGAAGTTCGAAGGTGCAAATAGGATAGACGTGATTGAAGAAAGACCATCAAAAGCAGGCTAAGATGTGAAAGTTGTATTTTAAAGTAAATGAAACATATCAATTAAGATGTTTTGGATATGTTGTAAGGACGCAAAGAATGATAAAGGATATATGAGAATTGGTAATGAGAAAAAAGCGTGACTGCTTCAGAGAAACGTGGAGCAACATTACAACTAACTCGAGATAAAAGAAAGGGCTCAAATTATTACAAGCATTAACCAAAGCAATAAAGAGAAACGAATGGAAAACGAATGAAACCTCGAGTGGACAAACCTTAGAGATAAAGAAGTAAGTATATTTTCCTTACAAAACATGAAAGTAATATAAACAATAAAGAGGATAATTTACAAATAGTAATCTAGTAAAATTAGTCACATCTTAATATACATAGTATAACAAAAATATGTGCCACTTCTTCAGGTGAGAATTATGTTTATCAAACTCAACGAAAAAGTTCAAGAAAAAATTAGTCTTTTCAAATTTTATCATATCTATGTTTAGATTTTGGCTAAAAATTTTTATAATAAAAAAAAATGTTGCATTTAGTGTCTCTATTTTCAGCGTATTAAAGAAAAATAAACATTTTCTTTTAGAAAAATAATATAGCAGTTCTTTGCAGACATCGTAAGTGAGAAATTGAAAAATTATACTTACTTCAGTCGAGCTTAAAAAGTCAGTCATAGTGCTGTGTTCAGTGTTCAATGCGTTACATATTTTATACAAATAATATTTTCAAAATGCAAAAACACAGTCATAAATGTACAGAACGTTGAGACTTTCTGAGTGCAAATCAATATACATATTTCGTATTAACAGGACAGACATTACCAGGAACTCTAGTTTATTTCAAACTTTAACTTTTCGGTATTTATCATTGAAAGATATATTAGAGCTTACTACATGAATATTAAAACAGGGTATCCTTGAAAGAAAAAGACAAGGTATCTTACAGACAATATGAATCTAAAAAATTGTCAATTACGACACAAACTCCAAAATTAAAAACCCGCTGAAAATTGTATTATGTGCCGCCTCTGAATTCAGAATGGCTATAAATAATACCGCTCTTGAGCTTACACACATATATACGCACACATATATACACGCACATACGCCACAGCGTATGTGCGTGTTCACTACGTAACAGCTGTCGATGTTATAAAACTGTAAGATAACATTGATAAACAGCTTTGCATGGTAAGGGTTTAATAACCTCTACATATTTACGTAATAAAGTCAGTTGTTAGAAATGTATACTTTTATTTTGTTTGCAAATGAATTATTAAAAATTAAGATGTGTGCTCTACGAAGCCTTTCACGACCGCGACCTTCGTAATTTGGCAGCAATCTACTTGTTTACCATAAACGAAACATGTTAAATGTAAATCATATCGAACGTACACATGTACACTAGCATGTCCCTTATTTTTCAAAGTATTTGTTTTGTAACGCATTGGCCCTAGTTTTATTCATTTGCCCCTAAAATACTCACAAACTAAATATTAGCATATTTCGAGTACTGCAACCCGTGCTGACTAGCGCCGAAACATATTCATACAAGTTGTGCGCGAAGTGTGGGGCACACTCACTCTATTTGTAAGTTGTACTCAGTTTGTCGGGTAATTAACACGTATTGTTTTATCATTCGAAGATGTCAGTGGAATTAAGAAGTGGTGAAAATAATATTTTCTTAGTCGGAGACGTTAATCACCAAATTATGGGTGCAAAATTACCGTCGAATCGACAAGTTCTTGCAGTTTTAATTTTTGACAATCGCGAAGTAAAATTGACTGTTAGTGAAAGCGCAAATCTTGTGATTCGGGAGTGCATTATATTTCTGGAAAAAGCAAGAATACCTACAAAAACACTACCTAACTGTGTAAAGAAACTTGTCGATTTCTTTAAAGTTTGGAGAGAACTGCAAAAAAACTGTAAGACAACTCAGGATGTTTATAAACGTTGCGAGGAGTATTTCCACATGGATTTGGAGAATTTGTTTGATATCGTGCATATGTCCTAGAAAGAATGAAAATAGGGGGAGATAAGATATTCTCACAGAAACAAAGAGAGCCAGGGCGTGCGGATTGCTTAGCGGATGTAAACAAAAAGTTAGCTGAAACAGAAGAAAGAGCAAGGCAAAGAAAATCAGTAGAAGAGAACAAAAGATTGAGGCAAATTGCTTCAGAGATTGCATCAACATCTTCAGTTTCACATGACTTATTACCACCGCAAGAACTAAACGATCAATCTTCTGGCTCTGACGAAAGCCTGGAAGAAATTTTGCCTACATCTTAGTCTGTAACTACATATAACAAAAAGAGGAAAAAAAGATTTCATTTCACCAAAGTTAGTTGCAGCTTTAGACAGATGCCAGCTGAGCATAAGAGATTCTGTTTATATTCTTCAAGCGGCACTAGAAGCACTAGGTCTTGGTTGTGACGAATTTATTATTAATAAATCTTCTATTCAACGCATTCTAACATAAACGAGAAAGAACAGAGCAGAATCCATAAAATCAGATATTAAGAATAACGTGCCCGAAGTAGTCACCGTTCATTGAGATGGTAAATTATTACCTAGCTTAGATGTAAGAAGTTCCAAAGAAGAGCGTCTGCCGATCCTCTTTTCTTTCGGAGATAAGGAACAGCTTATTGCTGTGCCAAAACGAAAGTTCTTCTGGTAAAGGTCAAACCAAGGCTGTTTCAAACGCACTTCACGATTGGAACCTCAATGACAAGGTACAAATAATGTGTTGTGACACGACAGCGTCAAATACAGGTCGATTGAATGGAGTTGTGTTCTTTTGGAACAAAAACTAGATTTATGTTATTTCTTGCTTGTCGTCACCATGTTTACGAATTGCTTCTCAAAAGTGTATTTGAAACAAAAAACCACCAAGTGACCAGCAGTCCCGATAATACCCTGTTTAAAAAATTTAGAGACAACTGGAAAAGCTTTAATTCTAGTACCATCGAAACGTGCTCTGATTTTATCAAACAGCATTTTTGTGACGCGGTTATTAGCGAACTGTTGACGTTTTATGTAAATGAACTCCAAAAAAATCTATTGTACGAGATGATTATCGGCAATTGATCGAATTATCTATTATTTTTTCGGGAGGAGATGAAGAGAAACAATTTAAAATCAGACCTCCTGGTGCAATGCATCAAGCAAGATGGATGGCGAGGGCTATTTACTCTATAAAAATATGTTAGCTGCAGTCTCAGTTCAAAATGAGCGTTGACCAACGAGCACTGCACGACGTTTGCTTATTTACTGTGACAGCTTGTGTAAAGCTTGTGTGGCTTGGATGCAGTTCAGCAGTGAAGGCACCGAATCAAGATTTGTGCTTTTTGAAGACATTAAAAGACTACGAAAGAGTCGACAAATTAATTTCCAAACCAGTTCTGAGCAAGTTCTGCGAAAACTTGTGGTATTTATCTGAGGAAATAGCCGCTTTATCACTTTTTGATAATGAAGTCCATGAAAAAACCAAGATGAATATTGTAGTAAACTTAGAAAGAGATAGTTTACATGATTTTGGCAAGAGTCGTAATATATTTTTGTTAAAAAGTTGATTTATCTTCTATTATTTTTCTTTTGAGTTAATATTACTTTTTGTTTCAGGGAAAACCTTGGATAATTTCGTGTCAGTGAAGAGCAAAAACTTGTTTTCTCGTTTAAAAATTAATAATAGTTTTCTTCAGGAAAGCGTCTCTTCATGGCAAGAAAATGCTGATTTTTTTGGAAGCTCAACTGAAGGTTCTTTCTCTGAAGGCGGTGAATTATATTGCTGAAAAATCTGTCAAACTTATGCAGGGCTTTCATGGATTAATTACCGCAGATGAAGAACAGAAGCTGTTTCTTTTACGCTGTGCGCAGAAACATAGAAAATTATATCCAGACTGTAAAAAGGGAACATTTAAAAGAAAGTTTCCGAAATAATTGTCATTTTATCTCTATATATAAAGTTATTTTTAGTTGTCTTTACTTAATTACTTATTTAATATTTACATAACTGAGATGATCAAAAACGACTATTTACAAAAACTTTGTGGCCCTGTCGGCACGGGTTAATGTCATCGTAGGTGAATAAAATTTCGCATATAAGTAAGGTTTAGTAATTTGAAAATAATTAGGGGGTATGCACTCCGATATTTGAAAAAAAAATTTTTTGCCCATATAAGGGACACCCTAATGTACACATGTCGACGGTCGAAAGTGACTGAATCGGTGGGATAATTGCTTAGCTGCTAAACGCTATCTCTACTCTTTATGTTATACTTTTTGAAATGCAGTGTCCGGAAAAATATTTTTATAATTTTTTTCGGGTATGCGAAGGAATTTGCGGAAAATATTTTGGATTCATATTCTATACAATTATATCTTTCCATATTTTCCTTTCAAGAACACCCGGTATATGTACGACAATACATATTGATATGTTAAAACATATATGTAAATGTGTACATGAATGTACAATGCCATTAATTTACATTGAAAACTTCAATGTACGCACACGTGTTTCGAATTTTCCATGTCCTCATCAACGTACGGTAACCACGCCTAGGTTGATTCGCCGCATATGTTAATCGCCCATAAGGAAAAACATGTCAAGACCTCGGCGACGGTTTCCGCGGATAGCTGCGCTATCCATGTTGCCTTCTCCTGGGTAGCAAATGTCGTTAGACGTTTTTCTCATATGTATTTGCCGGACAAGTTTGATATGCGACGGGCCTGACTAACAATAGTTACTTCCGTAGCGCGTCGTACGCTGATGAGTTCAAAACAAGTCCGAAACACGTGCCCCTATCTAAAGTTAGTAAATATCCATATATTACTTTTTGCATTAACATAACTACGCTTTTAAATAAAAACCGGGGAATGTACAGATAAGTCGGCTGAAATGGCTTACAATTATCTATTGTACCAAATATTATGGAAACCACATGAAAATTTACGAATATGTTAATTTTCGAATGGAAGCATCTTGTCGTTTTATCACGAAAATTAATGTTTAAAAGCGTTAATTGACGAATAATCAGTTTCATTTTATTTAGAAACAATTTCGGGGACGTATTAACGATACGTATAAAATAAACAACAAACACCGATCACTTAAAAATTAATAAATATTAATGGCGAGTACTTATGTGGGAACTAAAAAAGAGCCCTTCTGTCATATGGTGATGAATACCAAAAGATATTTTGAAACTAATTATGATAAATAATTCAGAATTTCAATCTTTCCCTTTTTTTCCTTACTATTGTTATGAGATCTAGCAAGTAAATAGCGAGACTTTTGTTGCGACCTTTATGGTAATTCTGGCGTCTTATTAACTATATCACTACATTCAACAAGGTCTTGTGCAGTGCGTGTTGCAAACTGTACGTTAATTGGGTTTGTAGTTCTTGAGATATACATTTTTGAAATTATGGTTTCTTATTCGGTCGAAGAAATGAGCAACGTGAAAAGCGGACAACGAGTCAATACACTAATCGAAATTTCACATCTACCAGTACGACCTGATACTAAAAGACACATTAAGTAGGGATGTGGAAAATCTCAACGAAGGCCAAAATGTCAAGGTCACAAAACAAGATCGTTTGCATTTATTTGTTATTCTTCCTATTCATTGTGTGTCTTCTTCTCTTAGAAGGCTGGTTAACATGATGACCATACGTATTTCTGACGCTGCAGACAATGGGTGGCGGATGGAAGATGGCTACCAGCGACGGCCAGAACGTCGATGTTGTTTGTTACTCTTCTTGTTCTGTATGTGACTTATCCTATTAGAATGTTGGCTATTATGATGACTATATTTATTTCAAACGTTCCAGTCCTAAACAATTCGATGGGACCACATTTATACCATCGTCGTAAGTTACTTAACCAGGAGATGCATCCTCTTCTTCTACTTCTCTTCTCAAGCAAGTTTTTGCAAAATATCTTTCACCTTTATTACAAATATAATTACATTTGTGGCTTTCGAGATAATAAATTTTTGAGATTATGGCTTTGAGTCGGTCGAAAAAACGAGTGACGTGGAAAAAGGGCAACGAATCAACTAAGTTGTTGAAATTTCACATCTTCCTGTACGACCCGAGACCAAAACACACAGAAGGCCAGGATGTCAAGATCACAAATAAGACTGTCTTCATTGCTTTCTTTGTTATCTGAGGTGTGATGCCCTATTGGGAATTTGCCGATAGACAGTCAATTCTACGTTTTATCTCGAAGTTTTGAACCGTTTGGGAGGAAGAATGCGTCCGCTCTTTTAGAATTTAGCATTGATTATTTTTATAAGTTTTTAGCTAAGTAAGGCAGTCCTATACTTTGTCACCTTCCACGTAGCCCTAATCTCAGCTTTTGCGGCTTATCCTTTTTCCTCGAAACAACAGGTCATATCAAAGGGATCTGTTTCGATGGCGTTAAAGAAATAGGAACGACCGCGATGTATGTTCCTAAGGTGATAACGAGTTGGTAGATATAACCCAAATAGAGAAGTACATATTACGTCACTTGTAGCAGCGCGTACCTAAGTTTCCAGAGGCGTAGATATTTTTAACGGTTTAAGGCATTTTATGATGTAGAAAAATAAAAACAAAAATAATAAAATTTGTGAATAATATTACGTATGAAGTAATATACTGCTTCTAGTGCCTTGAAATAGACGGATATGAATAGAAAAACAAAAATTATAGCACGCAGAATATCAACAAAAAAAAACGCTACTGACACCTCAGCTGATATCAGGCTACTCCTTGCCGCGCAATAATGGACTCGGCCGACAAAAATAAATGTGACGTAATATACACTTCTCTATTTGGGTTATATATAACACCGTGTCTTGTTAGAAAGGACCTGTTGTAAAGACATTGTAATGCTGCTTAGCAGAAACGGATACTTAAATGACCAGGAGAAGGACGAGAAAGGACTAAGTGAGAAACAATTTGCTTCCAATGCTCTTAATAAACGCGTCTTGCAACTTAGTACGGGCCTGAATACATATTGCAGGCGTCGGAATGTATTTAGGATGACTGGTACGACGTTCGGAATAAGTTTCTCGCTTCAAATTAATTGTAAGTTAATTAATTTCGTTAATCTTTTATTGATGGAGTTAACGGAATTTCCAAACGATGGCGTTGTAAAATTAATTTCATTATATTCTCGAGATATGTTTGTAAATAAAAGAGTTTGCTTGTTTAATTGTTGCACTTAGTATTGATAGACGTGCAGTTTTGTTCAAGTTTTGCTTGTTTATTTATTAGTTGGTGACATTTTTTTAGTATATAAACCTGAACTATACACATTCCATTGTTCTATATGCAACACCTGTTGAAAATAATATTATTTATTATTATTAATATAACAATTATGTTTAGATTTACGGTAGTGTTGAGAAATGTTTGGACAGCCGTGCGTAAGTATTATGTAGTAGCCCCATGGCTTGATTAACAGTCAATCCCCATATTTTCTTGATTTGCGTTTTCTCCTTTCAGTAATTGATGTTGTATTGATCTGAATCCTTTCCAGTTTGTCTTTTCGTCTCACTCTAAGCATGTCAAGTCTCCGCTGCACTCCTATATTAATTTCTACCATTTTCTTGGGCATTTTATAGCTGGACATTCTTGTAATATGTCCTCTATATATCAGTCTTTGTCTCCTTACCACAGCGAACTCTATTTTATTATATAACTTCATTAATTTCTTATTTGGTATTCTCTATACTCGTCTGTCCTGGACTTTCCTTTCACCATTTACCTTTCTCAATATTTTCCTCTTTCACACTCTTAACATTGCCTGTGCCATTGATTCCTGTATCCACCGGACATCAACCCTCTACGCCAAGAACCCCCGCTAGGCTACCATTTGGATTGGAAAAGTTGGAAAACTATCAACCGCTTCAGAACGGGAGTCGCTCCATCAAAGACTTACTTAGCAACATGGGAGACTATTGATGGAATGGACACCAAATGCGACTACGAGGAAGTGCAGGATATGAAACATCTAACCTGTAAGAACTGCCCAAACTTCTGCTCCACCGACGATTTATGACTTGCTACAGATAATGCTTAGGCCGTGACTCGATACTGGGCTAATAGAATTTGAAGTGGATTCAGACATGAAAAAGTAAAGTAAGTCCTGTATCCAAAATTCGCTTGCGATTATTGCAGCTGGCTGGATGATTATCTAGTAGACTTGCGATTTGAACCCTTCCGATATATTTTTATTCAATGCTTCCTGTTATCAGTTTACGATGTATCTCTTATTTAATATTAGGTTTTCTAAGGAATTCGGACGGTAAGAATTGTTAACAATTTCCTACCGTCATATTTTCCGCTTCCCCATATCTAATTCCTCTAGTCTCAACGTTTCCTGCACGTCCTTCTTGCCTCTTTAAAGGATTATCAAGTTGTCCGCGAAAGCCAAGCACCGATGTCGTGTTTGATACAATAGTCTCGACCTGTTTGTATTTGATCAACTTATCACCACTTCAATAAACAATTAAAAACCAATGGGACTTCCTCTGTTAATCCTCCACTAACTCCGTCCTTTTCTGAAATTTGGTTTTTATTGTTTCTCTATTATCGGCTTGTTTTCAAGCTAGTTTTATCAAATCTAAAAGTTTCCCTTGTATCTCTAGTTCTACTAATACTTTCTATACTTTCTTTCGTTTTTACTCTATAATATCCTTGTTTGAAGTCTATGAAGGCCTTAAAAGCCTCTTTTGTTATGTTCATGACTTTCTGTTTGGAGTTTTCTGATTATCAAAAATTGATCTATTTCTAATCGGCCTCTCCTGACTCCACATTGATATTCACCAAATTTCTTTTCCACTTTTTTCTATTAGTTTTTATTAATGTTTATTTTTTATATATACATCCAAAACGTTATAAGCCACATTCAGGAGTTTGTAGTTTGCACTATTAATTTCAAATTTCCTTTGTTATGAATGGGGATTAATATAGCTTCTGCCTAACTTATTATCATATATTTCCATTTTCATTTACATTTTCGTTAATAACTCTTGTATCCATCATGTCAATTAATCTCCACCATACTTGAAAATCTCTGCTATTATTTCATTGTGTCGAGGACGATTGTTGTCCTTAAAATTCTGCATTAATTTTTATATGTCTTCTACTATTGACCGTTCGTTGTCTGATTGATTCAGTGCATCTCAATGACTCCATCGTGTTCCTAGGAACTAATTTTTGTTACATTTGTGGTGAACTAACATTTTCGTCACCGAAACGTAATATGACGCGTTTTGTGAAGACTGCTTATCAGCGTTATTTTAGTATGTAGGTAGGGGACCAGTAGACCGCTTATCAGCATTATTTTAGTATGTAGGTAGGGGACCAGTAAAAGGCTCCACATATATGTTACAATTCTAGTTCAGTTATACTACAAGAATTGATGAAAAATCAAGAACGATCTATGGCTTTTGCTGTGCCTCTGGTTGGGCTGTAGCCTACAAACCATGCTGATCACTGCTATTTCTGCTTGACTCCACCTATAAAGGGAGGATTGTCATTGAACGAAAAAGGAACGGTTTTTTTCTCCTAGACTTTTTCCTCCTAGTTGTGATGCTGTCAGTGATGAACACGGAGAAAGATTTGATTGCATCAGGATATTTCTGTAATGAAACAAAGATATCGGGACCATGTTGGAATGAAGAAATGCTTGCGGATTACTGCTGGGCTGTGCCAAAAGACAACGATCTCACCACACGAAGCCACCACAAGATTTTCTCCAGACGAAGCTACCTGCCAGGTATTCTTCCATCAATTTTGAACTCTTAGATTTAACTGTCATTAAAAAATTCAAGTGAATTTTCAATGTTGTTGGCATATGTAATTAAAATATATCATTTTCTCTTAATTGGTTAAAATAAAATACTGCCACCTATTGTATATCACAGAAAGTGGAGCTAATAAAAAATTTTCTTTGTCATATTCTTTTTTTTTCTCAGCCCAAATTTAGTAAAAACCACGAAATGAAGGAAAGATTTGACTAGTGTTTTCTGACTTTTCGATGACAGTGTACATCAATAAAATTTAAAAAAAAGTGGGTAAATTTCCGTATATGATCCTTCAGAAAAAAGTCGATATTTACTTGCGATATAATCTCATACGATTTTGATTTGGAAGCGTTTTAAAATAAAAGGTGAAACAGCTTTACCACTAACCCCAAACATTTAGATTTTTATTTTCAATAGAGAATGCAAAGCTTCGAATAATCGATTTTTATCAAAATTCTATTCACGTTCACAACATATACACAGATTGGCGAGGAATATGTGAGATCAAACAAGAAATATACCGCATTTTCCATTCGAAAAAAAAACATTTTCAATGTTAACGACGAGCAATATGCTTTGGAACATGTGGATATGTATATGACTGACTGAATAAAGGATTATTATTATAGCGTACGATTTTAACGAACTATTACATTACATTTTCGTAATCCTTCTAGAAAAATTATCTCACTTTCATTCATCACAATGTCATTTTTGAGAATACGTTTTGCAAGAGCGCTCTCTAAAAAGAAAACCAATTTGACACATTCATCTTTAATTTAATTCAATTACAAAAGCATCACTTCCATTTTTCTTATACTAGTATTGATGAGTTTATCATATATAAATTTAAAACGACTAGAAAGATGATTGTTTTTTTTTTTCATAAACATTCAATAGATTTTTACTTGCGCTTTTATAATATGATTGATGGTAACAGTAGCAGTAATAATTAGATATGTACAATCGTTTACTTTCACAATTACCATTAGGCGCAAACTCTTCAATAACTTGTTATAAACAGTGCGATAATTAAGAAACGATGTGATCGTTAAATTTTCGGAAACAAAAATTATAACAAAACACTCGGGTATGTAGTTCAACCTTTGCTACTGAGAAAGATTTTAAATAAAGTTATATGCACGTATTCAATTAACAAAATTAAAGTCTCTCGCACTGGCTGGCATATATGAACATGCCTAATATGTGGCTGTTGTCTTTGGCTTCGTTTTTCTTATTTTCTTTAATAGCACAATTACCTGTGACAGCAGAAAATACCCAGAAGTAAAGAAAATAGTAAGAACGTTGTATGAGGCAGGATAAACATTGACTGACATCCAGATGCTGTAAAAAAAAGAAAAGTTATTAGACAATGGCATTTATTATTAAACTTTGAAATTCATTAGATATTCATAACATGTGTTCATTTGAAAAGTCAATCTAGGTTACTTGGAAACTTTGATAGAATAAAACGCAAATATATTAGTATGTGTTTGTTGTTCCGTAAACGTAAATCCAAATGACATTTGATAATGTCAATCACAAATATCAGTTAGTGCATAAAATAATCGTGCGTCGATTCTAGTTTAAATAAATTGCTTCTCAGTTTTAAAAAGTCTTTCACTTTAGAACATAAATTTTTTTTAGTCCAGGCTTATTTTCGAAGTGGTAATAAAATTGATGGTTTATGGGTTTATTCAGTTCAAGATTGCATGATAGAATTTCAAGTTGAGTTTCCACATTTTGTAATAGATTATATACAATTTAAGAATACTTTGGATAGAACTTTAAAACTTTTTTCTGAAACTGGTAGTCTCTTAAGAAAATCAGGCAGCGGAGCTGTTAAGAAACGTACACCTCAAGTTGTCAATCGTGTTGAAGAAATAATGGAAAATTAACCACAAACATCTGTTCGACATTTGAGTCAACAAATAAACCTTTCTGTTGGTACAACTCACAAGTTATTAAAAAAAGATATGCAACTTTATCCATACCGTGTCACAGCAATACAGGAATTGTTAGAAATTGATTACCCACGTAGACTACAGCTTTGTAATTGGTTTGTAAATATGAACAATAATGGAGCACTTTCGCAAAGAGTCATCTTTACTGATGAAGCATGGTTTTTTAAAACGGGATACCTAAATTCACAAAATACAAGAATTTGGAGTAGTGAAAATCCACATGTAATTAATGAAGAATCTCTACATCCAGAGAAAATTGTGCAGCAAATTGTTTGGGCAGCGATAAGCCAAAGGCGAATCATTTGACCAATATTTTTTCAAGGAACGTTAAATGCTCAAAGGTACCGTACGGAAATTTTATAACCATTTGACAATCAGTTACATGATGATGAACTTCAAAATGCATATTTCCAACAAGACGGAGCACCTTGTCACTGTACTGCAGAATCTTTGGATTATTTAAGAGAATTTTTTGATGAGCGTATAATTAGTCGAAATACTGAAATTGCCTGGCCTGCACGTTCATGCGATTTAACACCTTGCGACTTCTTTTTGTGGCCTTATATAAAAAATAACATATTTCGAACACCTATATTGAATTTGAATGATATGCTACAGAGAATCGAACAGAAATGCATGGAAATTAATAACAATGTTGCAGAATATCATCAGAAATTTTGAACGGAGGATTTTAAAGTGCATTGATCTTGAAGGACAACATTTTCAATATTTGTTATAGTTTTCAATAAATACCTATTATTTGTTATTTATTTGTATGTATGAAACTGTCAAAATATACGACTTCGTAGGTTAAGTAGTAAATTTTAATTTACGACATACTTCAAAATGTTCTCAGTAAATCACATGCTACTAGATTAACTTTTCAAATGAACACTTGTTACATTATCAGGGGTGTGGAAGAAGTATTTAAAGATACATATTTAATTATATAAATAAATAAACCGTTTTAGGTAAACAATACTTTACGACTGTCAGATAAGTAATGGGTCAACACAATCTTTGTTGAATGAAAACTGTTGATATTTTCTAATTCCATACCTGATAATTAGACTGCGGAACCGGCGCTATCCCGTATCGGGTGTGATTCATCGGTGCCGACAATGTACAATCGATTAACTTAACAGTATATATGAATGTTATAGCGCGATGGTATCGATAAAAGTTGTCTGTTTGTTCGTCTTTTAATGCAAACAGACGGAGTTGTGAAATATATTTCGCCAGAGTCATAGTAAAGCCAATGAAATGTACATACGGAAATTTATTTTTAGGAAAATAAATAAAACACTGAAGTTAAATGAATTTAAATTAACTTGAATTTAAATTAATTTAAGATATACCCATATATACACAAAATGCATTTATTTTATACAGTGAAAAAATTCAAAATATTGAAACTGTACAAACCTATATATATAATATCACCTATAATTAAAGTGAATGCTTTGTCACACCACAGGAAACATTTTTTATTCACATTAATTGTTACAATATATTCTAAACTTTGTTCTGTGAAGTGCGTTCTTTAAATATAGAAAAATTTCGCTCAACATCAGAGCTAGTAAGATAATAATTTTTAAATTTAATATCTCTACCGATTTCCGTATTTTTAACATTACTACAAAAGCCTTTCAGGACACTAAAATCAGGGCTACGAGCGAATATTGCATAAATCTTATTATTAAGCGAAACCGACTCTGTCTCTGCGCCTGCATGACTCATTAGAGGATAGCGTCTATTCCGCAGTCTACTGGTGATAAAGCCGGGATTATATGAAAAGCATATTTTTTATTTATTATATGTTTACCAAAATTCTTGCAGATCTATCTACACGGAATACGTAAAAAGAAAGTATTTGCGACTATCTTTGTTTTGCATATCTTGTACTTAAATACTGTTTTGAGCATATTTCATATAAAATTGCATATTTGTTCATATTTTATAATTTATTTCTAAAGTGCATCGTAAAAAATATATAAAACCATTTATTTATAATATATTAAATTTATTACACTGACAGCATTTCACACATGAGCATTTCCGTACGGCTGAAATTCCCAGATTTGTGTTTACCAACTCGGGAAAGTTCCAGTGAATCTACAAGCAATGAGGTTGACCTATAGGTCAGTCATATCGCCAGTTGTGTTTAGTTAGTTCTCGAAAGTATATGTACACGTAATTTTACCTTGTTATTTTTAATATGTCGAAATCAAAATTAAATTAAGACAAGTTCTCGAGAAAAACGAGGGCTTTAATCAGCTTAGTAAAATATCCAGAGTGTTGCAAGGAAAAATTGCACGTAATATACAAGAGATAGAGTTGGTTAAATGATTGCAAAACACAAATATCAGTCATTAAATCGAAGTGAGAGGAGAATATGTAATATACACAATTAATAATACATGTGCAAACTAATAATGATGTATGTAAATAGATATGGTTATAGATTCCAAAATTTCAAAATCAAAGTCGAAATTGTCACTAGAATTTATGAGAAGTCCTATTTAAATATGTAAATAATATATCAGTATGTAATTAATGAATTGATGAGAGTTACTATTTAATTTGTATACAAAAACTATATAACTTATAAAAACAAAAAGAGAAAATAACTGAAAATTATAAATAGTAAATTTTATATATCTGTATTTGAAAGATTATTGAAAGGAATAATGATTGAAAACTAGCAACTGATATTTCTTTTTAAAAGAAGATTACATGTTAAAGTAATGCATAAATTTTAATCATACTATAATATAGAAAAGAAATACTATATGTTGAATTATTAAATGATGTATTATAAAATGGATTTGACAACAATTGGTAGTATTCTATTGTGAAAAGAAACTATAAAGGATTATTAAGGATTTTAAATAAACAAAGTAAATATAAGAAGCTATTCTGAAACAACAAAGAATCAACGTGAGACATCAATTTGAAATATATCAACAGAAGAACAAATACAATTGAACAAGAAATTGAATATTTAAGGACAGTATATGAATCGAAGCACCTGTATGCGGTCGAAAATATCAAACTACAGGCAATAGATATAAGCATTATGCTTTTTAAAATTCGGCTCGTTTTCATTTCTGCTTTATAATGTTATTATATTATACATGTATAATTTATTATAATAATAGGAGTAGTATATAATAGATGAAATTATAAAATAGTAAATAATAATATGATATATGAAGCGTTAAAATTGTAAGAACAACATAGCATAAATTAGTTGCAATGTTGTAAATATTCTTTCTACACTCGACGACGCTATTTTATTCGAATTTTTCATAGAAAAAATTCGCCCTCAAGTAGGAAACGAACCCACGACCTCTGGCTTGCAGGACCATTGCTCGACGGCTGAGCTGTTGAGGCGTGAATTGGAAACTTTTATGGGGATTCTTTAAGTTACATCAAAGGAAACAGTTGTACAACTGCGCTACTACGGGCAAGATATATTCATCTGTTTCCTTTGATGTAACTCAAAGCATCCCCATAAAAGTTTCTAATTCACGCCTCAACAGCTCAGTGATCGAGCAATGGTCCGGCAAGCCACAGGTCGTGGGTTCGATTCCTACTTGAGGGCGAATTTTTTCTATGAAAAATTCGAATAAAATAACGTCGTAAAGTGTAGAAAGAATATTTACAATTACATTACTTCGCGAAAACGCAATTAATTTGTACAACTGCCGTACTACGGACAAGATATATTCATATGTTTCCTTTGATGTAACTCAAAGCATCCCCATAAAAGTTTCTATTTCACGCCTCAACAGCTCAGCGGTCGAGCAATGGTCCGGCAAGCCAGAGTTCGTGGGTTCGATTCCTACTTGAGGGCGAAATTTTTTCTATGAAAAATTCGAATAAAATAGCGTCGTAATGTGTAAAAAGAATATTTACAATTACATTACTTCGCGAAAACGCAATTAGTTGCAATGTTATTATTTAAAAATTGTACAGTAATGGTTTACCAACATACAATATAAATAATAATTGTTTGTTCTGAAGAAGACAATAAAAAGTCGAACATATTTAAATAAAGCTGAATTCCAAAAAAAGATGCGTTAACTATATACGAGGGTCAAGCTAAAATTATTGAGAATAAAAAAGGCGGTTAATATTTTCTAGGATTTTATTTAAATGTGCTCAAGGTAATTCCCTTCATGGCCATTCTTTATTTCCATAGTTTAAAAGCTCCCAACCAATCTTCTTTTTTTTTCAGACGAAAATTTTCTACCCCGTAAATTGCGTTTAAGCCAAAGAAATAGCTAAAAGTCACATTTTTAGAACAAAAACTGGAGAGTTAAAATTGCCGTATGAGACAATGCATTATTATGGTGAAGTACATTTTCCTTGTCTGGAACTCTACTGAACACTTCAGGCAAAGATTTTTCGGTGTACCACTTAGTAACTGTAACTGTCTTTTGTCCATCTAGCTTAATTGCATTTACTATCGCCGTACTTCTGAAGAATACCACATATAAAACCTTTTTCATAGCTGGCTGCTTCTTAATAATTGTAGGAGTTTCCCAATCTTCGTGAATTCATACTTGGCGGACAGGAAGGTCGAAAAAGGAAATAGAAGTTTCGTCACCTGTCAAAAAATTTTATGTCCGCCATTATTTAAGAAATTTAAAGTTTCATAGCAAATTCTTACACGCCATGTTAGTACATGTTCTTTTGTCTAAGTTAGACAATTGAAAGCATAGATAGAAGCTGTTCGATCACTTGGGCCTGTTTTGCAGAGTAAAGTTGTTCGAAAGAGGGTTTAATATTAGAAATTGCCACTCTAAGCTCTTTTTCTATATTTAATTGAGATACATATTTTGTCATTAAAGTAACTATCGCAGAAAATCCGGTTTCGCAGAGGTAGCTTGTTGAAAATGATAATAGTATATGAAATGGTCTTGTTTTCAATGCAGAAAACTCATCATCCTACCCTGCCTAAAATGTGTTAGTAATTTTTTTTTATTCTTCGGCAGTTGACAGACCTTAGGGAGTATTTTGAAATGGGTTCCTAACCTACTCGTAACTTGCTTTCAAGTTGAAGCCAGCAACAAAATACTTTTTAAAATTCTATGCCAGCATGGTTAAATGATTTTCAATTGTTACAAAAACAAATTTCTTATGTTGTTCTTCAGTCTTGTAAGTTTTAACACACTCATACACATTTGCAAACATTTCTAGGTTTAGCGGCTTTCGTAGGTTTTAGGTGTGTAATATGTGATCGCGTTGTTTTTTTTTCGTATAGTAATTCTTCTGTTCTGAGAAAGATCGGGGCGCGGCGCAACGTTTCGGTGAAACCCTATTTATCATTTATCATCTTCTCTCTCGAATAATGGAGGCATTGCTATTTCCTTTTTTGAAAGTAGGTATTACTAACCCTACTACTCCGTCATATAAAATAAATATTATCTCTATTTTTCATGTTTTTTTTTAATTTATTAAAATTTCAATTCCATTTTTACACACGGCTTTCAGCATTTTTGGTTTTATAATATTCTGTCTCTAACTGTTACTGGGTACTTAACTGCTTTTAATTTTCTTCATAGCCTCGGTTATCTCTCCCTTATTTCATATTTATACCTTTTCTTTCTCATTTTCTTGCAAAGGTATCGGAGCTACGGCTGCTCAAACCTGGCCTATATGAAAGACCAAATTTGCACAGCCGCAGCTGCGAAATGTCAAAAGCTAGAATTTTCCCAATTTTTTTCCTAGTAGGCACCTTCATTCTAAATCCGCATGGAAAATTTCATGTCACTAATGATATACCAAAGCCGAACCTACGATTTTTCGCAAGTCCCCTTCATATCGAGAAAGTCACCACAGCCCTCAAACTCGAGGGCTGTAGGTAAATTCTGATGTTAGGTTCGGATTCTACGGTGTCGATTTCCACCAACTCTGATTTTTGTATGACAATCGGGCTACTTTTACAAAGTTAACTTTGGCATCCTGTATAATGAAAAAAAAAACGTTTAAATAGAAAGTGCCATAAGAAAAATCCCATTATTTATGCCCAAAGAATATATGGTTAACAGATCGATTCACTTTTTTGTAACACCCTGTATAATTTACGCTTCTGCTTTTTTCATTTTTGTTATTTTTGACGCCATATTTACTTTTGGAAGCTCTTTCTCCGCCTTTCCATTATATTTGCTCCTTTACTAACGGCTGTTGTCTTTTGTCGTTGATTAGTAATTTAAGGAATTGAACATTACATAAGAAACAGAATAATTGAATTGATTCGGCATTTACTTGATGAAGATCCATAATTAAGAATAGAAATAAAACCACGGTTTTAATCTTCACTTTTAATCATTACTCGTAAAATGATGAAGATGATGAAGATCCATAATTAAGAATAGAAATAAAACTACGGTTTTAATCTTCACTTTTAATCATTACTCGTAAAACGATAATTGTTTCGCCAACACAGTGGCTTCCTCAGCTGTTTACCTCTAAACAGTACGTTACAAACTAAATAAAAAATATATCTATAAAATCACGGAGGATGGTATTTAAAATATTTTAAAGAAATCTCAGAATTACAAGTATTGTCGGCAGTGAAAGAATGTGGCGCATCTGGTCGGCCCTAACTGTATGTTATAGGGTACTAAACATGTTTACGCATAAAAATTAATCATTAATAATTAATAATAATAATAATTAATAATTAAACAAATTTATGCGTAAACATGTTTAGTACCCTATAATATACAGTTAGGGCCGACCAGATGCGCCACATTCTTTCACTGCCGACAATACTTGTAATTCTGAGATTTCTTTAAAATATTTTAAATACCATCCTCCTTGATTTTATAGATATATTTTTTATTTAGTTTGTAACGTACTGTTTAGAGGTAGACACCTGAGGAAGCCACTGTGTTGGCGAAACAATTGTCGTTTTACGAGTAATGATTAAAAGTGAAGATTAAAACCGTAGTTTTATTTCTATTCTTAAGAAACAGAACTTAATTTGGTAATTGAATTTAGTAGTTTTTAAAATAAATATTTCAAAATATTGCTGGAAATAGTAGTTATTTATTGTATAAGTGTTTTACATAATATTTTATCCACGTAATAATGTTTAAACGCGAGAACTCCAGTTCGAGCGTTTAATTTTCTTAAGTGGATAAAATTAATCTAAAATACGCATGCAAGACAACCTTCTATCCACAATCACCACATTAATGGTAAGGAATTATTAGAAATTTAATTAAAAAATATTTGTTTTCATAAAATGAAATGTGTCAGGTTGTGTCATACTTACTGATTACTATGGTAAATTAAATTTGATTGTCGTGTTGATTTAAGTCTATATTTTTTCATTATTTCACCAGTAGATGCTTCATAAGTGTGGATAAAACGTCCATTATAATGCGATTATGGATAAAGAAATAAAAAATAGAATTTAGGTTTGGTATCAATAAATAAATAATAAATGTATTTTTAACATTCCTTGTATCAGAGTAATAGAGAAAGCAATTGCTCCTCCAGTGAAATTTATTAAATCTTGAGAAAGAACTCGACTTTCCCATTACCTTATTTGACCTTCCGTCTTTTTAAAAGAATCGTAGAAAGCTGCTTCTCCCAATTTATCGCGGATTCAAACAAATTTAGCCCCAAATTAATTCATGGGAAAATAAATGCGTTTGAGATACTCTTCAATATTGCTCAACTTGACAGCGTAAGTTGTTTTATTTAAATTTTAGTTGCATTAAAACGCAGTCAAATATTATTAATATTAAAATATTCTATCTTAATTAATGGCAACCTGACGTAGAGTTTATTCTAGGATACGATATCGTAATTTTGTATTAAGTGGAATCGCTAATCTGAGATGATGATAAGCTATATATTCCTTATAATTGTTGGATTGTCGCTTCTATAGTGGCTTAAAGAAAGGTCTACACAATAACGAGAAATGTCAGCGTGTTATGGATGTCCAGTTGAGCTTAATAAGACGGATAACGGATAGCGTTGATGACGATAATGGTGTTATTAAACAAGACCAGCTGGTGAAACTACTTGAAATTGCAAGAACTGTTAGCAAACGAGTTTGCAGTACCTTGTAAGAAAAATTACATATGAAAAGCTAAGCGTACGATAGATTCCGCGATTGCCACTTAAAAACGCACGCTAATGGACATTTAAATGCAGCTTAATGATGCTTTATCATCGCAATGGTAAAACTGGACGAACTGGGCTTTAACTGATTCTACTAATTTAGTCCTGTTCAACTTCTATCTAAAACGCTAATTATTACACTTTGAGTTTGGGAGTGTGGAACTGAATGAACGAACCCCTATCTATTAAAAGAAACAAATCGGCATGCTTTTGATCTTTGATTTGTTTATTCTGGCTTTTTTTGGTCGTGGTAAAGTTGGAGCGTGACATTCCCAACTCTAGTGCTTCGTATCCGGATCATACCTTAAAGTTTAAGAATTGTCATCAATGATGAGACGTTTTCAACATTTCAATTTTAACTCGCCTCAGAAAGTCTAGTCTAAGTTTCCCTCTTGTTGTCTTTTTGATTTTGTGAAAGGTTCCTCGGAACAATATTCTTGCAGATATTCTATATTCCCAATTCATTAGCCGAAATCTGATGAATAATTGCGTGTTAAGTCATAGTCGACGCTTGCTTGATCATTCTGATCGTCAATCGGCGACCAAAATGCACAAGATCCTGGATTCTGTGGACGTTTTCATCATTTACGGCAGTTGATGGTCTCCCACTGCAAGAGTTATTTTAAAGCGCGTCTTGGCCTTCTTAGAACATCTCGTACTGCCTAAAAGCCTAGGCCCTTCATAAAACACTGTCTTCAGAGGCCTCTTGGAATTTTGCAAACATTTTTGTCACGCTATACCCAAATTACAGAACATGGTCAATAAACAATCCAAACAATCACATCGAAAATCCTTAACATTCTGTTAAAGTTGAAATATGGCTAGCTATATCTCGTCGTAAAAAAAAATATAACAAATATTTTTTTCACAATAACATTTATAGCCAACGATACCGAAAACAGTTATTAACATCATTTTTAACTTAAGTGCAACAAGACGAATTCAATGAGGGTTACTTCCAGCAAGATTGGGCTACTTCACATACAACTTGTGAAAATTTAACGCTTTTAGAAGTGTACTTCCCTCATTGAGTTATAATCTGAGGTGTTTAGCCAGCGGGGTCACCAGATCTTTTTTTTTCTATTTTTTTATATTTTCGTATTGCTAAAAAATGAAGTATTTAAGACAAGAATGAATAATTTGACTTAATGACTTGATGAATACAATTACAATTATATTTAATCAAATAACGCTAAATGTATTGCAGAATATTTTTGACAACATGAAACGTGGTATTGCATTATGCATTGAACAGAATGCTGAGTGACCATTTCGAACACTTGTTATAAATTATAATAATTAAAATTTGCTACAAAATTAGTTATTTACCTTGGTTGTCTGATTAATACCCCATCTTCAAAGTTTTCTTATTAAATAAATTGATACTCTAATTGTACTTGTTATTAATTTCATGACCATATCTCTCGATGATAAATTTTGACAGTGACAGATAGAAAACCTTCATACCATTTAAACTATATCCGCATTTCAAGAATGCAGTACATCATAATTTATAGGAGAAATTCATGGACAACTAGATGTAATCCTTTTTGAAACACGTTGTATAAGGAAGCGGCATTTAAGTGATGTTATTTACCGCACTTATTAAAACTGCCGCCTATCTTTTTATGTTAATAAATAAACATTTCATGTAAAATGAACCGAGTATTTATTATTTCAATTTATATGAATCACCTTGTATAATAAAAGTTAACAATTTTAAATGAAAATGATGGATCTACCCTTTTTCAGTTTAAAAAAAATCAGTTTTTTTAATGAATATGTTATAAACAATAGTATCACCATCGTCAGCATTTTAAAAAATGTAGAAGATTCACATTTTATTGGAATCGGACCAGAAGTATTCATAAATAAATATCGCGCAATGCAGCAGTAGCAAAGGTAGAGGCAGAAATACCATTTTGTACGAATTTACGACCGACACACACATCCACAGACACATACACAGTCGCACACACAATCTCTCTATTTCCAGGAAATATCACTGTAAAGGTGTCTTCGCACTGGTGCGATGGTTGGTTTGCCGATGGTGAACATTTTTATCAAATGCGCGATAAACCACTACAATTATATTGGGGGAAACGTTACCTTCTCGTTTATCCCATAGGAACGTTTTACATTGACAAGGGAACATCTCCCACTCGAATTCACCTCCTTTGATAAAATTTTACACACATACATGGCGGATGTTAGAAATCATTTTCGAAAATAAAAGAAGATTTCTCTATATTCATCATTATTTCGATAAAATTGTACTGTAAATATGTAAATATGCAAAATATTAAGTTGAGGAGATACACATGCAATTCTATGAAGACTCGAATTAAAATACAGTGTGTACTAGGAAAGTTCCATTAATATTATCTCAACTCAAATACAGAAAACCTAATATTTTATTTTGTAAATTTTATTACAATTTTCCTATATATTTCATATTTCCTATAACACTACTCGAAAAATAAAAGTAGTCACTTTTTGAACTTCGAAATTTTATTTTATATTTTAAGAGATTTGGACCAAACCTGAAATACCGGGTGTAGAATGGATTTTCGTACATAGGGATTTTACATGCAGAACTAATAATTTGCGAATATTCCCTCCCCTGATTATTTTATAGGAAAATGTTAAACACAAAAGTTGTAGAGCATTAAAAATACTTCCCATTTTTTTTCTTCTTTGCTTATTAACAGCCTCCGGGACTTCACAATTAAAGCAAAAAGAATTGAAGGAATGATACAAAATAGCAAAAGCCGTGACGTGTGACAACCAAAGTAACAAAATTCTTTCATTTAACAAAAGAATGTGACAATTTTAGTAGAGGCGTTTAAATTTGTTTTAAATATAGGTTTTAAGTCGTTTGCAGAAAAGAAAAAACGTGCTGAAGAGAGTTTAAAATTTTATTGAACGTGGTAATAAAGGTAGTTGTAGTAATAACTAAATTAAATGCTCAAACAAGTCTCCGTTGACAGCTGAGCAGTACCCCAATCTGTGGTAAAAATTTCTTCTAGTTGCGGCCAGTTGATAGTATGATATTTGACGACATTCTGCAAGTATTGGAGCTCTTAAAGCGTCCACATTTTGATACGTCCTTCCATTGTATAGCCGATCATGCAATGTGCCCCACAGAAAAAAATCTTTTGGCGAAAGATCCGGAGATCTTGGAGGCCAATGAATTTCTCCACTTCGATCTATCCAGCGATTTGGGAATACATGATTCAAGTAGTCTACAACATCGCGCTGATAATGCGCCGGACATCCATCATGTTGGTACCAAAATTCGTAATTAATTCCCAATTCGTCGATAGCTGGCCCGACTTCTTCTTGCAAAAAATTTAAATACGCAGCACCAGTTAAGCGGTCTACAATAAAGATCGGTCCAATTATGTGAGGACCTAGTATGCCAGCCCAAACATTGACACTACCCCGGTATTGCGTATGAGTCTGCAACGTTAAATGTTCATTTTGTGTGCTCCAGTAGCGATAATTTTGTTTTGGTTCACCAGTTAACTGAAATCGACACTCATCGCTGAATAAAATTCTAGATAAAAAGTTTCGGTCCTCATTGGCAATATCCATCATTATTTCACAAAACTGCATTCTTTTTTCTTTATCCTCCTCGAATATTTTTTGGTGCTTTTCGTATTTATAAGACCGAAACCGCGGGTCTTGACTCTTTAAAATTTTCTGAGCAGTAGTAAAATGAATACCCAAATTATTACCTATTTGTCTTAAGGAGACATTTTTGTTCTCTGCAACGCTTAAGAGAACGGCATCTACCTTCTCTCTACTTGCACCAGCTGTTACTTTCTGGCACTTACATTTCTTATTAACAGTGCCGTTGGTCTCAAAGTGCCTAACAATTCTATTCAGGGTGTTCAAATTTAGAATTGGTCGCTCCGGGTAGAATCCAGCAAAAGTTGCTTGTATGTCCCTAAAAGACAATCCAGAGTAGTACCATTTAATAAAGTTGATTTTCTCTTCTTGGCTATAGGAATTCATTTTAAGAATCAGCAAACTTATTTTGTTTGACAAAACGTGACATTTATTGCTGTCAGGATTCTTGACTAGTACTATTTATCGGTTCATTCCTAATACTTTTTCTTCAAGTCTAGCAGGTCCAGAAGGTGTTAGAAAATAAATAACAAAGAATTTAGATACATTTTTTTTTGTCCACAACTTTTGTGTTAAACATTTTCCTATAAAATGATTAGGGGAGGGAATATTCGCAAATTATTAGTTCTGCATGTAAAATACCTATGTACGAAAATCCATTCTACACCTGGTATATACAGACTAAACATTTTTCTTATTTGCAATGGTAGAAAATCGAAAACTAACTAGTAATATATATATATATATATATATATATATATATATATATATATATATATATATATATATATGGTAAATTCAATTCGCTCGCGATTTAAGGTCTGGTTTTACTTCAAAATGTATATATTTAAAACAATCCTACATGTTTCGGCAAATGATGCTTTTTTAAAGAAAATTTTTTTATATTTTATATTCCTTGAAAAAGGCATCATTTGCCGAAACATGTAGGATTGTTTTAAATATATACATTTTGAAGTAAAACCAGACCTTAAATCGCCAACGAATTGAATTTACCATAACATACAAAGGTCACGAAATAATTATCTATATACGAGGCATGTTTTTTAAGTTAGTACCGTTTTTCCACACCGCGACCGCAGCGCTGCGGTCGGCGTTCTGCGTATGCGCACCGAGGACCTACATCTCTTGCCTACGCACTGACGCCATTACAGTCTAATTCTACCTTGTTTACGTTGTTTACTGAGTGTTTAAGATGCCTCCGATTATCGTGAGTGCCGCCGACTGTGAAATACGGGCTGTTATAAGATTTCTTAGTGCTAAAGACCTAAAACCGATCGATAACCATCGTGAGATTTGTGCAGTTTACGGACAAAACATTATGAGTGATGGAATGGTAAGAAAGTGGGTGAGAGCATTTAAAGATGGCCGCACAAATGTGCATGATGAACAACGGAGTGGGCGTCCTTCGGTCGTTAATGAAAGTTTGGTGCAGGAAGTGGACAATAAGGTGAGAGAAAACAGACGCTTTACGATGTCCTCCTTGTGTGATGGCTTTCCTAATGTTTCGCGTAGTGTTTTGTATGGCATTGTGAGCGAGCGCTTGAATTACCGAAAATTGTGCTCACGTTGGGTACCGAAAATGTTGACGGATGTGCACAAAACCAAACGTTTAGGCAGTGCATTGACTTTCCTTGAGCGGTACCGCAACGACGGTGATGATTTCTTAAGCGGGCGATGAAACATGGGTGGCCTACGTCACACCTGAATCAAAGCAACAGTCCATGGAATGGCGGCATTCAGATTCACCCGGAAAAGTGAAGTTTAAGCAAACAATTTCTGCCCGGAAAATCATTTGCACAGTTTTTTGGGACAGAAAAGGAGTATTGCTTGTGGAATTTCTGCCTCGTAATGAGACAATCAATGCAGCAGCTTATTGTGAGACCTTGAAAAATCTGCGCCGTTCAATCCAGAACAAAAGACGAGGCAAGTTGAGCAAGGGCATCGTTTTGCGGCATGACAATGCCCGTCCGCATGTGGCTAATCAGAGCAAAGATCTCATCACATCTTTTAAATGGGAAACTCTAGATCATCCTCCGTACAGCCCTGATCTGGCGCCCAGTGACTACCATCTGTTCCTGCACTTGAAGAATCACCTGGGCGGCCAGCGTCTTCAAGACGATGACGAAGTCAAAACAGTTGTGATGCAGTGGTTAACAAGTCAGGCGGCAGACTTCTATGAGGAGGGTATTCATAAACTGGTACAACGTTATGACAAGTGCCTCAATATTGAAGGAAATTATGTAGAAAAGTAGATTAAGGTACAGGCTTTCATGTAAAAATAAAATTATTGAGATATCTTTGCACGTCTTTTTTTAATTTCAAAACGGTACTTACTTAAAAAACATGCCTCGTATATATTAGGGTGGCCTTTAGATGTATGGAAGAAAATTTTTTTGAAGTTATAGATCGTAACTCCCTCTAGAAATGTTTTTTTTTGTGTAAAAATATCGTATACCAAAAATTATGCGTATCGAACAAAGGGAAGGAGTGGCGCACCGCCTCTCAAAGTGACCCCTGTTGGTAAAATGAACAGAAATATAATTTTTTTATGTATTTATATTTTTTAGTATACAATATACCTATTACTTTATTATTATAACTTAACTAAATTTACGGTAACTGCCACGATTTGTAACAAGAATTTGATTATAAAAATTTAATTGGAATCAAATTTAAAAAATTGCGGCGGCAACTAAATTATTTACATATCCTGATAATAGTTTACAAGCATAGATATTTGTTTAAGCCAACGAGTTCTAAATATAGCTTTTTATCCCTTTTTTCGAATACTCTTACGCGTTTTTGTTAAGCATTAAGCATTTAAGAAAATTAAAAAGGGACTTCCCCTATAAAATGATTTGATTAAAATTCACTATGGTGGTAAAATTTGCCATCGTTAATAGGAAAAGAATCTATTGATCGGATTCCAGTAGTTATATCATACAATGGCAAGGAACAATTACTTGGAATCCCAGCAATATCATCTGGAACAGGAAAGCAACAAGCGGAAGTAGTGTATGACCTACTGCAAGAATGGAATCTAGTTAAAAAAGTAGAAGCTTTATGTTGCGATATCACAGCTTCTAACTTAGGCCGACTTCAAGGCTCTTATGTTCTGTTAGAGCAAGCGATCGGAAAAGATCTTTTATATTTACCATGCCGGCATCACATCTATGAAATAATTTTAAGAAGTGTTTTCGATTAAAAAATGCAAAAATCATCAGGCCCTAACGTACAAATATTTAGCAGATTTAGAGACGCTTGGATCAAAATTGACAAAATTAACTTTATGAGTGGTGTTGAAAATCAGATTGTGAAGGATGCAGTTGGGAGTGTATCCGAGATTATAAAATTTGCATCTCAAAATCTTGAAGTAAAGCAACAACGTGATGATTATAAAGAGCTTCTTCAATTAAGTATAGTTTTTCTTGGTGGTACAGTTCCGGAATTTACCTTCAAAAAGCCTGGAGCATTTCATCACGCCCGTTGTATGTCGAAAGCTATTTATTGCATTAAATTATATTTATTTCGAAACGAATTTAAAATTACACAATTGGAGATAACTAGTATTCGTGACATTTGCATCTTTGTTGTAGGGGTGTACTTAAAAAATTGGATACAAGCACCAGTTGCAGCAGAAGCCCCTATGCAGGATTTAAGATTGATAAAAGATTTACATTCTTATAAAATTGTGGATGAGAAGATTAGTCGTGCGTCACCAAGCAAATTAAGTAATCATTTGTGGTATTTAACCCTAGAAACAGCAGTGTTGCCATTTTATGATCCAAATGTTACATATAAGTCGAAGAATCTTATGGTGCAAGCTCTGGATAACCCTACTGATTGCGAATTAAAAAAAATTAATCGTAACTCCTCATACTATAAGCCAATATCTTAATAAGAACATCGAATATTTTATAACCCAAAAATCACGTAATTTTTTTAAAAGGTTTGATATTCCAACGGACTTTTTAACAAAAGATCCAAAGGAGTGGGTAAATGAACCTAGTTTTAACGTTCGCCTTAATATCGTTGGAAATATGAATGTTGTTAATGACTCGGCAGAACGAGCAGTTAAGTTAATGGAATATTTTAATTTAGTATTATCCAAAGATGAAGAAGAAAAGCAATTGATAGTGCAAATTGTTGCGGATTATCGGAAACTCTACCCCAGGGTGAACAAATATTCTCTTTTGAAATAAAATAACATATAAATAACTAAAAGCAAAGCATTTTTATTTATTCCTTGTCAGACAGAGATCTTGTAACATTATAAAATTTGCGGCCACAAGGAATAAGTGAATGTTTTATGTTTTTCCTATTTATTAACTCTGTTTTCCAAAAGTAAACCATTCTTATATCTTTTTATTAATTTTCAGTTATTTTCTTAAGAAAATATGTCACCATATATGTATATAAATATATAAATTTTACTTTGTATTCTAGTCCTTAAAAATAGGGTTTTAAGTGATAACCAGAGAAGCTTTAAGACGACATCGTCTCAAGGAAATTTAAAACATGTTAAAATTAAAGTCAAATATATATTTTAAATATACAGGTTGGTCCTTAAGTTCGTCGAGAAATTTTAGGGTGCGATTCCTTGGGTTATCTCGAGAGAAATAGTTCCTATAAACATTTGTCCTAAAGTTTTCCGTTGTAGATATACAGGCTGTTTAATTTTTCAAAAAAAAAATTTTTTATTTCAAAAATTTAAGAAGCGGTTAAATAAACCCTAAAGGTACTGTTGAAAATGACCACCAACAGCTAATATGCAGGCTTCTATCCTCCTATTCAATTGCATACTCACACGCTGATGAAGTCCGGGAGTGTTTCGAATTGTTTCGCATCCAACAATTATGCGATTTCTTAGGTCATCGAGATCTTGAATTGGCGAAGTATAAACAAGGGATTTTAAATGTCTCCACAGAAAGAAGTCTAGAGGGTTCAAATCAGGTGACCTTGGAGGCCACGGCTGATTCGGAACTTCCACTCCTCGACCTATCCATCTATTCTGATATGTCATATTTAAAAATTGCCTAGCTTGTAAACTAAAGTGTGCTGGAGCGCCGTCATGCATAAACCAAAGTTCATTTCGGATCAAAAGTGGAATATCTTCTAAAAGGCCAGGCAACTCGTTTTCAAGAAATAGCCAATATGATGCACCATTAAGTCGTATAGGAAGGAAAAAGGGACCAATTAAATAATTATTAATTATCCCCGCCCAAACATTTAAGGAAAATTGCTCTTGAAAGTGCATCTCCCTTATGGCATGCGGATTTTCATCTGACCATAAATGGTTGTTGTGGAAATTCCTAATACCATTTCTGGAGAAGTTCGCCTCGGCAATAAATAGAATGTAGGTTAGAAATTGTGCATTTTGGGCAATTTTTTGTCGGAACCAATCACAAAGGACTAAGCGTTGCGGAAAGTCACGCGGAAGAAGAGCCTGTACTCTCTGAATATGGAAAGGATATAATTGTTGATCGTGTAATATCCTTAAGATGGTTTGATGGCTTGCGTTTACCGTTACACCAATCTTTCTTGTACTGGTTTCTGGATGTTCATCGATTATCTGCAGAACAGCTTCCTCTAAATCGGATTTTCTTTTAGTTTGAGGTCTTCCCGGAGTATTTTTGTTTCTCTCAAATGTACCAGTTTCTGCTAGACGACGGTGATTATTACTGAAGGTTTCCGCACAAGGTACAAGTCGTCGAGGATATTTTTGTTGGTAAATACGCCTTGCTTCATAACTATTTCCATTAGCTAGACCGTACACAAAATGCATATCTACCATTTGAGCATTTGTATAATTCACCATAATTACAAATAAAGATTTGTAGGTAAGAACTTTCAAATTAATTATTGTTTGACAATACTTATGACAGTTACGTAAGTACAAATAAATGCTGTAAACATGACAACCAACACAACAGTTCCCTAAATCGATTTCTAAATTTTTGAAATAAAAATTTTTTTTGTGAAAAATTAATCAGCCTGTATCTCTACAACGGAAAACTTTAGGACAAATGTTTATAGGAACTATTGCTCTCGAGATTACCCAAGGAATCGCACCCTAAAATTTCTCGAAGAAATTAAGGACCACCCTGTATTTTTTGGTATAAATGAATATATTTTTTACAACCAAGAAAATTTTATTTTTAATATTTTTGAACCAAATTTCAAGACCGATGCGCCACGTCTTAACCTCGCCCAATCGTGATAATTTTTTGCACACCGGATTTTTATACTATAACGAACATTTTGACGGGTAGTTATGGTCGAAACAACAAAGTTGAAAAATAAGGACCACCCTAATATATATACAGTGTAAACTCTATATAACGACACTGAAGGGACTGTGCATTTATGGCGTTATAGAGAGTTGTCGTTAAATTGAGAGAAGAAAAATCAGAATTATAAAAAGAAAAAGTTTATTTCAGACTAATAAAAAACAATCTTATTTGAACGCTATTGCGTATAGTTTGTTATTTTTGTCTGACGTCTTTTGCTGCACCAGTAATCTTGTATTTTTTTACTTATTTTATTCATATCTTGCAATATTGAGGCATCTTGATGATAAAGGAAGTACTTTTCCAATAATTTAACTGCTTCCAAAGCTTCCTTAATGCTCTTCGAAGGCTCAGGCTCATGCGTCTCATCTTCTTCATCTCCTTGTTCTTGAACCTCAGTTTCTCTCACTGAATCCAAAATTTCTTTGTCTGTGAGTGAAGCCGTTGTAAGCAGGCAGCCGTCTACTTCGATGTAGGTTTGAAGATTATCCGTAAAATTTCCTGCCATGTTGAACTGTAGAATCCACTCAGTTAATGGAAGGTCATCGTCGCTATCAAACTCAGGTTCTGTTTCCACCTCATCACTCGTAGAATTGGTACAAAGTCCAGCATGTCGAAAAGAGTGCTGTATAGTTGTGGATGTCACATTTTCCCAGGCTTTAGATAAAAAATTGACTGCTAGCAGCATATTAACAGAAGTTTTACCCTCAGATTCGACTATCTCCATCAATAATTTCCTTCTGTAGTGACCCTTGAGGCTTTTAATCACACTCTGGTCCATTGGCTGTAAGACACTAGTCGTATTTGGAGGAAGAAATGCCAACTCTATGTTTTGAAGGTTTGATATAAACGGGTGAGCAGGGCAGTTGTCAACAAGAAGTAAAATTTTTCGTCCCTTTAATTCTGCATCCCACTTTCGCACTTCTTCCTCAAAAAGTTGACTGGTCATCCAAGCTGATTTATTAGCTTTACACGTCACTGGAAATTTTTTAATGTTCTTAAAACTGCGCGGATTTTTCGATTTGCCTATTACCATAAGCTTTTTTTTTCTGTACCATCCATATTAGCAGCCACAAGCACGGTAATACGTTCTTTGGAGAGCTTTCCTCCTACACACTTTTCCCCTTTAAATTTAAGAGTTTTATCTGTAGTCAACTTATAGAAAATTCCTGCTTCATCAGCATTGAAAATGTCACATGGGGCGTATTTTTCTGTCAATTTTGACCACACTGTATTAATCCAACCATGAGTAACATTTGTATCAACACTTCGTGCTTCTCCACTTATTTTACCATAGTTGATATTATGACGTTGCTTGAATTTTCTGAGCCATCCTTCTGATGCTTTGAAAGAAGTTAAACCAAGTTCTTCAGCAAAATTCTCCGCCTTAGCTTTCACGATCGGCCCCGAGATAGGCATATTATTCTGGCGCTGTCGGTGAAACCATGATAGTATAGCTTGATCCAAATTTTTTTTGAAGGTTTCCCCTCGTTTTTTGCTTGGAGAATTTTTTCTTTATTTTTCCATATTGTGGACACGGTAGAGCTACTATTGCGCGTATCAGTAAAACTTTTTCGTCAATACACAGTGATTTACTTTTACTAGCCATGTTTACAGCTTGAAAGTGTGTGAGCAACTAAGAATATAATTTAGTGTACTTTTTCATATATGAATGTGTATCAATGCGACTATTATAATTGGCCTCAAGTACTGTCGCATTTCCGACGGCTGGATCCGAATTGAAATGTAAACATTTGATAAAATTTGCTTGAATTGAAGTTCTTTGTTCGTTCAATGAAAAAACCACTTGCCCGAGAATTACGAGTTTATATTAGTAACGTGTTTATTTAGTGGTTATCGCAACTTAAAAGGTACTTTTTATTATTAATTGTTGTCGTTATTGAGAGTGGCTGTAATGCTATATAGAGTGTATCATTGTATGGAAGGCAAGCTAAACCAATCAAAGCCAAGTGATTTCGACGCTTTAGGGAGTTTGTCGTTAAATCGAGTAACGTTACATGGAGTTTACACTGTATATATATATAAATATAATAACTTCGTGACCTTGGTATGATATGGTAAACCTAATCAGTAGGCGATTAAATGTCTGTACATTACTTCAAAATATATGTATTTAAAAAACTCTACATGTTTCGGCTGTATACGCCTTTTTCAAGAGAATACAAAATATGAATGACAGGATATAAATGTCAAGTAATTAAGTTGCTATGGTTTAAATTATTCAAAGATACATTCTAGTAATAATAATAAATCATGCCTTAGTATTCCAAAAAATAGATAACAAGGTGTGAAAATATGTGTTGTTTGCTGCTAGCAATTTGTGTCTCCTTCTGGGTATGAACTTGTGTGTTGGTTGCTGCTGGCAGCTTGCTCTCGGCTGGTTATCCGACCTCTCTAAATTCATGCGACCGATCACTAAACACACGCACGAACGCACCGACATACAAAACCCTACACTTACGCTCTCACACAAAACCACACACCCATAGAGAGACGCAAGCTGCCAGCAGCAACCAACACACAAGTTCATACCCAGAAGGAGACACAAATTGCTAGCAGCAAACAACACATATTTTCACACCTTGTTATCTATTTTTTGGAATACTAAGGCATGATTTATTATTATTACTAGAATGTATCTTTGAATAATTTAAACCATAGCAACTTAATTACTTGACATTTATATCCTGTCATTCATATTTTGTATTCTCTTGAAAAAGGCGTATACAGCCGAAACATGTAGAGTTTTTTAAATACATATATTTTGAAGTAATGTACAGACCTTTAATCGCCTACTGATTAGGTTTACCATATATATATATATATATATATATATATATATAATGGCCAAAACACCCAATTGCGGGGCTTAGCAGCTTCGGGAAGTTTTTTAAATCCTCATTTTCGGTGTGGATCAGTCCCCATCCTAGCTCTTCATATCTTCTGACTTAGTTCCTTCCAGAGTTTCCTATTCTATGTCTTTTCCTACCAGTTGTTAACGTCTGCTCCTCGTAAATCTCCTACTACCTCCTCTAGTCATTTGGATCTCGGTGTACCCCTTCTCATTTTTCCTCCCGGCTTCCAGTTCTATAGCAGCTTAATTGTGGATTCTTCTTCCGCCCTCCATATATGCCCCAGCCATTTTATTATTTCCTATTTTTTTTTTTTACAGTATCTTGTCCATTCATTTCTTATTGCAGTTTATCATTTGTTCTTATTCTAAATTCATTGTCCGTCAGCTTAATTGGTCGCATTATGGTTCTTAATATTTTCCGGTCGAGTATTCTTAGATTTTCTTCGCGTTTCTTTGTCATTGTCATCGTTTCTGCTGAACACATTAGGACTAGTCTTATTATCGTGTTATATATTTTTAATTTATTCATTTTAGAAAGTTTTATGTTCTTTAACAATTTCTTTTTGGAACAAAAGGTTCTATTTGTTCCCATGAATGCCCTGAATGAATTCGCCCTGCCTGACACCTTCATTTGTTTCAAATTCGTTTGTTACGCCTTTCGATGTTTTTACACTCATTTTTGTTGACTTTAAGGTCATTACTACAAGCCTTTTTAGTTTCGCTGGTACTTTAAGTCCCCTCATTACTGATACAAGCTTTCCCCTTCTAATCTTGTCAAATGCTTGTTGAACGTCTATAAATAAGAATTCTAGCTCCATATTATATTCATATGATATTTCTAGTATTTGCTTTATGTTATGCACCGCATCCGTAGTCGATTTGTCGCTTCTGAAGCCATATTGATACTGTCCAATGCGATTCACCGTCGTATATGCTAACTAGTAGTATAGGGTTATTCAAAAGTAAGACACATTTTGAAACTGCTTTAATTTCTTTGTAAAGTAAAATATACACAAATTGAAAACAGGTTTTTATTGGTACAGCAGTGGGGTTTATTACAAAGCAAATCACTTCAGCGCAAATTTTGAATATGTCCGCCATCTTGTTCTTCAACAAGAACCGGCCTTTCTTCTTGATGAATACGCACCGGAACAGAATAAAAAAATAAAGGTGAAATGGGCTAATAGATTATGTGGAATGAAGAAATAATGACTGAAATGAAGGAACGAGACAATTTATACAAAAGAGCAATATTAACCAAGACAGGTGACGACTGGGAAAATTTTAAACTTAAAAGAAACAGAGTTGTAACATTGATAAGGACGGCAAAGGTTGCCTATTATAATGAAACGATTGATAAAACAAAGGATAACTCCAACGAAATGTGGAAAACTCTAAAAAGCTTATTAAAAGTGGAAAATAAAAATTTTCCCAAAGCAGAAATAGTATTTGGCGATAAAATTGTATCCGGTGATCAAATAAGTGAGTCCTTTAATAATTTCTTCATAAACAGTATTACGGAAATAGTGGAAAACATAATACCAAGTAAAACACTTCTAGGGAGTGTTGATCATATACAAGTTGATTGTGGGATGGAAAGTTTTTGCAGGTTGGAAATGTCTGAATTGCGAGCGATCATAAACAATATGAATAATCTCATCAACACAAGTTTAGAGGAGGCGGAATTTCCAAAGAACTGGAAACTAAATACCGTAGTTCCAATAGAGAAGACAAATGGCACCATAAGGAGTGAAGAATTTCGGCCAATTAATATTGTGCCACCATATGAAAAATTGTTGGAATTATGTGTAAATAAACAAATAATAAACTATATAGAAACAAACAACATCTTAAGTGAATTTCAGGCGGGTTTCCGAGGTAAAAACTCATGTGAGAGTGCGCTACAGAGTGTTCTATTTGACTGGAAAGCAACATTAGAAGAGGGAAAACTTATTGGAGTGGCATTCCTGGATTTTAAACGTGCTTTCGAAACCATAAACAAACGACTATTATTGCTGAAAATGGCAAGGTATGGGTTTGGAGACGTTTTGGCTTGGTTTCGAGAATACCTCAGTGAGCGAATACAGGTGACAAAATATGGTAATACTTCTGGTTCCAGGATGAATGAGCATGGGGTGCCCCAGTGAACTGTGCTGGGACCCACACTTTTTATTTTTTATATAAACGATATTGTGAAAGTAATAAAAAAATGTAACATTCAGCTCTTTGCGGACGATACATTGGTATATGTTTCGGGTGATACAGTGCGGGATATCATAGATTCATTAGACGAAGATCTTAATAACATATTGGAATGGCTCAATAACAATTCCCTTGGACTAAATTCAAATAAAACCAAAATGATGATTATACAAAATAAATATAATAAGAAAGCATTATCAAACAATCCCCACTTAAATATCAGCAATACGAGTATTGAAAGGGTAAGGAAATTCAAATATCTTGGGCGTATAATAGATGAGAATCTTACTTTTTCGGAGCATTTTAGTTATATCACCAATAAAGTGGCTAAAAAAAATCAACGTATTAGGACGAATCGCAAACGATCTAAGTTCTTGGACAAGAATGACAATATACAAAACAATTATAGCACCACATTTTCATTTTTGTTCAACCTTACTATTTTTGATGAATAAGTCAGAAATGGGAGTTCTTCAGAAAAAGCAAAGTAAAGCTTTACGAATTATTCTAGGATGTCATAGGCGAACAAGCAGAATTGATATGTTAGAAACTGCAAATTTATTGAGTGTAAGACAAACTGTGACCCTTAATACTATGCTCTTCATATATAAAATGATTAACCAATTACTACCGAGTCATCTTTTGGGTCACTGTAGGTTTGTTAGTGAGGTCCACGAGCGCAATACCCGAGGTAATTCTAAGGGTAACTTTTACTTAAATAAAGTTAGGACCAATTACAGCCAAAATAGTCTCTTTTACAAGGGGCTACAATTATATAACGAACTTCCTAATGACATTAAAGCTAGTAGTAATATAATAAACTTTAAACGAAAGTGTGTTATTTATATTAAAGAGACTGTTTTGATATAGATGGTATCATTGGCTTATCTAATGTTCCCTGCTTTGGTATGGCACTGTACATTCTTCGTAATAATATGTTTTTTTTTTGTTTCTTTTTGTTCTATTTTGTTCTATTTTGTTTTGTGACCTTTTTTGCATTATTGATCGACAATTTTTACATTATGTTCCCTGACGTGTATATATATATATACACTGTTCTGTAGGGGCATATGTTGTGTTTTTGTTTAGTTTTATCAGTGTTTTGCATTGACCATTATATACTGTATATACTGCATGTATATGCTGCAATGTCATGTATTTTCTGGTGTGTATATTATATCTTGTATCTTGTACTGTACATATTTTGAGACTTACGAGCTACATGCTCTTAAATAAAGATTATTATTATTATTATATTGTGAACAACGTCGTGGAGTATATTAACTGGAATAGCTGCTACTTGTTGTGAAATTTATTCTTTGATGACTTAAAAAAACTTTTCCTTTAAGATATCCTCAGAGCCAATAATCTGCCGGATTAATATCTGGAGAACGTGCTGTCCAAGGATTGGGAAAGTATCTGCTTATGATACGATTGCCAAAAGTGTTAATTAAGAGATTTTTACTGGAGCGTAAATATGCGCCATCATGAATGAAGATGAAATTTTCAGTACCGTAATTGTGCAATGTTGGGATAACATAATTTCGTAGGATGGTAAAATATTGTCTCCAGTAACTGGCATTGTTTTTAACTGCCCATTTTGATATTCCTCAAAAAAGTATGGTTCTAAAATGAATCGGAATGTGAACCCAATCCACACGGTTACTGTCAAATCATGAATCCCTTGCTGAATTACAGTATGCGGGTGATTTTTCGACCAAATCCTACAATTGTGCGTACTAACATTCCCCCTTCAGTTGAAAATGCGCCTCGTCGGTCAATAAAACGTTACTCAGCCGAGTTTGTTGAATTTTGGCTAATACACCAAGAGCAAAATCGTACCTAACTGGTTTATCCGTTCCGTTAAGTTCAAATAAAACTTGCATTTTATACAGATACATTTTTAGATGTCTTGTGAAAATTTTCCAAACCGTGGTGTAACTTGGTGGAGACGGTTTGAAACTTGATTAGCGCTACATATTCCGTAGTTGTTATTTTCGACTATTTCTTCAGTCTCATTCAAAACTTAAGCGGCAGTAATATCATTCGATACTTTAGGACTTCCAGATTTTGCTTTAACAGTAACGGAAACCGTTTTGATCAAATTTACGGATTAGCTTGCGGTAGGCCTGTAAACTGCACTCAAGTTATTGTTTCTTCTGAATTTTCTTATACCCGCTACTAAGCTTCTTGCACATTTATAACTTAACAAGACTACGAATTTGCAACGTCAAAATAATTTTACGCAGGGTAAATGCCTGTCAAATTCAGCAAGAAAAGCTAACGCTTCTATTTTTATTAACAAACTTAGTGCCATGGTAATGAATATAAAAAATATGAACGACGAGTAAACCCCATTATTTTATGTACACAAATATGTTTTTATTTTGTGTATACTTTACTATTTAACAAAATGACGGAAATTTCAAAATGTAACTTACTTTTGAATAACGCTTTGCATTGAACCGTGATTTATTCACATAATTACGAAATTGTACTGACTACGAGGATCAATACCGACTATTTACAAGAGGAAAATGTTTCCTAATCTTTTCAGCAACCCTATTTAAATCAAGAGCAAGACATGTTACATGTATCAAGTTCGGATAAAAGATTTGCAAATTTTGCCCAGTCTTTATCATGTATGCTGCTGTATTTGTCAAAATAAGCAAAAAATTGTCTCCATGAACAGGAGTAGGAAGAACAAATGTTGATAGTTTTTCTTGAACAAATCTGGCCACTGTTAGTGCATTGTTTTTTAACTCTTTACATTTAAATTTACGCGACCGGTCACTAAACACACGCACGAGCGCGCCAACATACAAAACCCTACACTTACGCTCTCACACAAACACAAAACCACACACCCAAAGAGAGACGCAAGCTGCAGCAACCAACACACAAGTTCATACCCAGAAAGAGACACAAGCTGCTAGCAGCGAACAACACATATGTTCACACCTTGCTATCTGTTTTTGGAATACTAAGGCATAATTTATTATTGTCAATTGGAATGTATCTTTGAATAATTTAAACCATAGCAACTCAATTATTTGACATTTGTATTCTGTCACTTATATTTTATATCCTTGATAAAGGCATCATTGCCGAAACATGTTGGGTTGTTTTAAATATATATACTTTGAAGTAAACCAGACCTTTAATCGCCGACTGATTGAATTTACCATATCATACCAAGGTCACAAAAATATTATATATATGTGTATATATATATATATATATATATATATATATATATATAATTATTTCGTGACCTTTGTATGTTATGGTAAATTCAATTTGTTGGCGATTTAATGTCTGAAAAAAAACAGACCTTAAATCGCCAACAAATTGAATTTACCATTTATATACATATATATATATATATATATATATATATATATATATAACGGGTGTTCATTTGAAAAGTCAATCTAGTACCATGTGATTTACTGAGAACATTTTGAAGTATGTCGTAAATTAAAATTTGCTACTTAACCTACGAAGTCGTATATTTTGACAGTTTCATACATACAAATAAATAACATGTGATTGACATTATCAAATGTCATTTGGATTTACGTTTACGGAACAACAAACACATACTAATATACAGGGCAATCCAAATTAAGTGTTCGCCATTGGTAACTTTGTTATTATTAAAGATACAAGATCGTTTAAATTAGCAAACTAGTAGTACTTTAACGCTCTTTAAGATGGAAGAATTTAAAAAAAACAAATGAGCAGCGCGTTTTCGAGTTTTCCCGAAAAATATGTTTTTTTCAAATGGAAACCCCTGTATATTAGATCATTTTCTGTTAGAAATTCAATTTTTAAACAAATAATCTTATAAGAACTTTTTTACTGGGATTAAAAACACTTGAGTTATAATGTATAAACAAAAACAGCTAAATAATTTTTATAAACTTTATTTTATACATAAACATATCATTTAACGAAAATAAAAATCACTGATTTTTTCATAGAAGATGTTCAAAAATACCACCTTGTTGTTCAATACATTTTTGAACACGTTTCTGAACTTGTCGAACTGCTTTTAGTATGGTCGTACCATCTATTTGGTTTATCTTTTCACTAACTGCAATTTTTAGGGCGTTTACGTTTTCGTACCTTTGCTTATAAATCTCTTTCTTTAAATAACCCCATAAAAAAAAATCAAGCGGTGTTAAATCTGGCGATCGGGGAGGCCACTGAATAGGACCATTTGTTCCCATCCATGAATTGTTAAAAATAGTATTTTAAATTTGATGAGTATCTCTGTAGTTGTGCGCAGGTGCGCCATCCTGCTGAAAATGCAGATTCTGTCTACTTATGAGATCAATATCGTCTAAGAAATTATTCAAAATTTCAGTCAAAAATTCTATGTACCTTTCACCAGTTAGAGTGCCCTCATAAAAGAAAGGACCAACAATCCTTGAACCAATTAAACCGCACCAAACATTAAAACTGTAACGGACTTGCGGGCGTCTTGGATGTACTAAAAGAAGATTTTCCTTTGACCAGCAATGATGATTTTTTGTATTGTACATTCCAGAATTTGAGAAATTTGATTCATCGGTCCATAAAATATAACGAAAGTTGTTTGCATTTTGGCGACAAAAGTTAAGATACCAATGGCAAAAAAACATTCTTCTCTCTGGATCCCCTGGCAAGAAAACTTGAACTGGTTTGTACTTATAAGGAATGAATTTGTGTTTCTTCAGAATCCTATGCACAGTACCGTGACTCAAATCAGATTCCTTGATAATATCTAGTATGGAATTCTCACGGTTGGCCTCAAAATATGCAAGAACTAGAATTTCCGTGGCCTCGCTTATTATAAAAGTCCTTCTTGTTCTTGTTTTGGCAAAAACACTCTCATTGCCTCTAAATTTTCGGTACAGTCTCAGAAAAAATTGCTCATTTGGTTGTGTTCGGAGTGGATATAATTCAGCGTAGTGTTCTTTTGCCCTGCTAGAGGATTTTCTGCACACTAAATAAGATTCTAACATATCACACTTTTCTGCATGGGTAAAAATCATTTTTTTGTCAAATTAATAACTAGCAAAATGAAATTTATGAGTGAAAGACTAATAAAACTGTACTAATATTTGACGTTTACTAGAAGGAATTAACGTCGTTATCATAGAAACATAGAAATGCACTTGACTTAGCTGTTTTTGTTTATTCACTATAACTCAAGTATTTTTAATCCCAGTAAAAAATTTATTATAAGATTTTTTGTTTAAAAATTGAATTTTCAACAGAAAATGATATAATATACAGGGGTTTCCATGTGAAAAAAACATATTTTTCGGGAAAACTCGAAAACGCGCTGCTCTTTTTTTTTTAATTCTTCCATCTTAAAGAGCGTTAAAAGTACTACTAGTTTGCTAATTTAAACAATCTTGTATCTTTAATAATAACAAAGTTACCAATGGTGAACACTTAATTTGGATTGCCCTGTATATGCGTCTTATTCTATCAAAATCTCAAAGTAACCTAGATTGACTTTTCAAATGAACACACGTTATATATATATATGTATATAATATATATATATATATATATATATATATATATATATATATATATATAATCTATTTCTTAACCGTACAATTAATATATATCATTTGATAGATTTTGGAAATTCGGCTGTATCCAATATTTAATTAGGATGTTATTTCGCGAAGTAATGTGAAAATGTAAATATTGCTATCTACAAATTACAACGCTAATTAACGAAATTTTTTGAAAAATTTCGTCCTTAGATGGGATTCGAACCCACAACCTTTAGCCTTTAGTTCTCTAGATTAACGCTCTATTCACTGCGCTACCAAGGCTCATGCGTTCGAGTATTGTTAGAAATGCCTTAAGTTACTTATTAAGGAACATATATTAATATTCTGTCGTCGATGGAATTTAATATAGCCGAATTTCCAAGATTTATCAAATGATATATATTAATTGTACGGCTAAAAAATAGATTATTATCAAATAGCTATTGGATGAAAAGCAAAAATTCCATCGACGACAGAATATTAATATCTGTTCCTTAATAAGTAATGTTACGCATACAAATACACTTTCCTGCATACGGCCTATGTAAGTGCAAGTTTTCTCTATTATTTCTCTTAAAACCCTCGTAGCTCTAACATTTAAATTAATTTCTACTAATGATTTTTAATTTGCTTCAAACTCTATTTATCGAACAGTTTAGACCCTTCAACTACTATATTCTCAACCCATTTCATTCGTTCTATTCATCTTGAAAGCCTTTGTATATTAGCAAGCGGTCATCTTCTTAAATTCCCTATCCGAAATGCTCGCAAGATTTTCACTGCTAACTCGCTAAAAGTCACACCGAATTTCAAACCAATTATGAAGGAATTTTTGCTTTGAAATATAGATCTTCTAGACGCATCTGTTTTGGTTAAATATTGCCTTTCTATAATTAATTCTAGTTTAATTTTTGATTACAACGCTTATTGCGCCATCTCCTTTTCGTTGTTCGCCCTCTGCGACAGGAAACTCACTTGCCGACTCCTATTAGAAACTTTCGTCTCTGGTCATTAAATTATTTAACGTTTTAAGATTGGTTTGACACTTTTTGCGATATGAGATCATCCTCGAGATTTTGAAAACTATATCCTCTTCTTTCTTTACTTCCGGCAATTACGATGACGTGTATCCGGCATTTTACTTCTATATCGATACGGCAGCCATTGAGACTTAAGCTTCATAAGCGCTGTGTCGTGTTTGTGTCACGTGTTATTTAAAACTAGATTTCTGCGGTGAGTTTTTGAAATCCCCTTAATAATTTTTACCATATCGCATTCTGAACTTTCAGGATTCTTATAAACGTTTTATAAAACGAGGTTTTCTCTGAATTTCTGAGAAATATTTGGATATCTATTGTGAAGCGTAAGGCGTCTCACCGGTAATTTTAACCTGTGTTTTGGGGCATAATTTTGCTGATCGAAATACTTCGACGCAGTTCTGAAACTCCCTTAAGCTGTCCGCAACCTGTGAATTTTGGGGCACATTTATTCTGCAAGACCTTTTGGATTAGGAGAAAGGGACGCGGTTCATCCATATTGGATTCCCGTAATGGCGTCGCTGTGAAACCTGCTCGTGAATAAAAGAATTGAATTGCCCTAGTAAGCGATATATTGTACTTGGAAGGAACGAATTCTGTTATTGTATCCTAGAAAAAGTAGGTGTTGCCTTTTAATTCTTGCAGTCCTAAACTTATAGAAGATCATTTAAATATCGAATAGTGTTTAGTATTTTCTAAATTAATATTATAATCAAGCTGTTACTCTCCTTAAGAGACGCACACCTTGTGTGTTAGTTCAAACTGTTAATTCAGTTTATTTAGAAGGGTTCTTTTCCCTATTTCAAGTTTGTTTTACTGTGTCATTCGAGTCTGATTTTGTAATAAACCCGTTGATAGTCATAAATATCCTCGGATACAGGTACAGAAACTTAATATTAGCTCCAGAAGACCGACAGCTTCACTGTTTGTCACCTGTTTAGATTTAGTGTCATTTTCGAGGTCAGATCCTTCAGATCGGTCCCTTAATTGTTTGTTTCGATACCTGAAAATCGAAGAACTTTCTGTAGTTTAATGTACTTATTTTGTAATAAACTGTACAGAATCTAGATTACGTATACGGAATTGGTATTCTAATAATTACTTTTGTTAATTAATTTCCTACAGGTTTTTCTGATTTAAATTATATTAAATATTTGCACACCTGATATACAGGGGGTACTCCAAAAGTTCTGCCAGGAATATTAGATCTCATAATTTTGTAACTTTTCTTACCTTTATTATTTTGCTGTAATTAAGGCATAACTTTGATTACTTTCATGAGGTAACCTACCGTTTCGCTTGTGATTTTGCCATTCTTGTAATTGTTCGCGTTGACGTCTATTGAGACTTCTTTTGATAACTCGTTCGTGGTTTCAAGATTTTATTAACCTGACGAGACAATTTTGGAATAACCCCTCTCGCCTCCCGGTTCAAATATACAGGGGGAGAGAGTTGCTAACTTTTTCCGTACTCAGTATTATTAACTCAAATATCATGTTGCTATCACTTTTGTTTGGTTGAACAGGGCTTCACCTTTTAATTGCTTCCAAACATTTGAAGTGTCTGTTACTATATTAGTTTAGCGTTTTGGCTTTGAATTTTGATGTACGACTGTGTCTAGTGTTATATTTTGAGAGAATTGACAACGCCGTATTGTGGATTGATGTTGGCCCATTTGTAGCCTTTAATAAATTGTAGAATTGTTGATTGTGTCTTGTTCCCTACCCTTCCACTAGTTTTATGAGTATAACAAAGTTTCTTGCTCTGCAACGAGTGATAAGAGGCTGACCCTCTGGTGTTAGTTGGAGCTACCAGGTTCCGCCTGCTCCCGTTATAGCTGAATCTCTGCAGGTGGATATAACGGTGGCGTCCATTTTCCAACTCGCGGCCTTGAATCCGCGACGTTCTCCGAAACAAGAGAGTTAGCCGGCAGAGACCTTCCTGAGGACATAATATCAACAGGTAGGTTCAGACCAGAGAGGATCAGCGAGCGTTCACTCCTTATCACTCGTCACACATTTAATTTTACGCCGCGTTGGTGGCAGTAACTTAAGGCATCTCTAACAATACTCGAACGCAAAGCCTTGGCTGCGCAGTGAATAGAGCGTTAGTCTAGAGAACTAAAGGTCGTGGGTTCGAGTCCCACCTAAGGACGAAATTTTTCAAAAAATTTTGTTAATTTGTAGATAGCAATATTTACATTTTCACATTACTTCGCGAAATAACATCCTAATTAAATATTTAATATAGCCGAATTTCCAGGATTTATCAAATGATATATATATATATATATATATATATATATATAGGGCAAAGCGGTAAAAATATTGAAAAACATATTGTGGAGCTCACAAGATAAATATCAATTAACCACCCACCCACCCATAAGAGCTTTAGGTACATAAGTCTTACACTTACATCCATTAAGTTAGATTTAAAAATATCTCTTTGATAATGGCATAACAGCCGAAAAATGTATTAGAGTTATTCTAATAAAATTAGTGAAATATATCCTAATGTTTTATTCTCAATATTCAATCCAAGTCAGTTACTAAAATGTTTCACCAAGAAGTGTCTTCAACATCAATTAATGATATTTTTATTACTTGTTTTAATAGTTAATACTGATCAACACACGTTTTAATAACCTAGTGGTTGATGTGATATTGATATGAAAACATTAATCAATAGATCAGTGTTTAAATGTATGATTCGAACAAATTCCAAAATATTGTACATATTAAGGTTTTTAATTGATGAAGTTAAATATTGCACTTACATATGCCAATTAAATAGAAAAATATGTTACAATGTACTAGTAAATGAGTGATTTTTAGAATATAGTTTAAATAGTTTTATACGAACCTTGTACGCGATCTGCCCTAGAACCGGCCGGTGCAACGGTACCTCTACTCTCCAAAACGGCCGCTTTCGGTTGCTTTTCCCCTTCGACGGACTCTTCATTGCTTCTGAGATAAACACGGGCAATCGTCGCCAAACATTTAAGTTTCATGTCGCCGTGATTAAAATGTTTCTGTTTGACGGTGAACTCTAGCATTAACGTGGATGATTCTAGTCCCTCCCTGCCGCTCTCCCGGACGAAAGGTCCACGCAGGAAGTTGGGATCGGCCGGCTCGCCGTTAATGAACCAGGCCAATTGAGCCGCAGGTTTAGACCTGCCTGACGTGCAGTTGACGCGTACGGTGTCACCGACTTGGTAACGAGGTCGGCCGCCTGTTATCTTCGGACCCACCTCAGGAAGGGCTACAAAAGGACACAAGCAAAAATCAATATTATATACTCGCAGTTTTGACGGCGGTGGTCGTGGAGAGCGGAAAAGAGGATGTGGCGGAGAAAGAGGAGGGCACTTATCCCAGGGATAATGTAATAGTAGGTACGGGGCGAAAAGACAATGCCACTTAGAGCTACTAACATTTCTATTCATGCCTCCGAGGACCTATTTTTGTTCAAAGGCTGACTGAGTACACATGGAGTGTGTATTGAAAATTTCTGACCTGGCTTGGCTTTTATCTCACTAAAGTGTCAGGCTACGCGGACATTGTGTCCTTTATTTTTCCTACCATCAGCATGCCGAAATGATATTAAACTAGCATATACGTATCTGTTAGACATTTATTTTCTTTTTTATAAATAAATCAATAAAAGTGTAGAAAAATATGAAACAAGAGTATTATACCTTCTGTAACAATCTACCTTAAAATATTTATTTCCTATCTAATTATTTGAATATATTTGTTGTTATTTGAGCGTATTTTATTTTTGTAATAATAGTCTATGTACCAAAGCGGTCGTTAAATTTTGCACGATTTGTTGTCAAGTTACTTTGCTTTTTGAATATTTACCTACTGCAAATCTGACTTTTTGTGTCAATCTTAACATTCACAATATTCTGACAGAATATCTTTTGCGTATCACTAAAGTAAAAAAACTTAATATAAACTTAAAAAAATTGCTTTATTACAAATAGAAAAACAGTTAAAAAAGTCACTGTTTTTAATATATTGTGGAGCCCTCATGGTTATTTAAAACATTTCGTGATCTTTTGGGCATAGAAGTGATTAATAGTTTGGTATTATCTAGTTTCAATGCAAATATTATGGTGTCTATACGGTGACAGATATTGCACTGACAGTAATGACTAGAGAACGGACGCAATTTCCATAAAACGCAATCGGCAATTGGAATTGTGTATAACGTCGCTCAGTACATCCCGGCGTAATTCAATGAAGTATTTGTTTGACTTACTCGGACACCTGGTCTCACCGCGATAACAATGGACAAGCCAGCTATTGTATTCCGAGAATATAGTGCTTTTTAAAGTGTTTTCATGAGCGTAGATAGAAGTGGGGTTTTTATAATGTATGTATTTTATTTATTAGTTTATATTTCGTAAGATAAATAAAATGCTGTGAGTAAGTTTCTTGTTTTCATAGTTTTAACTGATAATTACATCGTAATTCTTGTGATAGATCCTGTTTAATATCGTTTGATTGAATCTATTTCTACCAATTACTTCGACGTAAGAGTGTGCATTGAATTTCGTTCAGTTTCAATAACTTACGCACACATTTTTAGTTTTCATTTATTTAGATCTAGAGCATTGTTTAAGTTACTTTTTCAGACATGATATGGAAGAATGTCGAGAACGGCATTGTAAAACAATGGCGAGTTGGATTGATGGTCATACTGATTGTATGTCCATTGTCAGTGATTCAGAAATTTATTACAAAATTCGTAAAATATCGTCAAAAATTCGTCACTTAGGATCGCAAACACATCTGAACTCTGTAAAACTTTTATGGCGGCTAATATTCCATTAAATAAACTTAGCAACCCCACTTTAAAAATATTTCTTCAAAAATATACTGGTCGAAATGTTCCTGATGAATCAACTTACGCAAATATTATGTTTCTAAGTGCTATACGAGAACAGTAGAACGCATTAGACGCCATCTTTTAAATCAATACATATGTATAAGCACCGACGAAGCGGTGGATATGTTAGGACGCTGTGTGGTAAATGTTGTAGCTGGTGTACTACATCCAACTATTCCCTATAACTCATATGTAATAGAAACAAGTATTATAAATAGAGTTGATGTGGAAACAGTTGCTGAAACCATTAAGGAGAATATGCAAAAAATGCTTCATTCGGATGCCACGTACAAAGAAAAAATACTTTTATTTGTCAGTGATAGTGCTGCGTATATGTTAAAAACAGGCAGACTATTAAAGAAAACATATCCCAATATGCTGCATATTACTTGTGTAGCACATGCTCTCCACAGAATCTGTGAATATATCAGAGACACTTTTCCGGAAGTTGATAGACTTGTATCAGCTTTTAAAAAAGTTTTCAGAAAAGCACTATTGAGAGTAGCTCTTTTCAGGAAAAAAATTCCATTTCTGTCACTGCCTCCCACTCCAGTAATAACTAGATGGGGAACATGGCTGGAAGCTACTAGTTATTATGCTGAGAATTTCGATAGTCTAAAACATTTCGTAACGCTGCTAAAGGAGGATGCTAGAAGTATTGGTGAGTGCAAGGAGCTCACACAAATCCCAAATTTAAAAAATCAGTTGTACTTTCTTCACGAACATTTTGGAAAATTGCCAAAACTAATCACTTATTTTGAAAATCGAAATCTCAAATTAAATGACGGATTAACCACATTAGATGTGGCTGTTAATAATTTGAAAAGTATTCCAAGTGACTTCGGATGTAGCCTTCGGCAAAAGTTAATAGAAGTCCAGATTTAATTACATTGCAGCAATTATGTATGGAGACAATTCCACAAAATCTAACGGCTAAATATGAAGAAATGAAAGAATATTTCCAGTATGCACCTATAACCAGTTGCGATGTAGAATGGACGTTTTCTATTTAGAAGAATGTACTTAATTCAAAGAGAACAAAATTGACAGAAGAAAACCTGGAGAAACTATTGCTAGTCAATATTAATACTCCTTTACTCAACTTGAACGACAAAATGAACAAATAAAAATGTTCCAATTATAGAAATAAAATTAAAAACTTTAAAAATACAACTTTTCAACAAATACATATGTATTTCGTAATTTTATAGATCACCACCCGTTTGTTTTCCAATTATATAAACAAAATTAAAAACTTTATAAATACAACTTTTCAACAAATAAATATGTATTTCGTAATTTTATAGATCACCACCCGTTTGTTTTCCAATTACATAAATGAAATTAAAAACTTTATAAATACAACTTTTCAACAAATAAATATGTATTTCGCAATTTTATAGATCACCACCCGTTCGTTTTCCAATTATATAAATAAAATTAAATATTTTAGAAATACAACCTTTCGCCAGTACTGCACTGAGTGGTAAGCGTGTCCGTTCTCTAGTAATGACAGTTATCACAAATTATATACATTGAGTAAGCCACTGGATAAAGTCATATCAATACAGGAAAAGTGAACCGTGCCAAATTTAACGGCAGCGAGAGTACATAAAAAGCAATGTTCACATGTGTATAAACTACAGACTGAAAGCCTACAGGACCGATATACAGCCGTTTTTTTTTTTGCGAAATGATCTTTGTTGTGCGTGGAGAAGATTTAAAGTTATTGAAGTCCTCGATATGACTAGTAGAAAGAAAGTTAGGGGCTTAATAAGATAATATCAATATAACAATCCTATTATTTAAATGTAGATGGCGCCACAAGACACTGCTCGCTTCAATGAAGTTCGCGAGGTAAGAAATGCCGTCGCGCATGTGTAGAGGTAAGTTCGAGTGCTGTTGTTTTGACAATTGGATTTATTTACATTCACCAAAAACATTGTATATTCAAGAGCCTAGCAATGAATTTAAAGTTGAATACAACAATAATTACTAAAGTTCCGATTTCTATGTACAAGAAATTATTTAAATATCCGCATAAATAATACCAAGAAATAAGTAATTAAACTTCTAGTTTAAAAAATTCTTTTATTGTAAATACACTACAATATTGTTTCGCCATCCATTAGCTTCATCAGGTGGATGAAATACTGAATATGTGCAATACAAGTTTGAATATTTATGTAAAAATTATTGGGGAAAATGGTGGTGGAAGAATTTTACAATCTTAAATTTAGTAGAGGGAAGTTGTTTAAATCTAGTTGGTCATTTAAAGCTAATCCTAAACTATTGTATCTATTAATTTCTAAGTTTTCTAACAAGTTAAGTTTTTTACTTTTTTCTTGAATGTGTAAAATTTTGAAATCTATATTAAATCTATAATTGATATCTATACAATGACTTGCGAAAGTTGAATCTGTTTTCTTATCTTTATGACGTCTCTCGTGTCCTTTCATCCTAATTTTGAATGTCCTCGCCGTTTGTCCTATGTATATCTTATTACAATCTTCACATGTTAACTTATATACACCAGAGTTTGATTCTTTATCTATTTTATCTTTGTTGTTTTTAATAATGTTCTGTATAGGATTGTCTGTTTTAAATAATATATGTTCGTTATTAAGTTTTTTAATGAAAGTACCAATTTTTTCCGAAATTTTTCCTAAGTAAGTGATTGAATTGTAGGAATTAATTATCTTATATTTTAATTTTGGGTAAACTAAGGAAAGGGTTTTAGATTTTTGTTGGCTATTCAGGATGTTATTGATAATATTTATAGAGTAACCATTGTTTAATGCTATTGTGTATATTCTATTTAGTTCGAGGTCGAAATTACTTTTACTCATAGGTACATGAATTAATCTATACACCATTGATTGGTATGCTGATAATTTGCGTGTTATAGGATGAAAAGAATTAGCGTGTATTGTGGTGTCTGCATGTGTTGGTTTATGGTATATAGCGAACTCGTGTTTATTAGTTTTGTGTGATATGGTTAAATCTAGAAAATTAATGCTTTTATTTATTTCTTATTATTTCTTATTTGCTAGATCCTCTGTTTGTTTATAAAATTTCTTTTTAAATTGAAAATAATTTTGTTCTAGGCACGTTTCTAAGAGCTGTAAAATTTCGGTCTTTGTGACAATGTTCGTGTTTCTACGTTCTAGTTGTAAAGTCATTAAATCTATTACCTGTTGGGGTGGGATACTAGTGAAGAAATTCGAGACATCAAAAGAAATGAGTTTACATTTGTTTGGTAATTCCAATTTTGAAATGTTGTTAATTAATTCATGGGAATTTTTAGCGGAGAACTTAGATTTGAATTTAGTGTGATTAAGAATTAAATCTATTAAGTGTTTAGACACATTTCTACAAGGTGCTTTTACGTACGATACTACTACGTATAGGTGTATTTTCTTTATGCAGTTTAATTAGACCGAAATTTTATAGCATGCTTTCCAAATTGATGATTTTTTCGAAAATGAAGCAATAAAAATATTTTCCATGTAATTATGGACATTTTTTAATAATATAAAATATTATTAGAAAACTGTTGTAAAGAACACAAATACAAGTTCAATATTAATATTTTTTGTGAACGTATCCGAACATATCCCTCCCCAGAGACGCAGATACGTATTTAATCTTTCTACAGATTTATCAGAACGCCACTGTTGGAGAAAGGATATCTTTAGACACAGTTACAAAAAAAGGACGACTTCGCTATCTCACAGAAATTATTAAGAAAGGGCGTTGAACTACATTCAGCGCTGCATTTTGTCAGACGGCCGAAGTACTCGCTTTGTCTACATAACCAATGCAGAACTAGCGAAGTGTCTCCAGAGGTGGCACTACCTTATTTCTAGAAACTGTATTTCGTTTGTGTCTTCACTCATACTTAGGGAATAACCGCATGTGTAATGTAATGGAGTAATTGAAACATACATGAGTCGATAAAACCCTACTAGTTTTGTATAATACAAAAGTATTTTTAATAATATAAAGTATTATTAGAAATCTGGTGTTAAGAACATAAATACAAGTTCAATATTCATACATTTTGTGAACGTGTCCGAACATATCCCTCCCCAGAGGCATATATACGTACTTCGTCTTTCTACAGATTTATCAGTACGCCCCTGCTGGAGAAAGGATATCTTCAGACACATTCTCAAAAAAGAACGACTTCGCTATCTCACAGAAATTATTAAGACCGAGCATAGAACTACATTCAGCGCTGCATATTGTCAGACGGCCGAAGTACTCACTTTGGCTACATAACCAATGCAGAACTAACGAAGTGTTTCCAGAGGTGGCACTGCCTTATTTCTAGGAACGGTATTTTGCTTGTGTCCTCACTCATACTTACGTAATAACAGCAGATTTGTAATAATATTTTATATTACTAAAAATACTTTTGTATTATACAAAACTGATGGGGTTTTACCCATTCATGTATGATTCAATTATTCTGTTATAAATTAATTAATTCTCAACTACCTTATACGAAAAAGGTTTAAGTATATCAATACGTTAAGCACGTAATACACATTTATTACAAATGAAACAGACATATAAAATACACATCTGTAACTGTAAACATGGACAACACACCTCGTACTTTCCAGCTTTTTACTTCTGCTTAAGACATATTGTCATGAATTTTTCCCCGAAGAGAAAATTTAAAGAAACAGTAAAGACTATATATTTATGTACATTTGATTCCAGAAAAATAATTAGAGATATTTTATATTTTATTTAAAATTCACATTATAATGTGTATTTTTGTCCACGTCTGTAGAATGTTCGAGCGTGGTCGTGATGTTTGAGGTTCCCGCCATTTTGGAAGTATTTTGTCGTAGTCGCTCCTTTGAGTTTGTTTTAGGTATGGAGAGAGGCATTTCCGTAGCGAAGCGTTAGAGATTTTTGATCCGTTATACAGATAGGTTGTGTTACATTTTTCTGAATAAAGACTTCCTTTTTATTCAGTATATTATAGTTAATTTCAGTTTATGTTTTTAGTTGAGTTATTCTGATGTGTTAAAAGAAATTCTCGATTAATTATGAGTTTCTGATACTTGTAATTTTTGATTTTGTGTAACCTATCTGAAAATCTCTCTTTTAGTATAATTTTTTTTGTGAAGTGTGACGACTACATTAATTAATGTACGTGTATATTTGCAAGTATATTTATATATATATTAATTTAGTTATGATATTTGTATATTGATTGAGCTCGTAAATTCAGTAATATTTTTAGTTTATAATATTTTATAGTCAGAAAAATTTTCAACATTTTATTTTTTTTAGCTAGTTTTTGCTTTTGGCTAGCTGTAGCTGTTTTGAATGTCAGGGAAATTTGGTGGGAGTTTGATCATGTTATTAGAGCGCATGATTTTTGTCATTCTGTTTTGAGTTGCGCGCTGACAGATAATTTTCTGTTTTGACGTTTGAAGTTGTGGGATAACGTAATTTAAAGTTTGAAAGTTTTTCCAACTATAATTAGTTGTAATTTAGCTCGCGGTCACGTGAGGTTTTTTTTCTTGTATATCAGTCAAAATTTATACAAGATTTCCTCACGCTGTTGTATAATTGTTGTTTCAGCATTTCTTTATACTCTATAAAGTCGTTTTTTTTTCATTTTTTTGATTATACGTTTGTGCTGTTAATGTTTGTTTTTTTTTGCTAATACCTTTTGTTTTATTTAACACGTACCCTTTGAGGGTAACCCTGAAGATACAAGAGCTCCTGGAAGGCTGTACTGACTAGAGTGAAACTGGGCAAGCTACTGTGTATTGTGGGCCAATTTAAATAATTTATCAACTCCACAATACATAGCAATATGTTTCTGCTAGTACTATTAAGCATCGTCAGTTAAGCTAGTGAAGTAATTTAAAAGCTTAAATCGCCTATAATGTATAGCAAATTTCGTCCTATCAGGTAGCCATTTTCGGCATAGTCTCTTTCGTCCGTCAGATGTCACTATATTATATTGTGCTACCTGATAGGACGAAATTTGCTATACCTTATAGGCGATTTAAGCTTTTAAATTACTTCACTAGCTTAACTGACGACGCTTAATAGTAATAGCAAATTACGAGGTGTGTTGTCCACGTTTACAGTTACAGATGTGTATTTTACATGTCTGTTTCATTTGTACCTTATACGAGCTGGCTGATATAAATGCAAAATTACAATGTAGCTATGGAATGACAGAATGTAATTACACAATGTGACATCTTTTTATAATTTCGGTAGCCCTTGCTGACGACGGTAATTGATAACATAAATCTTTTAAAAATCAAATCTCATTTGATTTACATTGGTACGCACGATTTGGACTTATTTTTTAACGATTTCTACAATGTACCTCTTCACACATACTCATCTATTTAATAATCTATTAATTTTAATAAGTGAGTAGATAAAATAACTTACTTTAACGCGATAAAATCAACAGATACATGAAAACAAGAACCTGTAATAAACGAGTGAAAATCCAGAATAGAATATATTTGATGAAACATCGTGTCGTTTTTTGTTTTTTTTTTCGAAAAATGATGTTTTAATTTGTAATCCATATTAATTTTATTCAGATTATATTTGCATTGCTAACAGAATTTAGAAATGAATCGATGATTGATCGATATTGTGAGTTGACATATTATTGTATCCTTAATACATTTGTAATACATACTATGAATGTCAACTGAAATAAATCACCCTCTATGTGTATAGAATGCGTATGTAAATATCGATTAAATGTACTTTTCCATAAAACTACAATTTAATATTAGTCACACAATGTACGCTTTAAATGTAATTATTTTATAAATTCGTATTTTTTATTCAGTTCAGTATTTTAATTCTCAGGACTGCGTGAAAACATATCCTTAATGCTTGTAATATAAAAGAGGACAAAGCAGTTATATATTCCAATAGAGTATATTCGTCGTACTCTGTTCGTAGCAAATGAACCGAGACTTTCGATAACCCATAATGGAAGAAAGTAATCCTATATAAATCGCATAATACATTTAAATAATTCAGGGTGGTTGAGGAAACGTATTAAATTCAGAAATTCGGATTGAAATGATTTGAAATAAAATTTAATCTGAAAATGTCTTCGAATAATGTTGCTTCAGCTAGCACTCAATATTTCTGTTAGCAATGAAATTGAAACAGTAATAAAAATAAAATAACATCACTTATTTCTTTATATTTTTCTGAAATAAATTATTCTTTATGCACTTACACATTCAAATAATTATGATGATGAATGTAAACACTACGACGCCTTTTGTGTAAGGTTCTTTTCGTATTGATTACACAGGCCTGCATTTTTCAACTCTTTCAATGTTGATTTAAAAATTTTAACTGTTTTCTAGTAATTGGGTAGCGCTGATTTCAAATCTGCTTTTATTTTTTTTGTATCACGTAAGGTTATTTTTCAAACCAGTAAAATCCAAAAAAATAGAAAAAACACGATTTATTTCATTTATAAGCTAGTTTTATATTATATTTAAAAAAATACAAAAATATACACATAAAAACTATTAGAAATAGTTATTTATTCTTTATGCTTCTTAAAAAAAGTTTTGGTTTTTCAGAAAAGCTTCGTTTGGTTGTTTTTCTGTCATATTCAGCTAAAGGAAGATCTGAAGGTAGTTTCTGGAGCAAGCAAATTTTTTTGTTTCAACCTAGACCCCAATACTTCAGAAATATCTTTTGAAAGTCCCAAATCTCTTACTAAATCATTCAGTTCGGCTTGTGAAAATAGCTGAGGTTGGTATTGACCTGAGGTTGATGGTTCAAAATCATTAACCATCTGTGCGGAGACGGAAGTTGAAGAGGTTTCAATATCTTCTTGTAGTACTTTGGGGGGTATAGGTATAGGTACATGATCACGGTGCGGAACTGGTCTGATAGCTGATTTAATATTGTTTGGGTACAAAATATGTTTCAAAGTTTTTCTATTATGCCCCTTAATATCACAAAGACAAAAGTAGCAATCTTCATGATGATTTTGCGTTTCTCTCCAAACCATCGGTATTCCAAAAGGAAGGCTTTTTCTATTCCCTTTGGTCCAATGTCTTAAACCTTCTTCACATACCTTACAAACAACGTACGGTTGCCCAATCTTTATCTTGATCTCCTAATTTGATTTTGAAATAAGCATAATATGCATTTTTCACAAATTCACCAATTGGTCTCTTAAACTTTTTCAAGACGAAATATCCACAAATATAACAGAAACCCCGGCTAGACATATTTTTAAGCAATGTTTATTTATCAAATACCACGCACAACACTAAAGACAAATTAATATTACTTGTCTACTGATCGACACTCAGAGCTATAATGAAGTAAATGGCATTAAAATATACATTTGGTTTGGAGTGATAAACTTGAAATCCTTCTTCGCAGTACTAATAAAGTGAAAGCATAATAAATAGGATTTAGCAGGTAAAAATTCCCGGAAATCTTGTCCAAAATTAATACATGTAAGAAAAGGTTTACATCAGGTAATGAGAGCCTATTTAACACATTTCTTTAAAACCACAACAGAAAATCATTTTTGGGTTAATACCTAGAATTTGAAGTAGTACATTCATTTTAAAATGTATTAAAACGCCTATTATCTGAAATAGGTTAGAAATTTTAATGGCCAATTAACGAGCTATGATGAAAATTAGTGCAAACTTTTATTTAGTAAATATGAAATGGCACTAAATATGGTAGTAAGATAAAATAAAATAAAGAAACAGGGACACTATACTCAAATCTAAATATCAATGGGTAGCATTTATTGATGACGGAACTAGTACTAGCAAAACTTCATTTATTAATATTAAGCAATGATAGTTCTACCACGTGAAGGTCGATACTGCAATAACGCTATCCCAAACAGTACTACCATTGAAGAACCACCATTGAACAGAGAAGACTATCTACAACATTTCTTCATGGTCAAATTATCAACCCTCTATTAACTGCACTTATGCTAAGTCAATTGGTATTCCCTTATTTGAGTAATCCAACGTGATACGAGTCTTTAAAACCATGAAAAATAAACACACAATGGGTCATGACTAGAGAATAAAATCCCGGGATCTCGGGATCCCGGCCGGGTTTTGATCCCGTAAATCCCGGGACTTTACTTGGCTAATCTCGGGATTTTTGGGGATTGCCAGTTTGCATTCGGTAATCTGTTGCGGCTTGACAATGACCTTACCTAGATTATATTAAGGGCACTTATTACATAAAGATAAAAAATCAACCTTAGGTACGCCGTACGAAAAAACGACACAGCTACAGCCCAAATAATATGTAACTTAGAAGAGACTTTCCCGCCCGGCATACTTCAATACAATACTGTTAAAGTAATTCCCTAACGGGCCAACGGGTGAATCACCCGATCACCTCATATGATATATCATAATATTGTTGCGATGGATTCCCCGTCGGGGATTCCCTGTACGAAAGTATAAATACGCTTATTAGGATTTACTTCTTTCATTTATTATTCTACCAGTCTAAATTTAATAGTCAATTATTGGAAAAAGTTATTTTAAATGGCGGGAGACTTTGTTTAACATAAAAAAACAGTGATACGTCGTCAGCGTTGAGTTATGCTAAATGTAAGCGATGCCCTGCCATTCTCAAGACTTTGGGTGAATCGACTAAGAGATTACATACACATTTGTCATCAAAACATAACATTAAGATTTTAGCTGACGTTAATCGTTTAACAGTTTTAACAAGTCAAGATTCTGAAAATCTGAACACAGCACCGCCGCCAGCTAAACTAAAGTTAGAAGATTATTTTAGTAAAAGTGCCGACGATAGCCTGGATGATGTTTCGGCAAGAATGATTGCATTAGATGGATTTCCATTCAGTGTATTCATAACTTCAGATGATTTGAGAAAATTGCTCTTAGCGAAATACACGGATTTACGAAAATCAGCCGTCACAATTCGAAGGCGTGTTATGAATTACAGTGAAAAAATGCAAGTAACTGCAGAATAAAAACATTTGAAAAATGCAGGTAAAAGATTCAGTCTATCTTTCGAGTGGACGTCAACGTCCAATAAACGATACATGGCCATCAACGTTCATTCACATAAAAAAATTTGGAGCTTAGGACTCGTTCCTATTCATGGAAGTATGACGACTGAAAATTGTCTTCGTATATTGAAAGAGCGTCTAAATAAATTTGATACTTCGCTGGAAACTGATATCGTGGCCACTGTAACGGATGGACCGAACGTTATGATAAAGATGGGGCAGCTTGTTTGCACTGTGTCTCGCACATGGTATCAATTTGGCCGTCTGTGATGTGCTTTATAAAATAAAGAATTATTTTCAAGACAGGCAAGACGCCCTACCTCAGACTCAGATTATACTATAAATGAACCAGCTGTGACTGCTGATTATATGAACGATAGCGATAATGACTGTCCAGGATCAGGTTTAATCTTAATGTCACAAAATGAACTTGCGCGAGAACGCATACCAGAGTTAACGAAAAATGAAAATATAAATTAGCTGATAAAGAAAATCCGCAAAGTTGTAGTGTATTTCAAAAAATCACCATTGAAAAATGATACAGTATTTCAAAAATATGTGAAGATTGAACATGGATTCTTGGACTGTAAAACCAGGTGGAATAGTCTTTTAACCATGCTGGAACGATTTTCTCTTTTAAAAACCTGCATTCAAAAAGCTCTTATAGATCTCAATCATCCAATCCCTTTAGAAAATGCTGATTTTGACTTGGTAAATGAAATTGTTGATGTGCTGACCCCAAGTAAATTCACAGTAGAAGCAATCTGTCGACGAGATGCGAATTTATGCACAGCTGATGCCTCTTTTAAATTTCTTATAAAACAATTGTCTAGCAAAAACTCAGCACTCGCCAATAAAATGAAAACATCTTTAACTGGTATGTTGAATTATTTACAAAATCCACGAAAAGATGATGAAAATCAGTTATTATCAGATTTGAAATGACTTGACTTATTTCCAGTTCCTACACAGGCTTCAGTGAGGGCGCAAATAAAGAGTATTGTTAAAACACTAAATAGTCGAGATGACACGGAAGAGGAAGACAGGTCAGGATCACAAACAGATGATGAGCCAAGGCAACAAACTTCCGAACCCCAATTGACACTAAAGGAAATTTTACAGCTGGAAATTAATAAGAGCATGGAATCCCCAGATCCTGAAGTACAAAATGAATCGGGGTTGGTAAATAGTATTAGACGCGAAATGAGCCTGTTCGAAAATGGAGGAGTTCGTGAATATCACTTAGAATTAGCATATAAGTATCTATTGTATATTCCTCCAACCAGTGTAGAACCTGAACGAGCATTTTCAGCTCCTGCTTATGTTGGCAATAAACTACGAAGCAGGCTTGGAAGTCAAGCATTGGATGCGTTGATATTTCTGCGATTGTATTTTCGAAATTCTAAATAGTTTTTTGTATTGCCTTTTTTGTTTCTTATTTTAGTATATTGTGTATTGTATTGCGCAACAATATTAATAAATAATTTTTAAGAAATTAAATAAGTTTTTTTTTAATTTGAGCCCAATTAGAAACCACATAATCTAAGCCCGAGATTAATCCCGGGATTACGCTTCAAAAATCCCGTAATCCCGTAATCCCGGGATTACGCTTCAAAAATCCCGTAATCCCGTAATCCCGGGATTACGCTTCAAAAATCCCGTAATCCCGGGATTGAAACATGTTCGGGATTGTATTCTCTAGTAATGACAACTTGCCCAGCTTTTTAATTGCCGACGGTGCTATTTTTTTTTTCAGTAAAATATTCGAATTACCGTCGTATATGTAGCATTTATTTCATTCACGTCACTTCGCAAAAATGCAATTAATTTGCCAACTACAGGCACAATATATTACCTGTTCTGAATGTAATTTGAGGCTTTTCCCGTGATGAACTTTAGTCCCTTAATAGCTTAATGGTTAAGAGAGTGGTCTGGCAAACCAGGGGTCGCGGGTTCGAATCCTGCATAAGGGCGAATTTTTTTTTCAATAAAAAATTTGATGGCGGTTCGTGGGCGATGAGTCATCGGCCTTTCGTGCCCGGTTCCTAGTACCATAGTAACTAAATGCGTATTATATTTATCAGCACGTAAAATAACACAGGCCTGCGTTTTTAACTTTCTAAAAATTGTTTTAAATTTGATAGCTGATTCTTATGTGTTTTTGGGCACTGAATCCAAATATGAACTCTATTTTTCTCCATCACGTAAGGATTTTTCATAAAAAGGCTTCAAATTATATTTTTTAAAAATTAAAAATAATTTTTAGTTACATTTTGAATTTATTTACAAAGGATATAAAAAACGAAATTACTTACAAATATCGTTAAATCTAATGAAAAGAAACAGTAAAATACTATTTATGTCTTTACAAGTCCATATAATATCTTTTTCTTTGTCTTTCCATACTCCTTTTTGTGCTTTTTCATCTGTAATCTCGTAGTGGGCCATCCCTTTTAACATCCAACAATAATCAGCTATCATGCTTATATTCCATCTTCCTTGGTATCTTCTCTCCATCTCTTTTAGGTCTTGGTGAAACCTTTCCCCCTGCTCCTCACTTACTGCACCAAGATTTTCAGGGAAGTAGTCGACATGCGAATCTAGAAAATGCACCTTCAAACTCATGTTACAGCCTAAGGTTTTAAGTTTTTCTAACATATTTTGCACAATATTTTTATAATCTTCATGTTTTTTGTTGCCAAGAAACTTTGTAACCACATTTTTGAAGGCTTTCCATGCTTGTTTTTCTGCTTCCTCCATTTTAGATTCAAAATTTTCATCTTTCATAAGCTTTCTTATATCCGGCCCACCAAAAACACCCTCCTTTATCTTTGCTTCTGACAAGCGAGGAAACTGGCTGCAAAGATACTTGAAGCACTCTCCATCTTTTTTTAATGTCTTCACAAATTGTTCCATTAACCCTAGTTTTATATGTAATAGAGGAAGCAAAACTTTGCTCGGGTCTACTAAACTTTTTCTTTCAATGTTTTTCATTCCAGGTTGTAAGGTTTGTCTTGGTGGCCACGTCTTTTTACAATAGTGCTGCTTTCTATCACGACTATCCCACTCACACAAAAAAAGGATATTTAGTATAACCGCTTTGTTGTCCAAGTAACAAAGAAAGAACTTTCAAATCACCACAAATTGTCCAGCCTTGATCCTTGTAACGAATTTTAATTAAAAGTTGCTCAATATTTTCATAACACTCTTTTAAATGAACTGAATGTCCCACTGGTACGGAAACATATTTACTTCCATTGTGTAGAAGAACGGCCTTAAGGCTCCTTTTTGAAGAGTCAAGAGTCTCCATTCAGAAACATTATATTCTACGTGGAATTGTTCCATGAGCTCGGGTACATCATTACAGAAAACTAGTGCATCTTCTTCGGAATAATATCGAGCAAACTCTTTTTCTCTGTTCCTAAACCAGTAAAATGTTGTGCTAGGTGCTAACAATTTTTTTTCTTTCAACCTTGAGCCTAAAAGCTCAGCTGAGTCCTTAAGAAGGTTTAAGTCCCTCACCAAATCATTTAATTCAGATTGGTCAAACAGTTTTTGCTCATCACTTCCAGTATCATAGTAATCTCTTCCCTCATCCAGTTCACTTGCGCATGTACGTGAAACCATTTCGTCATCAGATACATCATCTAATGTATCTGGTAGTGAAGGAACAGGTACTTCTGGTCCATGAGATATAGGACGTGTTGCGGATCGAAGGTTTGGGTAAACGATGTCCTTTTTGTTTTTTAAATTGAATCCGTGTACTACACACGAACAAAAATAAAAATCATCGTTATGATTGATCGGTTCTCTCCAAACCATAGGCACTCCAAAGCGAAAAGACTGTTTTTTTCCTTGTGACCACTGGCGAAGCTCTTCAACGCACACTGAACAAACCTTATGAGGAGCCCAAGGTTTGTCTTGGTCTCCTAATTTCACATCAAAATATGCAAAATATACTTTTTTTACAAAATCTGTAATGTTCCTTTGTTGTTTTTTTACTGTAAACTTTCCACAAATATAGCAGAAGGAGTTGGGTATATTGACACAGCCTCTTGATGCCATTGGAATTTAATTTTAAAAAACTCGTAAAATAAAAATTAAATTAACTCAGGAACTAATCACAAATGCCAACTAATTACGCAAATTCACACCACAGTTGTAAAGAAGATATTGAATGAACTAACTGTTTTGTCTAGAATAGCAATATGTTTATAGTGGAGGTGGGGAGGTAGACATGCAGTAACAGGAAGATGATGAGTCATGTCTTGCGACATGCTCAATTATTTCTATTTGTAACTTCTTTATCATAAATCTAGTGTATGTTTATTCAGAATATCAACTACTTGCATCATCATAAGTAAAAAAATTATAATAGTTTATTTAAACAACGGTTTAACAAAATTGTCCTTTTCAAAAAGACTAATACATGCAGATAGGTCAAAAAACCCCAGATTGTAAAAAAAACCTTACGTGATGGAATTTTTTAAATAATTTTCCCATTTTCAGCACCAAAAAATCAATTGAAATCACTGTATAAAATCCAGACAATTTTACCATCGCAGGCCTATGTAATTAATCGTCATTTTGTGATGAAATATTTTCGTTGACAAATACATACATGCCATAGATTACTTGTTTTATGACGCAAAATTTATTCGCCATAAAATATTTACAAACTTCTATACAGAAGATCCCGAAACAAGTTATAAATCGAAATTTTTATGTAAATGCAACGTGGGTTATAAGATAAGAAATTGTTGACAATTTGATCGTAAAAATCGTAAATTCTACAGTCGCTTGCGTTGCTGTTCCAGTTTCCCAGTTTAGCTACGAGTTCGTGAATGGTAGCCCTGTTTTTTGTGCGTGTGTATGTGTGTGTATTGTACACAAAATAATTTCCTTAGAGCTAGAATAGGTTGCGGAAAATAACAAGGTCGCCGTTGATTATTAATCTAATAATAAACCTTTTCCGAGTATACGATCACATGAAATATAAAAGGGGGTATTGTTGTTGAATTGAGTCTGGAAGCAACTCGCGCCCATATACATATACGGAGGGATAAATATTTCAAGACGTCGACCCTCAAGTTTTAAACGAACATGAAATGGGTTGGACGAGTTTTGGATGCAATGATTTATAGATATGTCGCGTTTTCTAAATTCACTCTTCCTTTTACAATGAAGCCGTATTCCAAATTTCTAGCGCCCCAGAGCATAACCAATAAGCACGTAATTTATCGTTACAGCAATACTTTTATAATTCAAGAAACGAACTAAATGAATAATTAATGGTTTTATCATTTTCGGATGAACTTTCTAATTAAAACTTTGTTTTTACCCTACTTTATGTGCGTGCCCTTCTCATAAACATAATAGAATCCCTTTAATTTTGGAAACCGTTCTAGCACTTAATTAATCTTGCATATATTTATTTATGTAAGAGACAACACCTTACGTATGTTATCAAGAAGTAAATTAAGGGATACCCCGACACCTAACGTTTACAGACAGAGTTAAGTAAGTTGAATCGTATAATGTTTTAATCAGGACCAGGAACACAAGAGTACGAGGGTCACCTTTTATATTTTTACAAAATCTGGGAAGAAAACAAAATTTTTGTGAACAAACTCTTTTATTGTAAATATTCTTTCTACACTTTACGACGCTATTTTATTCTAATTTTTCATAGAAAAAAAATTCGCCCTCAAGTAGGAATCGAACCCACGACCTCTGGCTTGCCGGACCATTGCTCGACCACTGAGCTGTTGAGGCGTGAATTAGAAACTATTATGGGGATGCTTTGAGTTACATTAAAGGAAACAGATGAATATATCTTGCCCGTAGTACGGCAGTTGTGCAAATTAATTGCGTTTTCGCGAAGTAATATAATTGTAAATATTCTTTCTACACTTTACGACCCTATTTTATTCGAATTTTTCATAGAAAAAGATTCGCCCTAAAGTAGGAATCGAACCCACGACCTCTGGCTTGCCGGACCACTCGACCACTAAGCTGTTGAGGCGTGAATCAGAAACTTTTATGGGGATTCATTGAGTTACATCAAAGGAAACAGATGAATATATCTTGCCCGTAGTACGGCAGTTGTGCAAATTAATTGCGTTTTCGCGAAGTAATGCAATTGTAAATATTCTTTCTGCACTTTACGACGCTATTTTATTCGAATTTTTCATAGAAAAAAATTCGCCCTCAAGTAGGAATCGAACCCACGACCTCTGGCTTGCCGTACCATTGCTCGACCACTGAGCTGTTGAGGCGTGAATTAGAAACTTTTATGGGGATGCTTTGAGTTACATCAAAGGAAACAGATGAATATATCTTGCCCGTAGTACGGCAGTTGTGAAAATTAATTGCGTTTTCGCGAAGTAATGTAATTGTAAATATTCTTTCAACACTTTACGATGCTATTTTATTCGAATTTTTCATAGAAAAAAAAATCGCTCTCAGGTAGGAATCGAACCCACGACCTCTGGCCTGCCGGACCATTGCTCGACCACTGAGCTGTAGATGCCTCTACCTCACTGTAGCTCACATGTTGATCGTATTCAGCACAGCATCGATGTTTTTTGGAATCACAACAATTTTTGGTCGATCCTTACGTGATTCATCACTCGCTGAGGCTGTAATGTGGGGACGTGGGCAGCATCGCCATGTGACCTGTAATGTCAGATCACTTAACTAGTTCAGGATCGCCATGTAATGTAGCCCGGTCCTGCGTGGCTACATCGCTGCGTTGGTACGCAGATGCGTTGATGTATTAAATAATAGGCAGGTGAAGTTGGTATAACATCGTATAATTAAATAACACTTATAACGATATAACATTTACTATTTACATAACTAACAATAGGACGGTAGTCAAAAGGAGAGTTCTATCTCACACTCGCTATGTCGTACTGTCTATCTAACTATGTCTGATCTCTGACTCTCTGATGGAACGTCTTATATACATTAGAGTGTTCTCCTTTTGACTATGTCCTTACTTTACTATCAACAAGTGGTGCAAGTGTGTAACTTGTAATTGAGAATGCTTTGCGTATGTAAATCAGATGGACCGAGGTCATGATTTTGAATACAATACAAAGAAGACCAGGGCCGCACCTTGACTACGTCAAGTAATACAAAACATTACCCAATTAGGTTATCACAAAGCACGACCATGACGAAATTCTGCAAACCAATTGTAAACCATCTTCTCTGATGGTACATTACCAAAAGTTGACCGAAGCGATATAATGCATTCTTGTGGAGTTAGGCCTTTTTTATTATCGTAAAGATCATCCAACGAAAACCTTCACGAGTAATCTCCATTATTTTAGAAGCTCACTGTCTTAAAACTGCCACTGTCAACAAACTACTTACTCCATTTCTAAGCTATCGCGGATATCTCATTGACAAATTTCAAACTTTAAGAATATAGTGATTACATATGTAAAACAGCATTTTATTTTTTTCTATACATAATTGAAGAGATACTGTATAGCGGTATATATATGGAAGTAGGCATGTTAACAGCGCCATAAAGAACTGCAACTTGACTGTGTCAATACTATCAGTTGTATTAACAATGGCGTGCAACAATGTGTCAAATTCCGTTTGCATACCATATAATTATTATATTTCTCTTCGATGAAAGTGTAAAAGGGACTGATATTTATCACAGACTTCATGAACAGTTTGCAGAAGAGTATTTATCACTCGAAACTGTGAATCCTTCTATGATAGCCGTGAACGCGTGTTGAACTTGCTATACCCTGCCCATCTAGTGTCTGTTGTGATTTGAGAACATTCAAAAAGTTGACCAGGTAATCCGGAGCAATAGGCGAATATCTGTGAAGGAAATTGCTAAGATTGTAAACAGTAGTGTTTATAGTGTTCTCACTATTGTCTATGACAAGCTTCAATTTAGCAAAATTGCGACAGGTCAGTTACAAGACAATTTTCTGTGGAACTACAGCAGAGAGTATATAGCTCTGTTAATATCTGAAGGCACTCAGGATGCGCGAGGCGTGGCTAAAATACGGCTATCTCTTTCGTTTCATGTTGTATTATCCTTTTTTGTCCTAAAATTGTTATCTACACAAGTGCCATCAGATTTTAACCGAGCTATACTACAGATTTGCAGAGAACTCCGGCTCCGCTACGAGTATGAAGGCAATTATCTTCTTCTTCTTCTTCTTCTAATTCTGGGTTGGACATCCAGGACGTTCACCACGCCCAGACACTTGAGCACAGTGCTCTTTGTACCACCCCCAATAAATTTCTCAGTTACACTCTAATAGTCTTGTGTTCTCGATAAAATCCACTATCCTGCTCAGGGGAAGTTTGAGTACCCTCGTAGGATTCAATAGATCTCTTCCGAAATATTTTTGTATGAGTCCCTTCAGTTCCCTACAAGCGCATATTATATGAAGGCTAGTTTCATCCTGTTTTTCACATCTCTTACACCAGGACTCGCTAACGAAACCGATGCTGTACAGATGCTTCCTTAATAATAATAATAGTAGTATTCTTTATTGTTCAACAGAAATACTCCAATTACAGAATAAAACATACCCTAAATATATACATACAGTGTATTATAATATAATTACATATAATGTACTATTAAAAAATAATAGTAAATAAAAATAAAAATACAATTCAAGTACAAAACAAATAACAAATGACAATTCGTAGACATATGTAGAGTAGTTAAAATTACTTTAATTCACAGAAAGAATGGATAATTTATTAAGGTTGTGTACATATGAAGCAAATGGGCTTTAAGCAACACATTGTATCTTAAAGGACAATGTTCGGTTATTAAGCCGGTAATAATTTTAATTTTTTTTTTGTGATTACAAATTAGGTTGGCTGAAAACCTAGTGTCCAGCTCCTTTAGTAGTTTTTTAGTATGTAGTTGACCTTCCATTAGCTTCAATTTCATTTTATGTATTCTTCCTATACATAATTAGATCTCCCTTCTGGCGATTCATAGGAACTTCATGGGACCAGAACCTGTATGTGGGTTCTGGTCTCATGAAGTTCCTATTAGTACCTTCCTTGGACTGTTCTTCAACTATCTCAATGGTAGGAAATGATTTTTTTTGTCACCTATCATCGAACCAGAAAACAAGGATGTTAGCATGGAACAGCATCACCCATCTCACTTCCGCCCAAAAAATTCAAAACTCAACCATTGACTGGCAAAGTAGTGGCGATTGTATTCTGGGACGATATTGGACCAATTTACGTAGATTTTCGCGAAGAAGAAAAACAATTAATTCAGCTTATTGCAGTGTGCTTCTCGGCAACGCTGTTAGCCATAGGAACAAAAAGAGGCAGTCTCTTAAGCAAGAGCGTTATTCTCCTACACGATGACCCCCACCCATATACAGCCCATCTAACTTACAACACATCGGCTAAATTAGATTGGGAAGTATTAGTTCACCCTGCAATATAATGTGGACTTGATGTCGAGTGACTATCATCTCTTTGGTCCGCTCAAAATGTTCTTGGGTGGCAAGCAATTTGCCTCTAATGAGGAAGCTAAAATTTCTTTTTTAAATTTTGTCCTAAAATTTCGATTTACCTTATAATTTTACAGTGTCTGGTTTGTTTTCTATGTGGTCGGTGTAAAAACCGTTGTTTCCCTTCATCTCTGAATGGGACAAGGTGAAATATTTCTCATCAGTCATTATAATCAGTTTATTGACAAAATGGATGTGTCTTAGCAAACGACAATACCTGGGTATTTTTTCTAACTTGGTTGCAATATATTTTGTCGCTTTCCTTCGTTTTCGAAACACCGCGTTATTTAGGGAAATTATTCGAAAAACAGGTCTTTGAAACGTAGAATCTTCGACCTATTTTTCACTATCCTTAATGGCTTCACGCATTCTTTGTTACCTCACTTGGCTCAAAATTCTTGGTCGACCACTTATGGGCAAATTAACGCAAGATTTCCCACTTCACATTCCTTTATGGTTTGATAAATTGTTGATAGACAAATATCTTGTTCACTATAAATGGCAACAATATCACGCTTGGGCATTCGCCCAACTAGATTGTACATTCCTTTAGGAGTGTCTAATTTATAAGACATTTCGCTGAACCAGATTACAAGAACTAAACTGTCATAATTGAAATAAGTTAATTGTAATGTATGACTTCCAGCCACAACTTAACCAAGCGACATTTAGTACAACTACAAATCATCTAAAATTTTTCCGAAAACTTTGGGACCGTAAATTATACTTGTCAGAGGTGGAACTGGAAATGAAGCTTCTATAGCAGGGGTCTCCAAACTTTGAAGCCTTAGGGCCATAATGATTTTTTTCAGTATGTTCCAAGGCCCATAACAGTTTTAATTTTTCTGCCCTTAACTATATTTCTAGACTAGTCGCAAAGTGCGTGATCTAAGGAAACATACGCTTTTTTTGCATTTCAATTACTATTGTGTATTGTGACACTTAACGACATCTAGTGGCGAGTAGTGGTACTATGTATTGTACTATGTACTATCTATTTCAGCTACCCGCTAACAGCTAACAGGTGGCATTAGTTGTAATTAAATATTTCGGAATTATCGCGTTGGTTCGAGAAAGTTCTGGTTCTGGCTAGTGTATTCCGATCACTTCGAGATGGCAGTAATTGTCTGCGTAGGAAAGGCGAAGGAAGCGAAACTGTCTATTGTGAAATAAAGTAACACCCGTACATAACAGTATTTTGATTTGACTTATTGTTGAATGCAGTGAATACAGTGAATGCAGAACGTTCAAAGATAAATGGAACTTTCAGTATTGTGATTGAGTCCAGTAATAAGGTGCTATGTTTAATTTGTAATGAAACCATAGCTGTTCTCAAAGAATATAATATTAAACGGCACAATGAATCGAAACATCTTCAAAATTACTCCAAATATCCAGGAAGTTTGCGAACGGAAAAATTTGAAGCTATGAAGCGCGGACTGAAATCGCAGCCATATTTGTTTACCAAAGCGAATACTGAACAAGAGTCTGCAACTCGCGCCAGCTTTCGTGTGGCTCTTGAAATCGGAAAACATGGAAAACCATTCACCGATGGAGAAATGATAAAAGAATGCTTGATTGCAGTAGCTGAAGAAATATGCCTCAAAAAGGTAAATTTATTTAAAAGTGTCAGTTTGTCACCAAACACCGTGGCTCGGAGGGTGAAAGACATCGCAGAAAATATATCATCTCAACTGTCTGACAAAAATGGACATCTTGAGTGGTTTTCTCTAGCCTTGGATGAGTCAACAGATGTGTCAGATACTGCTCAGGTGTTTATTTTTATTCGCGGGGTAGATAAAAGCTATGAAGTGTATGAAGAACTTCTTGATATTGATAGTATTCACGGCACGATAACTGGGGCAGATATTTTTAAGGGAGTTGAAAATGCCACTAATAAAAAGAACCTCCGATGGAAAAACTTGAAATCTATTACAACTGATGGGGGCAAAAATATGTGCGGTAAAAATAATGGAGTGGTTGCACTTGTGTCAAAGGCTGCAGAAAGTGATGGTGGTTCAAAACCATTAGTCTTACATTGTATCATTCATCAACAGTCCTTGTGCGGAAAATGTTTGGATATGTCTGAAGTTCTAAAACCAGTCATATCAGTTGTTAATTTCATCAGATCCACTGGGCTGAATCACCGACAATTCGGCGAATTTATTGAAGAGATTGGAGAAAATGACTTACCATATCATACTGCCGTACGCTGGCTTAGTTGCGGAAAAGTCCTTAAGCGCTTTTTTGAACTTCGAGCAGAGATCGACATTTTTTTGAATTAGAAGCATCGCCCTTTTGCCGATTTAGAAAATAGTGAATGGTTCTGGAAGTTAGCATTCTATGTCGATTTGACAAATCATATGAACGAACTGAATTTGAGATTGTAAGGTGAAAATCAGCTTCTCCCTGATTTATACACCAATATCAAATCCTTCAGGCAGAAAATAATACTATTTCAATCGCAATTACGTAAAAAATGTTTCACATGTTTTAAAACATGTGAAATATTCAGCCACAGTACAGAGACTGAATTTCCCGTCGATTTTGCAATCGAAACTTTGAGTGCTTTAAAGATAAATTTTGATACTTGTTTCTCAGACTTTGATGTCATTGCGAATGAAATTAAGCTTTTTCAAAATCCTTTTGATTCTGACATTGAGACACTGGCTCCGGAAGTCCAAATGGAAATTATTGATTTACAGTGCAGTGATACGATTAAGAACAAATATCAAAATTCATCTTTGTTGGAATTTTATAAGTCTTGGTACAATTTGATAATTTGCATAAATTTGCTCGTGGGTTGTTTTCTGTTTTTGGTACTACTTACTTGTGTGAGAAAACGTTTTCCAAGATGAAAGACACAAAGAATGTTTACAGATCTAAATTAACCGATGAGCATCTTAAGTCTCTTTTAATAATTAGTACAAGTAAAATTGATCCACAACTACAAACTATTGTCGGTGGAAAATCACAATTACATAAATCTCTGTTTTACTGTGATTAGTGGGATTCATTTCATTTATTTGTTAGTTATTAATATGCTTAAGCTTAGATACTTCAGTTAAGTTTTCTGCGTCATTATTTCTGTCGTTAAGTTTTACCTTCCAAGTAAATAAAACCGAGTAATTATCATTCTGTGTTTTTTTCTTCAACTTATCACAGCAATAGTAACAACAATAAGACATTAGCTGTCGCGGGCCAGATTGATGACACTAGTCTTAAGCTGTCGCGGGCCGGATTGATGTCACTGGCGGGCCGGAATTGGCCCGCCGGCCTTAGCTTGGAGACCCCCCGTTCTATAGCAATGACCCCATTTTATCGAACGATCTGTGCATATTTTTTTTATATTACTGCATTGTATCGGGTGTCCTATTAAGGGTGCAATTTAAAATGTCCCCACGTTCGTTTAGTTAGGTTGACGGCACTGAAACTATAACATCTTTCATTTGTCATTTTGTCGATTAGTAGCCATGGAGCATTATATGACGGAACAACGCGCTACTGTTGTGAAAACGCATTATAAACAGTTCACAGACTTCGTGGAATTTTCGGTCGATGAAATGTATCAAATCTGTCAACAATTGAAAGACTAATTAAAAAATTCGAGGAAACTGGTTCGACTGTTAACAGAAAAGTAGGCGTACGTCGTCGTAACATCCAATCTCTCGAGAATATTGCAGTATTGCGTAAAAGTGTTACCGAAAATCCAAATCCAAATCCAAAGTGTTACCGAAAATCAAAAAATATCGATTCGTCGTCGTTCTGAACAGCTAGATATTTCGAGAAGCAGCCTGCACCGAATACTCACCAAAGATCTGCATATGCACGCGTACAAGATGCAGTTGTTACAAGAACTCAAGCCAGCAGACTGTGGACAGCGTCGAGAGAGTTTTGTTAATTGGGTTTTGGAAAACCAACAAGAGGACGACGATTTTCAAGTCAATCATCTTTAGCGATGAGGCGCATTTCCAAATTAATGGGTACGTCAACACTAAAAATTGTCAGATTCGGGGCGAGGAGAATCCTCGAGTGATTCATGGAAAGCCATTGCATGCAAAACGAGTTACTGTCTGGTATGGATTCTGAGTTGGAGGAATAATAGGCCCCTACTTTTTCGAAAATGGTGCCGAACATGCAGGAGCAGTGAATGGTGTACGCTATCACAACATGCTGAGTAAGTTTTTGTGGCCACTGTTGGATGGAATGGATGTCGAAGGAATGATGATTCAACAGGACGGGGAAACCTGTCACACGGCGCGCGAAACAATGGATTTTTTGCGAGAAAAATTTTCTGGACGAATAATCTCACACAATGGCGACCGGATTTGGCTCCCTCGTGCGATTTGACCCCGTGCGACTTCTTTCTTTGGCGCTCGTGTATATGCCAACAATCCACGAAGAATTCCTGAGCTGAAGGCGGAGATTAGACGTGTTATTGGTGAAATAAAACCACAATTATGCGCAAAAGTCATCGCGAATTTTGCAAAAAGTGCAAGAGTGTGTCAGCAGAGTCGTGGGGGACATTTGTTTGATATTGTGTTCCACGCTTAACCGCAGTGTGTGTAGTTTATACTAAAATTTAAAAAAAATTACACTTTTTGAATATATGATGTCTATTATTATCAAAATTTCGTAATGAATAGCTAGTGTAATAGTGTAATAGCTGTAATAATTAAACTTTAAACATTAATAAATATGCTATCAGTAACTAACACGTATTTTTAAATATTAGAATTTTATTAAAACTTTCATTTATTAAAAGCTACTTCTTCTGTAATCTATAAAACAATTTTCTAAAAATAATAAAACAAAATAAAACGATAACTTTGTTATACCACTTTATAAAGTGGTATAACAAAGTTATTGTTTTATTTTATTTTATTATTTTCAAAATGAATTACCACAAAGTTACGGCTACCAGTAATAAATAATTTTCTTTTTCATATTTAAACTCTTAGGTCTACAAACAAGTTAATCCCATTATCATGCATTTAAATACCTCGGCATTCTTTTAAAGTTATTGGACACGTGTCTTCTGCAATTGAAACATGTAGCTTAGCATGCAAAACATACTTAAGTCTTTTAATCTGTGTGTGAATTATATAAATCGTTAGCATTTGCGAAAGCACAGTTTAATACTTGATCGCTGCTAAGGAAGTTATTTATGCTAGATTAGATTATTTCGATTCGGCAAGCGGTTGTCTGAAACCTCGTGTTTATACACAAACTAAACTAATTAAACTAAGCAACTAAAATGTAGCTAGCGAATACAATCGCATTTGGGACAGGATTTTGGACTGCAAGTTATTATTGTCCAGAATGTATTACTTAGCTATAATATCTAATATTCGAAATAGTAAAATACCGATGCCTCTGAATCGGCTTACTAAAAGAAAACGCTCTGCTTAAAGTCGGCCGAGAAACAGAATTCAAATAATTCCTACTGAAACTACTGCTCGATTTAGTTTAATGTGGGAAATGAATAAGCTAGGCTTGAATAGTTTTACGTTAAATAAATAATTTTATTTTTAACTTGTCTATAATTGGTTGTTTATATCTGTGATACGCGATATACAGGCTGAGTTTTTCTGAATGTTTAGCATTGGGATCTCAGAAACTACTGGAGATAGAAAAACGCTTAAATGGGGAAAGATGCGCAGTTTTACGAGTTTGATTTAAAACTGCTTTTGTTTCTCCGATAACTTTCATGGCTTATTAGATATTCAAAGAAAACAAAATTTTACGATTTTCTTTAAACATGCTTAGCATCGTTAATAGTAATTTTAGAGAAAAAGTGTTCAGACAAAAGTTTTAGATAATTTTACGTCAAATAAAACTATGTAGCTAATATTTTTTTTCGTTCACCATTATCGAGTTATGACACAAAATTGTGTTTTTTTAAATGGAAACCGTAGCTGGTTTTGACATCATTGAAAAGCTTATTTTTTGCTGATTACAATGATATAAGGTTTGATATGGCTATTTTAAAAAATAAAGAGGATATAGACATTTTTATGGTTTTTATTGAAAACAATTGAATTTCGAACTGATAAAATACAAGCCAAACGAAAACTTATTTTGAAATCTTATGTAGTAATAAAATGAAAACTATAAGAACTGTTATTAATGGCACACAACATTATTAATGTTCAAAGATACCTCCATTATTATTAATACACAAATTGCATCTCTTCACAACATAATTTGTAGTATTGCGGACTTTACGCCTATCGATGTTATTAAAAGCAACCAAGACAGCTTCTTTTAATCGTCGATTGTTTCATATGTTCTTTTGTATACTGTGTCCTTTAGTACACCATAAATCAGGGGATCTAGCCGGCCATTCAATGGGTGCATTTCATCCATTGATTAGGGAAGTTCAAATTTAAATAATTTCTAACATTCAGTTGATTGTGCGGAGGCGCTCCGTCATGTTGAAAACATTGCAGCATTGCTCGGGTTCTAAAATTTAAATTACCTAACATTTCCTCGAAATCTTGTTGTAAAAAATTAAGATAACGATTGCCAGTTAGTGATCCATCAAAAATAAAAGGAGGAAGAACAGTTGATCCTATAACACCACACCAAACATTAAACCCAAATTTAATTTGTGGTCTCCTATGTTCAACGTGAAGTGGATTTGTTTGAGACCATATGTGCTCATTGTGCCTATTAAACATTCCACAATTTGTGAAACGAGATTCATCAGTCCATAATATTTTCATTGAAAAGTGTGGATCGTTTTGACACTGATCTTTAAACCATCTACAAAAAGCTATTCGTCTGATGTTATCACCTTCATGTAAAGTTTGTGATACTGATAATTTATAGGGACAAAATTTATGCTTCTTCAACACTCTGACAATAGTGCGTTGAGAGGAGCCTATTTCTGTTGAAATTTGTCGGGTCGATGTAGATGGATTCTGAGCGACACTTGTTAATATGTTTATTTCTCTATCTTCATCCATCCCTTTTTTTTTATTTTGGTTTAACGAACGAACCATAATCTGCTAAATTATCCCATAATCTTTTAAAAGTAGGTAGCGACGGCTGACGTCGATCAAAATAATTTTCAAAATAAACTTCAGCAGCTCTAGTAGAATTTTTCTGGCACTGAATGTAACATTCAACCATATCACGCTTTTCTACGTTAGAAAATTCCATAGCCAATGCAAATTTATGATTAACGGCCGTTTGTACCGCTTATAGTTAAGTTACAATTAAATTAATTAATAGTTAATTGTCAATGTTTGACAATTAACTTGACTTAAAAGTAAAAATTAACAGCTCTCACTTCTGTGACTCAACGTGAAAGCAATGTTAGTATATTTATCTCGACTGCTCCAACAAACACTATTGTAACTCAGATTTTTCGTTTTTTGAATTACAAAACACCAAACATTTTTTTTTAAAGTTTTTATCTTATAGAGTGAACAATCATAGAAATGTCTATATCCTCTTTATTTTTTAAAATAACCATATCAAACTTTATATCATTGTAATCAGCAAAAGAAAAAGCTTTTTAATGATGTCAAAACCAACTATGATTTCAATTAAAAAAACACAAGTTTGTGTCATAACTCGATAATGGTGAACGAAAAAAAAATATTATCTACATAGTTTTATTTGACGTAAAATTATCTAAAACTTTTGTCTGAACACTTTTTCTCTAAAATTACTATTAACGATGCTAAGCATGTTTAAAGAAAATCGTAAAATTTAGTTTTCTTTGAATATCTAATAAGCCATGAAAGTTATCGGAGAAACAAAAGCAGTTTTCCCCATTTAAGCGTTTTTCTATCTCCAGTAGTTTCTGAGATCCCAATGCTAAACATTCAAAACTCAGCCTGTATAACCCCATTCATTTCGCTCTAGGGCATAATAAGTAGAGACTCATCAGGCCGAAATTACGATGAACCATATAAATTGCCTATAACACAGCTGAGAGCAACATGGAGTTATTGAATAGCACTATTCATTCGGTTAACCGAACATCTGTTTTTTTTCGTTGAATTGTGATGGAATTACTTAAATTTTACAGTTAAATTCCTTTCTTCGTAGGCGTAGATAGAAGGGTGAGGAGTTTTAATAAATAATTTTATTTATTAGTTTATATTTCGTAAGATAAATAATGTACGATGAGTTAGTTTCGCTTTTTCATTGTTTTAACTGTTAACTGGAAAACAAACGGGTGGTGATAAAATACGAAATACATTTTTATTCATTTTGTAGTTCAAGTTGAGTAAAGGAGTACTGATATTAATTAGTAATACTTTCTCATGGTTCTCTTCTGTAAAATTTGTTCTCTTCGAATGAAATACATCCTTGTAGATAGAAAACGTCCTTTTTACATCGCAACTAGTTATAGGTGTATATTGGGAATATTCTTTATTTCAGCGTATTTAGTAGTTACGTAAAATTTGTTCTCTTCGAATGAAATACATCCTTGTAGATAGTAAACGTCCTTTCTACATCGCAACTGGTTATAGATGCACAATGGAAATATTCTTTTATTTCAGCGTATTTAGCAGTTAGATTTTGAGGCATTGTCCCCATACACAATTGTCGCAATGGTGTTAAATCTAGATTTCTATTAAAAACTGCGTCTACCTTTTGCCGAAGGCCATATCCGAAGTCACTTAGAAAGAAGAGGCGAACATTTCGAGCAATTGCTATAATATTAGTTTATTAGTTTTTTTTATGTAATTTCATTATTGAAACAGTTCTCTCTTTTGTTGAAATCTAAAGAACAAAAATAAATTAATCTAAAGTGCATATAAACTTTTTTGTTCAAAATCTCCTCTAGAACGCATTGTGTAAGTTTGTCGGTTACCTCTGGGAACACCCTGTATATATAAAGCGTTTACAGGCCTCTCTGGCCCATTGCTTAGTCATGTTATTCCATTTCTTCTTATCCCTTGCCAACAATTTCCAATTCTTGAGTCCCTTCCTTTCTACATAATCGCCTCCCGCCATCTTCTCCTCGGTCTACTCCGCCTTCTCTTTCCATGAGGTACCTTCCATCCTATATCTTTAATTAACCTCTCTTCCCCTAATTTTTGAAGATGGCCGAGATGACCGGAGTCGCCGCATTTTTATGAAATGTATTACGGGAGATTCTCCATACAAATTCTAAATTTTTTCGTCCGTTCGCCTCTCCCATCCTGTTTCCGTCCTCTTTCCTCTGAAAATTCTCCTAAGTATCCTTCTTTCCCAGACCTCCAGACCTCCAGCTTATACTGCACTTTCATAGTCATTATCCACTATTCGCCGCCATATGTCAGCGTTGGTCTCAATACCGATTTATACACTTATTTATATAACTTCTTATTTAAGACATAATTATTAAATTTTTTATTTTAAATACAGTATATTAATGGAGAATATTTTTAATTTAATTATGAAAAATTATATCTCACAAGTTGTGGCCATTTTCTGCTCCGCATATTCGTGCTCTTTCCAAAACATTTTCCATAACCTTTCGCAAAACTTCAGGTGATATGTTGTTGATTTCGTCGCGTATATTATTTTTTAATTGGTGTATGGTTCGAAGCTTATTAATATAACTTTTCCTTTCAAATAACCCCAAAGGAAACAGTCTGAAGCGGTTAAATCCGGTGAACGCGGAGGCCAATTAAAATCGCTTGTACGGGAAATAATTCGTTCACCAAAGACGTCGCGTAAAAGAGCCATTGCGTCCCCCGCAGTGTGCGCTGTGGCTCCATCCTGTTGGAACCATACTTGCGGATGGTTTTCCACGGCTGGCCTTAAAAAATTTTCCAACATTGTCCGATATCTAACACCAGTGATGGAAACGGCGACACCGTGTTCATTTTCAAAAAAATATGGGCCAAATATCCTTTCCGACGAAACACCGCACCAAACGGTACACTTAAGTGGGTGTAATTCTCGCTGTTGAACTACTCTTGAATTTTCCGTAGCCCATATCCAGCAGCTTTGCCTATTAACGAACCCATTTAATTGGAAATGGGCTTCGTCGCTCATAATTAAATTATGAATAAAATCATGATTTTCTTCTGCTTTTTGACGAAAATAAATTGCATAGTCAAGTCGTTGCTGGTAATCTGTCGGTTTCAATTGTTGGACAAGCTGAATTTTGTTTGGAAACATTCTTATTGTATGCAAAATTCTCTGCAGCGACCCTCTTGAGAGGCCAAGTTGTGTCGAACGTCTCCTGGTTGATGTTTCTCCATCTTCCCGAATACTCTCCTGTACCCGTTCAATATTGTGATCCGTGTGCACTTTTCGTCGTCTGCTGGCACCAAGAAGGTTCCTTACTGTCCCTTGTTCTCGAAAATTTGCAACCAGACGGTTTATTGTTGACTCTGAGGGTCCAACTCGCACATTAAAATAACGACGATATGCACGCTGAGTCAAAACAATGGATCGTTGATTTGAGAAATAAAGTTCAACGATTTTGGCACGTTGTTCAATATGTACTGTTCCATTTTAAATTCCCCAAGTCTTCTTTACAAAATACTGAAAACAAAAAAAAAATTATAATAAAAAAGTTATAAGGAATTAAAACCCCTTCGGTCATTTTGGGCCACCCTGTATAATCTTATCTTAGTTCTTTTTGAGACCTATTTTGATTTAAGTATTCTGTTCAACTCTTCTGCACATCTATTACTTTTTGCCAGTCTTAAGTACATCTCCATGACCTTGCTACATTTGTTGTCTATTAAAACTCCTATATACATACAATTCTCTACCTCTTCAACACTTCTCCATCCTTGTTCTGCACCTTGAACGTCTTAACGCACCCTTCAGACCGCCTTTAATCTCAATATATCTGCAATTCGTTCTATTTATCTGAAGGGCCGTATTGCTTGCCAAGCAATTAACTATTTTGAAACTGCAAAAAAGATACGCCTTTGAAAAACAAAATCGACCTGTCCAAGCAATTATTTTAACTACAAGCAGGTAAAAAATATTACTTTAAGACCTTACTGTGTATTTGTATATTTAACATCGCTTCTGATACGAAATAAAAATAAATAAATAACAGTCTTCTTAGGTTGAGGTATTAATTTTAACTTTTTCTTTTCTGCTGTATATTGATCAATGTAAAAGAATTAAATTGCCACATTAATCTGTCCCATATATTAATTGAAACTTGTATAGAATTTCTTTTCCGCGAAAAGACGAAATTATCTCCCTTTCTAGGCTTCCGTTTGATTAACGCAAAAGATTTCAGTAAAGGAAGCAACAAAAATGATCGACCAAGTGCAACAGTAAATTTAAAGAAAATCCTTCATTTCTCGCATCAAGTGGAAAAGTTAAAAGAATTCTTCGAAAGTCGGAACGACATTGTTTCTTTCCTTTATTTAATCTCGCGGCAGTATAAAGATACAGAGAAAGTTTGGGCAAATTCCGAGTCGGGCATACTTATTTAAGTTGCCTTTTCCGAAGATAAAACTTAGATAACGTAAGGGGGCGAGCGCTTCCTGGATAAGAAAAGAGGGAAAGAAGAGTAATACAGGTAAAAACCACAGAGATTGAATTGAAGATGAGTGCAGGCCTTTTAGAATAATTGAATAATCCGTTTGGCGCGCACGAAAGGAACATATAATCATGAAATTTACATTCGAAACAAACGAAACTTTTAATTCCCTTTATTTTCGATTATTTACGCGTCTCTTCGGCACGTCAAAATTTGCGGAATGAAGGAAAGGTCGTCTTTAATTTGGCAAAAATAACGGCATAATTCATTTTATTACATTTTAATGAAAAGAGTTCATTTCTGTGCTGAAATATTTTATTCTTGATTTAAACGAACTTCAATGGATCGAATTATAACGAGCCATCGAAAAAAATCATAATTGGAGTAGACTGTGAAATTGGGTTGTTGGTACTTTAGCCACTTCCACATAATGACATTTATTATTTGACATTGAAACTATAAGTTTGTGTCAAATTTTTCAAAACTCTTATTAAGAAAATTAAATTTATTTAAGAAATGGTATTCAACATAGAACAAAAAGCAAAAATTATCGAATGTTACTTCCGTACAGGTGTGAAAGTAAATGGCGAGTGGCAGTATTCAATTACGGAATGCATGGCTGATTTTAGTGAAGAACATTCTGAATTAGTAACTTAAAAAAGGTATATAACCCCTGGTATATTATCCTGAATTAGTATTTGACTACAATGATTTTTACAATGTTTTGGCAAATTGTGTAAAGTTATTCAGAGAGACTGGTGGCTTCGGTCGAAAAACTGGAAGTGGATGGCCATCTAAACGTACAGCTGATAATATTGAAGCCCTTCAGCATATTATTGATGAAAATCCAAAAACATCCATTTCAGTAGTGACCCAACAAACAAATTTATCTTATGGTACGTGCCAATTCATTCTTAAAAAAGTCTTACATTGTCATCCATACAAGCTGCAATGTTTTCATGAATTTTATCCAGTGGATTATTTAAGACGAGTGGAATTTTGTCAATGGTTTCAAAATAATCTACACAATCAGGATATCCTTAACACAGTTTTTTTCACGGATGAGGACTGGTTTTATCTTTCTGAATATGTTAATTCACAGAATATGAGGTGTTGGTCCTCCGAAAATCCTCATTTTTTTGTTGAAAAAACAGTGCATCCCCAAAAACTTGGTGTTTGGGTTGGAATATGTCGAAGAAGATTGGTGGGTCCCATTTTTTTTTTAAGGTACTTACTGCCGCACGATATCGAAATGAGATACTCGGCTCATTCATAAATCAACTAGATGATGAGGAATTACAAAATGGGTATTTCCAACAAGATGGTGCAACAGCACATACGACCAGAGAAGCACTTCAATATCTCAGAGAATTTTTTGATAACAGAATAATAAGCAGGAACACTGAAATCCCATATCCGAATAGGTCTTGCGATTTAAACATATGTGATTTTTTCGTATGGCCATACATCAAAAATTCGATTTATTCAACGCCAATTCATAATCCGGAACAACTGAGAATTCGCATAACAGAAAAGTGTGAAGAGATCAACAAACTCACCGCAAATGCTGCATAAAGTTTTTGCTGGATTGCGGAGAAGAGTTGGTTTGTGTTTAGATCTAAATGGATAACATTTTCAACAACTTCTGTAGCTATATGTAAATTTTTATTATGATTTCGATATTAAATAAATTATTTGTTTTCTTTTTTGTTGTAGTATCATTTCAATGCCATAACCTTTTTTTTACAATGAAACCAAATGAAACTGTCAAGCATCAAGTAATATGTCATTATGTCGAAGTGGCTAAAGTACCAACCCAATTTCACAGCCTACTCCAATTATGAATTTTTTCGATGGATCGTTATTAAAAACGGAAATATTTCCGTCGTATTTTCTAAATTTATCACAAATAGGCGTGTAAAATTAAAAGTAAATTGTTGCATTTAGCTTGCGAAAAAGTAAATGTAATTAAACTAATTAATCACTGTTGTTTCAGTGGTACATTTCCTGGTTATTTAAAAAAACTCAGTGTTGTGCCAGTATTTAAAAGTGGTGATAAACATGTTTCGAGCAATTGTAGACCAATGCCTGTCCTTTCTGTGTTATCAAAAGTTCAAGAGTTATATTTTCAAATTAGATTGATGAATTACATAATACGTTGAAGATCATTAGTACAGCATATTAATTACGGTATTCCCTAGCACTCTATATTGGGACCCATTTTATATTATTTTATATATTAGTAATATAATATCATTTAAACATATTACATATGGTGATGAAATTTGCATTCTAGCAACAAATAAACGTTTCGATGTTTCGAATATACTTTCTGATGAGGTACTATCACAGGTAAAATTTTAGTACACAGAAATTAAATTAATTAATGTTGACAAGTCAAGTTATTAGTCTTTGGAACAAAAACATTTTCAATGATATCAAAATATTACTAGTTGGACAATGGCAGTACATATTTGAATAAAAATTGCTATCCAGACATACAAATGCGTGTTTCGTAATGCTAGAGACTCGTCAGTGCATGATGCTGAACATCGACAAAGTTTACAACCCACTTACTGCATACAGATGGTTTAATTGATATATAGAAGAATTTATCGCGGGTACATAGGTGTTAGCCCATACCCCGCTAGATAAACTTTATTTTCATTTTTGGATCTTACGTTTAAATTTTTACGCTTATATTTAGTACACTTATGACACAACATACATACAAATACACATAACATATATTATACAGGTTAGTTAAAAGTATGGAGACGGCGAATTATTGTCGTTAATATTCATTTTAGGGAATTATGTTCAATATAAAAGTTTGTTAAGATATTTTGATCTACATTTGTGATTATTTGTTTTTTATCTTCAATTGTTTTTTTAAATACGCCTGTTCGCGAATTTTTTTTTTTAATGGGAACTAGTAAATTTTGCTCTTCCATTCGATAGAGGTTTTTTTTCTCTTTACAATAATATTTTTGTTTTTTTAAATTCATTTTAATAACTTTTTTACAAGAAAAATTAAACAAATTAATTACAAAGTAAATTAAAGTAAGTGTTCAAATTGTCGTCCATTAGTAATTTGACAATGACCCAATCGATTTAAAAACCCCGAACAGAGTTCTGTAAAAAATCTCGGGGAATTTCTTGTATCGTTCTGGTAATTCGGATTTGTAAATCTTCGACGATATCGGGCTTATCTTTGTAAACTTTGTTTTTTACGTATCCCCAAAGAAAAAAATCTAAAGGACTTAAATCTGGCGTATGGGCTGGCCATTCAATGGTTCCTCGTCCAATCCATCTGTGGGGAAAAACGTTGTTCAGATATTGACGAACATTTACACCATAATGTGGTGGGGCGCCATCTTGCTGGAACCAGATACTGTCATTGGGCAGGTGTTCATTGTTTTCATGAGGATAGAGCATAGCACTAGCAGGTATTATTTCATTTTGCAATAACTGCAAATACAGAGCCGAAGTTAAATTGCCATTGATTAAAAAGGGACCGATAATATGACCGCCTAGAATGCCAACCCAAACATTAACCTTTTGAGGGTACTGCATATGGTGCTCCAAAAACCAAGAGGGATTTTGCGATGACCAGTATCTGCAGTTATGTCTTTTACTTCACCGGTAAGGCAAAAAGTAGCTTCGTCTGAGAAAAGAATATAGTTGATAAAATTTTCATTATTATTGCAAATATTTAACATTTCTTCAGAAAATTGTAATCTCCTATCAAAATCATCTTCCGTTAACTCGTGTACAAGGTGTACCTTATAAGGTTTATACTTTTCACTTCTTAAAAACGACACGATCGATGACTGAAATATTGAAATTGGCCGCTAATTGATTGGTTGATAAATGGGGATATTCAGATACAGCCAATAAAATATCCAGTTTGTTATCATCGCTTTTTGCTGTTCTAGGTCTACCACTCCTTGGCAAATCTTTAACGCTACCCGTTTGTTCAAAGCGTCTTAAAGTTTTACCAACAACGGATTTAGAAATTGGATTTCTATTTGGATGCGTATCATTAAATAAATTACTAACGTCTTGTAAACTTCTGCGTCTATCTCCATAACCCAACATCATAAGTGTTTCAATTCGTTCATGTTCACTTAAACTCGCCATTGTTAATATTAACAGCAACAAATTGCACAAATGAATTATTTCTGTCAAAGATTTGACGTACACAATAACCACTGATAAAATTATGTCGCTCAAGTTTGTTTATCGCTACGCTTCTGTCTATCTGCGATGTACCGAACATCTGAACACACACATGAACCGGCTTTTTCTTATAAAAAAGTTATTAAAATGAATTTTAAAAAAACAAAAAAAAAATTGTAAAGAGAAAAAAAATCTTTATCGAATGATAGAATAAAATTTACTAGTTCCCATTTAAAAAAAATGCGCGGACAGGCGTAACTAAAAAACAATTGAAGAAAAAAAAATTCAAATATTCTCAAATGTAGATCAAAATATCCTAACAAACTTTTATATTGAACATAAATCCCTAAAATGAATATCAACGACAATAAATCGCCGTCTAAACTTTTAACTAAGCCTGTATACATATGCAATGTCACGCATGCGTCCCTCTTCTTCGCCACAGGATACAATCTCGGGCTAATGGAGTTGAGGGCCTCATGTTTTTTATTAAAGTGAAATAAGAAGATTCCGTGCCTTTTGTCAAATTATTTCACTAGATTTTAACATTTCTTTTATTTTTGCTCTAAAGTTTGTATACTGAATATCTATTATTACTTTAGGAAGGTTGTTGTTTTACTGTTGTTGTAGTTAGTAGTTGTGTGTGTTTTGGTGGATAAATCTTTTCGTTCTGATGTGGGATATTTTGCGTGTTCTGTATCTGTGTATTTCTCTGCTTCTCTGTAAATGTATATTCATTTTTATTTTGTTCTTGTTTATTTTATATAGTAGTAACAAATTGCTAACTGTAATTAGTTGTTTGATATTTAGTTCTGAATTTCCTGATATACTGTTTCTGTTGGTGTTCTATAGTCCATTTTATAAAGGTTCTTTATAATTTTGTTTTGATGTCGTTGTATTTTTGTCAGGTTGTTCTTTGACGTATTTCCCCAAATATTTATTAGGTACGTATTATGTGACGAGAATAGTGCGTGGTAGACAGCTTTCCTTAGGTAATAATTGACATTAAATACGTGCCTAATATTTTCACTTCTTGTTTCAACTTCTTCCCCTTTCCATATCAATTTGGTTTTACTACTTTTTTTTATTTTTGGAAGGAAGAGGTTGGTGGGAAATTCATAAATTTATAGAATGTGAGTTAGTAGCAAGGTAATATCTGAAGAAGCTACATTGTAGCGAAACGTCATTGTGAATATATAGTTGTAATTTATATTGGAAATTAGTAAAAAATGTGTTTCACTTCAATCCCATCTATTATGGATTTCCTGCAAGTATCGGTACATTCAATAAACGTTTTTTTAATTTTTTTCCTTTTTCCTCTCTTTTACTTTTATTTTTCTTTCGATCTTTTTCCATTTATTTATATATTTTCGTATTTCCTTGTCCTTTATTTCTTATTATCTTCTCTATCCGTTTAACACCTCCAATAGCGGTTCTGCTCAGCATCAAATCAATTAATCGTTAATCCAATCTAACCAGGCTTAATCCGATGGCAATATTTATTTTCTTCTCGCCAACGCAAATCTATTAGTACCACTCTTACGACAAGTGTAAAACAGCAAAGCAGCCAGTGATTACCGTTGGACGATCACAGCCGTAACACACGGAAACTGTATTACGGTGTCTCTATTGAAACAACTGAACGGGTGGGGTGCTGACGTGGTCCTCTACTGGATGGTAGCCTAGCATATACCCTGCCAAATTCTAGCAGGGTCTGCCCGATGGGAAGACAGGTGTCATTCCGCCTTTGCAGCAGGGGAGAAAGGAACCAAGCTACACGGCGCAAAACACGGCGCCTCGCAATGCACATACCACTAGGACCGGCCCTGGGCGGCAACCTGGCCAGGCTGCCGTGAACAGCACGCACACACACTCGCGGTGTTTGCAGTGCCTCTGCAACAGCGGAAAACGTTAGGACGGCACAAAGTGTGGCCGTCGTCGACTGGAGCAGCCACTAAGAGCGTTGTTGCGGCTAACGACGAGCAACCCCGTGCAGACTCTGCTTCGCGGGTTTAGGCCCTGCCTCGACGGGGTGGTGGTCCGATCATCGAAGTCCTGCACGGAAAAAGAAAGAAGTTGCCGGGAAAGAGCTGGCGGCCCTGCTCAAAGGCTGGTTCTCCGATCTCTCAGAATTAGCGCGACGTGACATAAAACACATGCACGAGAGCGCTAACTCATCACATCCTTACACTTGGCGCGCTAGCACAAACATAAAACCACACACTTGCCAGCAGCGAACAACCGACAAGCCCACACCCAAAAAGAGACACAAGCTGTCAGCAGCAGACAACACAAAACTTCATACCCAGAAAGAGACGTAAGCCAGAAGTACCGGGAAAATTACAGGTTAAGTACTTTTTCAAATTAGCATGAAACAATGACTACAGCACACGCACACACACACACACATACATAAACATATACACAAGGCATGCGGTAAAGACGAAGCAGATCAACCCTGCAGACCATTTTAGTAGTTTTGATATTAGTGACTGCCGGTTTTTTCCCCTTGTTGCAGCTACCTCCATTAGTGCAGGGCCGACGCGAGGATGAATTGATCGGGATCACAGACGGGACAGGGAAGCCCCCGGACCAGAAGAGTTAAAAAATGTATATAGCAAATAATAATAATCTTTAACAATAATAGTCTTTATTGCCCAACAGGTACAAAAATCCACTAATCGATAATATAAAATTACAAAAAACATATTGCTATAGACTTTTCCCCGCAAATATTTTGAAAAGTTTAATTATTTTATTGCTGTACATTTATTTTGGATGCCAGTGTATAATTTTTGAAATTTATTATCTAAGAATGTATTTATATTTTGAACTGATATTTATTTTTGACTAGTGCAGTTGTAGCACGCCGTTTTGCCTTGCTGTATCCTGAGACATTAAAGAAACACGTGTCTTAAGCAGAAGTAAATGTTGAAAATACGAGGTGTATTGTCCATGTGTACAGTTACAGATATGTTTATTACATGTCTGTTTCAATTGTGATAAAAATCTTTGTCTTTGTTTTAAGTAGCTTCGTGATTTTGATTAATTTGTGTTTGGTGTTTTGATTTCAATACCGATTTATTTACGAGTGTGTAGAACTCGTAATTGTTTAATTTTTAGGCTTTCTAACTTAGGTGTCTCGTAAAAAAAATATATATTTTTTTCATTTACGTAAGTACTTTACTTAAAGGATATTTTCATATTTAAAAGTGTGAATACTGTATTTTCTTATGTATAATTATTTTCGTATTAATATTTAATCTTAGTTATTTGAAATAAATGACAAAGAAGGTTTTTAAAGTTTCTAGTAAAAAAAAAAATCTGTAACTTTAAAATTTTATACGTTGGTATATCAAGGGCATTTTTTCATGTGGCTTGCACATGCGTTAGAGTTTGTTTCGGGCTGTCATATCTGGTTGTTTACTTTGTTTATTGAGGGAGAAATTAAAAAGTCTCTTTGGAATTTATTAGTTTTAATTTTGCTCGGTTGTCACTAAGGAAGTTTTTTATTATATGCTACGGTCATTTTCATATAATATTTTTACCTTAATAATATTGTTTAATGTCGCAATATTAATTTTATAACGAGTGATCATTAAAATTTTCGCTCAAGTAAGCCATGTACACAAAAAGTATGTCCTAACTTAAGTTATTAGAGGAGATCTGTCATTATAATTTCAAACGTCATGATTGTTAAAAAATCATTTGAAATGCTCACTTTTATATTAATATATATATGTTTTTATATAAAGTAATAGAATATTATAAAAAATGTGTAAAATGTTCACCATTCTCCACCAAGCATAATCGCACTCTATTTCGTAGAGCATTGAAAACATTGATCAGTATTTGCGGTGAGTTATTGATGTGTTCACATTTTTCTATGATTTTATGTCTTAACTCTTGTAGATTATTAATTGGTGTTTCATAAATAATATTCTTTATATATGGCCACACAAAAAAATTCATGACTGTTAAATCACACAATCGTGGTGGATATGGAAAGTATGATTTAAAATATTGTCTGTCATTGTTTGAATAAATCATTGGCAAAATTGTGTTCTTTTTTCATAATCCGTAGGTAATAGATTTTCTACAGAAGTTAATTTATATGGATACATGTGCAAATCCTTTTTTAAGATTTTTTTGACATGTTCCATACGAAAGCCCTACTTGTTGCGAAACTCTGCGAATAGATGTTTGAGGAGATTCGCTAATAATTTGTCTGACATTTTCAATTACGTCGTGACTTCTCTTGAGAGGAGGACCGCTTCCTTTTTTCCTTAAAATACTGCCTGTTTAGCGAAAAAGATTTACACAATGCGTTAGCGTATCACGGAATGTTTTATAGCTAGGAACAGTATTTGGATATCTCTTTTCAAACTCCGCAAGGCAATTTTCTATTGAATGCTGCCAAATACCATCAATTTTTTGAGATGTCAGGAAGTAACATTCTACCATAAACGCTTTATGCATATCATTAAAGGCCATTTCTTTTTCTTTTGATGAAACTTTAATAGTATATTAAAAAACGAGTTTCATAAGGCACCATTTTGCCGCACGAGATCAGTTTAGAAAACGAGCCGCTTGCGGCGAGTTTTCTAAAGAGCGAGTGCGGCAAAAGGCCTTATGAAACGAGTTTTTTATACTATTTTTTCTATTTTGCGTTTTTTACATTCATAAATTGCTTAAATTGGAATTATTTAATTTGAAAGTTCAGAGTTCAATTTTTATATAAAGCATGCAGTTGGTCACATTGATACTTGACATTTTCAAATTTAAATCTTGCTATCCGCGAAGTATATTATATTACATATTATTTATTAATTTTCGTTAACATTACTTGATATTTCATTTAAAAATATAAACATGAGTGACATAGAAACATATATATGTTGTTGACAATTGTATACAATATACGTTGTTTGTATAAAATACGGATATATATCATATCTTTCAAATGTACATAAATTCTTAAAATCAAATGACAGCAATGATATTTATTTCTGTATTCGAACAACGCCAACATTGAAAAATGAAAAAAAGCGTATCGAAATGAAGCTCATTTCGATACTGTTTTGGGTTTCATAATGAGTTCATTTCGAACGCAAAATAGAAAAAATATATATTTGACACTGACAAATGTTTGAAATAACATCTTAATGACTAAAGCTACGACATAATTTTTATATCACGGCCAGCTACGAGTGAAAATTTTAATGATCGCTCGTTACTTCATAAAGATATATTTTTTTAATTTTTTTTTTATTATTGTATTAAAGTTTCATTTAAAGTTTATTGTGTTTTTTATTTAACATTACTTCAAGAAGTTTACAAGTAACTTAAAGCAATATAATTAAAACATTTGTAAAGACTCTTTTACTGGCGCTTGATAAATTTGTAGAAGAGAAAAACCACGTTTTCCAATTGGAACCCTGAGGGAAAAACAGTTTCATTTTGAAGATAAACCGTCTGAGTATACTAGCTGGACAGATTGGTTGTGAATTGTGAATTAGCAAAGTACAACATCACAATTCATAGCAATATGTTGCAGAGTAAGTTCATTTATACATTTAAATACCAAAATAAACAAGATGACAAACTAAATTATTTATTTAGTAAAGGTATCCTCACAATACCTATTTGCGTTTTTCGCCATATAGACCATTGGGGCCTTAGCCAATACATTAGTTCTAGCACGAGAAACTGAAAATGTACCCGATGAACGCGTGCCGTAATTCGATAAAAATGAAATATTTAAGGAGCAGACTACTTCTGCAGGTTAAGTGCGCAATTGTATTAGCTTAGTTGTAAGATTAGTTAGATTAAGTATTTACATAGATTTGATAGAACACCAGTTTAGGATCCAGTGTAGTGCCACTAGGCGGAGCACCGGAATTTAGGGTAATGCCATGTACCTTGTATTATCTTAAGTACAGTAAATAAAGTGCCTCTATTGTAAATTAAGCGACTCTTACAGAGAACATAATAAAATCAATTTAAAACATACTTGAATGGGTAGAATCCACAGAACACTTGTAATTGTGTTCTCCATATTCGATTTTGAATCATATTTTTGATATTATTAAAATTAGTTTTGTACAAATGGCGAGGTTATACTCACAGGTATGTTTAAAATTACTTTTTCCATTACAAATAAATAGGCTCAATATTTGGACATTTTTGGATAGTAAACTGACCTGAAAGGCACATATAGATAATATCGGTAAGAAACTATAAAGTTGCATATAACGCGCAACAGGTTCCCCATGGATGAAATAAGTAACCGTCAAGGCATACGGGTGCTTTTTATAGAGGTATATAACTTTAAGTTGGCAACACTTTTTTAACTGGCGGCCATTGTGTCCGCTGTCAAGTGATTTATGTTTAGTTTGGCTTGGCATTTCAACATGAATAGACTGACGCCTGAACAACGCTTCCAAATTGTGCAAATTTATTTTGAAAATCATGGTTCTGTTCGAAATACGTATCGCGCACTACGTCCATTTTACGGTCAACATAATCGTCCATCAGAGCAACTAATTCGATTAACTATGGAACGTTTGCGCACCACATTTACTCTAAATGATAATACGCATCCACAGAGACGTCATACAGTACGTACAGAAGAAGTCATTGCTGCTGTAGAGCGTAGCGTAGAGGAAGACTCGTCAGAACGTTACAGTCAATGGTGACCGCTATAGAGCCATGATTACTGACTTTTTCGTTCATCAATTGAACAACCAAGATGTGCACGTGTCACACAGCTCGTGCCACAATTGATTTATTGAAGGAAACGTTTGGTAACCGCATAGTTTCACGTTTCGGACCCGTGAATTGGTCTCCAGGATCGTGCGATTTAACGCCGCTAGACTATTGCCTGTGGGGATATGTGAAGTCGCTAGTCTACGCCGATAAGCCCAAAACGATTGACCACTTGGAGGACAACATTCGCCGCGTTATTGCCGATATACGGCCACAAATGTTGGAAACAGTCATCGAAAATTGGACCTCCAGATTAGACTACGTCCGAGCCAGCCGTGGCGGTCATATGCCAGAAGTTATATTTAAATTATAATGCCAGAAGATTATCTTTCGAATAAAGTAAATTTCATGTCGATTTAAAAAATTCATCTTTGTTTTATTCCATTTCAAAGTTCTATACCTCTATAATTACTTATTAAAGAATTTAATGCAAACTATTAATCTAGAAATACTGATTCTGGTACATCATGGATTGTTTGACAGCGTGATGTTCTTTGAAATTTCGTTTTGGGTGGATCAGCTTACATAAGTGGGATTCTGTTTTGTAGAAGCGAGCTCTCAGAATTGTTTCCAATGTTAGTAATATGGAATCGTTTAGATCACTACTTAAAAGTTCTGACATTTTTATTTGCATAATTCAATATATTTATGAATACATTATGTGGATCTGTAATTAATAATAAAAATGTGATTCCAAGGCACACTGTGTATGTACGATATCCGTCGTCGACGTGTGGTCGAACCATATTTCAGACCAAGAATTACAAATTCTTTAGATTTTGGTCGATAAAACTTCATCATAAACTTCCTTGTGATTGAAAGGATATAGACCGTTTTGATTTTGTTCTTGAGATGTGCGGTTTTTTGGAGAAGCGGGTGTTTCACGACCTCCAGGTGTTCTTTAATTCTACAATTTTAAGTTAAGATGGAAGTAGAAGGGGTTTAGCATATTGCTATGAATTGTGATGTTGTACTTTGCTTATTCACAATTCACAACCAATGTGTCCACCTTCGATGTTCAGTCGGTTTAATTTCCAGGATGAGACTGCTTTTCCCTCAGGGTTCCAATCGGAAAAGTGGAAAACACAAATCTATTAGCTTACTAGTTTTATATTGGACGCCACTCAAAACTTGTTTGAGAAAAATATTAATAATGCCTTTGAGTTACTTAAGAGCACAAAAGAATAAAGGTTTAAATTCAAAAACACAATGAATTTTAAATGAAACTTCAATACAGTAATAAAAAAAAAAGAAAAGAAATATCTTTATGAAGTATAAAGATCAATATTGCGTCATTAAACAATATTATTAAGGTAAAATTATTATATGAAAATGACTGGACCATATAATTAAACTTCCTTATTGAATGCCGATCAAAATTAAGACTAATATATTACAAAGAAGTATTTCAATTTCTCCCACAATATTTAACGTGAACAGAATAACTGACAGACCGAACAAACTCTAAACGCATGTGCGAACCACTTGAACAAAAATATGCCCTTGATAAACCAACGTGCAAAATTTATCGTTACAGAAATGTTTTATATCAGAAATTTTAAAAAAAGTTCTTTGTCATTTAATTCATATAACTAAGAATAAATATATATATCAAAATTAATACAAAGAAAATATATAGTTCAAATCATACAAATAATGATAATAATGATAGTTAATAATAATTACTTACATCAATGAAAAAAATATTTCTTTCACGAGACACCTGAGTTGGAAAACCCTATAACAATCACTACTAGATAAACAAACTCGTATAAATAATGGTATTGAAATCAAGCACAAATTAATAAAAATCACGAAGCTACTTATCTAAGATAAAATATAAAGATTTATATCTTACAACACACGTCTTCACAACTCAGATAACAATTAGTGTCTGATCTCGGATACAGCATATCCGACGTACTACAACAACGCTAGTCAAAAATAAATATAAATGGTTCAAAATAAAATATGCATTCATAGAAAATAAATTAAAAAAATTATACACTGGCATCCAAAATAAATGTACAATATAAAATAATGTTTTTCAAAATATTTGCGGGGAAAAAACCACAGCAATATGTTATTACCAAGCCAGCACAAATCACCTACCGTTCTTTGAACCGAGCATGTATCATTGTCTTTATTGAGTTAGGAGTTTTGTACAGTTCAGTTTAATAATGTCGTAATTATAAAGGTCGATAAACCGCCCATCGGTTCACAAAGTACAGAAATGAACTTTCAGAATAAATTAATGATGAAAATAAAGTAATTTATAAAGTTCGTGATGAAGCTTTCATGTTCCGTAATAGATTTGAATGTAAGAAACATGTGGAAGCTGCACAGAACAAATTTAAAAAGAAGACGTTGGGTTGAACAGTTAATTTACGAGGGATGTTTTTTAAATAAGGTCCGTTTGTGATTCAAAGTGAATATGACACGCGATCGCCGCAGTGCGCATGCGCGTCTTCTTCCGGCATGCTTTGCGTGCGATTAGACGTCCTTTGTAGCGGCATCGTCTGTCTGTGTACTGAGCTGTAGGAGCTTATAATATTTAAGGAAATTTAGTCGCCCTCCAATTGTGAGATACGGTCCGTAATTCGATTCTTGAGTGCAAAAAATTTAACAGCAACGCAAATTCACCGTCAAATTTGTGAAGTTTATGGTAGTTAGGCCGTCAGTGACAGTAAAGTTCGAAAGCAGGAGAAAATGTTCAAGGACGGACGGGTTGATGTGCATGATAAGTCACGCCCTCGGCGACCTTCTCTTATTTATGAACATTTAGTTCATGAAGTGGACAACAAAATACGAGTAGTTCGACGATTCACACTTGTTCAATTAATTTTCCACAGGTGTCAAGGTCAATTTTGTACATCAAAACTAAAGTATTGAAAACTGTGTTGGTGGGTACTGACGATCAAGAAACAAAAAGATTGAGCAGTGCTTTTTACTAGATACGATCAGGAAGGAGATGAATTTTTGGACAATATCGTTACAGGAGATGAGACTTGGGTATCTCACATGACTCCTAAGTCCAACCAACAGTTAATGGAATGGCGGCACGCATCGTCGCCAACAAGAGTTAAAGCCAAACCTACATTTTCAGCACGATAGTCTATGGCTACCATGGTTTAGGACAGGAAATGGATTTTGTTAGTAGATTTTATGTCGAGAGCCACAACAATCGATTCTAATGCGTATTATGAGACGCTGAGAACTCCGGTGTGCCATAGAAAACAAGCGATGTGGCCTACTGTCTACTGGTATGATCTTGCTCCATAACAATCAGGGCTACATGTTTCTGCACACGCGCAAAGTTTAATTAAGTCTTTTGAATGGGGAACAAGTGGAACATCGACCTTACAGTTCAGATTTTATATCCAGTGATTCTCATTTGTTTCAGTACTTAAAGAAGTTCCTTGGTGATTAACAGTTCGACGAAAACGAAGAAGGAATTCAAAAATTTGTTGAATGATGTGACAAATGTTTGAACTAAAATAGAAATTATGTGGAAAAGCAGACGAAAGTATGTATAATGTGGAAATAAATATATTTTAATGATAATTACAGTATTTTTCATCTTATTCAAAAACGCAATTGATTTATTAGATAACTAGCTGACCCGGCAAACGTTGTTTTGCCTTCAAATTTTATTTATATTTAAATAGGTGACCCGGCAGACTTCGTTCTACCTAGAAAAGTATTGATTTAGATATTTAATGTTTTATTGTTATGGGTATGTTTAAAATACAGGTACTTGATAATATTTAAAAGAGATCGGTGCAGGTAATTCATATTTATTCGAAAAAAAATTTAAAAATGTGAATAATAAATGAACTATTAAATGATAAACAGTATATACATAATAAAAAGAATGTTAGTGTTATTCATTATAGTGGACCCGTAGAACTTCGTCTTGCAGGCGTTGCCCTGCGTCATTTCAAATTGCACTTTTGAAAAAATGCTGATAAATCGCAACACACGTCTGCACAACACAATAGCATGCGATGGAAAGACTGCGCAAATGAATCAGCTGTCAAAAGTTTATGCACACAACTCCATCTACTGGCAATACCGGAATCAGCATTTGAAATCATGTTCGTTTTTAATGTGTGACAAAAAAAATTGCTACAAAAACAATTGTCACACAAATTTGGTGGAGAAACAATTGTCGCAAAAAATTGTCAAAAAAAAAAATAGTTACAACGTAACGTAAACATAAACGTCATCTATCATGAAGATGGCGTAGTAAAATCACTCCATACAAAATGTATGGGAAAATGAATTTTCTTGATAATTTTTTTTTCGGGGATATTTCGGGAATTTTCTTGGGTATTATTCTTGTTTGGCCGGAGACCAGTCCGAACTGGTGCGAATCTTCGAAATCGGTCCAGGCGTTCTTGAGTTATAAGTAGAGTGGACCAATTCGGAGCGAAGCAGAGGCGTGACTCTCAATAAACCTATTGACTAACTTTGATGATAGCGGTTTTTTTACTGTACGCTCCTTCAACATTATTAAATACACAGAATACACTTTCTTGCTGCTATTATAGGTGTACACACGATGACCGTGAACAACATACTAAGTAATCGTATGTGCGATGGGGCACGCGGGAACTAATTCGTTAGTCACGCCTCTGATTTCGCTCCGAATTGGTCCACTCTAGTTATAAGCGTAGTAACTAACGTCACTCTCTTTTATATATATAGATGAATTATTTTAGTCTGTCGAGAATAAGTATTAGAACTAGAAATCGCCTATTCCAAAAAACTTTACAAAATAATCGATATAAAATTAATAATGATATTATTTAAGTTTTAAAAGTTCCATCAAGTATTGCTTGCTAAAATCCTAAAACCTAGAAATTTAATTAACTATTTTGTTTGTCTTTTTGCGACGCTAATTTATCTTCACTTTTGAGTCCCTACCTATAAATTAAAAAAAAAATATGATACATTTTTTGTGTTAATAAGATTTGTTGCTTTGTAAATGTATCGCAATAAGTCGCATTTAAATTGGATTATGAATATATGTTGACATATTTCAGGCCATTTTTAAGGGGCTCGTTAGGGAGCTACAGTAGCAGTGTTTGATAAATTTCGCATCATATACTCAAACGAATATAATTACCATGTAAACAAAAGCGTAACCTTGACTCTTTGACCGCCTAAGATGGATAGGGCAGCAATTTTTTTCAATGAATTGTCTAGCATAATATCTCATTCATATATTTTTATAGGAAAGTGGGAAAAAATAAAAAACATATTCTTGTAATCGGCGATTAATTTCACTCCCTAGAACTAACTGATAGCGGAGACAGAAAATCGTTTTTCACGTACTTCTATTAGATCTGCGAACTTCATTCAATTCCGATTTTCAAAAGTTCGAACTTATGTTTGTAAGAAATTAGGACTGTATTTATTATTTTATTTAAAAATATACGAAGTGTGACTATAAAATAACGAGACCGATACTGTAAAACTTTTTATTTTAAATTTATGCATATTTAATTATTATCCCCTTCACTATGTATCCCTCATTCATTCCTACATTACTCCATTCAAGTTTTCCATTGTGCAAAATAGTACTGGAAGTCTTCATCTGTGACGGCCTTCATGACACGTGCCGCTTCTTCTTTCACAGTTTCGATGGTCTGAAATCTTGTTCTTCTTAATGCAGATTTGATCTTAGGAAACAGATAAAAGTCTCATGGTGCCAGATTACGCGAATAAGACGGATAGTCTCACACACTTGACTAAAAACGTTTTGACAAACAGATATCGGAGGTATGCACTTTCGTTTTTATCTATATCGTGTTCAGAGTGCTCTGACATCTAATCATTATAGTTTAAATTTGCTTTTTTTAAATTCCTGTTCAACAAGTTTTGTACTCTTCGCAATAAAATAAGTGTTTGTCTCATCATAAATAACTAAGATATGAACTTTAATTGGTATGTTTGTTATTTCTATTATAAAATCGCTTGGGAACTGTTAATTGCAGGTGTAAGTATATTTTCATATTTTACTGTGTATGGCTAATCTGTTAATGTTTTATCAGATCTAGTGAAGAAACAAATATAGTTTCGAAACGTTACCTAACAATAAATCGTTTTATTTGATACAATGATGTAAATTTTGTTTTTATTAATAGTGAAATTATATATACATATATATATATATATATATATATATATATATATATATATAATAACTTCGTGACCTTGGTATGATATGGTAAACCTAATCAGTAGGCGATTAAAGGTCTGTATATTACTTCAAAATATATGTATTTAAAAAAAACTCTACATGTTTCGGCTGTATACGCCTTTTTCAAGAGAATACAAAATATGAATGACAGGATATAAATGTCAAGTAATTAAGTTGCTATGGTTTGAATTATTCAAAGATACATTCTAGTAATAATAATAAATCATGCCTTAGTATTCCAAAAAATAGATAACAAGGTGTGAAAATATGTGTTGTTCGCTGCTAGCAATTTGTGTCTCCTTCTGGGTATGAACTTGTGTGTTGGTTGTTGCTGGCAGCTTGCGTCTCTCTATGGGTGTGTGGTTTTGTTTGAGAGCGTAAGTGTAGGGTTTTGTATGTCGGTGCGTTCGTGCGTGTGTTTAGTGATCGGTCGCATGAATTTAGAGAGGACGGATAACCAGCCGTTGCGTAGGGCCGCCAACCCTTTCCCGACAACTTCTTTACAATTCCGTGCAGTACTTCGACGGTCTGACCCCCGCCCCAAAGAGGCAAGGCGCAGACAGGCGAAGCGCACCCTGCACGGGGTTGCTCATCGCAACTAAGGGAACACTCTTAGTGGCTACCTCGGTCGACGATGGTCACACTTATGCCATCTTAACGTTTTCCGCCGAAGCGGAAAACGTTAAGATGCCTATCCCTGTTTTCAGTTTTTTGCTGATGTGGTCCTCTACTGGGTTGCAGCCTAGCATATGCGCTACAAAACTCTAGGGGGGTCTGCCCGTTGGGCAGTCAGGTGCCATTCCGCCTTTCCAGCAAGAGTGAGGAACCATGCTACGCGGCGCTATCTCGTCGCCGCGCAATGCACACACCACTAGGACCGGTCCTGGGCGACAACCTGGCTAGGTTGCCGTTAACAGCACACACACGTTCGACGTGTGTGCTATGCCCCCGCTTCGGCGGAAAACGTTAAGATGGCATAAGTGTGACCATCGTCGACCGAGGTAGCCACTAAGAGTGTTCCCTTAGTTGCGATGAGCAACCCCGTGCAGGGTGCGCTTCGCCTGTCTGCGCCTTGCCTCGTTGGGGCGGGGGTCAGACCGTCGAAGTACTGCACGGAATTGTAAAGAAGTTGTCGGGAAAGGGTTGGCGGCCCTACGCAACGGCTGGTTATCCGTCCTCTCTAAATTCATGCGACCGATCACTAAACACACGCACGAACGCACCGACATACAAAACCCTACACTTACGCTCTCAAACAAAACCACACACCCATAGAGAGACGCAAGCTGCCAGCAACAACCAACACACAAGTTCATACCCAGAAGGAGACACAAATTGCTAGCAGCGAACAACACATATTTTCACACCTTGTTATCTATTTTTTGGAATACTAAGGCATGATTTATTATTATTACTAGAATGTATCTTTGAATAATTCAAACCATAGCAACTTAATTACTTGACATTTATATCCTGTCATTCATATTTTGTATTCTCTTGAAAAAGGCGTATACAGCCGAAACATGTAGAGTTTTTTTTTAAATACATATATTTTGAAGTAATATACAGACCTTTAATCGCCTACTGATTAGGTTTACTATATATATATATATATATATATATAATTAATTTAAATTCGGGTAAGCGGTCAATTAAGAAAAAAAAAACTCCTTTATTAAATAACCCTATATTTCGCAACAGACTTTGTCGCTTCTTCTGGGGTAAAAAATGTAGAGTTGAAGAAAATATAAAATTGACGTACAAAATATAAAAATGATAAAAATGATCATTTTTATATTTTGTACGTCAATTTTATATTTTCTTCAATATGTTTAAAATCTGCAATTTTTCCCAATAATATAACAATTAACTCATATCTTCTACAATATTACGTTCATGTATTCATTTTTAAAGTTACATTGTCAAATATTATCTTGATATGATTCACTTTTTCTTGTAATTTCTCCCCATTGTGCGATAGTAAGTACACATCGTGCACAGTCTAAATCCTCTAAATCTCCTTCAGAACCCCATGTCATTCCCCTTATTTTTCTTTTGTATCGTTCAAGTTCAGTATTCGTCCATTACTATAAAACCTATATAAATACATCAATAATCCGTTGTTAGCCACATCGATATGTAACAGTTCAGAATGGTGTATGTGATTATATTACAAGGAGTCGCTTTTAAAGTCCTAGACAAGTTTTCAATTTTGGTATAGCTTTCAATTATGTTTTTTAATCAAATACACTTTTGTAACTTGTATTCCAATTTATAAAAATGATATTTTTAATATTATTTTTAAAAATATTATTAAAATCGGGTGTGGAGAACACAATATAGGTTCGTATTTGTGTGGAAATATCTTTTCAGATATACAAACAAGTGTTTCATATTATTATAGAATCATTAGTACACGCTACTGGAGATATACTTTCACCATAAACAACACCCTTACCATATTACAGAAGTAATTACGACGAAACTTTAATTTTTCCGGAAATTTAGGAACACAAACTTTTCAAATGCGGTCCTGTATTAAGATTCAATCTAAATAGATAAATAGAAATTATATGTTTATATGCTGTCGATTCAAGAAACAAATAGGCATTTATTTATTCAAGTTCATCAAAATATCTCCTTCACATTTCAGTAATGTAATGCGTTTTGGTGTGAAAAATTTATGAACATGTATTCATTCATTTCCTAGATCTAAATTTTCTTATGCATCAGCTGTTCTGTTGTTATTTATAAGAAGGTGAATGGTCTGGCCTTTATAATATCCCCAAAAAATCAATATGGAGTTTGTTTAAATGTCTTAATATTAAATTCACATCGAGAAATAATAAATTACATATGTAAATTTTCATTAAGTATTCATATTTGGAATGCGATATTTTGCGCTTTCTTTAATGACATTTTCTTTGATCTAAAAAGGGCATATTTGTGTGAAATATAGGGAAAGCTTAAAGGAGCTGTTCAATATGGTTGGTATTTGCATAAATATAAGTTTCTAACCGAACTGTAAACTTTCAAAGTACACGATTTAACACGGCTCGGTCTTAACGGATATGGGCTTGAAAAATACGTTGCCGAAGATCGTGTTTCACGGTCATGGCTTCGTAACTGGGATGTCACGTTGTTAATTGAGCACACTGTTCTAGACATCCCAGTTCAAAAACGTGCAAAACAGTTCCTTAGGGAATATTTATAACGTTAATCTTACAATGGACCTACTGAATAGAGATGATAGTAGGTCTATTAATGCAACAATTGTAAGTCAACAAACATATTAATAATATGAGCTTGGCAAAAGAAACGGTGTATAAATTCTGTCTATACTATGCCAATGCGAAAGTTTAACAAAAACGCGACTTCTACAAATGGGAGCCCAATATCTTAAAGCGGAACCATATTTAATAGAAGCGTTGTCGAAGCTGCTAAGCTTAATTAAAAGAGCAGGGCTGTAGAAAATACTCTAATGAGGTAGGAGGACCACAGATATAGATCCGAATAGATCGCAGCGAAAGAGACTTTACCGCCAACCACCCCAAGTAATTTATCTATCTATTCAGCCACGTTTAAAATCAGCTCTCCCCCGTTTCGTAGTTACATTCAACGGATTCGAACTTAGATTTCAATTCATAATTTGCTTTGTTCTGTGAAAGAAATAACTCAATCACTGATTATCACTCGACCTTTTCCATGTTTCAAAACAAATTGAAATGAGAAGACGGTAAATCCCTGTGAGATTGTTGAAGCTTTTCCAAAATATTTTGGAAAGTCTACCATCCTCGCTTTCTTTCCCTTTCGTCAGATAATGAAGAGAGCTCCAATAATTTTTTTATCGAGCCTTTTATGGCAAACGAAGTTCTGGCAGCTGTGAAGTATCTTAAATCAGACTTTACGTCAGGTCACGATGAACTTCCTAATTTTCCGATCAAGGATTGCGTACCTATTTTATATATTTCACTACATATCATTTTTAACCGTATCATACACACATAAACTTTTCCGTTAGCGTGGAAAATAACTAAAGTCAACTCGATTTTTAAAAGGGAAGTAAACATGAAATCACAAACTATAGACCAATTTCCTTTTTATCCAGTTGTTCGAAGATCTTTGAACATTTAGTATACAATAGCTTATATAACTGTGTGTAGAGCCACATATTACCGCAACACCAAGTATTCACGTCGGAGAGATCGATCGTTACAAATCTGGCAAAGACATTAAAGGTATTTGCTTACTACTTACAAAGTTGAATTTGTCCATGTTCAGTTTATCTACCATCAACTTAATTGCATCTTAGTTAGACAATCGTTTCAGTTATCTTTGTTATAATGGCTTTACTCCAACACATTCACCGGATCTTCAGACGTTTCACAGAGTTCGAACCTAGGTCCACTACTGTCCAATATTAACATTATTGGTCTTTTCTATCTTCTCCGTTGCCATGTCCTTGCCTACGCCGACGATCTAAAAATATTTACGAAAATTTCTTCTATATCTGACTGTGAAGAACTTCAGACGGATGATTTAGATTTAGCCAATGTTTGGTGTCACAAGAACGAAATAAAGCTTAATATTAAAAAAATGTGCTGTAGTCACTTATAGTAGATGCAGCAATCCGTTATTTTTGTACAATCTAGATCGCACCCTTATTCCCAGGTGAACACAAATAAAAAGCATTTTGTTTGATCAATTGATAAATATTGTAGTTTTCTGAGCATATCCATCACATTTGCAATTCCTTCTCATGTATATTTAGCTACCTTATAAGATCATGTCGTAAGTTTTCAAATATGGAGACACTGAAAATAATCTTTCACACATTGATACCGTCCCAAACTTGAATATAGATCTGTAATCTGGTACCTCTACTACGTTTATCAGACAATGCTAATAGACAAAGTTCAGATGTGATCCTTAAAATATCTCGCATTTAGAACGTCTACAATTTACCTTCCAAGGAGTGTCGAGAGTACCGAGATTTGCTGTCAGAATTCGAGCGTCTCTCTCTCTATCTGCATGCAGAGAGATTGCCAGTGCTAATTTTATGGTGAAGTTAGTGAATAACAAAGTCGATACGCTAAATCTGCTCTCATCTATAAATATTGTGATATGAGTCATCCGATGATACGTCAGGCGAGTTGTATCACGCGCCGAATATGTCATCAAGTCTACCAGACTTCCTAGAAAAGAGCTATTGGAAGGCTCTGAAATGAGATATAGATCTATATAAGAACTCTAAATGGAGGGAGACAGCCGTTCAACGAGTAATCGCCGTCGGGTTGATATTGTTGAGTTTTATTTGAATGAGCTCAGAAAGACAAGTATTTTATAATATAATTGTCCTTAAATATAGTACTCGATCGTATTATGTTTTTATCGTTACCAGAGCCAGAGCAAATGTCTTTGCCAGGGCACCCTTCAATCATATGGCAAGAAATGGGAAAAAATTATGCACTGATCCTTTTTACTTACTCTCAACATCTAATCAATTTTTCCACCATATTATTTGCCTACCTCTCTTTCAACTATATTATTTATTAATTTCTTCTTTTTTATTTTTTTTTATTATTTTTATTATTGTATATTATGTATATCTACGCTCAATTACATTTACATACGCACTGTACAAGTATTATTGTGTTGTCCTGATATTGGAGAAATCTGGTGGTCAAAAAAATATAATTATTATTATTATTCAGAATAATTGAAACATACATGAGTGGGTAAAACCCCACCAGTTTTGTATAATACAAAGGTATTTTTAATAATACAAAATATTATTAAAAATCTGGTGTGAAGAACACAAATACAGGTTTACTATTAATATTTTTTGTGAACGTGTCGGAATATATCCCTCCCCAGAGACGCAGATACGTATTTCGCCTTCCTACAGGCTCATCGGTCGCCCCTGCTGGAGAAAGGATATCTTCAGACACATTCACAAAAAAGAACCATATCGCCATGTCACAGAAATTATCCAGACCGAGCGTAGAAGTAAATTCAGCGCTGCCTGTGGCCAGACAGCCGAAGTACCTCGCCCTGACCACATAACCAATGCGAAACAACGACGCCCTTCCAAAGATGGCACAGCCGCCTCTCTAGAAACTGTATTTTGTTTGTGTCTTCACTCATACTACGGACTAACCGCATTTGTAATGTTTCAGAATAACTGAAACATACCTGAGTGGGTAAAACCCCACAAGTTTTGTATAATACGAAGGTATTTTTAATAATACAAAATATTATTAAAAATCTGCTGTGAAGAACACAAATACAGGTTCACTATTAATATTTTTTGTGAACGTGTCCGAACATATCCCTCCCCAGAAACGCAAATACGTATTTCCTCTTAATAGTGAACCTGTATTTGTGTTCTTCACACCAGATTTTTAACAATATTTTGTATTATTCAAAATACCTTTGTATTATTATTATTATTATTATTATTATTATTAGTAAACAGTTCACGTTCTACTCAAATAATAAGCGCCCTTTCAATAAAATAGAATTCAAACTTTGACAGTTATATTTTAAAGGATCACTAACTTGAAAAACAAAATGATTTTGTTTATTGCTGCCCTCTTTAGTCACACTCACTAATTACTGATCCGCTTTCGTATTTAAACGTGGTCAAAAATCATTGCATATATTTTGTTTCCATGCCTTGTCCGAGAGTATAAAGACGGCCTTTAATAAATCAATAATTTTTTTTTTTACATTCACCATTTTAAGCGGCCTATCAGATGTAGAAACCCTCAAGTTTCATTCAATTCCGAGTTTCAGAAATAGAAACACTTTTTTTCTTAGATGTGTCTAAGTACGGAAATGTTATTAACGACAACTATCATCCCACGAAACGTACTGTTTTTACAGGGTTTATCGTTCTTATCGATGCATTGTTCAATGGTAGAAAGTCAAGAATCGGAGCAATTCATCGAGGCTCCCTAGCACAGATAAAATCGTTTTATGGCTATGAATTCGGCTTTTTTCGCCATTCTCTAATAGTTTCAGATTTCAGAGCCAATACTAACGATAACGACATCGAACCGCATTAAAGGCTAAAGGATATTTATCTAAAATGTATGAGAACGAGATTGTCTGTTTATCCTCTTCGTTGATATTTGCTTTACATTATTGATAAGCACATATATAATACATCTATATGCAATATATGTATACGATCTGTCCTAAAAGTTGTACATTAATTCCATGGTATTAATTTTAAAGTGATTTCGTCATGAAATTTTACGATAATAAGTACCATGAAACAATATTACAATATTATGTTTAATATGATTAATATCATGATTAACTTATCTATTAAATTTAACTGTGATATACTGAAGTTCCGACTGCATCAATATTGTGCATTTACGTTATATTTAAAACTGGCTGTCCCGGCGAACTTTGTACCGCCTAACAGTCAATAAATGTCAGCTAAACTTAATTTAGGATTTTATTAACGTAATAAAATGAATACAAAAAATTTATTAAGTTCAATAGTTTATTAGGATAATATATAAAGAAAATAAAAATTCAATAAAAGTACAAGAATCAAGTATTTCAATTGCATGTCAGCAAGTCATTTGCTTTTGCTTTATTGAAGCTATGTATATTGCTGCATGGGTTGCACTCGGGTTGATTCTCTTCAGTGAAGGATCTTGTGATATACGACATTTTTCGTTTTGTTATCTAGTGATTATAATCACAATTTTTTTTAAATGTATTATATATATATATATATATATATATAATAACTTCGTGACCTTGGTATGATATGGTAAACCTAATCAGTAGGCGATTAAAGGTCTGTATATTACTTCAAAATATATGTATTTAAGAAACTCTAGAGTTTTTAAATACATATATTTTGAAGTAATATACAGACCTATAATCGCCTACTGATTAGGTTTACCATATATATATATATATATATATATATATATATATATATTGATGTAGGTCAAGCCTACACCTAAGAATGCCTCAGTTAGCAAAAGACGGAATTTTCATGTATAGATGTAAGCTTTAGAATTATAAAAAAATATTGAAACTGAATTCTTCATATGTAATATCAATAAAGTTGATTTCGCGTAATTAATTGTTTTAAATTCATTCTCACATTTATTTATTTTTTTTTTTTATTTGTATCTGTCATTTCATTCCGATATCTTGTATTTCAAAAGATATTTCAACTTAATTGATTAATAATAAATGACGCCATTTATTTAGGCAAAACTGTACAAATTTAAAAAGATTACCGCGGGAATTTTCTCCACTATAAAATTAGAATTATATACAACTATCAACATTCACACGTCAAACATGTATTCACTAATATAAACTAGATAATTTATACTAAGCATAAGTATATTTAAAATGATTAAATTGTCATTTTCATTATAATAAAATGTCGAGACTATATAAATACATACAGTTGGACGAATCAGAAATTAGGATTGAGAAAAAAAAGAAAGTTAGCGTCACTAGAAAATTCTCCATTAAAAACACCTAGACGTATTATAAGTGTCTCTCTGCAAATTAAAAGAAAAGGTATTAATAAATCTAAAAAACCATACGTCAAATCTAGTCAAAACCTTACCAGTATATCCAGCTCCTGTTTAACGTATTTTGCGAGTCCAGACGGTTACCGGTGTCCAAGAAAACGTAAATTGCATGTCGCCGGGAAGCCAGCCGCAAGATCTAACAGCAAGCGGGGGAGGCCAGCCGGTCGCCGTTGATACCTGTATGCCGCATCCACAGATCTACCAGCCTGATCCAGTACAATCAATTCCTATCCAAGTCCACTTAAGTATTCTTTAAACATCCTACGAATTTTGAAAATGATAAATTAATTTAATGTCATTAAATAAAACCACTATCGAATTTTTCTTTTTAAATAAATATAACCTATGTTTCAAATTAAGATTTAGATATTCTAATATAAGTTACGAAGAATAAAGTTTCCTGTTAATTTATTAAATTCAATCTTAGAATTCTTTTATGCGTTTAGCTTTATTCATGTCACATTTATTTTGTTGTATCGTATAACCTAGATTTTATGCCATATTTATTTCATCACGTGACATGTTACATTTTATATATATTCATAAGTTAATTAATTTTTCCACTTACCTGTTCTTTCTCTGCAATTACTTCATTAAAGTCCATAATTATAATCCTTATCTCATTCGTTTTATTTTGTTTTGAATATAGAAACACTATTATTAATTGCATTAGCATCAGCTGATTTTGTAAGTGTCCTATTGCAGTCACCGAACCTACCATTTAATAGGCATGTTTTTATGTCCAACAACAAGAGTCTAAATTGTTCTTCTGTCTAGCCGGACACATCACACAAACTTTCGCCCACCCGAATATACTTATAAGTAGATATATTTATGAACAGCTGTTTTGGTTATGTATACTTCGATATTAACGAATATGTATCTTTGCATCATGCGCAAATAGCAGTTTTTGATGTAATACAACCTCATCTATATGTAACTTGTAATAGCCCACTAAATATAGAGATTGATAATTCACAATTTAAACATTTAACCAACCAGTTTATTCAATATTTAAAACTCTGGAAGTATGTTCACATATAGCCCTTCGGTTATATATATATATATCAATATATATATATATATATATATATATATATATATATATATTAATATACTCTCATTTATATTTCAAATTGCTTTGAAAAAGGCATCATATGCCGAAACATGTAAGATTGTTTTAAATATATACATATTTAAGTAAAACCAGACCTTAAATGGCCAACTAATTGGATTTACCATATACATATATATATATATATATATATATATATATATATATATATATATATATATATATATATATTATTTAGTGATCTTTGTATGTTATGGCGATTTAAGGTCTGGTTTTACTTCAAAATGTATATATTTAAAACAATCCTACATTTTGAAGTAAAACCAGACCTTAAGTCGCCAACGAATTGAATTTACTCTATATATATATATATATATATATATATATATATATATATATATATATATATATATATATATATATATAATAACTTCGTGACCTTGGTATGATATGGTAAACCTAATCAGTAGGCGATTAAAGGTCTGTATATCCTGTCATTCATATTTTGTATTCTCTTGAAAAAGGCGTATACAGCCGAAACATGTAGAGTTTTTTAAATACATATATTTTAAAGTAATATACAGACCTTTAATCGCCTACTGATTAGGTTTACTATATATATATATATATATATATATATATATATATATTAAAAATAATAGACTTTTTATTGGTTTAGCGACCTTTTATTGAATTATGATGTTTTATTCTACGACGTTTCGACTTTTATTATTTTTCAGTCTTTTTCAAGTATCGTTTCTTCTAAACATCATAATTCAATAAAAGGTCGCTAAACCAATAAAAAGTCTATTATTTTTAATATTAAGACACGGCCAATAAAATAAATAAGAAAAATAAAATTCTTATAAACACTAAATATATATATATATATTTATATATATATATATATATATATATATATATATATATAGTAGATTTAGATAGTGGGCGATTTACGGTCTGTTTTATTTTAATATGTATAATTTGTAATTACTGCCTTTTTCAAAGTATTTTAAATTATAAGTGGCAGTATATTAATGTCATATTTATATATGTGAAGTTGCCTTACAAATTACATAATTTGAAAATACATTCAAGTTTAGTAATAATAATTTATGCATTAGCATTCCCAAACAGCTTGACGCCAATAAGGGGGGCTTTATATCAAGGATATAAAATATAAATCAGATTTATATTTTATATCCTTGATAAAGGCATCATTGCCGAAACATGTAGGGTTGTTTTAAATATATATACTTTGAAGTAAATCAGACCTTTAATCGCCGACTGATTAATTTACCATATATATACATATATATATATATATATATATATATATATATATATATATATATATATTATACCTAGCACCATTTATTAATACGCGTCGGTATTATTTTGGATTTTCATGCTTCAGGTTCAGTTCTGGAACATTTATACCGCACCACGTATATAGTTATTATTTTAGATTTGGAGCTTCGGCATATATACTTCAGTAACCAAGCTGCGTTATTAATGGACAAGTTTGTTATTTCTGTTTGTATATGCGATTTAATTATATCTACATAAAATCTCAAAAAATACATCATTTTTTCCCCTTTGATACCTTGTTTTCTTTGACTAATTACCCGAAATACCAAATGCGACTTAATTAACTTGCGAGAAAAGATTATATCAAGCCCTTTGCGGGACACTCGAAAAAATGTTGTAGATCGTACGCTGCAAACTGACGCCGTTAATATTCCGACAAAGTACGTGATAATTTATGAAGATACGCTGAATCTTAAATAAATTAATGTATTTCGTGCACGCAGAAAATTTAGCATTAAAATTAATTTTCCGGTGTGCGAAAGCAGATAATGGAAAATACACACACATACGCAACAATACGCGTATACGTAAGGATACACGAATTTTGAGGCGATAACTTCAGGGCCTTTGTCCTGTTATTATAGGATCCGAAATGTTAGTCTTGTAGACATATGCATGCACGTTGCCAATGTAAAACTAAAGAAGACCTTGTAGAAGAAGTCGGCCGACAATGTCCTTGATATAAACAATTTTGAAGGTTATGATATTTTTTTTTGTTATATACGAAACGTGTTGTTAGATAAACTGCATTCAGTATAGTGCTCTTCTTTCATTGAAATGTTTGTAAATAACTTGTTGACAATTTTTTTTTTGTAGACGAAATTGTTATGTTATACATGTTTTTTCTTTTATTATAATTTTAATGATTGTCTTTAGTTTATTAAAACGTTCCCTTCTTAAGTAGATGATTCAAAGTACGTACATGTGCTCTTACCAACATTCATCAATTCATCAAGTTAGAAATAGATTACTGGAAATTAATTTGAAAAGATATTTTGCTGCCAGTAAGCCTAAACTTAATGACACTCAAAAAAGATAAAAGTTAATATTTGCATAAACTTACGTCAATAGTAACCTTGATTTTTGCGATAGAGTAATTTTCTCTGATGAAACAAGTTTTCAATATTTTCCCAACATAAGGCGCAGAGTGTATAGACCTAGAAATACTCGTTATAATCATATACTGGAACAAAAACGCAGCAATTATATATACTGTATATATATATAATTGTTTCAGCCTTTACTTGATGAAATTCCATTATAACTATTATCAGGATAAACTAAAACAAATTTTAATGAATTTCACTTTTTAATTAACACTGTAACGGTCATTTCGCTCCAACCTGAGCTTCATCAGATATATAACTAACTTATTTACAAATTTTTTAACACAAGTATACGGTAACAAACACATGTTTTATTTTAAATAGTTGAAGGAATGGGTACTTTTTATTACTGAAATGTCTATGCACAAAACTTTCACTGCGGTTTATACAATACTGTTCTTAAGTAATAAAACTAGGGGTTTACATTATATTACAGGGAGGTAAAGAAATTCTATGGAACAATACAATATGTGACTGTCTGAATATCAAATAAATAAATTGAGTAAGGGTGAATTATTTGTTTCTAATTCATCATTTAGGATCTAGTCGGTTTTCTTTAATTTATTAATTTCAAGTGACTCTAATAAATTAAGTTTTTTGCCCTTATTTTCTACGTGTAATATTTTAAATTCTTTGTTAAAATTGTGGTTCGTTGAATTAATATGAGACGCATATGAAGAGTCACTTTTATTATTTCTAAATGAAGAACAATGTTCTTTGATGCGTATTTCAAACGATCTGCCTGTCTGTCCGATATACGTCATAGGGCAACTACCGCAGCACTAGGGCAACTAACTCATAGACTCCTGACTTTTTATTGTTGCTTGTTAAATCTTTATTGTTTTTTATAAATTTGGATAAATTGTTGTTAGTTCTATACGCTGTATTAATGACAAACTTTCTTAAATATTTACAAATTTTTGTGCTTGAAGAGCCTATAAACGTGATCATTTTAAATTTTTGGGTGTTATTATTTAATATTGGGTAAACCTGTGATATGGCTTTTGTAAGGAGTTTTTTATTTAAAATGTTATCTATTATATTACTTTTATATCCATTGTTGATAGCTATTTGTTTAATTAAATTTAGCTCTTTCTCGAAATTTGTTTGGTTCAACGGAGTATTGTTAATCTATGTATAAGACTGTGATAAGCCGCTAATTTGTGTGTATCGGATGGCAAGAAGTGTTATGAATAGTTATATCTGTAGTTGACGATTTTTGGTAAATTGCAAAGTTACATTTGTTGTTAATTCTAGTAATCGTTAAATCGAGAAAGTTAATACTATTATTTGTTTCCTGTTCCATTGTAAACTTAATATTGTGATGCAATGTATTAATATAATCAAATAATAAATTTAATTGTCTCTTTGTTCCTATGAAACCTAGTAATATATCATTTACGTATCTTTTTATTTGTTGTTGCGTTATTTGTTACTTTTTTTGTTACTTTTTTGTTACTTGTTATTTGCGTATCGCAACAATGGATATAAAAGTAATATACTAGATAATATTTTAAATAAAAAACTCCTTACAAAAGCCATATCACAAGTTTACCCAATATTAAATAATAACACCCAAAAATTTAAAATGATCACGTTTATAGGCTCTTCAAGCACAAAAATTTGTAAATATTTAAGAAAGTTTGACATTAATACAGCGTATACAACTAACAACAATTTATCCAAATTTATAAAAAACAATAAAGATTTAACAAACAACAATAAAAAGTCAGGAGTCTATGAGTTAACCTGCGGTAGTTGCCCTATGACGTATATCGGACAGACAGGCAGATCGTTTGAAATACGCATCAAAGAACATTTTTCTTCACTTAGAAATAATAAAAGTGACTCTTCATATGCGTCTCATATTAATTCAACGAACCACAATTTTAACAAAGAATTTAAAATATTACACGTAGAAAATAAGGGCAAAAAACTTAATTTATTAGAGTCACTTGAAATTAATAAATTAAAGAAAACCGACAAGATCCTAAATGATCAATTAGAAACAAATAATTCACCCTTACTCAATTTATTTATTTGATATTCAGACAGTCACATATTGAATTTTTCCATAGAATTTCTTTACCTCCCTGTAATATAATGTAAACCCCTAGTTTTGTTACTTAAGAACAGTATTGTATAAACCGTAGTGAAAGTTTTGTGCATAGACATTTCAGTAATAAAAAGTACCCATTCCTTCAACTATTTAAAATAAAACATGTGTTTGTTACCGTATACTTGTGTTAAAAAATTTTTAAATAAGTTAGTTATATGTCTGATGAAGCTCAGGTTGGAGCGAAACGACCGTTACAGTGTTAATTAAAAAGTGAAATTCATTAAAATTTGTTTTATTTTATCCTGATAATAGTTATACTGTATATGTATGAGGAGAGATTTCGAATGCTCGAATGGGAATTATTTGGAGAATTGAGAAGAAATAAAACAGTTTGCAATATCGAAATATACAGAGTGGCCAAGATAAAAGAGGCCCGGTATGAATACAATTAGTAAAAATACTTACAGAAAAGTTAATTACTAATATATTATAAATTCTTATTTAAAAGTAGTAAATACAGAATATTATAAATACCAACATAATGAACATTTAATAGTTCACAAAAGATATTGAACTTCGTTACACAAATTAGCACTTCTGAACATGTTTTGAAAAATTTTTGCCATTTCATTTGGTGTGATGTCAGCAATTGAATTGCAAATGTTCGTTTTCAACTCTTCAATTGTATGCAGGTTGTTACTGTACACTTTACCCTTTAAGGAACCCCACAAATAAAAATTGCAGGTAGACAGATCGGGCGATCTGGGGGGCCATAAACCTGCGGAAACTGTACGTTCTCCTCCGAAAATTCCATGGACATATGACATTGAAAACCGTGAAGTATGTGCCATGGCACAATCTTGCTGTAAGAACGCGTAATATCGTTCTTCCTTCTTCAGCTGCGTTATGAATGGTTGCAACAATTCTGTTATATACACTTCAGAGGTCACGGTGATATTAAAGAAAATGGGGCCTACAATCCGTCGGGCTGAAACTGCACAAACGCAGCAAACGCATATTTTAACATCATGCAAGGGCACCTCAAAGCGTTCCTTTGGATTGTTCGTTGACCAATAACGCGTGTTTTGAGAGCGTTTTGAGAACGTACCCGCTAAGATGAAACCATGCTTCATATCATGCTGTGATAAAGTATAGATTCGGATCCAGATTACCATCAGCGACATGAGTGAGTAACCATTCGCAATAATGTTGTCGTTTTGCATAGTCCGTAGGTTTTAATGTTTGCATCACTCTTATTTTGTACGCTCGCATATGCAACTGCTTCAACATGTTCTGGCATGACGTTCGCTTGATGTTTAGTTGGGAGGATCGATGTCTACTTGATTTCCGTGGACTTCTTAGCATAGTCTCTTGAACACTTTGAATATTTTCTGGTGAACAAACGATCTTCACACGGTTACGTTTGGCGTTAGCGACTGAATCCGTAACTATTAAACCAATGTGTGTGTGGAACGGCGTTCCAATCCTATCTTCGGAAAGGTAAGCTCTCTGTTGAAGACTGCATCTAGACACTACATCCTATAACATCTGGGGCTATTACGGGGTTAAATTAGCTGGTTACCCCCAAGCCAGAAAGAAAGAAAAAACCGTATCGTAGCGAATTTTCCTCTCAAGGAGCAATGATAACTAGCCTCTCCAAGACATGACGTATTCAGGGAACCAAGTAATCCGTATGATTAATATTAATTTGTATAGTCTAATTTCATTTGATATGTTGCTTTTGTTTTCTATATCCTGCCGTAATTAATTTAAAATAACATTTTAGAGCTCGGCTCATTGTAACTGCAATCTTTTTATATTTCAACTTAAAAATTATTTTTGTAGATTCATATATTTCATTAGCATTTAAACATAAAATTAACCTTTTCCTTAATTGAAGTTAAATTCTAAATTTTGTGTCATATTCGTACATAGATCTATTTCTGTAACACATTTCTTTTGCTGACAACTTTTTATTGCCGCCTGAAACTAAATGAACGACAGTACAGAAAGCCGTAAAAGAAAGTAAAAATTGTCGGGCTTCAGAACCAGAAAGAATCTGTGGAGAATTAGTAAAAAATCACAAAGAAACTTTTCCAGAATATCACATGATGCATAAATAAATATCTCAATAGAGCACCACTCCTAAATGAATGGAAGACTTCATAATTTCATCCATTCATAAAAAAAGGAGGTAAAATGGACTGTTCAAACTACAGAGGAATATCGGTAGCTAATACCTTTAGTCGCCTATAAGTAAGAATTCTTGCGGAAAGAACTTACACAGACAATGTATTTTGTCTGAAACAATAATAAAGAAAGAAACAAGCGTAAATCAAGACATAACATCTCATGTTTACTGATCTCTCTAAGGCATATGATACTGTCTCCGCAAAAAGTTGTGGAAAGTACTTCAGGAGACCAATATTAGCCATACATTAATAAAGGCACTACAAAACTAAAGAAGACTCAACACCACAAGTTAAATTACGAAGCAAGACTATCGCAAAAGTTAGAAGTGAATAAAGGATCTTACCGACACTATTTAAAATCTATGAAGCAGGATCATTGAAACGGTGAAAGAGAAAGTGCGGATGAATATGCTTCGATATCGGTGAGACCTGTCTTTATATCTAACAGCTTGCAGATGAACAAGTCCCCATGGCAGATGATGAATACGATGTGAGATCTATGGCACAAAAACTGCAGGAGAAATACAGTAAATGCTATATAAAGAACACCATCTTTCTATATGAACCAAACCTTCAGACATCCAACTAGAAAACGATGAGAGCGAAAGTTGCATCGAATGAAACTAAATGTCTTTTTCATGTCCAGCTGCATATTGTACGATATAGGTCGATGCATTTTGGATATATAATAAATAAATAATAAAGGATCAAAGGACGTACAAAAAATAAAAATGATTCAAATCATTTTGATTTTTTGTACGTCAATTTTATTACTTTTCAACTCTACATTTTTTTCCCCAGAAGAAGGAACAAATTCTGTTGCGAAATATAGGGTTATTTAATAAAGGAGTTTTTTTTTTATTGACAGACCGCTTACCTGAATTTAAATTAATTTTTTATGTATATATATATATAGATATATTTATAATTTAAGCGAAATAATCGACCGTAATATATTGATAAAATAAATTAAAATCGGGTAAGCGGTCTGTCAATTAAAAAACTCCTTTATTAAATAACACTATATTTCGCAACAAATTTGTTGCTTCTTATGGGGATACTACAAGATTAATGAGAAAAATACCTAACATAAAATAAATAAGAGTATAAAGCAGTAGTAAAAATACTTACAAAATGTAGAGTTGAAAAATAATAAAATTGACGTACAATAAAAAATAAAAATGATTAGATTTAAAACTTAAAGTATCTATAGAAACAAGCCTTTAAAACCTTTAAAAAAACATGTATATGTAAAAGTTAAAACGTGAAAAATAAAAAATATAATGCAATATAAATTTAACAATATATTAACCAAATAACAAAACAATTTAAGATGGTCAACTAACCGTCAAACCGAGTATATTAAAATAAATTATACTTAGTCCATTAGTATCAGATCTATAATTTATGTTATTTGTGTCTGTGTTAATGTGGACCATTTCTAAAAAGGTTCTTTTTTAAGGTTATTTTCAACGTCTAAGATCTTAACGTCAACAAAATTGAAAGTATGGCCACGATCATGTGCATGGTCCACCAATGCACAAGATCTCTTTCCAATACGGACATCACTTTTATGTTGAGTGATGCGCTGTTTTAGCCACTGTGATGTCTGACCTATATAAACGCCACAACAATCCGAACATGCTATCCTGTAGACAACATGAGTATTTAAAAAGAAAGGTGTTATGTCTTTGATCTTACTATACAACTTCTTCAAGGTATGGTGTTGTATTTAGCTATTTTAATGTTATTAAATTGTTTGAAATGTGACACAATTGTATGAGTAAGACCACCAATGTATGGGATTTTTTTGTAAATCACACTGTCTGCAGGAATGTCCTCAGTAGGGCCATCAAAAAAGTTTGACACATACTTAATAAATTGATATATAGTTCAAACTTTTTGATGGCCCTACTGAGGACATTCTTGCAGACAGTGTGATTTACAAAAAAATCCCATACATTTTCAAGCTCAAACTGAGCTTCTGTAGGCAAAACTAAGTGGCGCTACCTTCTATCTGTTATTACAGTCACCAACATTCGTCTCCAGGGTATACACAGTAAATAGAAGCTTCGAGACATTGTGCGATACGACTACGGCTTTGTTAGTTTGCGACCATCTTCAGACGCCATCGCTGCGTCTGCTTCTCGCGTAGGTAGCACTATCCAAGTACCTGTCCCTAAAAGACCTTGGTTTCATAACTTAACCACCTATATTTCACGTTCATTTGTTTCAAAACACTGTCGCTTGTAGACTTAATCCTGCTTATTTGAACAGAACTCAAATTTCAGCTTCCCCTAACTGTGATTATGGAGAATTCGATTATATTAATCACATTCTCTTCAATTATTCTCATCGACGCAATCAAATTAATGTTCTCATTCAAAATTTAATATTCCCCATCGCCAATTTACTTTCATTATTTTAAAAGGTTGCTACATGTGTTTATATTCGAGTAAAACAAAAACATTAATATAATAATTAATTATACAAAATGTTGTTAAAAACCGGATGTGGAGAAAACAATACAAGCTAATATTTGTGTGAAAATATTTTTCCAGACATGCAGACACATGTTTCATCTTACTATAGAATCATCAGTACATGCTGCCTGCGAGATACTTTGACAGACACAGCCGCAACTTGCGGAAACTGTATTAACGTGATTCCACTCTACAGATAGCGTTTTAAAACACGTGATTCTTGAGCGCAAATGAGTCCTTTATTTGAAAAGAGAAAGAATTCGTTTTATGTTTGCTTTCTCGAGTTAGTTTTCATGTGCCGCGTCTGTCGTATAGAAAGGTTCCCGCATTCTCTGTGCCTAGAATTAGAACTAATATTATGATGAAAGCGCCCCTTACGTATGCTCTAGTAATTTAGTTTATGAAATACTCAATTTTTTTAAATATTATTTAAGAACTGTTTCATGTTCTGTATTTATAAGCACTTTTTCTCATGTTATGTAATATGCATCACTTTTTGTCTCGTAAATGCTGTTGAGTACAAATATATGATTATTATTATTATTATTATTACTATTATTATTATTATTATTATATGATAATATTGATTGTTAATTGAACGTAATTGTAAATGTATTTAGTTTGTAATGAAGCGGTACGGATAAGAAAAACAACTAAGAAGTAATCAATAATGAATTTCCAATTAACGTCTTGGCAAGCATCACGCACTGTAGATACCACGCCACATCATCGGAAGTGAATTCGATTGGCAGAAGTGTTGCGTTGCAGCAGCAATGCTTCGTTCGTTTGTCCGCGCGTGTGACAGATGATGTTGTGCGTAAATCCTTGAGACTTTGCATTAATAAGTAAGGGTGGAGGCTGCCTTCCTTCGTAGACGTTTTCAGCATCGCCGTTGTGAGTAATGGATAAGTCCTGGCAAAAGCATGCAGCTAACCAGATAGGATTAAACGGGATTAACATAAGACACAGCGAGCTTAGCGTTTTCCTGGCATTGAATAATTACTTCAGGGTTTTTCCCGGGTACCTCTATTCCGTGTAATGTTACGTTTTTTTCATCCAAATCTAAATAGTAATCTTTGGTGTCGTTTATTTTAAATGTAAATCGTTACCGTTACCCATTGCACAATTTAAGAAATATCCCGGATTCTAATATACCTATTAAAGTCGGGAAAAGGACGTATGCGGTGTACGCATATTTTAGCGGGGTATAATGGCCTAATATTTTTAAAGTGTGCAGTTACTGTTTCTTCTATAATATACACATTTGTACATATCGTACGGGGGGTATTGATATATTTTTAGCTTACTATTGAAACAATTTAAATAGTTAATTGACGAAGGAGATACTTGTTGAAACTGCATTATAACGCCAAGAAATAAGTAATTAAACTTCTAGTTTCAAAAATTATTTTATTGTAAATACCACTACAATATTGTTTCGCCATACAATGGCTTCATCAGGTGAATGAATACTGAATACGTACAATGCAAGTTAGAATATTTATGTGAAAATTATTGTGGAATGGTGGTGGAAAAATTTTTACAATCTTAAATTTAGTAGAGGGGAGTTGTTTAAATCTATGACCAACTAGATTTAAACAACTATTCGTTGTTACGTTCATATCCATTATCCGAGTTGATGGAGCCTGCGGCCTGAAGTCTTAAACACGACAAAAACCAGAGAAAACGCTAACCCAAATGTAGATTGATAAATTATAAATACGTATTTTGTCAACTAAGTTGCCATATTCAGTTGAACAAACTGAAAACGAAAAATAGTGCTAAACGTAGCACCCTTGGCTAACGTACAATCTGACGATTTGGTGGAAAGCATACGTTCAAAGGTTGTACCTTAGCTAAAGACACCACGCTTAACACTATTTTTAGTTTTAAGCTTGTTCTATTGAAGATGGCAACTAAGTTGCCAAAATACATATTTAATGTTTATTAATCCATATTGTGATCAGGTATTTTTCTTTTTTATGTCAGTTTCACATCTATTAAACTAGTAGGAATTTACTAATCTAATTATAGTGTTAACCTTGCATAATACTAATTACCAGTAGCATAACATGTTTCTCCTTATAAAATTCTGTAATTTACTCGTTTTAATATTAACCCTATTGTGTGTATTATCAATTAACTCGTTTCATTCGTACAGTTTCCGTATTATTTCTAAGCTTTCTCCTCCAATGCTTAATTGTGCTTAAGTAATACATTCGTTAATTCCCTAATACTTATATCTACTAATTCCAGCCATGCTGTGCCTACTTGTATTTATGTCTATGTCGCTCCTAATTAACTTTCGATTATTTTGTCTAGCTCTTTTGTCTAGCTTAGAGATTTAATATTTTATATGAGAATCTCGCATCCTTATTCCATACCTATATTTCAGAAACTCCTTCGTACTCCTTTAACACTTCTTTAGGTTAAGTATTCCCTTCGTTAACACTAGTATTTAATATAGTTTTCTCATTAACGTTTTCATTGATTTTCTGTAGATAATATAATTTTGCTCGTTTAGTATTCTCGAAAATTGTGCTTATTTAACGACTTAAAATCCTCATTCTTGATATTACCTTATTTATTGTCTGCCTAATAATAAATGGTGATAATCTTGCTTTTATGTCTATATGTTGTTATTTTTGTTGTGATTGGATTAACTGTATATAACAGATATTCTTTAAGAATACGTTCAAATCAACTTGGCGTATTATGACATTTAGAGTATTTTGGATGGGATGGTCTTTCCCAGTATTTGTTTTCGTGTCGTCTTGTTATAAGTTTGGTTTGCGTGCTTTTCTTAATTAATTAGTTCTTTTATTGATTCATGTTCGTACATAGTTTTCTTTGCTTTCTTGGTCAGTTAAATGATCTTTAAGGCTTCGTCTGGCTCAATGTACAAGAAAGACTAAATTTTCAAGTACTTCACCATATAGATTGGGTTTAATTTTTCGAATAACTTGGCTAATCTTGTCATTCAGTTCGACAATAGATAGTGTTTATTTCTGTAGGTGAATGACTTGAAAATAATTTAAAAACGTCATTTGACATTGGCATCTTTTGAAGTAATGGATCTTGAATCTCTGGTGGATTTAGCTCTGCCAAAATTCAGCAGTTTTGTTTATTAACGAAAGCACTTAACCTAAAATATGCCCCGTCTCTAAAGATTATTTTCCTATGAAAATGGCTGTCAACTTTTATTTACTCCAAAGTCTAATCTGCGAAATTTCTACGCTCTACAAACAACATTCGGTTGCAGTTCTTGTAAGAGTTGTATTTTATATGGATGCAGCCCCAAGTCTTTTCGTGAAATTCGCCATGTTGAAGTCTAAAAGATGCAAACTTCCTGCGACCGACAAGAAATAGACAGATGGGGAGATCGAATTATATTTTCAGGATAATGTAAAGAATACGTGTACCAAATATTTTTGAAAAAAGTTATTAAGGCCTCTAAATCACCTCCAAAGAAACAACTTTCTTCAACTAAAGTTATTGCGGGAAACGAACTGGAATTCTGCAATTAAATACGTTGCTCGCCTTCTTATAGGTTATCTATGCTACCAATGCACAACTTCTGGTTGAAAAATTTAGATGTTAGTGTATTTTTATGATCTTTTTTTGTCATACTATCTAATTTTCAAGTTTTTTTTTCGGTTCTCATATGAAATAAATAAATATACTTCTTGAAATAATATTGACCCAATAATTCGTTGTCTTGACACTGATTGTCATCGAAACCAAAAATTGAACGAATTATTTGAGGACTAAGTTCTAAATTTCTGCGAATTGGCATAATCAGATAGTTTTAACCATGCTTCATTATACGAGGGCAACTGCTAAAATTCGCGGAAAATTGTGAAATAAAACAAATTACGGTATGTAAATCGCTTTACTGTTTCTTAAAATACTTGCCTTTAAGATGTATACACTTTTGCATTCTATAAAACCCTTTCCACGCATTTTATTTTTGATGTTTCCGAATAAGAAGAAGTCATTGGGCGCTAAATCAGGCGAATATGGGCAATGAGTGAAAATAGTAAAAAAAATATTCGAAAATCACGATTCAAAATTTCCTTTTTTGACAGAACAATTACTTTGGTAAATTCTGTTGAGACAAAACTGTTCGGTTTTGAATCGAACAGTCAACTCAGTTATAGGTTAAAAATGTCAAATTTTACAAATATGACATTTGTGGAATGCTGGCAATTCAATAAATACTTGATTCCATGAATTTTAGCAGTATCGTATAGTATCGTATAGTAGAGTCGTTAAAATCTAATTGAGTGAATTTGATCGAGAATTAACAATTTGTATTGATATAAATGTTGCAGGCAATGTTAAAGAACAGATTAGCTGTTAAACGCAGCTTCTTTGTTAGTTGGAATAATAACATACAGAGAATTTTGTTCAGCAAGTCGATTCACATTTTCCAAAATATCGGAAGTAACAACAGCGGGATGACCTTAAGCCACATTACCGGTATTTGAAAATTGTTCGATTATTCTAACACTGTGTTCTAAAGTAACGATATTCAATTCAATTTGTGCTTCTGGATACATTTGAATAAATTGATTATAAGTTAACTGCTTGGAATATATCCAATTACCATCTTCATTTTGCAAGCCGCTTCCTAAATAGGTCATTACAACAAATGTATTTTACTTGACAGTAAAAGACCATTTTTAAAGTAAAATTAATAAATTGTTTAATTTACTGCTTCTTTGCTTTTACTTTAAACTTAAAAAATCACGCAAGTTAGCATAGCGTTACAGAATTATTGACAGCTTAAGAAAAAATATTCAATCATTTAGAAGTCATGCGTTAAAAGATATTACAAAAAAAGTAAATTATAAAAAAAACACCTTAAAGAATTCAAGTCATAAGTAAAGCTGGGATTATATTAAAATGCATATTTTTTATTTATGATATGTTTACCAAAATTCTTCCAGATCTATACGGATCACATAAAAACAAAGCATTTGCGACTACTTTTGTTTTTCATATCTTGCATATAAATACTACTTAAAATAGCATATTTGTTCATATCTTCATAATTTATTTCTAAAGTGCACCGCAAAAAATATATAAAACCATTTATTCATAATATATCGAAATTATATTAACAGTCCGCACGAGCATTTCCGTACAGCGGGAATTCCTAGATTTGTTCTTATCAAGTCGGGGAAGTTCCAGTGAATCTATGAGCAATGAGGTTGACCTATAGGTCAGTCATATCACCAGTTGTGTTTAGTTAGTTCTCGAAAGTATATGTACACGTAATTTTTAACCTTGTTATTTTTGATATGTCGAAATCATATTCACATGTGTCGATTTGGACAAAAGATTATCTTTAATTTTGTGTAAATAATGGCAGAGTGTTTTGTAAGCATTGCAGTAAAAGTGGAAGTTTATATTTGTTTACGTTTAATTTCATATTTGAATACCTGCAATTAATTATTGTAGATTTGATGCGACAAAAAATTCTATTAACCCAGCATGTAGGAACTAGTTTACGTAAAAGATATATATACAGACTGTCCCGTAAAAAACGCCAACATTCATAATTCCGTTATTTATTGTCCGGTTTTATTTAAACAAAAAGTAAATTTAATAGCATCAAAAACACTATAAGATAGCAGTGTTTTATTTGTTTTCAATTGTTTTTATTAATGTCAAACGACAGTCAAGTTTTTTATTTTAAATGGCAACATATATATTTTTGGCTATATTCGGATTGGTTTTTTTTTTCTGATTTCAACGATGTATAACATGTTTATTTTTGATAAACGTTTATTGCAAAAAAAAAAAAAAAACTTTATAAATTTCATCTTTGTCTTCCATTATTTATAAATATTCGAATGCGCCATGAAACATTGGAAATGTAAGTATTATAAATATTATTATAAGAAACAAAACACTTTACAATAAATGTTGAAATTGCCCGCCACCTTGTTCAACACATATCGCACATCTCCTAATTACTCCAAAGGTCGCATTTAAAAGACAAGGGGCAGGTACTTCTTGACAAGTGTTAATAATTCTTTGTCTTAAAATATCAACATTTTCTGGAGTTGTTAAATAAACTCGATCTTGTAGATAAGCCCACAATCAAAAATCGAGGGGCGTAAGATCCGGTGAACGCGCAGGCCACTCGATAGGACCGGATGTTCCTATCCACCTATTTCCAAATTGGGTGTTCAACAAATCAGTATTTACTCTGGCGTTGTGCGCGGGAGCCCCATCTTGTTGAAAAAATATTCTATTTAAATTTGCCAAAGGTAATTCATCTAAAAAGTTTTGGAGATTTTCGTGTAATAAAGTGTAGTATTTTTCTTGATTTAAGCAACCATCTTTGAAAAATAGCCCAATTAATTGATCACCTAAAATGCCATACCAAACATTTACGTTGAAACGTCTTTGAAAATTATTTCCAATTACAAATCTCGGATTGTCTGCACTCCACTGTCGATGTATGTTTCTATTAAAAATACCGTTGTTGCTAAAAGTGCATTCATCAGACCAAATTATCCTTCTGTAAAAATTCGGGTCTTGTTCTAATGCATTTAAATAAAAACGACAAAACTTGATTCTTCGGCCTGGATCATTTTGTTCTAATGCATGAACTTCTCGAGCTATGTACGGTTTAAGTTTGTGTTTTCTTAAAATACCATGAACTGTAGTTTTTGATACCCCAATATTATGTGCAATTTCGCGAATCGAAGTTCGTGAATTTTGCTGTACTGCAAGAAGAACATCTAATTCCTTATCTTCGGAGAATTTCCGTCTTTGTGTTTTTGGTTTGGTAAATAATCCATAACTTCTTAAATTCTTTTCAATTCTCTGAAATATTTTCGAACCTGGAACTTCTCTGTCCGGAAAACGAGCACTGTACCGAGGAACTGCTTGAAGGCGATTTTTATTACATTCAAAGAACACTTGTAACATGTCCGTTAATTCATTGTTATTCATTTTTAACGAAAATACGCTTTTTGTTGCGGCAAAAAGTTCAAACAGGATAATACAGAAAACTTAATAAAGTCAAACTGACACTTAAGGCACATTGACATAATGCTAGTGGACTGGGCCAAGTCTACTATAATGAAAGATGAAATTTATAAAGTTTTTTTTTTATTTTTTATTATTAGGAGATGTGCGATATGTGTTAAACAAGGTGGCGGGCAATTTCAACATTTACTGTAAAGTGTTTTGTTTCTTATAATAATATTTATAATACTTACATTTCAAATGTTTCATGACACATTCGAATATTTATAAATAATGGAAGACAAAGATGAAATTTATAAAGTTTTTTTTTTGCAATAAACGTTTATCAAAAATAAACATGTTATACATCGTTGAATTCAGAAAAAAAAATACAATCCGAATATAGCTAAGAATATATATGTTGCCATTTAAAATAAAAAACTTGACTGTCGTTTGACATTAATGAAAACAATTGAAAACAAATAAAACACTGCTATGTTATAGTGTTTTTTATGCTATTAAGTTTACTTTTTGTTTAAATAAAACCGGACAATAAATAACGGAATTATGAATGTTGGCGTTTTTTACGGGACAGTCTGTATATATATATATATATATATAGTAAACCTAATCAGTAGGCGATTAAAGGTCTGTATATTACTTCAAAATATATGTATTTAAAAAACTCTACATGTTTCGGCTATATACGCCTTTTTCAAGAGAATACAAAATATGAATGAGGTTTACCATATGATACCAAGGTCACGAAGTTATTATATTTATATATATATATATATATATCTATATTTCGTCGAATGTTATATATATATATATATATATATATACAAGGTGTCCTGTATCGTTTTGTTCAAATTTTAGGCATGTAAAGCAGACTTCATTTCGAGTAACAAAAACGCAAAACTTGTATATCCATTCTTATTTGTTTCAAAGTTACAGTTCTATGAATGTGATTGCCAGATTATTAAAAAAATGTAATCCTAAAGTCAATAAAAACTGATTTTATTTAAAAAAGTGCAATTAATAATATTTTCGAAATGTCCACCTCCTTGTTGAATGCATGCTTGTACCCGTAAGCCAACAGAAGAAGTACTTATCCGAATTTCATACTTGTTTTGTCGGATTTGCTCGGCAGCCAGGTGAATACGATCCAACAACTCTTCTCTTGTGTTCGAAACTTGCGCGTAGATTAAATTTTTCAAGTACCCGCATAAATAAAAGTCAAGGGGATTAAGATCGGGTGATCTGGGTGGCCATGCAACAGGACCACCTCGACCAATCCATCTTAGATAATTTCGAACAGCAATTCCGAAATGTGGTGGTGCCCCATCAATGTGAAACAACATTTCTCGTCGAACATTCAGTGGGACATCCTCTAAAAGAGCTGGCAGTTCGTCAATAAGAAATTGAAGGTAATTGTCCGCATTTAACCTCCTAGGAAGAACGACAGGACCAATCAACAAGTCATCGATTAGGGCCGCCCAAACGTTAATAGAAAATTCATATTGAAATTTAGAAGGGCGTATAGCTTTGGGATTTTCTGATGACCACCTGTGCAGGTTTCTAAGATTTGTAACAGCACTTCCCATGAAAGTAGATTCATCTGTCCAGAGGACTGTTCTGCAGTAATTAAAATAAAGCCATGACTGCCTTAATATCCAGGTAAAATAAACTAGACGAAATAAACATAGTGGTCTGCCTCAAGCAAACTGTGTTCCCTGCGATAGTGATATGGATATAAGCCCTCACGTTTTAAAATTCGCCAAACGCCAAACTGTCGTTCGTGGCACTCCTAGTTGTCTAGGGGTTCGACTTACGCTGAGAGTTGGATCCCTTGTAACAATAGCTTCCGCTTCCTCCTCTAAGTCTGCTAGCAAATTTACTCCTCAGTCGAAAATATAATCACGCAGTCCGCATTCCCGAAATTGTCTGTGTACTTCCAGAAACGTTCTGTAATGAGGAATGCGCGGGTAACCGATGTCGGTATTCAATAACTGCTTGGCGTGCACTGCCGTTACAGTAGCCACACACTGTCCGCATACTCTTGAGAAGAAAATCGGTAAGGCATTTTGAATAAAGAAAACGTGTCCACTCACTAATAAACTGTTGTATGAACTGAAACGTAATGTAATCCTTAATTAAAAAATGTAACTTTAACAGTCATCTCAACATTTGTTTATTGTATGATATTCATGGTTTAGTACTTACGAAATAAGTAAGAACCTTCTTTAACATAAATCAATTTCCAGTACTCTTTTTTGTAGATCTCCAAGAAATTACTGTATGCACTACGACACGTGTTTATTTATTTTAGGATAACATTTTATTATGCGACGTTAACAATCACAGGCCTGTTATTGAATCGTATAACTTTTTTAAATAAAAGCAGTTTGTATTGACTTTAGGATTACATTTTTTTTCATGATCTGACAATCACATACATAGATCTGTAACTTTGAAGCAAATAAAAATAGATATATAGTTTTCCGTCTTTGTTACTTGAAATGAAGTCTACTTTACACTCCTAAAATTTGAACATAATGATACGGGACATCTTGTATACCAAGATCTAAAAATGTACCACAAGCTACTCTCTAAATCAATCGTTTACTTCAAGAAGTAAAAATATAGAACAGAATAGTTTCCATTATGACTTGTGTAATGCCTTCTTAAGTGTAAACATTCCACTTTCAAAGTTGGATAATTCAACGTTTAAAAATTTAAGAATATTTCCTGTATGCACCTATAACCAGTTGCGATGTAGAAAGGACGTTTTCTATTTACAAGGATGTATTTCATTCAAAGAGAACAAATTTTACAGAAGAGAACATTGAGAAAGTGTTGCTGCTAAATATTGAAACTCCTTTTCTCAACTTGAACTACGCTCGTCGACGATGAGTCATCAACCTCTCGTGTCCGGTCTCCAGTTATAAGATACTCGTCCTTTAGGACACGACGAACAAAGGAAATAAGGTGACATGCACGATTTTGGACACAAAAAATTCTTATTTATCTAAACACATTTACTAAATAAAAGAAAAAATAATAAATTCGAACATAGTGCCTATATGCCAAACATAAATAAAATTCAAATAAAATAATAGAAGCACTGAAACGAAGTTAAATTAGTTGGGAGAGGTCGATGAATGAGGGTGTGAGTTGCCGATCGGTTTTGGCGCAGACTTGGCTGGTAATTACATTTAAGAAAATTGGAGCTCGTATTTCGGAAGTGGGGAACCGGAAATAAGCCAACATTCCAGCTAGGAAGAATGAGAATTGTCCCAGAGGAGCAAGGCCGTCCCGCTGGAGACTGTTTGCGCAGGGTTCTGTATTGTTACAATTCCTTCGAAAAGGGATATATGTATAAGGGAAAGGATTATTGGAGGGCAACAAAGTAAGAAATAGTTATTTAGAAAGCGAACAACGGCTAACTATATGTATGTTTCTAATAACAATTGATTGAGGTCGTATTAAAAACGGAGAAAGTAGGGAGAAACCGTAAGAAAACGATATAAAGGTGGGATATCACGACGTGAGCTCTATACAACGCCAGCAATGATAGTAGCACGTTGCACAGTAAAGCTTTTCGGTTCTCAATAAATTCTCTACGTTTTTTGACTACCAGCATTGATTAAGTTCGGTAAGAGGCATTACAAGGGATTGAAATTTGCCCTCCTTTTTTTCAGATTACCTAAGGAGAAAATGAGCGAGATAAAATTATAGATTTTCTCGATATATATTTTTCGCTACTGATTTAATCGTGATTATATTTCATTCACTCCTTACTTTTTATTTCAGTTATATAACTGAACGCCAACTAATATACCTAACAGTGTACACGGACATCTACTTCCGGATACAGAGTAAATGTAAATCATATTTATTTTATTTTTGCTTGAAGTTTAACCTTTAATGGGAATGTGAATTTGATTTAACTTTTTAACTAAATTTTCCTTCCGAATAGGTGGAGACTGACTAGAAAACTAAAACAGGCAGAAACAAGAAAAATCCCTAACGACAATATAAATAAACTCTAAATACGTGTTTCGGCAACTATGTTGCTGTCTTCAGTAGAACAGTCTGAAACAAGTGGTAAACGTAACGTCTTTGGCTAAGGTACAACCTTTGTCGCCGATGAGATAATACTGTGTGATCCCACTAATAATGTTATTGAGTAGTTGTTTGGGCTATTTCCATTGTTTGTAGGATTTGAATAATCCGACGTATCAGCATCTACTGCTGCCTTCAGGTACCAGTTCTTGCCAAACTCATGTCTGACATATGTCTTCCCAATTTTTATTGCGAAATGTACTTGCGTGAGATTCGAACTAGGTTTGAATACCCTCTTTCATCTTGGAGAAACACTTTTTCCGACTCCATCGATACCGGTATTCTAAGTCTTTGTTGACATACAATACATGATATTGCTCAGTATTAACCCATTAGCTTCCCTGATCCCCAAATGGGGATTCGCGAATTTTATTTTTTAACATATTTTAAAATGTTGTTATCTTTAGTGTAATGTACTACCTGAACATGAATACTTTGTACTTTCTAGAAAAATTTTATATTTTAGTGTTGGTAACCCTGTAAGCATGTTATGTGCGTTATTTTATAACCTATGCACAAAAGTTTATGGTCGAATATTTACATAAGATCCAATAAGATTTGGATTCAAACAATGGGTTATGTGCTGCTCTAAATCTGGCTATTGTTTTCATATGTATATTTATGAAGGAAAGAGCCAAGAAGTACAACTTGTAAATGGTGTTGGAGCTTCTGTGATAATGAAGATGACCTCTTTTTTGCAATATCCGTCAGAATATGAAATATTTTTCGATAACATTTTCACCAGCTTTGATTTATTGTTGAAGTTGATAGAACTATATATAAAGGCGGCTGGAACAGTACGCTATAATAGAATGAACAAGTGTCCTTTGAAATCTGATAATATCATAAAAAAAGAGGAACGCGGGGCATATGATTATCGTTATGATGAAAAAAATTAAATATTTGCGTTCATTTGGAATGACAATAGCTGTGTTAAAATGCTATCGAATTACTTAGGATTGCAACCTATAGAAAAAGTGAAAAGATATTGTAAGAAAGAAAAAAAAGAATGCCATGTCGATAGACCAAATATTGTCGGACAATACAATAAACATATGGGAGTGGTCGACAAGTTAGACTGGAATGTGCAAAAGTATGGAATCAAATTTAGAGGTAAGAAATGGTATTTCCCTCTTTTCACAAATACGATTGACGTTGTGGTTGTTAATGCCCACGCTCTTTATACTGCAGTAAATGGAAACATCCCATTATTAGATTTTAGACGCATTATTGCCAGAACTTATCTGAAGAAAGAATCATTATCCGATCCTAAATTTGCCGGAAGACCAAGTTCTAGTAAGGTGAGGAAAAGCCGCGTGTCTGACGATGTTAGATTTGATCCCGTTGGACATGTTTTGGAGCGAACGATTGATGGAAAACAAAGAAAATGTCCATATGTGACACAAACGTTCGCGAACAGTGTAAAAAATGCAATATTGGACTGCATATGGAATGTTTTCCTAATTGGCATAAATTATAAATATTTTTCTTTAGTTTGAAATGTTGGTTCAGTTTTTTTTTTAATTTTTGTAACGGCAAGTGCCATGGGTCCCAAATGGGACTTAAATTTTTTTTTTTTAAAATGGCGTATATTTATTTGCCAACGAATAAATTGACCTATTACCTTTAATATAATCCTATTTTTAATTTAAATTTACACAAAATGTCGATAATAAAAATTTGGAAGTTAATGGGTTAATTATTAATTTATTTTCGTCTACTTTTCCTAGACCTTCATCTAGTTCTATCTATGACACCTTCCGTGAAGTAATTCATGTTAATCAACATGGTTTCTTGTCTGGCCGTAGCAACGAACTTATTGCAGTTTTGTTGCTATATTAATGCACTGGAGCGAGGATCTCAAGTTGATACCGTATATGTGGATTTTTCTAAGGCTTTTGACCGTGTTGATCACAAGCTGTTGCTCCACAAACTTGGTCTTTATGGAATTGGTGGTAGCTTGATTTTGTGGATTGCCTCTTGCCTATCTCATAGGTCTCAAATAGTTAGGTTATCATCGAAAACATCCACGCCTATATCGGTTATTTCCGCTGTTCCTCAGGGCAGCCACTTAGCACCAATCCTCTTTCTGCTTTTTATAAATGATTTATATAAATACTTCACTTCTTCCAACTTCTTGGCCTACGCAGATGATTTGAAAATATTTAAATGTGTTGACTCTTGCAATGGCGGTAGAGCGCTTCAGGATGATATTGATTTGCTAGCAGCATGGTGTATAAGCAATAATTGTCTCTTAATCTTGGTAAATGCAATATTATTACTTTTTCAAAGAAAAATAATACTGATGTCTTTAATTACATGTTGTGCGCGTTCGTTTTTAACCCGGGATCACTCGCGCTGTTAGAAAAAGTCTAACATTTTTAGTTTTACTTAAGAAAAAATTTTTATTCCTCGCATAATGAATCTAATATTTTAGGAATTCTTCGTTACCAACTTCCCACGCATTTTATATATATTAGAGTGGGGGTTAGAAGTTACGCAGCATTAACGTTTAGATCAGCTATTATAAATCTAACAATGCGAGTGATTACGTTCGTAATTTTTCTAGCTCTATTTGTTTATTTCTTTATTGGGTGATTTGGATTTTATTTCTTTATTGGGTGATTTGGAGGTAAGTCAACTGCTATTTATAATATGATTTCGTTGTTGTTAATTTAACTAATGGATTCTAATATGGAGCGGTTGTTGTTGAAATGGTATGAGGAAGTCCCAACAGATATTGAGCATAACTGCTGTGACGACTTAGATATAGAGGATGCCCATTCCGAATACAGTATTTATGGAACCGATACGGAGCAATTCGGTGAAAAATTCGAAGGTGATGCACCAATAGCGGCTTCTTCAAGGAATGTACCCACAGTCGTTTCGTCTGGCTTTATGGGAAAGGATGGTGCCGTACGACTAAACTATAAGCCTGATACTCGGAACTCTAAAACTCATAGTCATAATATTATATCAAAACTTCCTGACGTTAAAACTGCAGCTAAAAATAAGACAGAAGTGATTGATTGTTGGAAAATATTTTTTCCTGATCAAGTTATTGGACAAATTGTAACCCATACGAATCATAAGCTTAACCAACTAGGACCCTCCTATCAACGGCCAAGGGATTTCTTAGCTACGGATTTTGAAGAAATTTCTGCTCTAATAGGTCTACTTTTTATGGCAGGAATCAAGAAAAGTCAACACCTAAATACAGCTGAGTTGTGGGATAAAGATGGAATGGCACCGCATTACTTTGCAGCTGTAATGTCTAAGAAATAATTCCATTTACATTTGCAAGCCTTACGATTTGATGATATGGAGACAAGAGCTGAAAGACGTAAGGTGGACAATCTGCCACCAATAAGATACGTATTTGAGCACTTTGTCAAAGCTTGTTCCGGCTCTTATACAGAAGGGAAGAATGTCACCATAGATGAGATGCTGGAAGCCTTTCGAGGCCGTTGCAAATTTAGGCAGTATATTGATAACAAACCTGCGTAGTACTGTATAAAAATCTATGTACTTGTGGCCTCTAGAACATGCTATACAGAGAACTTAGAAATTTATGCAGGAAAACAGCCTGATGGCCCTTACCAATTGACAAATGATGCAGCATCTGTGGTCAAACGTTTAATTAAAACTATTGATAAATTTGGGCGCAACATTACAGTTGATAACGATTTTACTTCTGTACCATTGGCCAATGATTTGATTACCAATCATAAATTAACACTAGTGGGCACATTGCGTAAAAATAAAGTTCAAATTCCTTCTCGGCTTTTGGAAGTTAACGATCGACCTGTACAGAACAGTATGTTTGCCTTTGGCCTTGCGCCTAATCACTGCATCCTATTTCAAAGAAGAACAAGGCTGTGCTGATGATATACACCCTACACGAAAATGACGATACTGACAGTAAATCGACACAAAATAAACCTGAAATCATCACCTTCTATAATGTAATGAAAGGAGGAGTTGACATTGTCGACAGATTGACAAGTATCTGTCACTCGAGTTAGTAATCGTTGGCCACTTACCATATTCAGCAGCATCCTAAACATATCTACAATAACTTCTCAGATTATATACAAAGGAGTTATATCAACTCGAAGAAATTATATTAAAACTTTATCACAGCAACTTACCCGGCCTCACCTTGTATGACGAGCCTCAATTCTAAGTTTATCATACAATGTTAGACATCTTCAAATTCGGAAAATAAGCGAAGATGTAGATTTTGTAGAGTTAGAAAATATGTAAAGAACACACAAGCAAAACAACACGTGTTTGTTTTAAATGTGTAGAAGAAACGCGCGAGCTCTCTTGTTATATAAGAAAACGCGAGTGATCCCGCGTTAATGTGGAGGCGACCCAAAACCAATTTTGGAGTCTATTGTCACAGGCGATGAAGCAGTGTTTCTATCTTAGTATTCTCTATCCAAAAGAGAGATGAATGGTGATGACCAGATGAACCTCATCCCAACGAGAAAGGTTATCGTCACAAAATTTTGGACTTGTAAGAACAAAATTATATCGAAAAATAAAAATTATAAAATTTTCAAAATTTTTCTGTCAGGCCGAGAACATATGACCCTTACTTCGAAAATGTGTCCTATTGGGTTCAAATTAGAACCTTGCTCGAGTTAGGGAACGCCCTATGACCGATTTTCATTCCTTCGGATAACAATTAACTTTACCATATGATATAATTCATTGGCTTTTTGAAAAAAATTAATAAGCTTAGTGTATCAGAATAATTGAAACATACATGAGTAGGTAAACCCCACCAGTTTTGTATAATACAAAGGTATTTTTAATAATATAAAATATTACTAAATTACTGTGTTCTTCACACCAGATTTTTAGTAATATTTTATATTATTAAAAATACCTTTGTATTATAGGCATAGTGGTTTTCAACATAAATCATTGCATAATAGCTTCCCAACTTAACAATGAATTGTAAATAATCATATCAATACATGCCTTTAAATAATTTCCATGCCCACAATGACCTTTATGGACAAAATTGTTAGAGAACGCAAGAAGTCTTGCGATTAGTCTGCCATGCAGACAATATTGACTATTTTCTTGAGAAAGAAAAATTACTGAAAATTTCAATATACGTTTCCTAATCTTCCAAACAATACTTTTTTCTATAATATAACATGCAACACTTGTATTAAGCTTAGATTACATACAATATTTTGAATTGTTCGTTCAATTCCCTTTGCTTAGTTTTGTTTTCTAATGGAAATGGTAGCAAATTCCGTGCTTTTACATTCAAATGACTACTATATTTACTTTAAGTACTTTCGTCAACTCCCTAATGCAATAAACAAACACTTTCATATTTTTAGATGTTAAAGATTATAACGCGTGTTTTGGAGTATCTCCCTTAGCCCATTAAGCTACTAAATATGGATGTATGATAGACTTACCGACAACAGTCATATGTCCATGTTCCGTAACCGTTTGGAATGACGGTGCTTCCCCAGACACTTCGCAGCGATATTTTCCAGAAGTTGATAACTGTACGGACGATAGAACTACTTGATTCTCAGTGGAATTGTGAATCTGAAACGAAAAAGCTTGTTTAGTACGAATCGGGTAAATGTACTAAAGAATATTACGATGAAAATGTATTTATAACAGGTAGCGTAGAAAGTTAGGATTTAATAATAATGGAAAGGTATATTTTCTGTTATTGCAGTGTTGACAGTAATAATGAATGATCCGACATATTTCTCAATAACGCAAAAAATAGTACGAGGAAGGTTTAATAGTTAGCGAGCTTAGACAAGAAAACACAACTCTTTGACATTATATTATTTTGTTTCTCAACATTTCTTCTAACAACTTTTTACATCTAATCCACCGATATTAAAGCCTCGTGGGCGTAGTGTGTCGCAGTGTATCGTACAGTTGATCTAAAAGAGATGCATTGGATTGGATTGGCGTAAAGCCTTTTCCACTGCGACCTTTCCAGATTAATTGTGATCCTCATGCTTGGCCAAAGTACTTCCTCCAGCCCTGCTTTTTTAATTAAGCTTCGCAACTTCGAGACCTGTTTTTTTAAATACAGTTTCACTTTAGGATATTGATCTCCATTTGTAGGAACCGTGTTTTTATTAAATCTTTGCATTGGCATAGTACATGAAACGCGGTTTCCTCATCTTCTTGGCAGAATGTATACAATGTTGTTTCTATCAACCTCCTGTTATTCATTAGTTTATTTAGCTTACAATGCTCAAAAACTGACGTAATTAGACGTCCAGTTCAAGGTCTCATCCACCTTCTCAGGTGATTAATTCTCAAAAATACCATAAACGAAACTCCACAAACGTAATAAATCAAATTGTCTGACGAACACGTACAACTTAAGTCTAGCGTAAAGGCAGACATGAAAATGGCCCTCGCAGACTCTTTCCTCCTCTACTTGTCTTTCCCATACTACGAACAAAGCACACGCAGACTTCGTTGCAATATGCAACAAACCGACAAGTTTGTTGCATATTGCAATTCGAAACTCGAAAAGTTGAGGGTTGATTGACTTGAAATATTGATACAACGTTGCGTTCGAATACGTGAGTGTTTTTATAATAAAATAATTTTTTTTAACCAGGCGCGACAAGAGTCTTCCAACACTTGTGAAATAACTACACATAAGTATCGCAAAAATTTCTCAAATACTTGATTTGGTAGTAGTTTTTTATTACAAGTTGACGTTTGCTAATCATATACTCTATTTACGTTAACATATTATTATGAAATCTTAATTATGGAAAGGAAAATAACTTTGATTCAATCTTAAATGAATTTTCCTAGATGAAAACATAAAATAATGTGTATAGATTATATGTATACGTCAGGAAGATGTTATTTTTAAACAAATTATAACACACAAATGTCAAATTTGAAAGGCGAAAGTATCAATGACATTGATATTTGAAAAACATTTAAACAAGTAGCTGGGCTTTTGAAAGAAAAAGTTATTATTGATTTTATAGATGCTTTGTCCACGCCAGAACTTCTCAAAGGCGAGCAGAGAATCGGCAGATCAACGGGAAGAAAAACTTGAAGTCTTACGAGTTGAAACGAGATAAAAGGAAGAAGAAAAGCACGATCATCTCAAGAACGCCAAGCAAAGCGAAGACGTATACAGTTGCAATATCATAATGATCTAGCTTCATAGAATTCCTTTTCCATACGAACCGAATATTCAATACAAATACCTCATATAATTTCATTCAAATCGGAAAAATGAACAAAGTACAAAAAACACGATTAGTAGTTAAAAAATTGCTGGACAATCTAATTGAAGCAACAATTCTGATTCGACCCCATGAGTATAAGCGCTTAAGATCTATAAGTTCTTAATTTCTCGAGAGTATAATATTTATATGGCAAATGTAGAAGAAGACATTAAATCAAACCCTAGAGATTTGTGGAAATTTCTTAACAATAAATGTAAATCCACTAGAATTCCTGGTACTCTCTTTAACAATGGTATTCAATTTTCTGAACCTTTGGACATAGTTAATGGGTGTTCCCTCACATTCTCTAACGTATATTTACAAAATGACAGTTCAAATAATCCTGTATCTTTTAAGTACTGTCCATCTGTCACCTTTCCTGCGATTACTGTTGGTGAGTTGGTTAAATGTATGTCCAGTCTTAACAATAAGTTTACTGCTGGTGATGACCTCTTACCAAGCATTTTAGTACGTGACTGCAGATTTGTATTTGCCTCCTCTTTAGTCACGATTATGAATCTTTCCATAAAAACAGAAACCTTTTCTGATATATGGAAACGAGCAGTTGTTTGACCCGTTCATAAAAAAGGAGATAAGCCATTGTTGTCAAACTATCGTCCCATTCCCATTCTATCCAATTTTGCGAAGATCTTTGAACAGGTTTTATATACTAGAATTTCTATAAATATTAGTCAGTTCTTCTCCCAAAACCAGCATGGCTTTCTTCTTGGGCGTTCCACATTGACTAATTTGTGTAGTGTGTCTAGCATGCATTTGACACTATAAGTAAGTCACAAAGCATTTAGCTTTGCGCCACCTTCTTTAAATTTTATGAATTCGTATAAAAAATTGAAATTCATATGTATTTTACAACGGCTCTCGCTCATTTGAATACATTGGAAAATCTGGTGTACCTCAGGGTTGCAACTTGGGATCACTTCCTTTCGTGTTATTTACCCACGACATACTGGCTACCCTCACCTGTGCAGTTTTAGCATGATGATTTAAAGATATATTCGGAAATAACTAACATCGACGATACTTCTCTTCTGCAAGACAATTTGGATATAATCTCAAATTGGTGTAATAGCTTCAAATTGGAACTAAGTACTAAGAAGTGTTGTTTTGTGAGTTACACCCGCTACAAATTTCCTATACTGTCGCAGTATATAATTAATAATACTTACTTGGAAAGGAAAATTGTTATTAAGAACGTGGGTGTACTATTTGACTCTGATTTGTCTTTTAAGCAACAATTGCAAGCTGTGCACATTATGCGAGTTTCTACCAGGGACTGAAACCATGAAAAAAATGGGTTCAGGTTCGGGTTCGGGTTAATCAAAATAAAAAGTTCAGGTTCGGGTTCGGTTCACGGTTCGGGTTCAAAGTTTAAAAAAACTACATGTGTTTTATTAGCAGAAAATTTATTTTTCAAAGAAATTTTCGTTTAATTTTAAATTAATATATTTTTCAAGTTTTCTTCTTTTAAATTTGTTCTTTGTGGGGATAAAATGAATTTCAAGGCTGAAAAGGCCCTCTCGACGCTTACTTGCGTAGCAGGTACTGCGAATATAATCTGAGCCGCTTGATACAATAATGGCGTTTCCGTTTTATATTGCTCCCAAAATAGTAAAATGTTTTTTTCTTTTCCCAGTCTTGGATATTTTTCATATATATCAAATTCATTTTTAACTAAATTATTAATCGAAGTCGTGACATTTACATTTGAAGAATTTGATTTATAAAACCTTTCCTTCTTTTTTAGAACTTGTTCGAGCATATCTTCATCATCATCTGAAGAAAAAGATATTGATTCTATCACAAAATTCTTTTTTTCTCTTTCCATTTGTAAATTTTTCAAAATTTTTATTGTTTTCAAAATATGTTTTTTAGCATTTTCAACATCTTCGGGACTTATAATGACCTTAAATCTGCTATCTAGATACACTGCTGCAATCAAAAGTGGATTGTTAATAAAGTTGTTTTCTCTTTTTATAATATTTAAATATATGTAATTCTTTTGAAAATGATTTTGTTTTGTCATCTTTTGTTTAGCTCCAATTTAAAAGTAAGCCAGATTCTATAAAAATCGCCTAAATTCATCTGTTCTTCTTGTAGTTTCAGCGTTATTTTTTTAACAGGTGCAAAAGCTTCTACGAATTCTTCACAAATATTCCAAGTACTATCAGTCATAGTTAATTCAGCATCCAGCAATTCCGAACAAAAACTTCTGTATTCCAATAAGGCTTGAACCATGTCATAACTGGAATTCCATTTAGTTTGACAGTCTAGTACGGCTTTTTTCAAGTTTAGCTTCTTAGCTAAAGAAGAAATATTTAGTGTTCGCAATTTTTTGCAAATGGCTCTGCATTGATCATAAATTTTCTTAAAAGGAGGACTAAATATTGTGTCGAGCACTGCCAACTGTAAACTATGAGCAACACATCTGAAATGAATAATATTTGGGTGTGAATGTGCTAATGTTTTTGCTCCTTCCAGTTCAATATAAGAAAGCGCATTTGCTTCAGCTGCATCAAATTCATCTTCCATGTCAAAGTTTTCATACTCGTCTTTCAATAATTCAGCAGCTTTGATAACTTTTTCCGTGATCTGATGTAATTGAATATACTTGCTGCAGTTTTATGTCGTAACAATCAAGAACGCTGATGATAAGATTTTTTATGTAGGCTCCTGTCTGACAATTTTGAGCCTCATGCATGTCCACAGTTCGTAGTTTTATTTTTCCGTCAAAAATATATTGAATATTTATCCCTACAATACATCTACCAAGACGAGAAGCAGAATCAATTTTAATAGAAATAATTTTGTTTGATATTTCCAATTTAATTTTGTTTTTTATTTCCGTTGCTTTGTTGTTAACAAGATCACTTATATTATGACTATTTACTGATACTTTTAGTGCATTCATAATCGGATCGATTATTTCTTTCATGCCAGAATCTTCGAAGATTGTGAAAGGACGGCCATTAACGGTTACTAATTTTACGCATGAATCAATGAAACTTTGTTTGCAGGTTTTTATCTTGATAATATTTAAATACTGTTCAAGGGTATTTTCCTCCGCTCCTGCACTTTTATTGGTGATCTGACTCAATTTAGATGTTGACGATTCATTTTGAGTTTTCTTGAATAGTTCAGGATGCTTTACCTTTCATTTCATATTTGCATTCTGAGCATATAGATACATCTTTTCCTGCATCATAAACAAATAAATTTTTCGTAAATTTCGTAGACATCTCTGGGTTAGAAAAATCAAAAAAATTATATAAATTTTTAAATTTGAATGTGAGCACTCACTTTACTAAAAGCAATTTAAGAGTTGATTTTAACAACCCACGTTTACTTTAAGAAAGTTAAAATATACTAATACACGGTTTGCGTCGCTACTATTTGCATTGGTTACAAGAAAATGTTTGCCTACTGATTTGTTTAACACAAATATTATGTTTGTACATAGCTCAAACAGAAAAAGGGGATTTCCCATTTTAGTCTAGTTTGTGTGAAGGTTACTGGTTACTTGTTCGCTACAAATAGTCGTTATTTTATTTTGATTTTGTTTTTAATTTTTTTATTGCAAGCAAGAAATGTAATGTTTTTTATTATTCTTCTAATAAATATTTCTCTATTTTTTTATATTTTTGAACCCGAACCTTGCTGAATTTTTGGGTTCAACGGGTGCGGGTTCAAAATCTTTATAAACAGCGAACCTGAACCCGTTTGGGTGCAGGTTCGGGTTCGGTTTCAGTTCCTGGTTAATCATGAAGCTATTGTTTGGTATTCCTTCTGTGCCGCCCGTAGATTAATTTTGGATAGGAATTCATCTCCTTGAAAATTGACGGAGTATATCCGCCGACTGAAATAAGTCAGGAAGATTTACTGCAGCGACACAATATGCCTTCGCTCTCGGACAGAAGGGATCGCCAGTATGCTACTTTCTTGCTGAAATTCTTAAATAATAAGATTAATTGCCCGTTCCTTCTGTCCAGAATTTCTCTACACGTGCCCAGGCTTCACTCACGTCTCAACAGTGTCGTTCGTGTGCCTACGACGAGGACCAATGTGCTTCAGCGTTTCCCAGTCTACTTAATGAGCACTGCTGCCAATAAATATTTTGAAGATTTTTCTTTTTCAATTAGGCCGGTAAATGTGTGAGTGTGTGTATATGTATACGTTTTTTTTCTTTTGTTATATTATTCTGCTTATTTGTTTTTAATTTTATTTTTTACTATTTGTCCAACCTTTCATTTACCTATTTTTTTATATTAATTATAACGTTTATTTGTTTTAATATTGTAATTATTACATTTATGTCCTGTAATTGGGGACCACCTGTTGGGCATTAAAGAATATTATTATTATAAAGGTGAAGATGTACTACTTTCACGAATGCCATTCATTCCGACGGACATGGCGTTCGATTTCAAACGACTCAATTTCCAATATACCTTTCGTTCGCTATGACTACCAACAAAGTGCAAGGGCAATTCTTTGCAAGTGTGCGGTTTGAATTTAGAAGACGATTGCTTCTCTCATGGGCAATTAATGCAGAAAACGAACAAACAAAAAATGTAGTAAATCCACTAGCTTTACAATAAAAAATATTTTTTATGATAAACATCTTTTTTCTTCTTTCCTTACATTCTACATAGCCACAGCAACGTAACGTGTTTTCTCGGTGAATCTATGTTCGTTACAATAATTTTATTTATATTCCCATTGATTTCATATCAGACTAAGCCACAGCGAAGTGTGGCAGGATTTAGCTAGTTAGCGTATAAATTTTTATAATATTTTCTTACATTATTTTTTTTAATCTAATTTGTTCCGTCTTATGGTTGGCATCCTATTTTAATTGGGTATATTTTTTAGTTCTTTCTTGTATTTATATCGCTTCAAATAAATCTTAATTAATCTATGCCTATTAAATATAATTACTTAATTAAAAAAAAAATAAGTGAAAATTACCGACAAATTTGCGAAATAAGTGAACCAAATATATCTACGTGTGACACAAGGGAACTATGAGAAATACACGTCATACGTGAACCGAAAGAATTAAGATTATGTTTCATGTTGACACAGATTAATGTTTGAAATTTATTTACACTAAAACCCCCGTTAAGTTAATAAGATTTCCAGATGAATATCTGCAGTTTACTACATAGGGCCATAGGTCTCTTAAACAGGGGTTTTATATATTTGAACGGCAACATATCGGACATGACTCCATCAATTCTCGCAGTCTACTATGTGTAACAAGAATGCCTTGATGTATCACCCAAGGGTTGTGAGGGGCCGAACTATTGACAGAAATTGGAAAAAGATTGAATATCGACGTCTTATCACTTCTCTACTGCATAATATATTCCAGAAGAAACCTTTATAAAAGTTATTTCGTTTAAATTGGCACTTGAAAAATGTAGATTACAGCAAGAACGCGATCTATCGTACATTTAATGTGAAATTAATAAATCAACGAGTGGCTTGTATTAAGATTTATCGAATATTGAATTACTGAATTTGCTTTAATGGGTACCAAATCCGTAAATAACAAGCTTCGGTTCTTCCTTTTTCTGCAGAAGTAGTGCGCAATATTGTGTGATATTTGTGAAAAAAACAACTTTGTAATATACGAAGGATGTTCGAAATGTTTCCAGCCTTTTCAACATAAAGTAATTGTAGAAAAAAATTTGATACTGATAATTTTTATCTGTTATATCTTTATTGTTTTTAATGTGCTTTGATAAATTATTTGTGTTTATATATTTTTTAAATACATTGAAATATGTTTATTAGTTTCAGACTGCGGAACCGGCGCTATCCCGTATCGGGTGTGATTAATCGGTGCCGACAATGTACAATCGATCAACTTAACAGTACATATGAATGTTATAGCGCGATGGTATTGATAAAAGTTGTGTGTTTGTACGTTTTTCAATGCAAAGAGACGGAGCGTGAAATATATCTCGTCAGAGTCGTAATAAAGCCAATTGAAATGTATACACGGAAAATTATTTTTAGGAAAGAAAATAAAACACTGAAGTTAAATAAATTTAAATTAACTTGAATTGAAATTAATTAATACTTAAAGATATTAATGTCATACAAATGTATGACATTAATATACTGTCATTTATATTTTATATTCCTTGAAAAGGGCATCATTTGCCGAAACATGTATGATTGTTTTAAATATATATATATATTGAAGTAAAACCAGACCTTAAGTCGCCAACAAATTGAATTTACTATTTATATATATATATATATATATATAATAACTTTGTGACCTTGGTATGATATGGTAAACCTAATCAGTAGGCGATTAAAGGTCTGTATATTACTTCAAAATATATGTATTTAAAAAACTCTACATGTTTCGGCTGTATACGCCTTTATCAAGAGAATACAAATTATGAATTCATAATTTGTATTCTCTTGATAAAGGCGTATACAGCCGAAACATGTAGAGTTTTTTAAATACATATATTTTGAAGTAATATACAGACCTTTAATCGCCTACTGATTAGGTTTACTATATATATATATATATATATATATATATATATATATATATATATATATATAGATAAACAAAATGCAATTACTCTATACAGTGAAAAAATTCAAAATATTGAAAAAGTGTAAACCTGAAATTAATTATATCACCTATAATTGTGAATGCTTTGTCACGCCACAGTAAACATTCTTTATTCACATTAATTATTACAATATATTCTAAACTTTGTTCTGTAAAGTGCGTCCTTTTATAGGACAGTATGTCTTTAAATATAGAAAAACTTCGCTCAACATCGGAGCTAGTGTAGTAATAATCTTTAAATTTAATATATCTACCGATTTCCGTATTTTGAACATTACTACAAAAGCCTTTCAGGACATTAAAATCAGGACTACGAGCGAATATTGCATCAATCTTATTATTAAGCGAAACCGACTCTGTCTCTGCGCCTGCATGAATCATTAGAGGATAGAGTCTGTTCCGCAGTCCATTTATTAGGTTTCTCAGTGTACGTTTGTAATTTAAATGTTCTTCTTTATAACAGGATACACCATATAGATAGCTTTGCAAAGTTTCTTTGTCAGCATATTTTCAATTAGAGTACCTGTGTAGCCGTTATTTATTGCTATTTGTTGGACTAAATTCAGTTCTTTTTCATAATTTTCTATGGAGAGTGAATAATTAATTTATCTTGTAAAAAAACTGTAGAAATCTGCTAATTTGTGTTGTATGGGACGCGTTCACGAATTATTATTTATATTTTATATAGGGTATAATTGATTATTTCTGCTTATCTAAGGATAGAAGCATAACACAGCTTCCATATCTTATTAGACAGAGGCATATTATAAGCATAATATGAGATTTGAGAAAATGTTACTAAGTTTAACGCCCTAAAATATGAAATTTCCGCTGATACCTTCATATGCTGGAAACATTTTTGTTCGCTAGTAGCAGAAGATTATTCAAGCAGGTGGAAATTATTTTGTTTAATGAAATTAATAAAAAAATATTCTCCAGTAACTGAATTGCTTTATATTTTACTCATCAAATCCAACATTTTACATACAAGGGGTACCATAAAAATTTTCGGGAATGACCACTAGATGGCATCTGCTATATATTTCAAGATTATTGTCTTAAGCTTTGACATTTAGTATGACAAACAGCCTTGACAGAATAACAGTCGGCTGCATAGTTTTGTGTTAACAGCGTTTCAAAGGAATCTAATTCAAAGGCCATTTCTCGTGAACAATTTCCTGCGAAGATTTTTTACGATTTTAAATGTGACCTAACTTAACAACAGTGCATCGATCGACTTCATCCTGCCTTTGTTGATGAAGCACCATCCAAAACTGCAGTTTATGACTGGTTTGCAGAAATGTGGACGTACTAGTGTCAGTGATGAATGTCGTGAAGGTCGTCCAACAACTGTTGTATCGGCAAACATCAATGCTGTGCCAAAAATTATTGAAGCGGATCGACATGTAACATATTGAGATATATAGGCACCCTTGGACATTGGTAAAACTCAAATACAAACTACACACATCATGTCATTTTAAACATAAATAGCGTTTGCTGCTGGTGTTTCGACAGTTTAAATGAGAACAAGGTCTTATTAATTGAAAAATCAGTGGCAATTAAATAAATGTAAGATTTGTTGATTTGTCATCCTGAAATTTTTGTGTATATTTTGCGATCAATTTTCTTTTCTAGTTTCCTTAGCATTAAGTGAGGATGGAGAGACATCATTTAGACCGTGATACGTAATTAAAAGCTATTGGAGTGCTTGAAAGTGGTTTAATTCAAAGGGACGTTGCAGTAGCTCTCAACACGTCAAAAAGTGTTATAATTTGTTTGTGGTTGAGATATGAGCAAACCAATGATGTGCGTGAACGTCATATAGGACGCAGAAGAGCAATTCGACCAATTCATGACAGATACTTGAGACTTTGTATATTAAGAAATCGCAACATTACGCCGACAATGAATTAGTGATTCGACTTGACGACACTCATGATGTGTTAATACGCGATCAAACAGCGAGGAATAGACTCCATGCAGATGGTCTTAATGCCCGTCGTCCTCTGAGAGTATCTGCTTTGTCGAGAGGAAATCGCCGAAGAAGATTAGAATGGGCGCAGCAACATTTAAATTGGGATCAACAAAACTGGGCATCCCGATTTGGTTTGCGGCCAGATACAAGAAGAACGAGAGTGTGGATACGTCCCGGGAATGCAGAACGATTAGCTACATCGCAAACTGATCACAGCTTCCAAGAAGGTGTAATAGTATGGGGTAGAATATCTCTTGGTGGAAAAACTGACCTCGTCTTTTTTGGATCGGTACTTAACCCTTTCGTGGGCGGTGGGAGATATGTTTCCCACCAATTTTAAATGTCCTTGCAAACGTCAGAATTCTAAATTAACCATTTTTTTTTGGTGGCGTCATCTAGTGTTACAGTTTAAAAACACAAAATCGTAGGAATCTACTTAATTCTTCCTTGTCAACAACCATGAAGTTCATTTGTACGTCGCAGCGGGCGCACTTTCTACAGTTTTTAGTCGGCAGTTGGTGGTTTTTTGAATTTTACTTGTGTGATTTTTGGAAAAGTAAGTATATAAGCTTTTTCTTTCGATATTTAGTTTTTCTATTATGTAGTGGTCGCAAACATACAAAAATAACCATAAATTTTGTTTATGGACATACTCAAAATGAACTTTGAATTGGTGGGATATATTTTTCCCACCGCCCAATTTACCACCATCATTGAAAGTTTGTACATCTTTGTAGTTCACCAACAAAAAATGTCCAAGCAATATGTTTGGAATCTTGAAGACCCTCACCAGGCCGAAAAAGCTTTGGAATATTTTTACAGTTTGCCGGAAGACGAATATAATTCTGAAAACGAAGCTGACTCCGATGCCGAGGAGCAATTGAATGCTTTGGATAAGGAATCAACCAGAAATAACAACATTTATACAAGTTCGCCTGTACCCTCAGTGTCAAGTGGTAGTAACAGCATTTACTCAAATTCACTTGTGACAGCAGATTACGATCCAAATGAAATATCGGAAACAAGTCGGCAATTAGATGTTTCTACAAACGTACAGCTTTCGCCAAATATACCAAAATATATCAGGTAGACAATGAACCAGAGGAGACAGGTATGACGAAAATTTTCTAACTGCAGCTTATTTCTGTTTCATTTTTAATTTTTTTGAAACTAGTTCGTCTGGCAGAAGAATCTGATAATATTGCCCCAATATCAGCAGAAGTAGAAGAAGATGAATTTGATCATTCAGAGTGGACAGAGGATTCTGAATATTTTGCAAATCTGTCGGTCATATTCGATCAACCACCTACGCCTCATACATCTATAGGGATTTCCAAAGAACTGTCATACTTTATGGAATTTTTCGATGATACCTGTTTTCTCTGATTGTCGAACAAAATAATTTGTAAGCATTACAAAAATCAGTAAAAAATTGCAGTCCTTTGAGCGTTCCTGAATTGAAGGCATATATTGGATGTCTAATTCTGATGGGGACACACCAGTTACCTAGACTTGAGAATTATTGGAGCAGCGATCCATTGTTGAACGTTAGTGGTGCTTCTAATGTTATGAGTTCAAAACGGTTCAAAAAAATTACCGAAAGGCTCCACTGTAATGATAATGAGACCTGTCCCCCTCGAGAGTCCCCAGAATATAATAAACTTTATAAACTTAGACCGCTGATTGACTATCTAAATAATAAATGTCGTTCTGTTTATGATTGCTCTGCAGAATTGTTCGAAATTTGATATTTACACGGGCAAAAGTGCCGTCCCAGAAACTGAGAAAGATGTTGGGCTGGGAGAACGAGTGGTGCTCAAACTGACTGAGAATTTGACCAATAGAAATTGTTTAGTAGCTTTCGACAATTTTTCACTTCTGTTACTTTGTTGAGAAGGCTTCATAATAAAGGAATTTCTTCTGTTGGCACAGTAAGAAGTAGTCGGAAAGATTTGCCCGAAATGATGAAGAAAAAAGATGAGTCGCGGTGAATTTCAGTTCAAATGCCGAGGGGTGGTTTCTGCGGTGAAGTGGCAAGATAATAAGCCCGTCACTCTACTTACCACTGCTGTGTCCCCAAGAGAAGTGACCACTGTGAAGAGAACCAATAAAGATGGCTCTAAAAGTACTGTATACTGTCCTAAAGTTGTAGAGGTCTACAACAGAATCATGGGAGGTGTTGATCGATTCGACCAAAAAAAGGAAGAATAATCTTGATCAACAAGACCACTTGATTATGAGTATGCCAAACAGGTGCAGAAAGGTAGCCAACACCCGTGGAGATCCCACGGGGTACTGACATTACACTCATTGCCACATGTTGTTGATTGTTATTGTTTTTTTTAAATAAGTTTTGTAAAATTTATTAATTTTGAAAATTATTTCAAAATAAACAGACATTTCTCATTAAGTATTCTTAACTGTTTCTCAAAGTAAACAACTAATGATGGTCGACTTATACCTTCATATATAACAAACAATTATTCATATATGTGGACCAAAAATGCATTTCCTTGCTTGTCCCCTAGATTATTTTGATGTGTGTATTTTACATGAGCATTTAGTAGTGAAAAAACTGCAATCGTTGAATTCCACACAATTTAACCAAAGCTCAAAAAATAGCTCCTCTTGAGAGTTGGAGTAAAAAAATACTCAAAAATTCGAACCATACGAACCAGAGACAAAACAACAGTCGACTGTTTGTGCATTCCAAAATGAACCGAAACCAACAAAATTTGTTCGTTCGCGAAGCGCTTCAAAAAAATTATTGTTTTGCCTGATGTCTTGGATGAAATCAGAAAAAAAACAACAGGCATCGATGCTTCATCCTTCACCACGACAACACAGCACATCAAACAGTAGATTATTTAAAGGAGAATAACATTAAATTAATGAGTCAGTGTCCGTATTCGACTTACTTATCACATAGTGACTTCTGTTTGTCCCCTTTTGTCAAAAACAAAAGCGTGGTGAGCGGTTTTTGACAGTAGGAGAGGCCGTTGAAGCGTTTACAAGGCATGTTTCTAAGATTCCCACTTCAGATTAGAATAAATGTTTCGACAACTGGTTTCTTCGAATGTAAAAGTGCTTAAAGCTTAAAGGCGATTATTTTGAGAAGCAATAAAGTGTTTTTTTTTCGATAAAATATGTGTTTTTCTCCTTTTTCCGGAAATTTTTAGGGTGGTTCCCCTCGTATACTGATCTATCATTTTTGTTTCTAATCATTTTTAGTGTATGGCAAGAATAAATACAAAAATTATAAATCTGTCTAATTAAGTTTCGCTAAATGATTTATTAATTTAGAGGGAATATTTACGATTCTTTCTTTCGAGACGTTTTTTATATAAAAATTAAAAGGCCAGGCAGTTTCGAATTTATAAGTTGCATTACAGATATTGATCTTTCTCTTCTTATCCTTTCATTAAATTTTTATATGAAAAAGTTTTGGCAATATCATAACCCGCTTAAGTTTATTTGCAATAATGGTTAATATGGGATCTCCATGAATAATCTAGCAATTATAATATCATCAATTTAAACTCTTTCTAAATAAATTAAATAAAATCAGTGAAGTAGTTTGAGGTCACGTATTTTTAATTAACATAAACAGGAATCAAGTATTCTAATTACTCCAAACTTTAAAAAAATATGTTCGAATTAATGAGCTATTGCCGCTACATTCTTATTCGTATAAAATTTGACACATTTTACCCAGTTGCAGTATTGTGATGCAGATTATATCATTACCGCATGTCGGAATTTACATACACGTTATGTACTAAATATATATGTACTTGTTTACAGACAACCTAATACATACAATACGTTCGTATAATCAACGTGGAGTTTGCATGTCAGTGGATGATTTACATAGGAAAAAATTTGAAATATTTATTCAAGAATTTGAAATATCAAGAAATAAAAATGCAGTATTTATTTCACTCAATTGTCTAGAGGATATTGTAATAAATCCAGATGGGCTTATGAATAAAAATAAATACAGTATAACCCCCTTATAATGGACACTGACGGGGAATCCTAAAATGTCCAATATATGGAGGTGTCCAAAATGTGGAGGTGAAAAAAAAAACGAAAAAAAATATTCATTCTCATATCAATTTAATCACACATAATAAGACGAAAGTCGAAAAAAATTTCCAATACTTAATACACATACATACATATTTTATGCTAGATTTTACTTGAAATAATCATTAATTGTTGTTTGTCTTGCTTTTTTCATTTTATGTTTAAATATCTCAGATTCACATTCAAGAAGAGCTTGAGAAATATTGTTACCAATGTTAAAACTGTTAGTGTTAAGAAATAGTTCTCAAGATCTTTTATTTTTTGATGGGCTTCTGAAATATTTGATATACTAGTTACAAATTCCTCTTCAATCTCATTTTCCATTTCATCACTGATATCAGTAATTTAATCGATACAATCTATAATGGAAACATTAGGATTTTCAGTAAACAACTCATTATCAATTAATGCGTATGTGCTTAAATCCAAATTAGTGATGTTAAAATTGGGAAATAAAAATGCTAATGGTATATTATCTTCTATATCGCACTCTGCACTTAGATCACTGTCACTTTGATTGAATCCGCATTTTTGAAAACAGTTTCTTACGGTCACAGGCGAGAGTTTTTTCCAAGTAGCTGATATCCATATTAATGCAGTGACTACCGTAATGTTTTTTTCTACCATTTCTAGTGAAATTTTCAGTATCCATTAACGCTAAAAGCCTTTTTACAAGCATGCTCCGGTAAATTATCTTAAAGTTTTGAATCACACCCTGGTCCATAGGTTGACAATGCGAGGTGGTATTTGGAGGCAGAAAAACCAATTTTACGTTTTCCAATGAAATCTTCGGATGAGAAGTGGCATTATCAAGAAACAAAATTACATGCCTTTTTTCTTTCTTCATCTTGTTATCAAAGTTCTTTAACCAAGCTGACATAATATCCAAAGTCATCCACGCTTTTTTGTTAGATATCCATCCTATCGGCAACTTATCCACATGAGCTCCTTTAAAACATCTAGGTTTCTTACTTTTACCGATGACTATCGGCCTTTCCTTATCACCCTCCATATTTGAACACAACAATATAGTTAGTCGTTCTTTTACAGATTTTCCTCCGGCACATTTATCACTTCTTAACGCATATGTTTTTGTCGGAAGGGCGCGGAAAGATAAACCGGTTTCATCAGCATTAAAAATATCTTTCGGAGAGTAATCTTTGCATATTGATTGCAACTTGACTTTCCAATCGTCTACATTTTGCATATTTACATAGGCAGATTCACCACACACACTTTTAAATGATATGTTATGTCTGACAAAATTTCTCCAACCAACCATTAGACGCTTTGAATTCGGTGAGTTGTAAACTTTGTGCTACTTCCAGCGCCTTTTCTTTGAGTAGGGGTCCTGACATGGGAATATTTTTGTTTCGCACCTTACAGAACCAGTTGAACACTGCTCCGTCGATTGCTAAACCACTAGTTTTTGGAAACTTCCTTTTTTGAGATAGGTTTCCATTTTTCTCGAAAAGTTCTTTTATTTCAATTTTGTTTTTCACTATATCACTAATTTGCGACTTTCCGACACCAAACTTTTCCGCGAGCTTTCGGACACTTAAGCTTTGCTGTTCACTAACCGCAATAATATCAATTTTATCTTGGATTGTTAACCGCTTTCTTTTACTAGAATCCATGTTGACACTATCAAAGGCTAGTTCAAACCGATTCAAAATACATATCACTCCACTTATCACCTGACGAGTAGGCCAGTGGTAAACCGTCGTTCCTTTGTATTATGGGAAAAACCCGAGTAGATATACTTCCACGTGTGCAGCAATAAAAGTACATACATACATACATAATTGCAAAATTTTATTCGGCGCCGCCTGTCTTGTCTGTCCTTAATTAAGAGATATATTTACAGATGTTTTATTGCTTCGGTGAAATAATTGGTGTTCGCGTCCGATTTATGGAGGGTCCAATATTAGGAGTGACTATTGTTAAGAAAACCCATTATAAAATTTCGTACCACAAAAAATGTCCATTTTTTAGAGGTGTCCGATTGCCGGAGGTGTCCATAATTAGAGATTTTACTGTAATTTTAATTATAGCGAAAATAATCTGAATTATTAGCTTATAAATAAATAGGAAAATGAATGAAAATAAGCCAAAAACTACTTATCTCAGGGTCTTATAGGCAGGTTCCGGACGTATAAAAAACAGGAATATAAGCACATAAAACAAAACAATTATGTTAATGATAATAATAAATATATTTCAAAATTAAACTGTTTTTTTTTTTAAATAAATTACAAGATACAAAAGAAAGAGATTGTGAATTAAGTATGTTACCCAATCATACTAATAAGTGTAATAGGTTGCCTGACCCCAAAAATAGATGGTGGCCAACATATGAATATAAATGATCTGTCAAATTAAATTATAAATATAAACGTTAAATGGAAATTAATTTGAAATTACGTGTGTGAAATAGATAATATTTAATCCTTGAAAGAAATGATATATCTTGTGAATTATAACAGGTTACAATAACAATATTAAATACCTGTTCAGCAAGTATATAAAAAACTATAATTCTGATGTTAAGTATACTCTGGTTGATGTATTCTAAGATTTGATCCGACTGGTACAGAAGTGGAAGATCACGTTACACAGGTCCAGCAAGACTAGTAATATGTTCCAAATGTGAAACGGCTTAAGATCCTGATGTATAAAGGTATCAGCAAGGTTATGTTTTAAATAAAACAACTGGAAAAGGTGTTAATTATTCCAAAATGTCCAATGACGTTACTGGTAACTCCATAGATATCCATAGATAACAGGGTAAAAGGATTCCTGGACAATTTCTTCTCAGAGAAATCCTTACGGCAAGGTATTTATTCCAATAATTTATTAATTATACACTTCCTTGTAAAGATTTTGGTATGTAAAGATACTTTTAAATATTAACTTGAAGAAGAATCTTTATGATAATCTTCTATTCACCAACTCTGTGCAAAAAAAACTTCTTATTTTTATCTTTCTGTTTTCGTAGTCAAGACTCCCATAAGAAAATATATATTTCTATAAATCAGATTTTCTATGAAATTAATACAGTTACATTGAAAAGTAAAATTGAGACAAATTAGACGAATTGAAAAGGAATATTTCAAAATGATAGGTACTTCAAAGAAAATCTTTCATAAACCAGAAATAAAATAACTCTGACAGAATGATCAAAATATACATTATCATCACTCACGTAATAGCAATCACAGTTTTTGGAATTTAAGTAAATCAGGATCATAATAAATAATACGTTGATAGAAATATGATAACATAATATAATCAGAATTAGATTTAGAAAACCAAGATCCTCACGAGAAAGTTAAATTTAAGAACAAGAAATAAAAATAAAATGAATACAATTTATAATATTAAACGATATTAATATTTCTAAATCTAATTATAATTTTACATTGATAATACAAAATTTGACTATTAGATAATATATTTAAAAATCATTAAATTGCAGATATACCATTTCTATACAAGAAAACATATAAAAGGAAGAAATTAAGAGAGCATCAGATGTACCACATCAATATTATACTCGGTTACCGCTGAATAGCGCTTAAGCTATACGAATCTGAATACGTGTAAATTTCTAACTAAAAATCAAAAAAGAAATTTATTTGTTTTATAAAAAACTCATCAAAAATTTCCAAATTTTTAGAGCCTAAATGTAGCTAAAGCCAGTCCATACCCTTGTTTATCCTATAACGTGCTTTCAAAAACTTTCCTCATTATAGTAGGCTGTTTTTTAAGTAATCAAAGATTGGTGCATATGTGAAGCTTTAGAAAACTTCAAATTCTGACAGTTGTCATATGCAAATTCAAATTATAAGCGCTTATATTTTTAAAATTTTTTATTATAATGTTAGAGTTACAACATAAAATATTTATTATTCAAAGTTACTAATAAGAACTGGTCAAAAATTAGAAAATTGGGATTGGATTTCCTTCAGTAATCAGGATTTCCGCCAACAGTATTCTAATCTGCCAGTTACTTACACACACCTGCAAAAACATATTCACGCTTGTATTATTAAATTTGATGTAACAGAGGCAAGAATTCATAAACACGGCGGTGGAGAACCTAGAAAACCAACAGCAAATTGCACAGAGGATATTCGACGTCGAATGGACAACTCACCCAAAAAATCAATCACAAAATTATCACAACAAGTTCATTTGTTAGTGGAAACATACAAATGAAACAGACATGCAATATACATATCTGCAACTGCACAACTGGACAGTGTAGCACCGCAGTTAAACTATAAATATATACCGACCAGGAACAGGCAAAGAATCTCTCATGCGATTGGGGCACCCGTACCTGGTTCAGGAATGGATCGCAATTCAAACATGACACAATTGCAGTAATCTCTGAAATGTGTCGTAGAAGGAAGGAATTATTGAGCCTGGGGCGATTTTCCAAGCTGAGTTGTTTACAATTGGAGCCTGCCCAGAAAATCGGCTGTATAAATAGATGGATTAACATAAGGACGAGGAGGCGGGTATTAAGACCATTATGAACTGAATTACCGGGCCAAAACTCGTTAAACATTACAATGAAGTGCTTAAAAGACTAGTACGAGACAATACTATGTCACTGACATGGGTGCTAGAACATGAGAAGATTAAAGACAATGGAATGGGCAACAAACTGGCCAAGGAGGACTTAAAGTGGACCTTCCTAAGACAAGAATCAGTATATGGAATCACTAAAGATTCTTAGGCTAACAGTTGATCAACTTCATACTAAGACACTACTAGGAGAGCTGGATACGAGGCTTACAATCAACCTAATTAGAAGTAACAAAAGAGTATTTAAGACCATCGCCGACTTGGTAACCGGACAGTGTCATTCGAGGAAGCATCTATATAGCATAGGTTTGGTTAGCGAACTCTGGTGTAGAAGACGTGAAGGACAGAAGGAAACTAGCCTTCATGTTATATGCACTAGTAAAGAACTGAAAGAATACAGACGAAAACGTTTCGGTAAAAATCTATTGAATCCTACGAGGATATTCAAATTTACCTTGAGGATAGTGACTTAGAGGATAGAGACTTTCATCAAGGACACAGGTCTAAGAGGATGTAATTGGGAGATCTATTGGCTGGTTAAAAGAGCGTTGTTCTCAAGTGGTTAGACTGGTGTCCAACCCAAAGACTCAGAAGAAGTGGAAGATGCATCAGTTGTTTGGCCTCCGCATTATTTAACTCAAGAGAAGCATCTAATGAAAGAGCATACCGTAAGTCCATATTGGTTCTAGAAAGGTTTTGTATAGTAACGGTTTATTTTCAAGAGATAAAATCTGTGATCTGTCACCGATTAACTAATACTTTTGATTTAGTTTAATGCCTAACTGCTTGCGCTTGGTAAAGATATGTGTGACACCTATCGAGATGTATACGTAGGCATTTTGTGGTGTCACCATGTTGAGTTCACAATTGTTAACGGGTGGAAGAAGAGAAATTGAAATATTAATTTATACTTTCGTTATAACAGATAGATTCCTAAAGTTGTTGTAATATTTAAATCTACTTTTTAAATAAAGCAAAACATATTTACGTGTGAGAAATACGAAAATTTTACATCAGTTATTTCATTGAAAATTCAATTTCAAATATAGGTATATATACATATGCTTCTAACATATACACATGTTATATATGTTAGGATAACATTATATTCACAAACGATTTATTTCGCACACATTGCTATTTGCATAAGCTATGAACTGCAGCTCAGATTGAATTTCTTCTTTCTGTTTATTAAAAGAAATACTCCTGTAAAGTGCTTGAATTATTTAGAGATGCTTTATGTTCATAATTCTCATTCTCTCAAAAGGTATTCGTTAAAATTTATATCTTTTCACGGAGAAAAGTGCATGGATATTAGTGTACGATGAAGGTACGTGTAGGTAAAAATAAAATTTTGTTTATGCTTTAGATGTACACATTTCCTCGAGGAGTAATTATTGATCACGAAAGTTCTTAAAATGATTAATTCACTCAATTTCCGCTGTAATTAATTAAGTAATTTTTTTCATAAATCAACGTCTGATAACCCATCGAGATTATCGTTGGACACCGTTACTGCAAATCTATCAAATGACTATTAATTTTTTATGAGGAATGTCCTACTACAATCGACAGAAATGATTGTATCTTTACGTTTATTTATTCATTAGAAGTATAAAATATCTTTAATGTCACACATGTATCTAAAGGGTTTTCCATTAGGGACTACGCATTTGTAAATGGAAACTTCTTTCAGGCGACAGTCCTGTTGAGTTTGCTTTTGACATTTATGCGTTGCCTACCATTTCATAGTGGAATGATACACGCCTCAACAATATTTACAAATTATTCAGATGTTTCACTATTTTGCTTGTATTAACTTCAATTTTCGGTTGTATTAACAACCCAAGTCGAAGAATAATTGAATGTCTCGTTTAAAAATCTAAATTAACATATTCACTTAATAACGTTCACGTGTCGACAAAGAAATGCAAGTGGTGAAGAGAATATTGTAGAATGTATGTTAGAATGTCTGTGAGGATCCTAATTTGCCAATTCCTCGTCAATCTCAAGCATTAAGAATCTCAGAGAGTTTGTGACGAATTCTGCTAAAAAAATTTAGTATGGGTGCTTACGAGATTGCTTTGTTTCGAAAATCTAAGCTAATCATCATTTGCTACGTCGCACATTCAGTATTCGGGTCTTAGAGCAACTTTAAAATAACCTCGAATTTCATAAGAAAATCATTTTCAGCGACGATACTTACTTCGGGCTTCATGTAAAATTTATCTTACTTCATCTATACTACAGTCGGAGCTTCAATATGTTGAATATATTTGTTATCGATTCAGATTTTATATACTCTTAGTCTTGTATAGCGACAAAGAAAAAAAGGGGTGAAAGATGCATATGAGAATGCATTCATACAAAAAATCTCGGTGCAATGTTCACTTAGTAACGAGAAAATAATTAAACGGATAAAGAAATTTATTCGAGTCCGGTTTAATATCAGAAGTGGCTGGTCGGATCGCCATATAATATCAATATATATATATACCTATATATATATATATATATATACCGCTTACTCGAATTTAAATTAATTTTATTTATTGATAAAGGCATCATTGCCGAAACATGTAGGGTTGTTTTATATATATACTTTGAAGTAAACCAGACCTTTAATCACCAACTGATTGAATTTACCATATCATACCAAGGTCACGAAAATATTATACCTATATATATATATATATATATATATATATGTAAATTGATAAATTCTTTGAGTTTTTCGGCATTTATATAAAATATTTATAAATATTATCAAATTAGTATGTAATTGTGAAGTAAATGTGAATGTAAACATTGCTGTCTACAAAAGTCAGACCAAATTTAATTGTCTAGGTTTGGACTTGAACCCAAGTCTACGGTTTGCCGGACCGCCGCTTTAACCAATTAAACCACGATAGACCTTGGTTCAAGCTAATTAGAAACGCATTATAAGGGGACAATGTTAATAATTCAAATATCAGTTATTTAATGTAGATGAACGGCTAAGAAATTATCTAAATATATATAGATAGATAGTAAATTCAATTTGTTATCTTTATATCTATATATATATATATATATATATATATATATATATATATATATATATATAGATATATATATATATATATGAATATATTGTGGTATAATGAAGGTTGTTGAGATAATTAAGTGATCAATTAATAGATAGAAATATATTCAAAAATGAGAATTTAATAGAGTTTTAAATATCCGAAGATAAATGATATTTGATAGAATTCTACCTACCTTCGGTTGTACTTATTTATTTCTATAAAAGTTAGATGTCACTCTAATTTGTACTTGACCAAATCGATTTACAATAAATTGATTTAAATTTTTTGTTGTTAATTGAGCGCCAGATTATAGACCAAAGGTGCTATAATCAGTTTAGTTTATTACCTGCGGCTAAGTGCGGAAGCTTGAGGGAAGCAGTGAGCCGGTCTTTCTGTATAATAATGTTTTAAATGCGTATATCAAGGCTTATTTTATAAAAGAAACGATGTTGTTTCAAAAGAATGAATATTTAATTAGAAGATTCAAAATTAACAACAACAAGCAAGATATTAATATTAAGTAATGCATAAATAAAAGTTTGTATTCGAAATTATTGTCTAATAGGCTTAAAAGTTAACATAAATAGTATTATACAAAGGTATTTTTAATAATATAAAATATTATTAAAAATCTGGTGTGAAGAACACAAATGCAGGTTCACTATTAATATTTTCTGTGAACGTGTCCGAATATATCCTATCCCCAGAGACGTAGATACGTATTTCGCTTTTCTACAAGCTCATCGGTACGCCCCTGCTGGAGAAAGGATATTTCCAGACACATTCACAGAAAAGAACCACCTCGCCCGATCACCGTAATTATTCAGACCGAGCGCAGAAGTAAATTCGCTACCTGTTGTCAGACAGCCGAAGTACCTCGCATACTGTCCACATAATTAATGTGAAGTAACGACGCCCTTCCAAAGGTTAGCACAGCCAAATTCTCTAGAAAACTGCATTTTGTTTGTGCCTTCACTCATACTACGGCTTAACCGCATTTGTAATGTATCAGAATAATTGAAACATACATGAGTAGGTAAACCCCACCAGTTTTGCATAATACAAAGGTATTTTTAATAATATAAAATATTATTAAAAATCTGGTATGAAGAACACAAACACTATTAATATTTTCTGTGATTTTCTGTGTAAGGATAGGATATATTCGGACACGTTCACAGAAAATATTAATAGTGAACCTGCATTTGTGTTCTTCACACCAGATTTTTAATAATATTGTATATTATTAAAAATACCTTTGTATTATACAAAACTGGTGGGGTTTACCTACTCATGTATGTTTCAATTATTCTGATACATTACACATGCGGTTAAGCCGTAGTATGAGTGAAGGCACAAACAAAATGCAGTTTTCTAGAGAGTTTGGCTGTGCTAACCTTTGGAAGGGCGTCGTTACTTCACATTAATTATGTGGACGGTATGCGAGGTACTTCGGCTGTCTGACAACAGGTAGCGCCGAATTTACTTCTGCGCTCGGTCTGGATAATTACGGTGATAGGGCGAGGTGGTTCTTTTCTGTGAATGTGTCTGGAAACATCCTTTCTCCAGCAGTGGCGTACTGATGAGCTTGTAGAAAAGCGAAATACGTATCTACGTCTCTGGGGATAGGATATATTCGGACACGTTCACAGAAAATATTAATAGTGAACCTGCATTTGTGTTCTTCACACCAGATTTTTAATATTATTTTATATTATTAAAAATACCTTTGTATTATACAAAACTGGTGGGGTTTACCTACTCATGTATGTTTCAATTATTCTGATAAATAGTATTCATCATTATTTTATAGCAAACCAAAACAGCTGTTCTTTCTGTGCGCAGAACACATACATAAACGTTATATTAAAGCCAAATGTAGTACTAAACATACGTAAAATCAAAGTATAAATGAGTTTTTCATAAAATTAAGTGAATTGTGATAGGTGATAGGTTTAAGTACTAAATTATAGGAACGACCATTCATTAGCAAAGTAAGGTTATATAATTGACATTTCTCAGCTAAATATAAGTTAAATTGTATAAATTGTAAAGTTGGGTCATGTTCGTATTTTTTTGATATAAAATATAAATTTTAACTAGGTAATTACTTGTCTTCCTGCGGTATGGTACGTGATGTTCAACTGTACTATGGAATTCGTATCAGATAGGGATAGATCAGGGATCTTGAACGGCAATATGGTAAAACTTGATTGTGCGAGGACGCCAACCTGCTTTTTCGGTTTTTCCTCTGATAAATCTTCGATGTTGCTTGTTTTTATATATTAATCGTTGAATAAACATTTTCTACTAATAACTACGGTGTTTTCAGGTGAGTAAATATTGATTATACTATTTAAATTTTAATATTAATTTTCGGAGAATTTTTGGCGTGCTTTTCTATATCGTCGTTAATTTTTCTTTCCAGGGATTCTCTTTTCTCTGTTCGGATGTTTTTATTAATCTCGTCTTCTGTATGGATTATTTGCTTAAATAAGTTGTTTTTATATCCGAAATTACGTTATACAGCAGGAAAAATTACATTATTAATTATGAATATCTTAAATTATGTTTTTAAATGGTTATTAATGTCATATGGTTGTAGTACATAATGAGTGACTTTCGCGGTAAAACTAATTCAAATTCAAACTAAATACGGGTCGGTAAAAATAGGTTTCCAGATGCCATTTATTCTTATCAAACAAGTTAATTATCTTCGGTTTTACAAATAAATTAATGAATTTTGAAAGTGAAATGACCTACATAAATATAATAAAAATTATTACAAAGAAATTTTATAATAACAATCGCGGTATTAACTTATCTAATAATTTACATTGCATGTGCATGGTCCGGTTCCTTTTATTTGTTTAAAAGCTTATTTATATGTAATTTATTTTTGTTTCTTCCAGTTCCTGAACTTGAGAACCAACACAATAAATATATATAAATATAATATATATATATATATATATATATATATATATATATGAAAAATTTTGTGAAAAACTTATCTGCGCGGAATGTGCATATATCGATATTTCACTGTTTTTTACAGATCATCAGTGCACCTTACCGAAGACAGACATGATATTCACTTCTATACTACGTGTATATATACGAACTGTAATGAACTTCATGTGTATGAGAATTAATAATTATTAAATCTCATTTTACATGCGATTGTCGCTATAATCTGTTGCATTTAATTCTACAATTCGGCAAATCACTTTTGCCCTAGATTGTAGACGCAACAAGCCGCGACATCAACTGTACAAGTTGTCAGTACAAATGAAAAATTTTTTGTGAAAAACTTATCTGCGCGGAATGTGCATATATCGATATTTCACTGTTTTTTACAGATCATCAGTGCACCTTACCGAAGACAGACATGATATTCACTTCTATACTCCGTGTATATATACGAACTGTAATGAACTTCATGTGTATGAGAATTAATAATTATTAAATCTCATTTTACATGCGATTGTCGCTATAATTTGTTGCATTTAATTCTACAATTCGGCAAATCACTTTTGCCCTAGATTGTAGACGCAACAAGCCGCGACATCAACTGTACAAGTTGTCAGTACAAATGAAAAATTTTGTGAAAAACTTATCTGCGCGGAATGTGCATATATCGATATTTCACTGTTTTTTACAGATCATCAGTGCACCTTACCGAAGACAGACATGATATTCACTTCTATACTACGCGTATATATACGAACTGTAATGAACTTCATGTGTATGAGAATTAATAATTATTAAATCTCATTTTACATGCGATTGTCGCTATAATTTGTTGCATTTAATTCTACAATTCGACAAATCACTTTTGCCCTAGATTGTAGACGCAACAAGCCGCGACATCAACTGTACAAGTTGTCAGTACAAATGAAAAATTTTGTGAAAAACTTATCTGCGCGGAATGTGCATATATCGATATTTCACTGTTTTTTACAGATCATCAGTGCACCTTACCGAAGACAGACATGATATTCACTTCTATACTACGTGTATATATACGAACTGTAATGAACTTCATGTGTATGAGAATTAATAATTATTAAATCTCATTTTACATGCGATTGTCGCTATAATTTGTTGCATTTAATTCTACAATTCGGCAAATCACTTTTGCCCTAGATTGTAGACGCAACAAGCCGCGACATCAACTGTACAAGTTGTCAGTACAAATGAAAAATTTTGTGAAAAACTTATCTGCGCGGAATGTGCATATATCGATATTTCCGCGCAGATAAGTTTTTCACAAAATTTTTCATTTGTACTGACAACTTGTACAGTTGATGTCGCGGCTTGTTGCGTCTACAATCTAGGGCAAAAGTGATTTGCCGAATTGTAGAATTAAATGCAACAAATTATAGCGACAATCGCATGTAAAATGAAATTTAATAATTATTAATTCTCATACACATGAAGTTCATATATATATATATATATATATATATATATATATATATATATATATTTACATACATATATGTCTTCATTTATGTTTCATACTTTCTAAGTTTATTTCCTTTGTTTTGTTAGATTAAATAGATTATTTGTTAATGTTACCATATCGTTTTATTTGGGGTTTCAGATTCTACTTGAAAGCGGTCATACAATTGTTTGTTTATATCATATTAAAAGGGGCGTTTTTATATTTATTGCGTCTTTGAAGAATCTGAATCGCCATGAGATATTAATTAAACAAAGATAAGCAAGAGGGAGATCTCTGTGTAAAGTATGTAGCATCTCGTTTATTCTTTATACACCTTTTAGATAAAGTCAAGTGGTTATACATTCATTTTTTGCTAGTCGGAGCATTTTAAATAAATATATTGTTACCCTATCTCACGTATTATCATTTCAATGTGCCCTAAAAAAAAAATTTTAATGTAACTACAAATATATTTAATAGATACTAACATAGTAATAGTATGGTAGCAAAATCCTTTATGTAGGAGTATATTAATGTTATGGGTAGTACCTATTATAATTATTAATAGATGCATTGTACGCGATATTCGCATCTAATTTTCCTATTAACAACATCATAAACAGCTTTAATAAAACTGAAATCTGCATGCTTACTTTCAAACTTTTTAAAGCGAGGTATACTTAAATTATAAAGCAAAGTAATTTTAGTAGAAAATACGCGATAATAAATATGATAATGGAAGCTAGATAGATGGAGAAGTCTCCAGAAATGAATCTAGTACAATTTCCAGAATTTGCGTTAACAGCAATCTTGAAAATCACTTCCCCTACATGCACGTTCTTTACTTAAAACGGGCAACGGTAGCACATAAACCCCTCGAAACTGAGAAATTTTCAGTGGCAGTAACATGCACATTAGCCTCCGAATAACAGTAATATCAATAGGAGAAGACAGCCATTAAGGCTTGTAATGTTCTTGGTGAGTACGGCGGAACAGTACTGCCAGCTACCGCACAAATATGATGCATTGTTATCCTTCACCGAAGAACGTGTAAGATATTAAAGCAGTATTTCTCGCTAACAACCAGGCCTTTGTAATGATAATATTGCCGCGAGAGGCGGTGTTAGTGTGTTGCCTGTCTTATTTTTAAAGATTTGTGATTTAATTTTTTCTAAGCGTGTTCCATGGAGCGTGTATTGTCGCAGAGCATACCGGTTATATTTTTGCTAATAACATTGTGAGTATGAGTATAAATAGATAGGATGCCTACAACTAGAGACAAAATAGATATGAGAATACATAATGTCAGCTAAAAATAATAAAAATAATAAAATAATAATAACTTATTTGTCTAATAAACCTTTGCAATAGGTGTATACCAAGTTAAAAACAAAATTATTATATAATAAATAATAATAATAATAAGTCATTTATTCCATTAACGCAAGTACAGTAGAGCTTCGGTTATCCGAGTCGGCCGGAATCGGGTGTTCGGGATAATTCCTTATTTACATTTTAATGTTTTTTATGAACAAATACATATAGAAAAATCATGAAAAATTTATTTTTATAGTGAAAACATGAGAACATTTACTCGTAGTAATGAAAGTGTTGTAGATATTAAAAAATAAATAAAGAAAATAAGGTACACTGTGCTCATAAAGATTGCAAACAATTCTTATAGCAGATTTTTGAAATATTTTAGTTATGTAATACCGGCTGTTTGAAAGAATCATAAGTGATACGTCAATAAGTAATTTGAGGTAGGTTTCCTATATTAGTCCATACCCTATTGTTTGTTGTACTCAATTACAAGAAAACAATCAAATAAAAAAAAATAGTGTATTTATCTAATAATGCTAGTAATACGATTTTTAAATTGGAGCATTAAAAAAAGGATAACAATATAAAATATAAAGATATAATAACAAAGAAAAACATTAATACTTGGTCAGTTAATTGACGAAGGAGATACTTGTTGAAACTGCATTATAACGCTAAGAAATAAGTAGGTAATTAAACTTTTAGTTTCAAAAAATTCTATTTATTATAAATATCACTACAATATTGTTTCGCCATACAATGGCTTCATCAGGTGGATGAATACTGAATATGTACAATGCAAGTTAGAATATTTATGTGAAAATTATTGGGGAATGGTGGTGGAAAAATTTGTACAATCTTAAATTTAGTAGAGGGGAGTTGTTTAAATCTAGTTGGTCATTTAAAGCTAATCCTAAACTATTGTATCTATTAATTTCTAAGTTTACTAACAGGTTAAGTTTTTTACTTTTTCCTTGAACGTGTAAAATTTTCAACTATATTAAATCTATGATTAATTTCTAAACAATGATTTGCGAAAGTTGAATCTGTTTTCTTTTCCTTATGGCTTCTCTCGTGTTCTTTCATCCTAATTTTGAATGTCCTGCCCGTTTGTCCTATGTATACCTTATTGCAATCTTCGCATGTTAACTTATACACACCAGAGCTTGATTCTTTGTCTATTTTATCTTTGTTATTTTTAATAAAGTTCTGTATAGTATTGTCTGTTTTAAATGATATATGTTCGTTATTAACTTTTTTAATGAAAGTACCAATTTTTTCTGAAATTTTTCCTAAGTAAGTGATTGAATTGTAGGAATTAATTATTTTGTGTTTTATTTTTGGGTAAACTAAGTAAAGGGTTTTAGATTTTTGTTTGCTATTCAAGATGTTATTGATAATATTTATAGAGTAACCATTGTTTAAAGCTATTGTATATATTCTATTTAGTTCAAGGTCGAAATTACTATTACTCATAAGTGCATGAATTAATCTATATACCATTGATTGGTATGCTGACAATTTGTGTGTTATAGGATGAAAAGAATTAGCGTGTATTGGGGTATCTGTATGTGTTGGTTTATAGTATATAGTATACTTAGTCATACTGCCGTCTTGTGTTATTACAGTATTTGTTGAACGACTAGGCATTGAATTAATTAAGTGTTGCGCTAGATTTCCTTCTGCCAGTTCTTCCCAGGTATTGTTAATTGCTTCCCATAATTCGTCTGAATTATGTGGTCGAAAATTTCTTTTATACAATAATTTTAAAATAGTACCCCAAACATTCTCAATAGGATTTAAATCTGCACTATTTGTAGACCACGGTAAAATTTCGATATTAGTTTCTCGAAACCAATTTATAACATTATTAGAGTTAATAGTTGTCATTGTTATTCGGGTATAGCTGTTCTACCGAAGGCAACATTACTCCTAAAATTCTGATATAATTTTGCGAATTAAACCGACCATCAATTTTCCAACAGGTTCCCATTCCATTACAACTAATCCAGCCCCAAACATTAACGCTGAATCTTCCAGAATGTTGACTTCCTGTTACATATTGTGCATCACATCTTGAATTTTGTGGTCGGTATACCCGAATATGACCATCATTGTAAGATTTAAATATTTTCTCGTCCGTAAATATTACCGGTCGACAAAATTCCAAATCTCTGTGAATATAATTTAACGCGAATAAAATTCTTGATTGTTTGTTTTCCTCCTTCTAGAGTGGTTATCTAGCTGTGGCCCTGATCTTCAGTTCTGAGGCATTAACCCTTCTGGAAGCTGTTTGCCGGGAACCGGGAAACTTTGATTCTAATTTAGCAGTTCTTATATTTACAAAAGGGTTTTCCCTTAAATATTGCACAAGAGCTTGGTCCTCTTCTTGGTTAGAGATTTTAGGTCAGACCCCGGTCTCCTACTTAGAGTTTGGTCTTCTTGCCAGCGCTTCTTAATTCTTAATACCGTGCTACTATTAATATTTAGAAGACGAGCAATTCGCCTTGATCAATGGTCTAATGGGGTGATGATACGCATACGATAAATTTATTATGAGTGACAGGTAAAATTGGCTATTATATTAAATGACTATTTGATTTTGACACATGTCATGCCAACTTTAGCGAAAGTCGCCAAATGTCAACGTGATATTTGTGTACGGTCTAAAGCCGCATTTACACAGTCCAATAGTAAATGTATGCAATTTTTATGAGCACAAGTGTACACTTGAAAAAATCAGTAATTTGGTTATTTTTCACTTTAATTATTTATGCACTAAGGGCGTTATGGGTATTATATAGTTCCGAGGTTAATTCAGCCAGAGGGCCTCTGGCCCGAGGGATGAATGTCGACCGAGGACAATATAATTGCCATAACGCCAGTGTTTTATACAAGATTTTATTTTTCACGAAGAATTAGTTTCTTAAGCGGAAAATTGATATTACATTGGAAAAGTTCCAAGATTTCTATCAACTGTCATGTGACTTCTTGAATCAACGATTCAACACAACATTAAAAACTGAATAAATTAGCGGACGTTATGGGCCATATCGCCTGATTACAACGCCCACGGGCGATATGACCGTGTTTATAGTATCCGTATCCAAGGTGAAATGAACATATAATAGTTAAGTGAAAAATAAAAGTATTATTTGTTCATTTCACCTTGAATATGGTTACCATAAACACGGTCATATCGCCCGTGGGCGTAATAACCGGGAAATATGACCCATAACGCCCGGTAATTTATTTATACAGTTTTTCATGTTGTGTGAGTATAAATAGGGCCCGAGAAGGAAGGATATACATTTTACAGAACTAATGATTTTAATTTTTAAGAAAGTCTAGTGAAAGAAACAAAACTTTAGCATTCTTAAATAAAATTAAGACTATCTAAACATTGACTAAACTTGAAAACTTCAAAGTTTCAGCAACTGCCATTTAAAATATGTAAAATTTAATAGTTGTTTATTTTCTACAATTTCTAAAGAAAAAAACAAATTTTTAACATTATTTAGCAAAAATTAAAAATACAGTTTTCGAAATGTCCTGAAAAATTATATGATCCGAAGCTTTCCAAGTATGTGAAAGTTCTTGGTGGGAAAATATATCCAGTAGTTACTTTGACGAGCTGTAACAGAATATAATATCATGCTGGATATCTATTCTGAGAAGAAATGCTTTCCTCTATGTATCCTTCTGCTACAGATGTACTTTTCCATTTCCGATGAATTTTTAGGGGCTCAAAAGATGCACCGGCCTCAACATATTAGATGCGTAATGACTGCCAACGACATGACAGTTGGCAGAAATCTCGGAACTTTTCCAATGTAATTTGAATTTTCCTCTTTTTCGTGAAAAATAAAATCTTGTATGAACTACTGGCGTTAGGGCAATTATATTGCCATCGGTTGACATTCATCGCTCGGGCCAGAGGCCCTCGGGCTGAATTAACGTCGACCTCAGAGCAATATAATACCCATAACATCCTTGGTGCATAAATAACTATTTTGCTTTTATAATTCATATGTTCTAGCTCTTATAAATTCCTTCATTTTTCGAAGATGAAGAACATCAATATGATTAGGTTCAGGTTGCTCGTCAAAATATTCGAGTAGTACATTTACTACATCGTTTGCTTCTTGATGGCTTCTTTTGATGATACAGTCCCCATTATCATCATCACTGTTAGTATCAGAGCTTACTTCTGCAGGAGTATTATTAAGATCAGCATCATCACACATAATCTAGTATCCTTTTTCTTCGTGATTACATCCTATCCATTCCTGTATTTCTTCTTTGCCTATTCCTTCCAAACCATGGATTTCTGACACTACGGAGGCTATGTTTTCAATTGATAATAGGTCTTGATCATTCAAATCATCTTCGTTCTCAACTCTAGTATCTTCTAATACCATTATTTTATCAAATCCGCTTCTAATATTACTCTCCTTCATACTATTCTAGGCACGAGCGACGGCATAAATTATTTCTTTTAAATTTCCACATTCCAAAACCTCATGAAGTCCTGTTCCTCCAACAATTGGAGCATAAGGTCTTTCTTATAAAGTCTCTTCGTGGCCTCTATAACCCCTTTAAATGAGCGTCTTTATTGCTCTGTGGCCTCATCAAGCTGAATTGAAAAAAGTTTGTCACGCAATTTCCCAAAAAGCTGGTGTTGCACATCTTCAGCTATATTATCAATTCGACAGGCAACAGTATCATTTGATAGAGGTATGGACTGCAGCTGTTTGGCAAAACTATCTCCAAACATAGTTTCTACAATCTCAATTGCAGCTGGTAGGATAACCTCTTCACCAATAGTGTGAGGTTTTTTGCTTTTGGCTATCTGATATGAAACTTTGTAAGAGGCAAGTAAAGCTTTTTCATTTACAGACAAAGTGTATTTTAAAAATGATTTTTGCTTTTCATACGATTTTAATTTTAATTCGAAGAATTCTCGGGGTTTGCCAACGTACTCACTATGAAGCGTTTCCAAATGTCGTTTAAGTTTGTTCGGTTTCATGCTGTATGCTGCCAAAATTTTTGAGCAAACGACACACAGGGGCCTTTCTTCTTCATTTACTTCAGTGATGATAAACCCAAAATTAAAATATTCTTGAGAATATTTTCTTGATTTTATCTTCGGAACCATTTTCGTCTGTGCAGTTGTTGATGCTTCACTATCGTCTAATGCTTGCTTACGCCCACTTAAAAATTTATCCATGATTCTGCATATACATACACTATATAATTCTACTGCTACTTGAACTTGAATATCCTAAATTGCAGATAACACGCAAATCACAACATGCGCATTCACGGTAGAGGTACAGATAGAAAAATCGACTCGACTGAGACTGGGTGGAACGAGATATAGCATTTATGCACGCAGCGCAGGCAGTCTAGAATGTTCGAGACAAATCGGAACTTCTCGCGAAGCAGCGAGGATGCCCGATATGGTGTACGTGAGACAGAGAGCAATCGATTCTGATTTTATCAATGCAGCGGATCGGTGTTGCCAAATATCAATAAATTTATCCATTTGTGGTAATTTTTAAGGTTTAACAAGATCGTAGGATGGCTTTAGCGTCAAAATATAATTAAATTAAATAGAAACTAAGATTACAATTACGATTTCAGTGAAATGAGAGGAGGGGGGGCGCGATGAAAATTGTGATTGAAAATTAGGTCGTAAATGCAAAAAGGTTGAGAAACGCTGGCTTACACCCTTGATTCGCACCGGTACTCTGCATTTTGTCAACTAAACTATACGCTATACCACATTTGTTTTCAATTCGTAACGCGACTATTTCCCCGAAATGCATAGGTTTCCCGGAAAACCAAGTGTTAAAACAGTAGCGTGGCTACTATAAAGCCATGTATATAGGTGTAAGTCCATTAATAGGATGACAAAATTTGCTATTCCTATGAGGCATTCCATCAAACTTTACTTCACTAGCCAAACTGACGTGACAGAAGCACGTGTCTTTGGCAGAAGTAAATGTTGGAAAATACAAGGTGTATGTCCACGTTTACAGATACAGGTGTGTGTAATACATATCTGTTTCATTTGTAACAAATGCGTAATGCGTGCTTAACGTATTGATGTTCTCAAATTTCTTAGGTATATTTGCTGCCATCTGGCATCGTGTTTCGTGTTAATGGACTTATACCTATATACGTATTTTTTTCCCTTCTGTACCGGCATAGATGAACGAGAGAAAATCGTTATTTTCGCCATAGTCTCTTTTGTCCGTCAGATGTCACCAGATTGTCTGGTGCCACATGCTAGGACAAAATTTGCATACCTATGAGGCGTTTCATCAAACTTTACTTCACTAGCCAAACTGAAGAAGTACATTGTGTGACAGAAACACGTGTCTTTGGCAGAAGTAAATATTGGGAAATATAAGGAGAGATGTAATTTTCCCGTTCACCAGTAGTGCATTAGCTTCTAGTTGTCGCCTAGCTAATAATAATCAGCTAATCATTTTTCTATAAATCAACGAGTAATCCACGTATGCTAGAGCATCGTAGGCCAATGAACAGAAAAGGTCATTAGAAATAAAATCATTAAAACAAACATAGCATGAGCAAAAGCTTAAATAAAGAAAATATTATTTAATAACAAGTAGAAAATACAAAGATATCAAGAATAAAGTGATCGATTCAAAAGCTTTTTCTTATATGTATATATATATATGAAAAAATGTGTGAAAGTCGTATCCATCCGGGATGTGTAGACGTCGACGTTTCATAGTTATTACTAATTGTCAATACACCTTACCCAGAAATAGATACGACTTTCATTTCTATATTGCGTGTATATATATTTATGATGATAAACGTAATGCTAATGAGAACTCATAATTATTGAATTCTCACATACATGCCATTGCCGCTCTAATTCGTTGCATCAATTTCTACACATGACAAAATCACCTTTGTCTAAGAATGTAGCTGCAACATGTCACGGCGTCAACCGTCCAGGTTGTCCGGGAAAATGAAAAAATTTCTGGGTAAGGTGTATTGACAATTAGTAATAACTATGAAACGTCGAGATCTACACATCCCGGATGGATACGACTTTCACACATTTTTTCATTTTCCCGGACAACCTGGACGGTGACGCCGTGACACGTTGCAGCTACATTCTTAGACAAAGGTGGTTTTGTCATGTGTAGAAATTGATGCAACGAATTAGAGTGGCAATGGCATGTATGTGAGAATTCAATAATTATGAGTTCTCATTAGCATTACGTTTATCATATATATATATATATATATATATTACCTCAACTTGCACGACCTTCACGGAATTTGTCTTTGAGCTCGGTGAAACAATGCGGAAATTCAGCAAACTAGCTGCAAACATTACTTTTCGATAATGCTTTATCCCCAATAGCGAAGTAAAATTGAATGTTCCATTTTTCCCAAAACTACTTTCATTTGAACACTATGCAAACAAAACTAGCTTAATTAAATACAAACTGTCAACTGAATTATTGGATGAAAATGCCAAATTTTAAAAATATGATTTGTTGAGAAATGCGGGCATCAGTTAAACTACTAGATTTTAGAAATCTTCTCAACAGCCCTCATAAACTATAAAATCTTCTCTTTTAAGTGCTAATTCAATTTCCAGACATTTACATAAACAAATACATTGCCTACTCTTGACGTAAATAAAAAAGTAGACATAACAACCAAGTAATTAACAAAAGCCTTGTAATTATGGGAAAATATACAAAGCAAAATATAAATTTAATGCGTAGCAAAAGTAATTGTTATTCATACTCTAAACACTAACATATATTAGCCTCTAGCGTTTCTTTGTTGTATTCTTCTCTACTCTCCCTTTCTTCGCGAAAAGGAGCCTGTCTACTGTTTATTATAATCAATAACCAAATAATAAAATGGAAATTTAAGTAAAACATTGATTCTAGCTCTTTAAGTATTCGAAATTTAAAAATTTCTCGTATTAAAATAAACTACTCAAAAATGAATAGGGAATTAGATCTTTTTTTAACAGATCTAATTAATTCGATTAAATTTAACGTATTTTCTTAAACTATAGATAAATTAGAAGGCCCACAGTCGTTTATGGACATTTTATTTGGTAAATGTCTTTTCTGTGTGATAAAATATTGAATCTTGTATTTTAACCTTAAATTAATTTAGAATACAAAGTTATAAAAATCGCATTTTTTGACAAGTATTATTCATTTTAAACGTCATTTCACATTTTCACGATGCCAAGACGTCATTTAAATAAAGAAACTTTGATTTAATTGCGTTATTGCATCAGCGAGGGCAATCTGGAACAGAAATTGCCGCAATTTTTAATGTGTCTCCAAGTGTTGTTAGTAGGGCTCTAACAAGATTCCAACAGGTAGGATCTGCAAGAAGAAGACAATGTAGTGGATCTGAGAGGAAAACAAATCAGAGACAAGACCGCTACATACGATTTCAGACAAGGATGAACCCGTTTAGAAGGGCTGTATGGTTGCAAACACAGTTACTTGCCGCCACTGGAGTTAGAGTTTCGAATCAAACCATCAGAAACCGTCTGAGGTAAATGGATCTTCATAGCTGCAGGCCTGTGAGACGCCCAAAATTAACTAATGCCAATAGAATGGCTAGAAGAACTTGGGTTAACCAACGACTAGCAGAAAATTTTCAATGGGAGCATGGTTTATGCACCGATGAATCCAAATTCTGCTTATTTAGTGATAATCGTAGAGTAAGGGTCTGGAGAACTCGAGGAGACCGTTATAGACGCTAGTTTACAAAAGTTGTGGTGCCATTTGGCGGCGGTGGTATCATGGTGCGGGCGGGCATTAGTTTGAATGGATGTACGAACCTCCATTTCTTTGAAAACAATGTCAATGGACACATATACAGAGATGACATTATTCAGCAATATGTGGCCGACTTTCGTGAGGCTGTGGATGAAAACATGGTTTTTATTGATGATAATGCAAGACCTCATCGTGCATAAATTGTAATGCAAGCAATAAATGACCTCCATATTACCATCTACCTTTACCACCAACGTCTCCCGACTTGAATCCAATTGAGCACATTTAGGACAGACTTCAAGAACAGCTCAACGAACATAATCCACCCCCAGTTAACGTGCAACACTTGCGGGAAATTTTACCGCTGTGTTGGAGAAGAGTACCACAAGAACACATTAATAATTGCATTATGAGTATGCCCCGAAGATGTACAGCTGTGAGAGATGTCCGTGGCCATTATACACGATTTTAGAATTAATTGTTACAGAAAAATGTTTATTTTAGCTATTGTTAAAAATGTTGCTTATTTCATTTTTAATAATTTCTTAGTAATCTAACGATTTTTTTGAATAAATATACTTGAAAATTTTAAATTGTTGTGTACAATTATGTATCTAATAAAATACACTACAAATATTTACCCATACTATCTAAAAAATACAAAAAAGTAAAAATTCCTTATTCATTTTTGAGTACTTTACTTGCTCAAAGACATACATTAGGAAAATTAATTCTACTAGTAAAAATAGAAAGACATTAGCACTAGTAAAGTTAATTCTTTGAATAATTGAATGGATTCGGCTTCTACTTGATGAAGATTATTTAACATAGAAGTAAAACAAAAAATAAATTTTTGGCATATCGAGTCATCTGGCAACGAGTTAATGGACTACACTATTGTACGTCTTATTCTCCCTTGTAATGGCGTAGCCATTCGAGAGAAGACGCTGATACTGGGTAGTCTCTCTCGTCCGTAAAATGTAATGAAATATCTCTTGTCACCTGAGAGGATAAGTGTGTGATTACTTGCGGAAGAGACCTATAAGATGTTATTTCGGAAACTCGCACTGATGAGATCAATTAAGGTCGAAACGAATGTTTTTGCGGTTGAAGTGAGCACATATTTAAATGAATAATAATATTGCAACTAAGGTTTGTTCAAGGTCTTTCTTTGGAGACTGTGGATTAGTAAAAAGTCAAAAAAGGTATGAAACCACTTACCACAATTAATAATCATATCCTAAGTACGTATTTCGACAACTAAGTTGGCATCATCAGTAGGTAGAAACCACTAATCAAAGTGTCGAACATGGGGCACAGTACAGCTAACACATAGAAATACGCACACATTTGCAACGTCGTCCACGTATACACTCATAGGTTTGTTAAATTTATTAATTCAGAGCGTTTAGACAATAATTGAAATCCACATTTACTTTTCATGGTTAAAAGTATATAGTATCCAATAGTCGGGTAGTCAGCAATCAGACGGGCCACAAATTTTTACTACAATATTTGAGGCGTATGGTACAACAGTGATCCAAGTGACAAAATATTTTTTTAAATTTTACACTGCACTGAATTTTAATTAGTTGAAACATTCTTATGCAACAATAGCGCAACTGAAATTCAGCATATTTCTGGTAGATTGTGCGGGTTTATTCTTATTGCATGAATATATTTGTGATATTTTACAAAGCAGAAGTGGCCCAATAGAGCATCTGTTAGTAAAACGTTAGTTTTAGTTCTGTAATGTTGGCGCATGACCGTGTTGTATTTCAACAGGATAACTGTTCAGTACATACTTGTCTTGCTGCTAAGAACTGTAACAATGTGGAGTTGCTACCCTGGCCGGCAAATCATCCGAATCTAAATCCCAAGGAAAATTTCTGGGGAAAAATGTATAATAGGAATTTTAGGGCCGATAACGAGGACTTACTGTGGCAAAAAATTATTGAATGTTGGGAAAGTTTAGATAGAATATACCGGGTGTCCCAACAAGGGTAACGAGGTACGGATGTACCTAGAAATTTGAAACAAAATAATTGTTGAGTAAATCGACTAAGAGAAAATGCTGGAAATTACTTTCGAGTTTCTGAAATGGCTTCCAGGGGGCGTAATTGCCATTCTGAATTTTAAACCCCGTTTTCTGCAAAATTTTCTTATATTAATGATAGTCATAGTGAATACTATTTTAAAGCTGAGACAAATTCAAATATTCTTTGTAAAATGCTTTTTGCTCTATCTCTGAAAAGAAAGTGGTGAGGGGCGCTTGAATATTTTCGGAAATAAATGTCGATAACTCTAAAAAGGCTTAACGTATCTTAATAAACTTTGAGTCGTTAAAAAGGGGGTTTCCTAGACTATCAATTGAACTGTGAGTGAGGTGATTGTGTTAGCTTACATTGCCGCCATCAAAATCGTTGGAGTGTGAACGTCTGATGTGGTATCTTAGGCGATCGAATTATAGGACCATTTTTTTTTAATAATAATGTTAATGGCGAAACTTATTTGGACTTTTTAAGAAATCACTTGCCAATATTATTAGAAAGCGTGCCTTTACAAACGAGAAGAGATATGTGGCTGCAACACGACGGATGTCCTGCACACTTTTCTCAACAAGTCAGGAATTCTTTAGACCAAGCTTATCGAAACCGTTGGATAGAAAGGGGCAGTTTGTTTCCATGGCCTGCCAGATCACCAGACCTTACTGTCCTTGACTTTTACCTTTGGGGTAGAATAAAAGATATTGTTTATCAGACTCGCCCTACTACCCCAGAAAACATGATTGATCGTATCCGAAATGCTGTAGCCAATATTTCAAGAGCTGAAATCAGCACAGCCGTATTAAATACACGACGCAGGATAAATTCCTGCATAGAAAATGACGGAAGGCACTTTGAACATTTATAAACACTTTTTGATTTTCCTTTCAATCAACCTTGTTGTGTTTTATCGTTCTCAAGTTATTAGTTTCATAGATTCCATAATTTATTGTTATTATTTTATAAGCATTGCGGCTCGTTGGACTTTAAGTTAGTTTCCTTACTGTTCCCACCTTATTATTTTATAATTGTTTTGGCCTGTTGGCTTTCGAAGGTATTGTAAAAAAAAGTAATAAAGATAAATAACAACATTTTATTTCGATTTAAAATATCGTTTGGCATCCCAAATAATAAATTATCATTTTATTTAGTAAATTAGGAATAATTAGACATTAATAACAAACCTCTTAAAGTGGAAATGCTTCCCAAAATGTAATTTTTTTTTTAGTATAAATTTTTTTTATTCATATCTTAGGTTAGGATAAAGATATTGAAATGCGGTTCTCACTGGCTTGTTAGGCTCTTGATTGATTATGTAATGACGTCCACGTATAGACTGGACAGTCTATACGTGGACGCGGTGAAAAGTAGTTGTTTGCGTAAGCGGTTCGCTAGCTTTACTGTGCCCCATGTGCGACTTTTAATTAGTGGTTTTTACCTACTGATGATGACAACTTAGTTGTCAAAATCCGTATTTAGGATACGATTAATAATTGTGGTAAGGGGTTATATACCTTTTTTAAATTTTCTTAAACGTCAAAATGGCATGACAAATTTTATGACCGCGAATACATAATAATAATTTTGCATTACGTATTATGTATGTAACTATGTTAGATGTACTGAATATTAAATAGTATTAAAGATATTTCTCATAAAAGTGGAATTTCGTTGAAAATATTGTAAATACGTATTACGTTATTGGTATCATTTTGATGGTAATTTTACGGGGAATTTGCTGAAAAATATATGTTCCATTTAAAAAAATCGAGTGAGAAGTGTTTTAATTTTGACAAATGTGGCACCCTAACTAATTTAACACCCTGTATATATTTTATATTATACTGTCTTGAAATTTGAAATGTAAAAAGTGTTAGATTGCAAATTGATATTCAAAAAAGAATTCGATGCACGATACCCATCCTCAGCCTTCGTCCTAAAACGTCAGACACCGCAATTTTTGACAAAAATTCCAATATAACCAAAACTAGTTTTCGGAAGTGCATATAACCATATATAACTGCAAAGGTAGTATCTATTTAATCGATCGTAAGACAAACGTCATAATCGAGCAACACTATACTCTGTTCCATTTAAGAAAGGACCAGATGGCGCGGCAATCTGAGTATAATTTACACAGGAATTTCAAAAAAATTGATAATTTGTATGTGAGGTTATGTACCTACTAACTTATACAAAAGATTATTTTTGACGTTTGTTTATTAACATATGTATTTATTAATTATTATTAAGAAAGCTTAAGCTTAGACTTTAAAAGTTTTATTCAAGCTAGAAGCGGCAAATATATACCATTGCAAGGTATTAGACTTATATAAAATATTTCAATCAATATCTTATAATCTGTTATTTATTGTTTGAAGGTGTTGCATCTACAATAAATTTGTGCGTAAATACAATGAGAATGTGTTAAAAGTACTACAGGAGAAATATTTACATCTTTCTTTGATTTTATTAGAGAACAAAACTTTTGTGCAAATGTGAAACTAATAAATTTAAAGAATTGATGGTGACAGTGTATTATAATTATCATAATATTTGTGTATCGTTTAGCTTAAAAAATATAGCATTTTACAAAATACAGTTATTTTAATAGTATCTATAATGAGAGAGCAATAAGGAAATTCATTTACCTGCACATCATTTCACATAATTTGATAAACATTTTTATACATCTAAAAAAGGTATTTAAAAATATTTTCATTTTACAAAAGTAAGTACATATTAAAAATGATAAAACAGCAATTTTGCACCAAAAGATAGGTAAAACGTAAGCATTTTTCCAGTTTCAGTATTTGGTTAAACATGTGTTCATTTCTTTATTTCAAGTTATTTCTAATTAATACTTACATTTTTGCTTATGTATGGGATAAATTGTTACTATCGTACAATGATTTTTTTTGCTATTAGCAGAAATATGGTTTGATTAGTTTCAGATTTTAATGTAATTGAAAAAAAAATAAGAATACATAAAAAGAGAAATTGCTTTCATGGGAAACTCCGTGTGTTCAGTAAAAACAATTTTTTTCATAAATGTCAACACAATGAGTGTAAAACCCTCTTTTATTAGCATAATATAGGTACATTAAATCTTTTACCTTCTCTTACATAATTACATTAAAAAAATTATATAATAATTTCCTACTTAGAAATTTCATTAATATTCCGCGATTATCACAATATCTCGTAGTTACTTGAGACCCAGGACGTCGAACAATTTCTGAGGACCTGAAACAACTTACAATCTCATAAATGTATATGGTAATCATTATTATTTAATTATATTTGGTTTATATTTTATTCACTATATTTTCCAAACTATACAATTTATAAGTATGAAAAAAATATATCTAACACATCACATACACACACGAATCTAAATCAAGAACATCACACACACATAACTAAATTTAACACACCACAGTTCATTATGTTGCCTATTGTTCATTAATATATATATATTGAAAACTACTCATCTTCAAGATCAGAACCTGAATCTAATGAAAATTCTGAGGATGACCCAGTATTTACAGCAAAAGTCAAATTTTCTAATACATTTTCAACAATATTATCTAAATCATACATTTTGTTTTCTTCCGTTATAACGTGATGAATGCTATTTTTCCATGCGTCAGCATCAACCATGTCTAATCCTTCTAATAATAAATTTCTTACTTCATCCAATTTAAATGTCTTATTATTGGCCGCAACATGATGCTTGACTTGAGCCCATATAAGTTCAATGGGGTTAAGATTAGTGATATGGAGGTAAACGTAAAACTGTACGGCCACTTTCTCCAGCTATTTCATCGACCACGTATGAAACTGGATGACAGGATGTGTAATTTTTGCATTCACCCATGTTTCATCTAAATAATAGATTTTTCTCCCTTCTGCACGAAACTTTCTTATACTTGTCAAATAACGACGTCTCCATAAGATAATATCATTTTGTTCAATTAATATGTTACTTCGTGCGCGTTTTTCCCACTTGAATCCCAGTTTCTTTAGGATTCTCCAAAGTGATGTTTGTTTTAAAGGAGGTAAACTGGCATCCCATTTAATAGCTTCACATATTTTTGTGCAAGTTAGTAACTCATTTTTAAAGAATCATTTTTAAAGAAAAATGAATGCACGTGCCTTCTAATTGTACTTTTTGATACTTCATCTAATTTATTGTAACCATCTCGGCAACTTCGTTTTCTTAATGGAGACTCTAACTCCAGATATTTCAATTTCCTTAATAATGTCAAACATAGTATTCCTACCAATCCCTACTTCCCTTGAAATTTGACGAACAGCAGCTGTTTTGGACATATTAGCTTTGTTCTTAAAATACACATTGTAAGCCATCTGCCTCTGTCCACTTTTTATATATTTTCCTTTACGATTTTTTGATGGACCTGGTAAAGCGGCGTCATCCATGATCTAAAACGATTGCGATTAAATAAATGAAATAAATTAATTAGTGATAAAATATGTTTAGAAAATGTTTTCACTTTATAGTCTCTATAAAGAACTATCTTTAACGAATATTAATAATAAATAGCACAATAAACAACTATAATAGTAAAACATATAATTGATTAGCACAGACAAAAATACCGGTCAGTACTGACAGCAAAACGATAATTTGACAGAACTAAATAAACTAAATTTCGCCTGCATAAAAGCGGCCTCTATTTTAGCCAATCACAAGCTCTTATTTTAAGCCCTATCTTTCCCAACGGTTTATTCTTATTTGGAACAGATAATAGTTATGAACTGTTTTAATATAACTATCTCTTTTTAGTACTCATAATTGCCTTAGTCTGCTAAACAAAGAATCACAAAAGATCAATTTATTCGTATGATAGACAAGGATAGAAAGCGTACTACTGGTATTATTACCTTAATCAAATTGTCTTACAATCATCTGTCATTTGTAATTATTGCGTTTTTCTGGTTGGTTTTTCTTTGCTTTTACTATATTCCATCTAAATATGTATTACAAAAATCTGTTCTTCTGAGAACAAAGTAAAAAGTGAGACTTCGGTAAGTTATTAAAAATTAAAATTAAAAATTAAATTGAGGTTGACATAAATATGTTTCAGAAAATACCTGGAAAGCGCTAAATTCACAAGCACATGAGCTTGTGTTAAACGTTCTGAATAATTTGGAGAAAGAGAAAGAAAACGGTGGTCCTTTATTACCTATAAGTGGTGTTTATGAGGTATGCTCTCTAATACATTCATTCATTATTACATTTAAAATATATATACATATATACCGTATGTGTTAAATATCACTGGTCTGCAACAAAATCCTCCTTCATAAAATTATGTCATAAATATGAAGATTTGATGCTCTGAATCTGTTCCCTATGGCCAATTTTTTCTATCACGTCTAGTTTTTTCGATATGATTTTTTTTCCAAAATATCATAAATTCCGTTTTTTTTAATTCGTTATATGCGTTAACATTATAAACAATGTATATACATACGAAATAGGTTTTTGCTAGTTATAAGAGAAAGAAGGAAAGTCCCGAAAGTGATTTCTATGGTAGTAAATATGCGCCCGCGCAGTATACACTGTGTCTTTACAACAGTTAGTTGAAAACTTGTCTTTTAATTATTTACGTTCTATATCAAATACTTTGGTAAGTTTTGCACAAAATTCATGTTATGCATATATTTTAAGTATTTTATGTGTAGGTTATCCATTTTCTTATGAACATAGCTAATAAATATATAATAGAAATTTGAAATTATTTTTTAAAAAAATTCCATTCAATTTTAGGTTATAAAATGCCGCGCGCTTGTAAGAATTCTACCGACTGTTTTTGCTATATTTGTGGTGAGATTACTCTAAAAACACAGCGAAATGCGATAACAGATCTTGTTAAAAAAGCTTATCAGCTTTATTTTGAATTCTCTATCGATGAGAGGGATAAAAGTTGGTTCCCAAAAATTTGCTGTAACAGTTGTTCAAGAACGTTGAGAGGTTGGCTTGAAGGAAGTCACAAATCTATGCCGTTTATGATGCCAATGCTTTGGAGTGAACCTCAGAATCATGAAAATGACTGTCTTTTCTGCATGACATCAACACGAGGATTCTCGAAAAAAAATAAAAACAAGATTGTATATCCAAACATCGCATCTGCAAAGAGACCACTTCCTCGTGGTGAAGGCAGTTCACCTCCAGTACCTACAAAAAATAGCGAGAAGATGGAAAATAAAAATACTCCTGGTCTACAGCCTCAATCGAGTTCTATTTCTTCCTGTACATCTTCATCATCATACGCTTCATCAGGATCTTCAAGCCAATCAAAAGAACCTTATTTCCTTAAACAACCTGATTTAAATGATCTCGTTAGAGGCTTGGGGCTATCAAAATCTAAGGCTCAATTTCTCGGATCAAGATTGAAACAGTGGAATTTGTTGGATAAAAGTACAAGAGTCTCATATTTTCGCACAAGACAAGAAGATTTTACGAGTTACTTTTCCAAAGAAAATGATTTAGTATATTGTAATGATGCTGCAGGGCTTCTTAAAGAACTGAGTTTCCCAGAAAATTCTGACGAATGGAGACTTTTTATTGATGCGTCGAAGATTAGTTTGAAAGCCGTTTTACTTCACAATGGAAATAAATACCCATCAGTGCCTCTAGCACATGCAACAAACATGAAAGAAAATTATGCAAATCTGGAGGTATTACTTGAAAAAATAAAATATTCTCAATACCTATGGAATATTTGTGCTGACTTAAAAGTTGTCGCTATACTTACTGGATTGCAAGGAGGATACACCAAGTTTTGCTGTTTTTTATGTGAGTGGGACAGTTGCGCAAGAGACAAACATTACAAAGTTAAAACTTGGCCGCAAAGAAAAAGCTTGACACCTGGACTTAAAAATGTATCTCAAGAACCTCTAGTGCCACGTGACAAAATTTTTTTGACACCACTTCATATAAAGCTGGGGCTCATGAAAAACTTAGTGAAAGCTATGAACAAGGATGGTGCAGGCTTTCAATATCTCAAAACAAAATTTCCTCGAATCAGTGACGCGAAATTGAGAGAATGGATTTTTGCAGGTCCGCAAATACGAGAGCTTATGAGGAATGAAGTTTTCAATTCGAAGTTGAGCAAAGCTGAAAAAAAAGCTTGAGTGGCTTTTGTACAAGTGTCATAATTTTCTAGGTAATACAAAAGCTGACAACTACCGACAAATCATTCGAGAGCTTATTTCTGCTTATAAAGCTTTAGGATGCAATATGTCAATCAAAATTCATTTTTTGGACTCGCATTTAGATTTCTTTCCGGAAAATCTCGGTGCCGTATCAGATGAGCATGGTGAAAGGTTTCATCAGGATATTATGCATATTGAAAGACGCTACAATGGAAAATGGTCAGCAGCAATGCTTGCTGATTTTTGTTGGTCGATTCGCCGAGAAACTTCGATGGAAACGATGAAAAGAAAAAAAAAACAAAATAACTTGAATTATATTACCATAATGGGATAAATATACTAATATTTCTATAACTTGTAACTGTAAAATTAGCATTTTTCGTTGTAAAACTTAGACCGTAGTCTTTTTTCACTTTTTTGTAATTGTTGTTACTAAAATAATATCGTTTTTTAATTAAATGGACACTATATTTAAAATCTATGTGCTGTATTTTTTTGCATGTTAAATTCCGAGGTAAGAGCACCAAATATTATGTAATCATGCATGAAAACAATGAGGAGAAAAAAAGAATTTTTTTCTGCAGACCAGTGATATCATTAGGCATAGAGAATCAACGTATGAGTACATACAATGTATACGTACATGAGAAAGCCAGTCCAATGCCAGCGAAGACCGCGACGACTGACGATTGTCTCCGATACAAATTGATTGGAAATTTTGCATTCAGTCTAACTGCGGCCGTTACAGTTTGAAAGCGTACAATATAATTATTATATAATGGATCTTTACACATCCCCTGAAAAGCCTCAGTTAGTAAAATGGCTTTATGCTGGCAAGTCTGCAATGGAGTGCATGAATTTGTTTGCGCTGACTTTTGCGACCGTTCTGTACCTTGCAGACAAACAATTTATAATATTATAAACAAATTTGAAACTTGTTTCTGTCTCAATAACTGTACGAAATGCAAGTCAAGAGAGGTATCACCACAAAAAATTGAGGAAAGAGAACGGCGGGATGTATTAATTTGTAGTATTGTGGAAATTGATAACACGAGATCTACTAGAAGTGCTGCCGAGGAATTGGGTACAAGTAACACAACTATTTCACGTATTTGGAAATGTAATGGTTTAAAATGTTTCAAATATTCGAAAACTCAAGAAATATTTCCCGAGGACAAATTCCGGAGAATGGTGTTTTGTCAAGACGTTATGGAAAAGATACATAGAGATGAAAATTTTGTTAAAAATATTCTCTTCACCGATGAATCAACTTTTCCATTACACGCGGAAAGCACAATCCCTCTGTTCTTCGATATTGGGCTTCGGAAAATCAACACCGGCATTTTGCAAATCGCACTCAGTATCCTCAAAAACTAAACGTTTGGGCCGGTATGTTAGGTGACCATTCTATAGGCCCCTATTTTATTGATGGTATATTAAATGACGACAAGTATCTCGAATTACTGAAAAATCAAATACTTCCCGCCATTCAAAACATTGGAATAAATCAGGAAATCGTTTGGTTTCAACATGATGGCTGTCCAGCACATAATGCAGTGAGTGTAAAGGAATTTCTAGGAAGTACTTTTCCTGACCGTCTTATTACTGGAACACGAAACATTAAATGGCCTCCGCGATCTCCTGATCTATCTCCAAATGATTTTTCTTTTTGTGGGGATATCTAAAAAATATTGTTTATACTCATGAAGCTGGTAGAGCAGAAAATCTAGTTGCCTTGAGAGAAAAAATAACTGAGGCTGCGAATTCCTGCTGACATGTTAGAAAATGTAAGAGGTAATTTGTACAATCGCCTAGGACAATGTCTTGCTGTGCAAGGAGGAATTCTTGAACCTCTTGTATAATTTATTATAATTTTTAGAATCCTTTTTTATTTATTTTATTAGGATTATTCTTTAATTTTATTAGAATTACGCTTTTGTTTACGCGACGCACCGCAGCTTAAAAATTTCCTGCATCTACTGAAAGAAATAAGAAAAGCAAATCCCTTGCAATTCGTAAATGTTATTTTAGAACGCATTACAAGTACCTATGTCGATGGTCAATGATTACTGCTAACTTATATTTGCGAAACAATCGGAGACAATCGTTGCCGGCCGTCGCGGTCTTCGCCGGCATTGGATCGGCTTTTCCATATACATATACATCGTATGTACTCATACGTATTCCCTATGCCTAATGATATTTGACACATGCGGTATATATATTTCAGAGAGCATATGATGCTTTTCATGTGTCACGCTCAACAGTTTATGCAATTAAACAGGCCCAAAAGTCAATTCTTACCTGTCCAGGTAAAAAGAGCCCTCGATCTAAACCAAAAACTAGAGATCCTCAAAGTCTGTTAAGATGGAAGTACGGAATACCCTTTACAACAAGTATAAAGAAAGTAAATATTACTAAAATATATTGTTCAATAGCTTATTATAGAATTATTGTTTTAGAGAAACATGTTACTTTAAATACATTAAAAGAAGTACTGAAAAACAAGGAAATCATTGATTTATGTTCAGCATCTTTGAGTACTTTGGTACATGTCTTCGGCTTTAAAGTCAAAAAAGAGACAACGGACGAGCGCTGATTGAAAGGCATAATATGCATTATTACGGAGTGTTTTTTGAGAAAGTATATGGACAATTTGATGTCAAATTCTCCAAAATCAGTTGTATTTCTGGATGCAACATGTTTTTATTCCAAGTGAGTTAGGGGAAAATCTTGGCAAGAAGAGTCTACAAAAAGTGTGCGAAAGCCTGAAGGTTATGATGGCAAACGTTAAGTCATTATCCATGCTGGTAGTAACAAGGGCTTTATAAATGGTGCTAGCTTATTATTTTTATCAAAAACGAAAACTGCAGACTATTAAATGAAATGAATAGCAAAAAAATTGATGAATGGGTTATAGCTCAACTTATGTCAAACATACCAAAAAATTAAATTATTATAATGGATAACGCCCCATATCATAGTATTGTTATTAATAAAGTCCCTAATACTTCATCAAGAAAGCAAGATATTATAGATTGATTAACAAACAGTAAGATAATGTTTCCAAATAATTTGATGAAATATGAACTTTTAGATTTAGTTAAAAAGAATAAACCTGATAAAAAATATGCAATTGATGAAATATTACAGAAAGAAGGCCACAAAGTGTTGAGATTAACTACATATCATTGCGATTTTAATGCAATTGAACTAATTTGGGCTTCAGCAAAGGGATATTACAATAAGAAATATTGGCCGAGATGGTTATGGGGATGAAAAAGTCTTAGCTATGCTCAAGTCAAGTACTTGTATCACACTATTCTAATGATTCACTTAGAATAGTGTGATACAAGTACTTGACTTGAGAAAACTGTGTAAGGCATACTAATAACCTGATTAAAACTTGGTACGAACGAGAGATACACATAATAGATGTTGAAATAGAAATAATTATTATAAATCCAAATGATTTGTCGAGTTCAGTCGAAGAATCGGATAATTAAATCAATCAGGAGTGAAATTCATATTGAAATTAACGAATACTTGCTTATTTATTGTCAAATACTTTGTTTTTAAATATTAAATGTATTAAAAATTTTTAGATATTTATTTGTCTGATATTGTGTTTTTTATTAGCAAAATATTTGAACGGTTCCTAGCAAATAGTATGATTAGTTTATAAAATATTATGTTGGTGTATTATTCTATCATACAGTGACTTAGTCATGTTGCAAACTTTACAAACTACTATATACATCTAGTAAATTAGTCAATCAATTCTTTCTCTATCCGATAATATATTTTAGATAGAACATTTCCAATATTCACAAACATTGTAGTTAGGTGCATAAATACAGCAAAAAGTAGACTGTTTAAAGAGAAGAAACGCATTTCAATAATAGAAGAATCCTGTATGAATAATTTAGTTCGCTACCTAAAATGTATGCTTTAAGGGTATTTGTTCATTTTCTTCTTATGTATAATAAAATCTGAACCTAATAAAATGCATTATGCAAGTATTATTCTGGTATTATTAATATTACATAATTTCAAAATATTACAATTTGACAAGTACATACCTAATCTATTTCGCTATACATTATGACTATACCTATATCCACCGCGTAGCTTTTTCTTCTGAAATTTATTTAAAATATTTTCATAATTAAACGCATTTAAATTTTACCCTAATATATTAAGTACGCTTATTCCATATGTATCGCTTTAAGAGTATTTGACTTGAGCAAGAAGTATTGATTTGCGTCAGACGGATAAAAATTGATGACGTTTGTTTTAAAATGCATAAAGAGATAGTAATTTGGGTGGCCATCGAAATAATTTCTAAAAAAATATAGCAATTCGTTTAAACTGAAATATTTGAAGGTAAGTGCGGGAATTTGTAACACCCTGTATCTTCATAAATATAAACGTACAGAAAATCTTACTTATCTATCTTTGTTAGTTTCCATGTCAAATTCAGCCGGCACACTAATAGATGCACAATAGTTTCTAGTGTTCAATTCTGACTCTTAAACGTGCATTCCCGGGATTAAATTGTTGTACTTTATATGTACGACTGGGCAATAAAAGCGGAACAAAAATTGTTAATCCTAAGAAATCATTTATTTTAGATATGCTTCTTAATATGATAACTTGGGTAAATATAAAATTCGTGCTGCTATATTGCATCAGCTAGTCTGCAGTTTTCGCAACAAAACGAAGGCAATATTTTGCGAGTTCGTTCTGCCTGTCAGCGCGATTGCGGGTAGAAATGCTATTGAATATTTTATCTGTACAGGGCAGTGTGAGCACGAGGTGCAATTTTCTTTCGTTCGTGCCACCTCATATGCCCTTATTATATGTAAATGAATTATTAGGAGAATTCATTAGAATTTCTGTGAAGAAGAGTTCAATTCCAACCGTGCATGTTCACATATACAGCTGCACATGTTACGAAATGAATTCTTTTTTCGAGGAATACTGTTTCCGGTTTTACTTTACACGGTGTAAAGTTTTTGGTATACACTTTATTATGAAAAGCCCTCCGGTTAAATTTAGACTAAAAAACGATGATTGACAAAAAAATTCTCTCTGAGTTTGTCATTTGTTAATCCTGACACTTCCTGACAATTTGTACCTGATGCTCAATGAAACACTGAAGGATGTTTTTAATTAAAGAAAGTGCCTTAAATTCTGTGCATATCAGAAATACAAATTTGTATTTCATTTAGATTGATTAACCTCATATTTTCTGACCTAAAAGCAAAAAAAGAAAATTTATTTATTCTGTCTGTTCCTGTATACAGAAGGAAATTTTTATATTATCTACTTAGCTATGGATGAAAGGCGTTATATGAAAACCTATATTTTATTTTTCAACATATGATCCACTAACGGACAAACATTTATACGCCAACAACACAAGCTGTTAGCAGCGGACAACACATATGTTCACACTTTGCTATCTGTTTTTGGAATACTAAGGCATGATTTATTATTATTCAATTGGAATGTATCTTTGAATAATTTTATCCATAGCAACTCAATTATTTGACATTTGTATACTGTCCTTTATATTTTATATCCTTGATAAAGGCATCATTGTCGAAACATGTAGGGTTGTTTTAAATATATATACTTTGAAGTAAAGCCAGACCTTTAATCGCCAACTGATTGAATTTACCATATCATACCAAGGTCACGAAAATATTATATATATATACACACATATATATATATATATATTGTAGTGGTACAACCAGCTCAGGTATTCCAGCACCTACAATGGAAAGTACAGGTACACAATCAATATAAACACCTGTATAAACAATAAATTGGTGGACGGAATTTGTGAAACTAACATCGAAATGTAAATAAATTAATACGACGATAACTTTAAAATTCATCATTATCTTATTTTGATTTTAACTAACTTTTTATATTTTAATTTCATTTTTTTCATTATTCAAATTATACGCGCGAAACAACAGGTATTTAATTTATCAACATCAGGTTTATATCGACGCTAGATAACCACGCCCACCAATTCAAAATTATATGAACCCCGCTAAAGCAAACTTTACGGTAGAAAACATTACTAAATTTATATTCAAATCATATTTTAGGTTAATGTAAAATATTAAATTAATTTTCCCTTTATGTTAAAATCAAAACATTGTATAAACTCACATTTTAAATTGATGTAATTAAACTAAAATTACGAGATTATTTCGATATAGAAATAAGGCTTTGGAATAAAAAATAAAACGCGATCGGCGTCATCTGATATAAAACTTTCAACATAAATGGCCGTTTTTGAGTGTACTTCCTTAAAATAAATTTTTAAAACATCTTTAAAGTGAAAATCTCCTACCTAGTGTTGAATCATTCGATAACCAAATTAAAGGCCCACCTTTTGAAGAAAAAATCTCAAGAATACCTCAACGCAAACGTGAGATATCGTCCTAAGCATCATTTGAAGCAGAGAGCAGGGAAAGCCAACGATTTACACCACTCAACTCGACGAACTCCGCCAAAGACGGTGAACGAGGCCGTGCTTCCTGGTCTGCCGCATATCCACATATTGAGAAGTATATCAGATCTAGGAGATCAACATCAGGTTCACCTACAACGTTTATTCCAAATTATTTAATTTTAAAAGTTATAATTGCTCAAATTAATCGCTACAAATTATTATTTCATGTATCAAATTCAATTTTAAAGTAAGCATCAATTTAAAGCGTTGAATTTTACAGATATTTAGCTACAAATAAGCTTATACTCACCAAAATAATATAAGATATAAAAACTATTAAATATTTGTTTATTTTATCTCGTACACATAACCTCATCACCATTTCCCACATGTGCACTTATTAATTTCAATTTTTGTCACATCTTGCATAATTTATATAATATTAAATACAGTTTCCTATTTTTATCTCTCAATTTTGTTGTTACAGTTTTCTTATTTTTGTGATATTAAATTTTTATTTATTTATCTAATTCAATCTTTTATTTGTGAAGTGTGATTGTTGTGTTTGAGTGGAGAATACACTGATTGGTTTGTAGCTGCAAATAATACACCTGACCGACCGTGAACCCTGAGATTATTAAAAATTAACTTTTACACTCAAGCTCTACCGCAATTAGCTAGTTATATTAGAAAGGGTCAGATAGCGTTGATTCGACTAAGGATATTTGTATATTGGCGCCCACATTTTAAATTTAAAATCATTAACCTTTCATTCTTTTAGATTTTCAATTTTTATAATTAATTCATATACTATATTCTTAGTTAAATCCTACTCAGCGCATCGATAGGCGCTTTACATTTGACGCCCGAACGTGACGGCCAAGTATTATCCTGCAGTTATAAAAATAGTGCTCAACCAACTTTTACACAGACAGATATTTGTTTAAAAAAATTTGTGAACTGTATTAGGTATTTATGTGTATTGTGTTGTGTATCTGATTTGTCCATTGTATAGCTAAATCAATATCACATTTTACGAGGGAACCTCAACTTTAACCGGGATATTCAGGAATAAAAGGTTAGTGAAAGGGAAAATCAACTTGTGGGTATTTATTGTTTTCAATTCTTGCCAATTTATATTAATTTTGTGTGGCATATAACTATTCTGATTAATATCTAAATTCATACTTCTTTAATATCAATTATAATAATTCTTATCAATTTTTCAAAAAAAAAAAAAAAAAAAAATAAATTCTTTCTTATACTATAACAAATAAATTAACATTAACATGGACACCAGACATCGATCAAAGGCAACAAAAGATAATGTTGATGAGGACAGGTCCGAGCAAGGAGATATTCCAGTAGCTCAAACATCCGGATCTGAAGTGGTAAGTTCTCCAGAGGATAGCCAGGTAATGAAAATGTTAAACGCTCTAATGTTACAAATGAATCAAATGACTAATAAAATAGACACTACCAATAACAAGCTAGATGCTAATAACCTTGACTTAACTAATAAAATAGAAACCACTAATAATGAATTGAAAAATAATAACATTGACATGAATAACAAACTAGATGCTAATAACCTTGACTTAACTAATAAAATAGAAACCACTAATAATGAATTGAAAAATAATAACATTGACATGAATAACAAACTAGATTTTACAAATAATAAATTGGATATAACGACCAAAAACCTAAAACAAGATAACATTGATTTAAAACAAGAATTAAATAACTTGAGTAGTAATTTAATAACTAAATTAGAAACCAACATGCAACACATTAATGAAAAATTCGAACTTAACAACGCCAATATAGACAACAAATTAAGTGCTTTTAAAATCGATCTGGAGGGAAAAATAGCAGAAATCTCCATCGCACAAAAAGTTATGGAGGAAAATGAGTTAAAATATTTAATTAAACTGGACGAAACAGTCAATCTTCTAAATTCACAGTGGGCAAAACGATTAGGCAAAACCAACAAAATAGAATCCAATAACATTGAAAAACGATTAGACTTAAATAACATAATAGGATCTAGTTACAACAATATAAGCAAGAACTTAGATATCACAAAAAACATAATAGAAGCTAAACGCAATAAACAAAATAACAAGATAGATTTCAAAAATGCCGATCAAAAACCAACCAATAATAAAACAATTAATACACATAAAGAGGTACTGGATAAGAATACAATCAATAATATGCACAATATTAATAATAAGGAGACAACTAAGATAATACAAAATCATAATACTAACATACCGCTTAGAAGAAAAACTAAACCCGATTTTCCTAATCAATTTTTAATAAACGACAAAGAATATCAGAACTTTTTAATAAACAATGCAAGGGAGAATAATAACTTTAACATAGGGAAGACGGGGATTAATAACGTTAATATTAACTTATCCCATATTAACATCAAGAATATTAATCATAATTATGCAACCAACAACACACAATCAAAAATCACGTACATACAAAACATAGCTTTAATTTCAACAAACTTAATTATACATGATAACACAAATAAAATATTAAATAAAGAAGGCATGATAAACAACTCTGTAATATATGAATACTTAAATAATAACAATTTCCTTAATAATATATCCAATATAAAAATCAATACTAATATACACATTCACACAAAAACTATAAATACATACTCACTAATTAACAAAAACCTCCATAAATCTCAAGGTAGAGGCAACATGATATTTCTACACAGGGATAACAACATTGATATCTTTAAAATAGTTCGTCGAAAAATAAATATTTAAAAAATACGATGACAGAATCTCGATGTTCTAATACACACGATGATGAACAAAGCAGAATACGGGGATACGAGTTATAATTACAGATAAATTAAAACAATTACACTTAGATTAAACATAAACAAAGAGATGATAAACACAATTTAATACGAAAGAAAGAACACAATATGATACAATAAATGAACATATAACAAGTCAAATAATAATGTATAAATTAAAGAGAAAACAAACATAACTGGAGCTCATATATATCTACTAAATATCTATAATTAAGAGTTATATACTCTGAGAAAAAGAAGGTAACATCACATATTCAGATGATGAAAATAAATTACAATAGAACAATTATTTAAAATAATATTGGTATTATCAATAGAGTTTAAAAGGGGAACCAATTCACTTATAAACATGCGAAAGGTAAATAATGAAAGTTTAAACGTATTAGTATTGAAAAAGAGAGAGTATGATTGAATAAATAATAAAGGAGTGTAGATATGACATAAGAGGGACTAGGTAAAGATTTTAAAGTTAGAAGGACTTAATATATGATAGGGGTGTATAGAATTATATGAAAATAAATGAATTATTATTATTATGAAAATATTAAAATATAGACAAAAGTGTCTTCTTATAAGGTAGAAAATATATATTACTGAATGGCATTTTACGATAAGAGAAGTGAAGGTGAATGTAACGTCTTGTATGTATAATGAAAGTATTATTTATTATGGAAGATAAAGCTTAGATCAGTATATCAATTATAATTAAAGATTAAGAATAACTAGTTATAAAAAGAATTATTAAGCATGTACCATCAATGAAAGAAATAAACAAAATACCCTAACAATTATAACACTACAGTCAAATACCTGAATATTTAATGTAATTAGTACATGAAGTATATAACACCAATTTTTAAACACAGAGAAAAGCCCAGTATTACAACTATGTTACAGATCGAACAACAATACATTATAAAGTATAACACTAATAAAGAAAGATTTAACCAACACAAAAATATTACTAATACATATATACAAACTAAATATAAGAAACCTTATTAAAAGATATATAATAATGCTATTAAAATGTATGGAATATGTAACATTTATAAAGATATAATAAAACATAAAAGAAGTTAATAAACAAAACGAATACAGAAAGTATAATGAATATAAAGACAAATATTATAAAAAGAAACGAGATTTTTAAAATAAATAATCATGATTTACAATTAAAAAAAAAGTTTGAAGTGAATAATAAATAATTTATATATTAGAAAAGAGAATTACATAATAATTATTATTTTGTTCCAAGTTGAATTTGTTTATTTGTTTTTTTTTTAAATATGTTGACACATGATGAGGGAGATAAACAAGTTGATGTTCTTAATTCATTTTCCATATCTGGGAAAAGAAATAACTTCAGTACATTCGTTTTTCTTTTGACGGGGATAATGTAGTGGTACAACCAGCTCAGGTATTCCAGCACCTACAATGGAAAGTACAGGTACACAATCAATATAAACACCTGTATAAACAATAAATTGGTGGACGGAATTTGTGAAACTAACATCGAAATGTAAATAAATTAATACGACGATAACTTTAAAATTCATCATTATCTTATTTTGATTTTAACTAACTTTTTATATTTTAATTTCATTTTTTTCATTATTCAAATTATACGCGCGAAACAACAGGTATTTAATTTATCAACATCAGGTTTATATCGACGCTAGATAACCACGCCCACCAATTCAAAATTATATGAACCCCGCTAAAGCAAACTTTACGGTAGAAAACATTACTAAATTTATATTCAAATCATATTTTAGGTTAATGTAAAATATTAAATTAATTTTCCCTTTATGTTAAAATCAAAACATTGTATAAACTCACATTTTAAATTGATGTAATTAAACTAAAATTACGAGATTATTTCGATATAGAAATAAGGCTTTGGAATAAAAAATAAAACGCGATCGGCGTCATCTGATATAAAACTTTCAACATAAATGGCCGTTTTTGAGTGTACTTCCTTAAAATAAATTTTTAAAACATCTTTAAAGTGAAAATCTCCTACCTAGTGTTGAATCATTCGATAACCAAATTAAAGGCCCACCTTTTGAAGAAAAAATCTCAAGAATACCTCAACGCAAACGTGAGATATCGTCCTAAGCATCATTTGAAGCAGAGAGCAGGGAAAGCCAACGATTTACACCACTCAACTCGACGAACTCCGCCAAAGACGGTGAACGAGGCCGTGCTTCCTGGTCTGCCGCATATCCACATATTGAGAAGTATATCAGATCTAGGAGATCAACATCAGGTTCACCTACAACGTTTATTCCAAATTATTTAATTTTAAAAGTTATAATTGCTCAAATTAATCGCTACAAATTATTATTTCATGTATCAAATTCAATTTTAAAGTAAGCATCAATTTAAAGCGTTGAATTTTACAGATATTTAGCTACAAATAAGCTTATACTCACCAAAATAATATAAGATATAAAAACTATTAAATATTTGTTTATTTTATCTCGTACACATAACCTCATCACCATTTCCCACATGTGCACTTATTAATTTCAATTTTTGTCACATCTTGCATAATTTATATAATATTAAATACAGTTTCCTATTTTTATCTCTCAATTTTGTTGTTACAGTTTTCTTATTTTTGTGATATTAAATTTTTATTTATTTATCTAATTCAATCTTTTATTTGTGAAGTGTGATTGTTGTGTTTGAGTGGAGAATACACTGATTGGTTTGTAGCTGCAAATAATACACCTGACCGACCGTGAACCCTGAGATTATTAAAAATTAACTTTTACACTCAAGCTCTACCGCAATTAGCTAGTTATATTAGAAAGGGTCAGATAGCGTTGATTCGACTAAGGATATTTGTATATTGGCGCCCACATTTTAAATTTAAAATCATTAACCTTTCATTCTTTTAGATTTTCAATTTTTATAATTAATTCATATACTATATTCTTAGTTAAATCCTACTCAGCGCATCGATTGGCACTTTACAATATATATATATATATATATATATATATATATATATATATATATATATAGTAAACTTAATAAGTCGGCGATTAAAGGTCTGGTTTATTACTTCAAAGTATATATATTTAAAACAACCCTACATGTTTCGGCAATGATGCCTTTGTCAAGGATATAATATATATATATATATATATATATATACAACGTGTCCACTTAAGTATGAGACAAATGGGAAATATTTTTATTTTTGATTTCACAGAAAACTTTATAGAAAAGAAAAGTTCGTGCATCCTAAGAAACTTGATATTTTGTATTCAGGGTTGCGTTGTATTACTTGGTTAGAGGAAAAATTAAAAAACATTGAAGTTGCCGTAAGAGTACGCTACACTTATTTTTAAAGATATCAAAAATATTCATATAAAAATGTTGTTTCAAATTTCAAAATATGCTCAAATACAAATTGTTATTTAAAATTTCGAAAAAATAAAAATTAAATTATCGAGCAATAATAATAGCAAATACGCAATAGTTTTTAACATCCATCTATGTGCGAGTAGTTCTATGGTTGGCATTTGTATTGTTACTTTAATAATAAATTTTATGTAATTGCACGTGAAATCATTTACATTCGACATCAATTTTTTATCGCTGAAATGCAATAGAATGAAACAAAAATCATTTGCATATAACTTTATGAAAATACATTTTTATATTACAAAATAAATATGAAATTAACAAAAACAACAAATTCAGAAATACAAACAAAAAAAAAAGCTTTTCAAAATGATGCCCCTCTCGTTGAATGCATATGTTTGTACGCCTGTTGAAATCCTCGCATGCATGTTGTAACACAATAGGATTATTTCTTAAGAACAGTACCGCATCTCCTATTTTGTTTTTCAATTCTTCTAAATTCGGAAACGGCCTTTCTGAATATACTTTATTCTTTAGCCATCCCCAGATAAAGTAATCGATGGGGTTTAAGTCGGACGAGCGCGCTGGCCATGGAAAAGGTCCATTTCGTCCCATCCATCTTTCTCCAAATTTTTTATTTAAATAGTCTACAACTATTCGTGCACTATGTGCAGGTGCTCCATCATGCATAAACCAAAGGGTTCTTATAATATTTAGTGGCAATTCGTCTAATTCGTTATCGAGATATGTTTGTAGAAATACCAAATATCGTTGTGAATTTAATGACGATTGAAAAAAAATACGGACCAAAAATTTTTCTGTTTAAAATTCCACACCAAACGTTTACCTTTTGCGAATATTGATTCTTGCAGGGAATTCTAAAATGTGGGTTGTCAGACGACCACCAACGACAATTTTAGTAGTAAAGGTTGCTTCATCAGTAAACAAAATGCTTTTGAAAAACGTTTCCTGCGTTTCTAATGTACCTTGAATATCCAAAGAAAATTCAAATCTATTGTTGTAGTCCCGTTCCTGCAAAGTTTGAATATATCTTGGCTTTTAGGGGTGATATCTATTGTTAACCAAAATGTTGCTTACTGATGATTTTTTAATACCCAAATTGCTTGCAATTTTTCTGACAGAAATTTTGGGATTTTCAATTACACTTTGCATAACACGTAAAGAATTTTCGAAATGTCTCACTTGCTTTTCCCTACTTTTTTTGTAACGCATTTCTAAACTACCAGTTACTTTAAACTGATTTAAAATTCTTGAGACGCTTTGGAAACTAATAAATTTGTTGGGATGTCTTTCATTAAAAATATCAGATGCGTCTCTACATGTTTTGTAGTTATCTCCGCAAATAAGAATTAATTCAGCTCGCTCTTGCATAGTTAACCGTTCAGCCATAGTTGGTAGGTAATAACTTAATGAATTGTCTTAAAATTACTTAATTATTAAAGTGACAGCGGATCTGACAATCACGTAAAATTTATTACTAAAGTGACAATACAAATGACAACCATAGAACTACTGTCACATAGATGGATGTTAAAAACTATTGCGTATTTGCTATTATTATAAATTATTGCTCCATAATTTAATTTTTATTTTTTCGAAATTTTAAATGGCAATTCGTATTTGAGCATATTTTGAAATTTGAAACAACATTTTTAAATGAATATTTTTGATGTCTTTAAAAATAAGTGTAGCGTACTCTTACGGCAACTTCAATGTTTTTTAATTTTTCCTCTAACCAAGTAGTTTCTTAGGATGCACGAACTTTTCTTTTCTATAAAGTTTTCTGTGAAATCAAAAATAAAAATATTTCCCATTTGTCTCATACTTAAGTGGACACGTTGTATATATACAGTATGACTGAAGTTTCCTTTTGTTTTTTTTTGGGATATATTCCAAAAAATTCTACAAATAAAATAGTAAAAATTTTTTCTAATAAAAGTTGTCTAGTAACCCCAAAAAAAAAATTATAACAGCCCAATGTTTTCAAGTTTCACTGTACAAATTACATACATAATAGGTCAGTAACCGATGAGTGGCCGTAACCATATCAAACTGTGTCAGGGTCAAGTTTAATATGTAAGACTGCAGTTTACTTGGAACATGTGTTAGAATGAAATGCCCGGTTTATTTGTATACTTAGTGACGTCAACCAAAACAATGCGTGCAATGTTTCGCAAATAAAATATTAGTTCAACGGTATTTTTCGTAGTAATAAGACGTTAGTTTTTCTTTATTGCTAGTTGAAAAATATTTTTGTATGAATATTTTTTTATGAACTGTGAATGTGAATGAAATAGATACCATCGATGAATTGCAAAATCGTGTGAATGAAGCAAGTACTTTAATACGGGAGCAAAATGTTCTTCAACGTGTCAACGAAGAACTCATTCGACGTTTGGAGTTGTGTGTGCGAGTCGGTGGGGGAAACTTAGAACAGCTGTTGTAGACATTAACTAACCGTATTAACTAACCTAAAAATATCGTTTTTGTTACTATTATTTATTTATATTTTTATTTTAAATTTTTAAATTAAAAAATGATATTGTTTTTAAGTTTGTTTTATGTTATTTAAGTTAACAAAAGGAAACTTCAGTCATACTGTATATATATATATATATATATATATATATATATATATATATATATATATATATATATGGCATAGTAGATATATATATTTATTATATTTAAGGTCTGTTTTACTTTAATATGTATATATTTAAAATAATCTTACATGTTTCGGCACAGAGTGCCTTTTTCAAAGAAATTTAAAATATACTGTTATTTATATTTTAAATTTCTTTCAAAAAGGCATTACATGTCGAAACATGTAAGATTATTTTAAATATATACTTATTAAAGTAAAACAGACCTTAAATCGCCGACTAATTGAATCTTCTGTAACATTCAAATTTCAAGAAATAATTATCTTTATATGTATATATATATATATATATATATATATATATATATATAGTCCTTTTTTTATAAAAAAAAATTTTCTAAAACATTGAAAAAAATTTATTTTGAATGGTATACTAAGACTGAAATAATTTATTCAAAATTTATTAAGCCGTGCGCTAATTTTGTCCATCAGTGTAGTTGCTAAATAAAAAAAAAACACAACCTCAACCTAATTCATTTAACCAAGGTTTATTCAAAATAGCAATAATTTAATAAAGAATATTTACTGCATATTTGCGGTAGCAAATGACACGAAAACGAACAAAAAATGAAGAAAGAGATGAGATAAAAAAGAACTTACATCAACTGTAACTCCCGGAAGTAGAAATGTTTGAACTGGGGGCTGGTCTCTGGGCACGAACCGATAAAATTCGTTCCCATCCTTATACCATTTGACTGAATAGAGAGTTTCCCCGTCCAGATCAAAATGACACTCCAATCGAGCGCTTTGGTCACGCACCGCATGGCTTGGTATCCTTAGTTCCACCAGGTGCAAGGACATTCCACCTGCAAATATATTACCCTTAGCGGTTGTCGCTTCTGAAATTTGTTTGGAGTTAGCTATCGTGTTGTTACGTGTGGCGTATATAAGGGTGTGCCAGACTATATATGTGTGTGTGTGTGTGTAAGTTAAACAGTAATTATACACTCTGCCATAACTAATTTATTATTATAAATATCAAGTGTTCGCGCCGAGACTGCTGTTGTTTAGCACAGAAATACACCGCAATGCTGGCTACGCTTTAATAAATCATTTCCCGGATAATTACACGGAATTTATGATAGATTGTGTACTTACACGGTAGCAAGTGATTGTTTTTTATTGTTTTTTTTTTAAACGTCGACTGAAAAATATGAAACTTGAATTGGGCGTCTACGTTTTCAGGAATAATGTTCATAACCAGAATTTGAAATAAAATTATTCACTATTACAGAAACGAAAGCGTTTAATTATTCTTTGTAGTAGTAACTTTTTACAAAGAAAGTGATTATAAAAAGGTTACATGAGGTATAGCAAAATTTACATAATTAATTTTGGTATAATATACCGCGCTAAATTAGTAATATCTTCAACTTTCGGATATTATCGTATCACCTTTTTACAACTAACTGGTGTCTTCAACTTTATTTGTAAATTTAATAATAATAACAATAAGAAGATAGAAAACATATCAAGATGCAGATAATAATACTATTAGAAGCCTCAGCTCAATACGAAAATAGTTTTAAATGTAAAAGCATATTTTCCATATTTTAGTACTTCAGTGCATATGCCAAAAAAGTTTGAGTATATCAATACGTTAAGTACGAATTACGCATTTGCTAAAAATGAAACAGACATGCAAATAATATACACGACTGTATCTGTACACATGGACGTACACCTCGTATTTTCCAACATTTACTTCTGCCTAAGACACGTGTTTCTGTCAACTATAAGACTTCGTCAGTTAGGCTAGCGAAGTAAAGCTTAATGAATCGCCTCATAGGTATAGTAAACTACAGATACAGACGTGTATATTATTTGCATGTCTGTTTCATTCAGTGCATATGTTGATTGTCATGCATATATGAGAGATATTTTTTACATCTTTTAATAAGAAGGAAAATACTGTAAATATCATTAATAGTATATTGTTTACTGAGTAAGAAAAGCCTAACATTCCTGGACGACTGTGAAGATTGCTAAGTCGAGGCGCAAGCAAATTGTGGCTTTCCATCCAATCAGGTAAAACCATAATTTAAATAATGTAGTCATAGTAAGATCGCGGAGCTAAGAAGTTTCAGAATCGCTGGTCTAAATCAATAAGTTGTATTTACTTTCATTTCATGTTTAAAATCTTCGAGTTTCATACTCAGACTTCTACCGAAGAACCACTTCTAAATCAACACGTAAAGATGTGCTCTGATCAATATAATTACCGAAAATTGAAAACATTTTAGCATTAGCATGTTTCTATGCGAAAGTTATTGGTGACCAAGGCAAGAAATGTTGCGGAAGAAATATTTAAATTCCACGTTTATAATCCTTAAATTACTGCCGACACATTTTTTACAAAAATTAAACAATAAACAACTTCGAATCTTTCTTGAATAGATATTGTATAGTTAAAATACGAGACGCTTAACTTTAAGGTAAAAATATGAGTGATATTTACATGAAACCAATTTTTGAAATGAAACAAATAATTGAGGATAATTACATTCACTTTATGGTTGATGAAACTAGTAGTTGTGTGTGTTATATCACTTAACCCTAATAACTCCTGCTTTTGTTTCAGTTATTAACCGACAAGCTATTGTGGGTTTCGAAATTGTCAGGTGAACTTGTACTCTGCAAATGAATCTATATACCGTATCATTGATAAAGAACAAAAGTAATAATGAGTTCAGGTTCAATTTGTATGGCAGCCCTGATATTACAATGGACTCGAGCGATCGATATCCATTATAAAGATAATATACATACATGTAAATTGCCTTATTAATTTTCCATTATAATTTAATTTTATGAATTAAATTCGTTCTCAATGGGAGCAGTTCTTATTTAGATCTAAATATACTCGCTTTTCTGAAAGAAGATATTGCGGCTAACTGAACTATACCAAGTGCAAAAAAAATTAATACAACTAATGTAACAGAAACTTTAAACATACATGAGTGAGTAAAAACCTCACCAGTTTTGTATAATACAAAAGTATTTTTAATAAAGTTAATAATAACTTAATAATACAAGTTCAATATTAATATTTTTGTGAACGTTTCCTTCTCCAGAGACGCAGATAAGTATTTCATCTTTCTACAGATTTCTCAGTACACCCCTGCAGGAGAGAGATACATTCACAAAAAAGATCTCACAGAAATTATTAAGACCGAGAGTAGAAGTATATTCAGCGCTACATAATAGCGAACGACCGGAGCACTCGCTATGTCTACATAACAAATGCAGAACTAACGAAGTGTTTCCATCTGATGGTTCAGCGGTATCTCTAGAAACTGTATTATCGTGTCTTCACGACTCCTTACGTGGTAACCGCATGCGTAATGTAACAGAATAATTTAAATATACATGAGTTAGTTAAAACCTTACCAGTTTTGTATAACACAAAAGTACTTTTAATAATATAAAATATTATTAAAAATCTGGTGTTAAGAACACAATACAAGTTCAATATTAATATCTTTGTAAACGTATCCTTCTCCAGAGACGCAGGTACGTATTTCATCTTTCGACAGATTCTTCAGTACGCTCCTGCTGGAGAAGGATACATTTACTAAGAGAACGATTTCGCTACATTTACAATGAAGTGTAAAAATAGATCAAATTTTATATCCAAATTATAACAAACTTGTCATCTTATACAGGATGTACAAAAACTAAACTAGCTCCATCCAATTGAAGCCATATGTTTGTTCTGATGTTTAAAGGGTCTTTTCTATTAATACTGGAAGCTGGTGTAAAACAAAGTCTAGAAACATCATACCATTAAAAAGTCCTTCAAAAAAATAGGGTCCAATTAAATATTGGCCCAGTATTCCACACCACACATTAATGGACCACCTATTCTGATTTCTCATGACTTCATGCGGATTCGAATCAGAATAATAATAGAAGTTGTATCTATGCACGACACCATTGTTATGAAAATTACATTCATCACTAAATAGCACATTATCAAAAAAGTTTTCATTTTCTGCCACCTTATCTAATACCCATATACAAACTTCAATTCGATTGTCAAAATCATTTCCATAAAGTTCTTGACAAAGCTGGATTTTATATGGATGAAATCTGTGGTTTTTTTAAGAATTCTTGAAATACTTGCTTTACTAATGTTAATATTTTTGGATATCTGATTTTGACTAATATTTAGATCTTCGATAACTGAACCAACTACAGTAAAAACGTTTTCTTCATCTTCAGTGACAAATTTCCTTGTAAAGGTTTTTCTTATAACTGGCCTTCCACATTCCTTAAACGGGTTTAATAGTCCCTCAAAAATGGCTGGCGCAGGGTGTCAAAGGGTGTCAGGGGGCAAAGAGTCAGCGATAAGCCAAATCATTGTACCAATATTTTTTCAGGAGTCGTTAACTGCTCAAAGGTACCGTACGGAAATTTTACAATTTGTCAATCAGTTGCATGATGATGAACTTCAAAATGCATATTTCCAACAATTTTCCAACATATTTCTACATGGCAAGTGCAGAACTAATGAAGTGTTTCCATCAGATGGCTCTGCCGTATCTTGAGCAGCACCACGTAAAAAGGATGACAGACGACAGAGTACCACACGCCGTATTAGAAGGTACTGGTACTGCGGTATCTCTAGAAACTGTATTATCATGTATTCACAACTACTTACGGGGTAACCGCGTGCGTAATGTAACAGAATAATTTAAATATACATGAGTAAGTTAAAACCTTACCAGTTTTATATAACATAAAAGTATTTTTCGAAGAGAATCTGGCAATCGTCTACCTGGAAGACACCAAAGAGATGAAGAAACAGCAGATAATTCGCATCACCGGAAATTTTACAGAGGCAGGCTCAGAACTAGCAGATCAACTAGATCTTAAATAAGTAGAAGAAGAAGAAGAATTTTAGACTTATTATATTATTAAATTTAACCATTATTCTTAATCTTGTATTACTTTATGATAACTTAATAGTTTGTATATTTTTCCCATCAATGAATGATTTATCTTAGTTCATATATTAGTTACGAAATTGTTTGTTTACATCTCGATAGATAAATCTCTTTATTAGTAAAGTTAATAATATGTATATTAACTTAATTCTCTTGTGAACTTTATATTGTATAATTTTCGATAAGCTACAATATAAAAAAGTTTAAACTTTCCACCTCAGAAATAGAGAGGCGCAGAGGAAACTGAGGGTTTCATGGCAGCGGCAGGGGTTGGAACCTAGTGACTCACCAAGCTACACCTAAGCGTACGGCTCGGCCGAATTTTGGATTTTGTACGAAAATATTGTCAAGAGGTTATGGGGAAGGTAAAAAGTATGGATTATTGAAACAGGTTATTGTTAGGGTAAATGACTTGTAATGTCGGAACTACGTTTTGAGTCAATAAATTTAAATATTTCTCCATTGTTAACGTGCCATTTATAAAAAATGGTCCAATAATATTATCATTGATAATTCTCGCCCAAACATTCACTTTTTGGGGACGTTGAATATGAGCTTCTATTAGCCATTTAGGTTTTTTTGAGCCCAATATCGATAATTTTGTCTGTTAACATATCCATTTAACATAATGTGGCTTCGTTAGAAAACAAAATGTTATTTGCGAAATCTGGGATTTTATTGGAATGCGCCTCTCATGATTTCACAAAATTGTAGCCTTCTATCGAAATCAGCTGCCGTGAGTAGTTGGACTAATTGAACTTTGTACTAGGCGGAAATGGAACTTACTTTACGAATCGTCCTCGTATATAATTTAAAATAGTGATCCGAACACGAAATGTAAGTTAATAAGTAGGTACTTTAAAATTTTAGTTAGTGAAAGTTTTCAGCAGGAACCGTTTTTACTATTCATTTGTAAAACAAAAATTTGTTTTAGAATATTACAGGGTTTTTCGGTTGCCTTTCACGATTTGTCATTTGTGATTCATTATTTATCAAATGACATTCACTCTTTTATTTGTCTTTCACCATTTGTCATTTGCATTTCACCATTATTCAAATGATATTCACATTTGTCAAATGAATTTCATTTTTTGTCAAAATAATTTCATGAACTGTCATTACTGTAACATGGAGCGTGTGAGAAGGCGATATGCGAAAATTAGTAACGAAGTGTGCGCATTAATTATTAATTCCATGAATCAGGGAAAATCTTCTATTGATGTGGGAATACAGTTTAATGTAAAACCGAATACAGTGCGTAAAATTATGCAAAACATGTGCAAAGGGGACAGATACATAAACAACCTCCGGGTCCCAGAAAGTAAAAGCTTAATGAAGCTCAAAAGGAACGAATATGTGATTGGATTGACGAGGATTGTACTCTTACACTTCGTGATTTACAAGCAAAGAGTCGTTGCCAATGGCCCGACATGCAAATATCTACATCAACAATTAATAGGGCTTTAAAAGAATTCCATTATTCTATGAAACGAGTGACGTGCATACCAGAAAGAAGAAATACACCAGCTATAATACAAAATCGTTTTGATTATGCAATTGAATACAACAGAATTATGCATGAGAGAGACAAAATTTTTTTCATTGATGAATTTGGTATGAATGTTTACTCAAGAGTGTCCTCTGGTAGATCTGCCAAAAATACTCCAGCATGTTTACGTAAAGCCCAAATTAGAGGACGAAATTATTCAATTGTAGCTGGAATGAATTTTAATTCGTTATATTTATTTCAAATACAGGATAGACCATACAACGTGGAACATTTTTCAGAGTATCTGTTAAATTTGATTAATAATTTTCGTGTTGATAATATCGCAGGAGCTTATCTTATAATGGACAATGTTCGCTTTCACAAAATGCTGAAGTACTAAATCTTATTCAAGCTCATGGCCACCATGCTGTATTTATTCCGGCGTATAGCCCATTCTTGAATCCAATTGAGGAATTGTTTAGTCAATGGAAAAATTACATCAAGGGATCACAACCAAGAAATACGTATGAGCTATATCAATCCATCCACAGAGTATCAGAAAATATCACTCACGAACACTGCCTTCACTACATACAACATATGGAGTCCTACTTAGGCGACTGTTTACGAAGAATCGAAATTCTTTCGTAAATTGTACTTGAATGTTTAAGAATTTGTTTACTTATTGTCTATTTTACATAATAGGTTTCGTTGGTTCCTAATAAATATACATGAGTTCGATTGCTTTGTATTATTTTATTTGCATAAGAATAGAGAAAATCATTTGACAAATAGTGAAACAGTTTTGATAAAAGGGAATTACAATTGACACAAATTTGACAGTTGGTAAAGTCATTTGAGAATTAGTGAATTACAAATGACAAATCGTGAAAGGCAACCGAAAAACCCTGTAATAATAAATTCGCGATAAAGAATAACCTTATTTCTTTGTACATAACTGTGCCAAAAATTTATTCAATCTCAGAATTAAAGCTATTAAACCTTTAATTATTAGCCGATGCCTACTCTTTTTCCATTTTGGCATAGATACATAAGTTGCTTTTACTTCGAACTAGGACGAAAACTTATTGAAAGTATATTAATGAATAGAGCTGAGGATGTTTGCGGTATAACCATGGTTATACCGCAAACATCCTCAGCTCTATTAATGAATGATAGTTGGCGGAACATATAGTAACATATTATAGTTTGAGAAAATAAGCCGTTTTTGATCATCTGTCCTTATCCGTGTGTCAGGCTGAGAACATTTCACGCCACCTGAAATGTTCAAATAAGGCATTTGCCGATGTTGCAACAAAATTTAGTAGTAATACTCTCTAAATTTCGATCGCCCAGTTTTACGCCAAAATGCTCACACGGATATCTATTACCTCTCCAATACTTAATTAGCGACTAGTTCTATCAGTTTGAAATTATGCACGTATTAGTTCAAACATGTGGAAACACGAATATTCATGTGATTTCGATACCAATTATGTCACGAGCTATGCGACGCGACCATTTCGGGAATCAAATTATCACGCCTTGTAGTTATTGCTTTCAAATAGGATAAATTGCTTGTTAGAAAGAGTTAGGAAAAATTTTAAAATTGAATCTGAATTAATCAGAGATGGAGGATTATTCTGTAAAAATTAGTTTAAAGAATTTTTACTACGATACAGCTTTGAATCCTGTATGTATTAATACGGCGGTAATATAGTGTTCCTTGGTTCCTTGGTTGTGTATAGTATCCTAGAGCTTTGAGTATAATGCTTTTTCTATTGCTGATTATGATAATTTAGTTGTTAAAATACGTATCCAAGATTAAAGACTATATTGTAGTAAGTGTTTCTTAAATTAACTATCAAAATCAAAGTTAAATATCTAAAAATACTAATAATAATAATAATATTTTTTTGCTAAATAACAGATACTAACCAAGATGATGACAGTTAATAACAAATTGCTTTTCTTGAGGCGAAAAATTTCCGTAGCTCTACATAAAATCAGTAACAATGGAAATAATAATTAAGATGCTGAAAAGAGAAACAAGTATCCGTTAACAACAGAAAATACTAGATTAATCACAAACAATAAATAGAATTGACTCTACGATCTACTCAACAGTCACTAGTATTTTACTTGATTAGGTCACGAAACATTTTGACTCTAAAAGGTTTGCCAATAAAGGCCATTTCTTAATTAGATAATGCTCCGAGTCAGCTACCTGCAGCAAATCTGTGTTTTATTGATGAAAACATTTTCGTTATTTACATGCCGCCAAACGTGACGCCGCTAATCCAACACATGGATCAAAATATCATGCGAATAACGAAGTACTCTAAATCATCTTTGCTGGCATCAATATTATCAGCGAAAGATGAAGATCCTTCGAAGCTTTTAAAGCAGTTACCTATAAAAGATGCTGTGATGAAGGTGAGACGGGTGTGGAATAGAATTGTTGCAAACACAATACGAAAGTGTCGGGAAACGTTTCAAATTTTATTGAAGAAAATTCTGATCCGGAAGATAACATTTCTCTCGGCATTATAAGGGACAAATATCAAAATCACATTTAGCAACCTGTACGTGAAGTCATAAATTTAATAAATGAATTCGGACGTAAGGTAAATTGGTCGTAAATATTTAATGGAGTAGTTACATATCAACATATTTGCATGTAACAAGATTTTATTTATTGGCTTCAAGTTTCGCGTTCAGACGTCCATAACTGGAATGTTTAGTATGTGTTCTAAGCGATTCAGAAGTCGAGGATTACGGGGATGATGCTGCATCGATCAATGAAGGCGATAGCAACCTAACAGCAATTGCAATCAATTCAACTGAGGTGTTGGATGCTTTCAATAAAATTATCGCTTGCAAAAATAATATTTTTAATATTAATGACATTTTGTATTGCGAAAATGCAAGGAAATGAGACATTGCACAACAGTCTTGCTTAATGTAAATACAATGATTTAATAAAAAACAACAAAAAATAATGTAATATGTAGCTATGTAATTATTAATGACTTTGAGACTTTACTTATTTATACATACATACTTTTCTCTTGATGATGTTAGCAAATGGATTTACTGAACAGTATTGCCTGAATTAGTTCACATAAAGGAGCGTGTACTGCATCCATACGAAATGTTAAAAAAATACTCTTGAAGAACTTAACTTACCTTTATATGGTAGTAATTAAGAATTCAATTCAGTTAAATTATTTAGTGAAGAGTAAAGGAACGCATTGTGAAATAAGCTACCGTTTATCAATTTACTTATTTGTCAACAATTCTGCTTTAACACCGGCTAGAACCGAACGACCAACGGACAACAGATCTTATAACCGAGACATTGCATGATCAGTACCCATGAACATACACGACTACATAGAGAATAAGCGAACTGACTGACCTTTTGGGGGCATCAAGCGTCGTCCTTACAGTCTATTATGCCTAAAATAAAGACTATATATTTTATTTTACCCTAATTATACAGGATGTAGTGCAGGCATTATTGGACGGGAACTATGAGCATAGGATTTAATTTTGCAAAAGAGTGATGGAGATTTGCAAAAATGACCAATATTTTACACACAATTTGCTGTTTCCGACGACGTTACGTTTTGTTTGAATGGTACCGTTAATCGCCATAATTGTAGATATTGGCCAATAGATAATCCCCATTTGATGCTAGAAACGCATACATAACATTAGCAGAAATTAAACGTATGGGTTGGTATTTTCATGAACCTTATTATTGGTCCTTTCTTCATTCATGGTACACTAACTGGAGAAAGATATTTAGATCTTTTACGTTATCAGATTATTCCTAATATTTTGGGAGATGGGAAGTTACCTGCAAGTATTTGGTTTCAACAAGATGGAGCACCCTATCACTATGCCATTAATGTCTAAAGTTTTTTAAACGAAACATTCCCAAATCGGTACTTTGGTCATAGACGATTTATTGTTGTCTCCAGATTTAAATTCCCAAGATTTTTTTCCTTTGGGGTCATTTAAAATCTGTGGTTTCGACTATAATATAAACAACAGATTTTAAATGGTACCATAGGAAACAATCTAGGGGATTAGATGACTAGACTAGAGGATGGCATAATCTGGATAATCTGGACGAGTTACGGTAAAGAATAATTGATAAAGTGCAATTAATTCGTGAGTAGGCTTTGGCAACTGTCATTCAAGAATTTGCATATTGTCAAGAAGTGAACAGGCATCATTTCGAAAACTTTCTTAACTGATATTGACTTCGTTTATATTTTTTGTGTTCATTTTTCTTGTTCTAATAATTTGCATTATTAGATTTAATTAAATATATCTGTCGTTGTTGAACAAAAGGGTACAAAACCTCATTATTGCTAAACTACCAGAGTAGAGCTCTATTAAAATTTGTAAAAATATACAGGGTGTTTTGTTTAAAATAAAAAAGTTAACATCATTTCTGGCTAAACCGGAAGTCTGATTTGAAAATAAATATGTTCTTCGAATTCTCTATTTGCATTTACTTAAATGTGGAAATATACATTTGCCTAACCCTGTATATTATTTTAACTACATAATTATGAACTACAATTACGTTTAGGTGTTCTCTGATTGTATTCCTAATGTATCTTTTTCTGATTAGAGTTGATTTAATAATAAGTTATCTAAAACTTAAGAACTTTTTTTTGGATATTTTGTTTAAAAAATGGTTTGTAGTAAGTGGGACAAGGACGATGTCCTGTCTATGCAGAGAAAATGCATTATGAAAAAATTCTTTCAAGTGCTAAATGTTTGTCTAATATAATCTAGAGCTGTGATGAAACTGGTATAACAACCATACATGTGCCATCTAAAATTATAAGACCGAAGAAAATCAAACAGTTAGGTCAAATGAGTAGCGGTAAACGCACCCAAGCGTAGCATTAATTGCGACTACCAAAGCAATTGATAATCTCATTCATACAATAATGATCTTCACCAGAATCCATTTCAAAGTTTACATGTTAAAAGGTTGCCCGCTTGGTACAGTTGGAGACGCAAATTTATCAAGCTGGCCCAATGAAGTGTTATTTTTTAAGTTGTAGCATTTTAAAAATAATATTAGACCCACTGTTGAAAATCCTATAATTTTAACATTAGATAACTATGACAGCAATATCAGCATCGAACATATTAACTTCTGCAAAGACAATGGAATTGTAATGATAACTTTTCAACCCCATATAAGTCACACGATGCAGGCATTGGATACCACCGTGTTTGGTCCTATAAAGTTATATTATAACCTGTAATGAGTGGTTACTTATGCATCCTGGTCAAGCTGTCACCACATATGACATTGCCAAACTTATTGGAAAAGGTTTTACAAAGGCATTTACGTCGTCAAATGTTCTGGAAGGTTCTGAAGTAACTGGAATTTTTTCTGTCAATGAAAGCATTATCGAGGAGGCGAAGTTCCTAACAAGTTATTAACTGATCATTCTGTAAATCAAAATTCCTACACATATTCTGATTGACTACGGACAGCTAGTCTCGTTGCAATTACTAGTAGTTCGTGTGCGGTTGAGGAATACAATTTAAGGGTACAGGAGAAGAAAGAGGAATGTCCAAATATCACCATTTTGAGATAACTATGTAATAATGTGACTGAAATCCGTTACTTTTTAATGAATTCCACATACAGAAGAAAAAAAGTGAGAGTAAAAAGTTATAGCCTATAGAGATCTACTATGCAGGGAAACAAAGATGGATGTACACGTAAGACGCAAGACTACGCACGCGTGTGAAGTCATGTTGTGATGCATTGTTTGTTAGTTGCAAGATCGATTCTCATACAGTTGTATCTCGTTGATATTATTGTGATAAGTGCTTTAAAAAATGCGCGTGTAGTCAGTGCTAAATTCTAAAATGGATAAGGACTGCAACAGTATGCCTCGAAAAAACGTGTCAAACGTGGACGAATAAGTGATGTTTCCAAGAAACTAAAATTATAAACTCATGAAAATGGTGACCGCTGCGTGTGTAATAACGGGTGGGGCAAAAGTCCCGCTACCATTTTGATTGCGCGCCATCTTGGTTATGTGACGTTTAGTTCAGTTTAGCTTTAACTATTGTATTGTGTAGACGTCCAAATTTTATTATGGATAAATATACGCCACAAGAACGAGCAGAAATAGTGACAATATTTATTGAAAATAATCGTTCCATTATTGCCACTCAGCGGAAATTGCGTCAAAAATATCCTAATCGTCCAGTGCCTCACAAAACCACAAATTATCGTTTACATGCGAATTTTCGAGAGTACGGTACGACAGCAGACAGGCCTCGTTCTGGAAGACAACGGACGTCTCGTAACGCTGAAAATGTGGCTCTGGTGCGCGATAGTGTTGCAGAGTCTCCAGAAACATCAATTCGGAGACGTGGTTCCCAGTTACACATGTCTGCACGCAGTTTAAGGCGAATTTTGAAAACTGATTTGAAAATGTTCCCGTACAAAATTCAATTAGTCCATAAATTGCTACCGAGAGATCATGATCAACGAGTTGAGTACAGTAATGCAATCGTAAGGCTGTCTGATGAAATTGAAGATTTTTCATTTAAATTGATAATGAGCGATGAAGCCCATTTTCTTCTCACTAGCCACGTCAATAAACAGAACAGTCGGTTTTTGGGGACACAGAATCTTCAATTAATTCATGAAACGTCATTGCATCCACAAAAAAACAACTGTATGGCGTGGTATTCATGCTGGAAAGATCATTGGTCTCTATTTTTTTGAAACTGACGAAGGTGTTGGAGTTACTGTTACTGCTGAACGGTACCAAGACATGATTCGAAATTTTCTTGTGCCTGAAATGGAAGAGCAAGGGCTAGAGGAAATGTGGTTTCAGCAGGATGGGGCCACAGCACACACAGCTCGTTCAACAATTCAATTATTGAATGACGTTTTTCCACGAAGACTAATTTTGCGAAATGGCGATTTAGCATGGCCAGCCAGATCTCCGGATTTAGCTGCACCTGACTTTTTCTTATGGGGTATTTTAAAATCAAAAGTTTATGTGAATAAGCCCCAAACGATTCAAACAGAATATTCGTCAAGAAATTCAGCCTGAGATGTTGCAGGATGTCATGAAAAATGCCTTAAAGAGAGCCGAAAGTTGCATAGCGAATCGCGGTCACCATTTAGCCGATATAATTTTCCAATCATAACGAAAAAAAATGTAGAGAGCAAATAATTTTTTTGTGAAAACCAAACTTACTTATCATTTCTTTCAACAAAGTTATAGGCAATCAAAATGGTAGCGGGACTTTTGCCCCACCCGTTAGATTTAAGTGCTTTCAAAACATCGTAGCTGAAGAATGGGCAGCAATCATAAAACAATTTAATAACCTTAAAACACACGATGAGCAGAACCTATATTTAGGGGGTTTGATTAAACATAGTTATGTAAAAAGACATCGAAGCAGATTCATTTTTGTATAGTTACAGAGATCGAGTTGAACGGAATACTGGCTCAGTTGAGGTACCAATATGCTCTAAAGCAATGCTTGCTTTACACGGCATATCTGCGAAACGTCTTCAGAATATCCAGCGTCACTTAGTCACTATTGGACACGTAAAACTAGACAAACGTGGTCGACATTCTAACCACCGTCATAAACTTAAACATGATGGGATGAATGTCACATGCCCATTCATCCCTCTTCTCCCCCGACATATTGTACCTGCCCCTTTATATATTTTTTATTTACGCCTGTGCAAGAAGATGGAGTGAAGTTTTTATGCAAAAGGTAGCTTATATATGTATACGTATTAATAAAAAATCTGAAGCAGAAATAATGTAATTCAATACATGTGTGGAGTCTTCAAATCTTTAAAGTCGTTTTTCTCAAAAATTACATTTTGTGACATTCATCTTTCTTCCCCTGTATCCTTCAACTGTACTCCACACTAGAGATTTTAAGGCCTTTCCAAATTCCAGATTCTTACGGATACGCTAGAAAAAGATAAAATTGCAGCCTTAAAGAAAAAACAAGATATTCAAATTTCTCAAAAAGTTACGAATCAATTAGTTAATTTTTACTCCCCTTATGCCTAAAATAAAGTAATTAGGTAGTATTACATATTTTATGATATTCCGATTACAAATAACTAAACGTTTGTACCTGGGATCGATTCGTGAACCTGAGGTACAACAATGATTAAAAACTGATATTTGTTGTTACAAAAAAAGATAGGTTATGAACTTTCAAAAAGTATTTACAGGTTAATAATAATAAGATGAAGAAGCAATATCACTCACAGTAGGTACATGAGATCTATCTAAAGACGTGATGTATATAACGATCTCAGCTTTGGTAATAGAAAATTCAAATATATTATGACTAATCTTGAAATGACCCGAGGCACAGACCGCGCCGAGGTACAACACCTTCCCCTAAGCTATAAACGTTTATGTAATATATGCGTTTTCTATTGTTAAATCCCCTTAAACGGACCCATTTAATTATGTCGATAATGGAAGTAAGTTGAAGAAATGAAGCTTAGAATTAGCTTTTCCTTTGCGTTCCATTATTACAGACAAATGTTTTTAATGTGAAACTTTGTTACAACTAATTGGAAAACTTTTAATCGAACCAAGGGGCCGGGCCGTTGGAGTTTTTAATGTTTTAGAGAGGCTAACAGGCAAGAGATCTTTAATATTGACATTAACATCGTTAGATACATATATAAGAAATCCGCAAATTAATCCAGTGAGCATTTCCACTAATCTCTTTGTGAGCGATATAGTTGACATCGTATGACTGCATTCGCCGTGGGCGATGAATGATGAAATCAGATTTTGCTTAGCGAGGCGCTGTCTTACACTACCGCAACTATCGATTTTGTTTATCGGCGAATGCATCGTTATATACATAATATTATATTTCACAAGAAAACTTGCATCGTGTTCACTAACAGACCCCTGCGTATTGACGAAAACGGAGCCCGACACAAAATTGACTATTTGCGCATCGAGATATATCTAATTTATTTCTTTTTATAAGTGTCACATTAATCAATATCAAATAAGAAAATAAACTTGGAAAGAAATCTGACGTTTGAACACGAAAAAGTGCAGCGGTCTGGAAAAGGAGATAAAGAATAAATAAGGACAGTCTAAAACTAAATGGATTCTACCACTTTTTTTTTAATTTTTGATGTTTCTATTTTTACTTAAAAAATATATTTTTTCGTAATAAAAAGAACTCTATAAGTCCAGAGCTTGGGCAAAAAAATAAAAAGTATTTTTTCCATGCAAAAATAATGAGATTTTTTTTAATTAAGAAAATGTTTGCTTATCTAAGTTCCTGAGTATAATATCAACAGATACCAGGGGGTATTGATATATAGTTAGGCTAGACCGGTTCAGTGGATAAAAAAAATATTGCGAAACCATAGCAACGAACAATAACATATTAGATGTGTCAGTGTACATTATCACGTCAAAAAGTCAAACCAAAGTTGCGCAATAAAATTTGAAGGAAAGGATGTCGATCGAAATTGTGAAAATCGAAAAATTGGAGTATCGAATCATCAAGTACCTGTATTTGAAGGGGTTAAGAGGTGAGCAGATTTACGAAGATATGCTTAATACCCTTGGCGATTAATGTCGTAAGTAGGCGACCGTGAAAAATTGGATTGCAAGCATCACAAGGAGTAAATTTTCCATTGAAGATGAACACCGATCTGGAAGACCAGTTTCTGTGTCCGTCCCCGAAAATGTTGATGCAGTTCTTGATATGATTTTGTCAGACCGTCGATTTGGGCTAAAACGAATATCTGAGGCACTGAATATTTCATATGAACGAGTCCATCATATAGTTCACGTCGATTTGGAAATGAGAAAAATTTTTGCAAATTGGATCCCCAAATGTCTGAATGTTGACCAGAAGCGTGCAAGGGTGGAAGCAACGCTTTCAATCTGTGCTCGGTTTGAAAGTGATGCAGACTTTTTAAATTGATTAAATTAATCAATTGTAATGTCTGTGTACGTCACTTTTATGTTTTGAACTCTACATTTTTATCTCCCGACGAAGCAACAAACTCGTTGCGAAATATATAGATAATTAATAAATGAGTTTTAATTGACAGACCGCTTGCCCGTTTTTAATTTATTTTAACCAATATAGTATGGTCGATAATTTCTTTTACATTATTTATATATATATATATATATATATATATATATATATATATATATATAACAACATAATTTGAAACATACTTGAGTAGGTAAAACCTACCAATTTTGTATAATACAAAAGTATTTTTAATAATATATAATATTATTAAAAACGGGGTGTGAAGAACACAATACAAGTTCATATGTATTTTTGAATGTATCTCTCGAAAGACGTAGATACGTATTTCACATTTCTACATGATTATCAATACGCCCCTGTTGGAGAAGAGACACATTCAACAAAACATAACTACCTTGCTATCTCGCAGATATTATTAAGACAGAGCGTGAAGGAGTATTCAGCGCTGTCTATATAATAATCGCAGAACTAGCCGGGTGTTCTTTATAGTCGGTAACCACCGTATCTATAAAAAACTGTATTTTTAATAATATTATATTTTATTAAAAATACTTTTGTATTATACAAAATTGGTAGGTTTTACCTACTCAAGTATGTTTCAAATTATGTTGTTATATACGTATTCGGTTTACGCCGACAAGTAGTGAAGATACGATAATACAGTTTTTTATAGATACTGTGGTTACCGACTATAAAGAACACCCGGCTAGTTCTGCGATTATTATATAGACAGCGCTGAATATTCCTTCACGCTCTGTCTTAATAATATCTGCGAGATAGCAAGGTAGTTATGTTTTGTTGAATGTGTCTCTTCTCCAACAGGGGCGTATTGATAATCATGTAGAAATGTGAAATACGTATCTACGTCTTTGGAGAAGATACATTCAAAGATACATATGAACTTGTATTGTGTTCTTCACACCCCATTTTTAATAATATTATATATTATTAAAAATACTTTATATATATATATATATATATATATATATATATATATATATATATATATATACAGGCTGCCACACAAAAAACGCCCCAAGCTGTAACTTTGTCATTTATATTTCGATTTTGATGAGATAGATACCAAATAAAATGGTTTGATAAGTAATATGTTTGAGGATTTACTTTTTTCCAGCGCCATCTTCAATTCCTAGCGATTGTCAATTTGTTTTTTTCAAATTGCACTGTATATATTTTTTTGCATAATTGAATAGAGACTTTTTCCTGAATCCATTGATGTGCAATACATTCAATTTAATTGTAAATTTAGAAGAGAAAACAATTAAAACACTTTCCAAACATTCTCTTAAAGTGACTTGTATTATACTCAAAATAAACATATAGCATATCAGTAAGTTGACTTAAATTCATGATTTATTTCAAAACTGTCAAAATATGCTTGCTTAGTACAGAAAAGTCAAAGATGACAGTTACATATGCGTTATTTTTCCATCGCACACTACAGTATATAACACAAGTGACTAAGAGCATATACGGACAGTGTTTTGATAATTTGTTTCTTCTAAATTTAATTAAAATTGATGTATTGCACCTCAATGGATTCAAGAAAAAAATCTCTATTCAATTATGCAAAAAAATATATACCGTGCAATTTGAAAAAAAAATTGACAATCGTAGGAATTGAAGATGGCGCTGGAAAAAAGTAAATGTAGCATCAAATATAGTACTCATAAAACCATTTGACTTGGTACCTATCTAATGAAAATCGAAATATAAATAACAGGGTTACAGCTTGGGGCGTTTTTTGGGTGACAGCCTGTAGATATACGTATATATATATATATATATTGTAGTAAACCCTTCAGCGAAAACGCTGAAGAAATGCAACAGCGACAATAAGATTTTACACTTAAAATTGCTAGTGAAAAAAGGCGCGGCAGTTTACAACATACGGTATACTATGATAAGACTCTTACTAATAATTACAAAGTATCTCAGGTTCGTGTAAATTGGTCCGTTATTGCTGTGGAAATAAACATACATAAACCATAAAACAAATCTTTATTGATATCACCAATTTCTAATAATGATAATAATCGATGTCAAATAAAATAACACATATATCCATCCTTCAAATCTTTACGTACCAATGACATCTATGTCCGGATGGCAATAACTCCCTAGGCGAAATAAAGGGATAAAGTACGAACTAGAATAGGTAGCCTAAAGAGACCTATCTAGCCACTTAAGTAGCTTCGCTAATATATCAACAAAGAAAAGCAAATGTCAGACAAAAGAAATAATATGTTTATTTATTTAGTTTCAGGATTATTAGTAAGTAAACAAAACAAATACGATGTTAAGATATAGGAATACTTTTACAGGTAGGTATACAATTTTGTATATGCTTTTTTTTCCTATATTTTAATAATACAAACACCTAAACGTATGTATTTATTTTTTAGGAAATATAATTAATTTAAACTACTGAACGTTAGAAAGGATGAATCAAAGGAAAACATGAGTTGTATAAACTCTAACTGTAAAAATCAAACTTATGGTGCAATATAACCCTGATTGTATTGAAAAACCGTAGTGTTCGGAATATAATTGCCCTAAATGAGGTTAAACACATCTAATATATGATCCCAGTAAATGATTCAGGCCCCGAATGGTCTATACACGTTCAATAAGTAAGTGAAATGAATTTATTCGATTAATAAAAATATTCTGAATAGTTTTTAAATTGAATAAGTAACATTGACCAAAACTATCGATTATTTTAAAGATATAATCAAATTAATGTCTCTTTATATGTATTATTTTAGGATGCTCAGTATGGTCCGGTTGTAAGGAAGGAACTAGGATATTGTATCGATTGATGTGGGATAAGGGAAGAATCTCATGGATCTTCTAAAAATTCAATAATTCTTCTCGGAGTTCAGAATTAATTGCTCTTGTTGAAGGATAAGAAGTTCAGGATGTGAATTTATAACGTAAGGTTCCAAAAATACGGTAATCTACTTTATTTTCAAGTTTTCAAATTAATTATAGTGAATCGCCATGTTGGATTTTTCCAATTTCAAAATGATGCTTTCGTTAATTAATAAATAATACACTGTTATACGCCGTTCAAAAGACTTTCTTCTAATTACTTAGATGTTACACTATCTATTGAGAATATTTTAAATACGTTGTATCGTCGAAATTTATTTAAATATCTGATTTTGTAATTAGCGGTACAAGAACGACGCTAATAATTTATGAAAAAAATGGCGACCGTCTGTTACGGGCTCTATTGAAAGACTTGCCGGAAAGACGCCGTTCAAAACAAAACGTCCCCTTAAAATTTAATACACATCTTTTCATTGGATAGTCCGAACAACTGAAATGATGTAAATTTAAATGTTCAAATTTGAATTAATTACTATTTCCTTCTGAATGAATTACCTATTTCTTAATATCTAATATAAATTGGGATATTTAAAAACTATTCATAATATATTAATATTTCCTTTGATGTTTTCTTATCCTTCGGGTTTAAAAATGTATAATATGATATGTTTTTAATTTTCCAGAATTTTATTCATATATTGTAAAACTAGATTAACATCTATAAATGTTGGAGGTATTTTGCCTCACAACAATATATATGTATATATATATGAAGCTTTGTTCTTAGGAATATTTCGCCGGGTTTGGATGATTTTAAAACTATCTGCTTTCAACCACTGACATCTGCTTTCAATAACTGACATCTGCTTTAAAAACTGACATCTGCTTTCAAAAAAACTGACATCTGCTTTTAAAACTGACATCTGAATCATTAATATTGTCACCTTATAATACGTTTCTAATTAGCTTGAAACAAGGTCTATTGTGGCTTAATTTGCTAAAGTGACGGTCCGGAAAACCGTAGACGTGGGTTCAAGTCCGAACGTAGACAAAATTTTTCAATTAAATATCGTAAGACTTGCGTTATAATTTGTAGACAACAATGTTTACATTCACATTTACTTCACAATTACATACTAATTTGATAATATTTATAAATATTTCATATAAAAACCCAAAAACTCCAAGAATTTATCAATCACGCTAAGGCGTGAATTATTATTATTGTTATTATTATTATTATCGTATGGTCATGTAGTATTTTTTCTCAGCATGTTTCTGGTGAAGGTAACTATTATATCTCGTCATACTTATTCGTGTAATTTTTTTAAAATCGTTCAATTTTGTGGTCGATTAATTTATCAAAACGAAGCTGAATATTAGTAATGATAATGATATACCAAATAAATTAATTGCCGTTAGTAAATTTTTGCCATTAAAATTAACCTTCATAATTGCTGTTAGTCTTGTTTTAAATTCAGATGTTAATTGCTTTGTAACGCTTTTCTAGCCCTTCTCTCTGCTTTGAAGTATGCTAAGTCAACTGTACACTTCACTTGTTATTATTATTACTATTATTATTATTACTGGTTTCGTTAATACAGGAAATTATATAGATTTTTCAAGTATTTACAGAAATAATTACAAAATAAATCGCCTTCTACTGTCTATGATATTTGTTTTTTAGCAATAATTTCCATTCCAAATCTTTGAAGTTTAATCAAAATCCAAATTTCCGGCCCTTGTTAAAACCACGTCACACATGTTAGCGACGTTATATTGCCTCCCATGTTCGTTCGACTTTGTGGAATCTAACTGGAAAAGAAACGATAATATTGCTTCCGCAACACGTTTTCCATCGGTACTTTTGGCAGTTGATGTCATTTTCTAAGGAAGTTTGGAAAATGTTATAGCATAACAACGTTTATTGATATATAGAGAGAGTAGAATAATACAAATATCGTAAATAAATAAGATATTTATTTTAATTTAACCTAAGAACAGGACTTCGGCCCTGTTTATAGGACTTGAACTTAAGAAAAAATATGGTTGAAGATATATCTTAGTTTAACGAGAATTAAATTTCAGATTAAAATGTTTGATTTGATTCTCCTTTTATGAGGTGCATAAACGATATCGCGAATTTATTCAAAGATTCGTCGAATTTCTTTGGTCCTAAAAGATTATCTCTAGTCTTATAGATACTTTAATCATCTCTAATTAAAATCGCGTTTCAACAAATCCATGCTTTATTTTCAAAGGTTTTCTATTAGCGCTATCTTTCTATACAATTTAGTTCACAATTAAGAAAGAATTGGTTGCTCAATTCTTCTCACTAATTTATTACTTCAATTATATATTTTGAAATATGAAAATCATATGAATCATATGAAAATGCATATACATTTTTTAAAGGGTGTTACAATAAGAGTGCAATATTTGAATTGCGCGCCAGTTTGGCTATAATGATATGACAGGTCAATATTTGAAACAGATCGATAGTAGACTGATAAGAGTTAGTAGACATGTAGCTCTATACAATACAATAACGTGTTATACATTACTAGCGACCAGACAGGAGAGGCCAATGACTCATCGCCCACTGGCGTACTATTGAAAATTTTTATTTTTAAAGACTTTTTAATTTTATTTATATAATTGGAAAACAAACGGGTGGTGATCTAAAAATACAAAATATATTTTTATTTGTTCATTTTACAGTTCAAGTTGAGTAAAGGAATATTAACTAGCCATCCTTCCTCAAGGTTCTCTTCGGTAAAATTTCTTCTCTTTAAATCAAACACATCCTTGTAGATAGAAAACGTCCTTTCTATATCGCAACTGATTATAGGTGCATATTGGAAATATTTTTTTATTTCAGCGTATTTAGGAGTTAGATTTTGAGGCATTGCCACCATACACAATTGCCACAATCTGGATTTCTATTAAAAACTGGGTCTAACTCTTGCCGAAGTCACTTGGAATATTTTTCGAATTATTAATAGCCACATCTAATGTAGTTATTATTATTATTAATTAATAATTAATAATAATAATAATAATAATAATAATAATAATAATAATAATAATAATAATAATAATAATAATAATAATAATAATAATAATAATTAATAATAATTAATTATTTAATTCGAGATTTTTATTTTAAAAATAAGTAATTAGTTTTGTCAATCATTCATAATGAAGAATGAAACTTTAGTGCCTTTATACAAAAATAACTAATATTCCAATATTTTGCTGCAAAAATCAAGTTTAATTTAGAAGAAAGTCTTGTGCTCTTATTGTAACATTCTTTATATAGACTACTCATTTATTATAAGCAATGTATGGTTATAAAATTCTCAAGCTCCTTCTTAAATCTTATTTTTTAAATGTCATGAAAATGTATATTTTCTCTTGGAGTAGGTGCTAGTTAAATTCCATTAAACTAATTGCAAAAGCTGGTTTCTAAGAACGACTTTTTCGTTATTTAAGACTGAAGAAGACCAGAATACTGGTCACGTTTCGTGAACAATATACAATATATGAACTTACAAGTGAACGACTTAAAACGGTCTCTACGGAAACGTGTTTGTATATTGAAGCAATAACACGTAGACTGCAGTAAACCTTTGCAGAGCTGTTAAATAATTTAAAAGATCGAAAATCCAAGTGCTTGTATAGCCGGTGTGATGTTTGAAAAATCACAAATTTCGTCGTAAATTATTCCCAACGTGTTGAGTAGTATTCACGACATTTGTCAGAGTTTTTCTCTATATCCAACAAACATATTTCTGCTTGATTTATTAGTTTAGGTTTATATACAGGGTTAGAGAAGGAGATGGAAAACTCTATCAATACAACAAAAGAAAATGACAATACAGCGAGAAATCAGAAATATACAACAAATAAGGAATACGAAAGTAAGAGGGGCATATTGTTAGGATGGGTATGTGGAACGTAAGAAGCGTAATTGAAAAGGAAGATGAAATAGTCGAAGAAATGAAAATACATAAAATAGAATATCTAGGAATAGCCGAAACAAAAAAGAAAGGCCCGGGAATAAAAGAATTAAAGGAAGACTACTAAATACATTGGTCTGGGGTAGACGTGAGGAGCAGAGGAATGGGAGGTGTAGGATTAATTGTCAAGTCGAACAGGGTAAAATCAATCATACAAGAAAGATATGTAAACGAAAGACTACTGGTGATCAAAGCAAAAATATATGGAAGGAACATATGGACTATAATGGTGGCCTGTGCACCGAACGATAATGCAAGAAAAGAACAGAAAGATGAATTTTACGAAGAGTTACAGGAAGAAATATATAGATAAGAAAGTAACATAATAATAATAATAGGTGATATGAACGAAAGAGTAGGAAATAATACACAATAATAGAAAGACATATGGGAAAGAACGGAGAAGAAACAAGAAATGATAATGGGAACAGACTCAAAGAGTTGTGTGTCGAAAATGATTATGTTATTGCAAACACAAAATACATGCACAAAGATATACATAGGTTTACCAGAGAAGTGCACTCGAGAAAAAAGAAATCCATTATTGATTACTTCATTATAAACAGAGGTAATTGGAAAAGGGTAAAAGATCTACGAGTGAAAAGACATGTGGAAATAGGCAGTGTCCATTACCTAGTGAAACTAGAAATCATGATTAAAGACGGCAGACTATGTGCCCGAACAGTAGCGTGATGTGGAGGGATCGAGTAGAGGCGTACGACGATCAATTCAGTTGCCGTTGAGACGTTGTAAGCGATACATTGTTAACACAATCGTGTTGAAAATGTCGGGAGTGCGTAGAAACAATGCATCGACTCGGTTGCATGCTAACGTAGTAAAGAAATTTTTACATCGGTTTCCCGATTTAATATATGACGGTACCGCAGTGAAATGTTTAGTTTGTGAAACAACTTTATTAACTTGGAAAGCAAGTCAGTGCCAAAGACATAAATAGTGACAAACATAAATCGAATAATAGTGGACGCAGATCATATAATAAATTTTGGTGTGATTTAACAATGATGTTAATTGCGACAAATATACCAATGCAGAAAGTGGAACACCCAATGTTTCGTCAGTTTTGGAAGAAATACAATCCTACGTGGAAATTACCAGCAAGAAGTACGCTACGGAATTACGTACCGTCAGTGCGTGAGAGAATTGTAAATTGTACGAAAAATACGGTAAAAAAAAATTCCTGTGGTTAACAATAGACGAAACTACGGATATTAAAAAACAGTCCATCCTAGCCATTCTAGTACGGACGCTGACTCCGCAAGGACCTTCTCCTCCTTATTTACTAACCTGTAAACGAATGCAAGGGTGTACTGCCAGAGCGATAAATGATGTATTAATAGAAACACTACACAAATTTGAGATTTTACCGAAGCAAGTGTTAATGTTAGTTACCGATGCTGCCAAGGTTATGTGTTCCACGGCAAACTTACTCAAAACGATTCAACCAAACCTGCTGCATGTTACATGTTTGCTTCGCGCTTTACACCTTGTAACAAATATTATACGTACAACTTATCCTGATGTGGATCAACTGATAGGACAAACGAAAGCGGTTTTTCTTAAATCTCCGAAACGGATTCTGCTATTTCATTCGTTGTGTCCTGATATACCCGAGCCGCCGCAACCAATTCTTATACGATGGGGTACTTGGTTAGAAGCAGCATTTTATTATTATAAACATTTTGAAAAAATTAAATCAGTGATTTTACAACTAGATGCCAAAGAAGCAGCTGCAATACGGCTCAGCCAGGTTCAATTTAACAATCCTCAAGTTGCAGCAAATTTAAAAATTATTTACGACAGTTACGTTCCAATACTGGAGGCAATAAAAAATTTACACAACACTGCGCTGTCCTTATCGGCCTCATTAGCAATTATTGACCACGTAAAACTAGTGCTGCATATTCTTGAAGATGAAAAAAGTGATTGTGTCCGTGAAAAATTTAACAGTGTATTAGATAAAAATGTAGATTTTACAAAATTAGGGCAACTTTTTACCAATACTGAAGATCCGTTGTACAGATACAAAGAGCGCTTTAACTATGCAAATATAACATCTCTCAACGTCGAACAATTCTTCTCTGTATATAAACATATATACATATAGGACCAGCTCTCAACGGGTCATACCCGGCAATAAATGGCAACAGCGATCCCCTCTACGCGTAGCTTAGTAGCTTACATTACCATACATTGCAGAGTTATGAATTTAGTAAGACTTAAACCGCGCAAGGATATAGTCGTTTGCATATTCGTTCTGTATACGTAATTTGCCCATTTGTTTGAGATATAATAAGGTCGTTATATCTCCAAGTTATTATTATTGTATTCTTAGCTGCTACAGAAAAGTAATTTTAAGTAATAAAAAACAATAACGTTTTCTAAAAGATAAAAGTAAAAAAATCAATAATTCTGCAAAATAAATTTTAATTCTAAGAAAGTCACTAAATATTGGATTCGAAATACCGCCCTCTCTCCCAAAACAATAGCCGTGCCTATTGTAAAACTCCCGCCTCACTCCCTCGAGATTTCTAGGGGTTATTGTCTCGAAAATTCTATACAGTTGAACTTGCAACTGTTGCAACCTTTACGTTTGCACAGCTAGATACGAATGACGGGCAATCTATTGCTCTCGATCATCGGACTTAGTATGTGCACGCGGAGTGGCATCGTACATACGTTGCCACATCGCATTACGTTCCATACGTATATTGTTGCGTATGGCCTGTAGCGGGTTGGACCTATCGGTATACGTCGCTATGTACAAACCTTTCCGAGACTAATACAGAAACATATATTATGGTGCAGTTTTTTCATCGCGCACATCCGCATTTTTTTTGCAACAATGTAAACATGTTGGGTAAGTTATTTATGTTTTTTCTTAACGTTTTGTATAGGGATTCGATATATTTATTTTTAAGTAAGCGCACTGTTATTCTGCTAAACTCTCCACGCAACGTGACTGCTGGGGCACATAGTCTGCCGTCTTTACTCCTCATGATAAATACATCTAATACCGTCAAGTGGGGCGACTTTGATCAAAATTAAAAACTAAAGTTAGATAATTTGTTCTATTGTTCATATAAGTTTGAAAAAAAAAAAAATATATCAATCGGAATGTGATTACCTGTCGATTTGTATAGAAAAGTAAACATAAAATAAAATAACTTTTTTGAAAAAAAATTGTTAGCAACCTATCAAAGTTACAATAAGAATGGGGTTGCTTTGATCGCTATACTAAAAATATGTATAAATCGTAAGGTAACCGCAGATAAACAGAAATTCACACTATGTATATGATTAGTAATGTGCCTTTACTAAAATCAATAATTTTTCCAATTTAAAATAATTAAAATAGACCAGTTTGTCACATATTTATTGAAAAATAAAACATATTAAACTTAGCAACTAGTTCTTTTGTCAATATGAGATCAAACAAAAATAAAAATCAAATTCTAGGGCTCGCTTAGTAGGTACTACTTCCAAGAAACAAAAAATTAGTTTAATAGAATTTGATTGATGTTTTAAAAATATGGCGACCTCGGTTAACTAAGGGGTTTTGTAGTAATGCCACAATGTTGTCAAAAGTAATTTCACATAGGTCCTCTACATTAGGAAATACAAACATATTAGTCGTTTGCGAATGTGATCGCAGACAGCTAACAACATATGATTTCTTTTTTGTTTCTAATATTTTTGCAACGAATTTTTTAAATTTTTGTTTCTTGGAGTATTCGTTGTAATTAAATTGAACTAAAATAAAACAAGACAAGACAACAACAAGATTTTCTATACGAGGTGTACTGTTCTCTTCTATCTCGGCAGTATCTTCTTCCCAATCTAATGTGTCTTCAGGGCTGTATACTTCAGGGCTGTATACCTCCATTGCCTGTTCATTCTCGTTGTTTTCTTCAGGAACTTCCACCATATTTGTATTACCGTTCTGAGGATTTAATGTTGCGGTGCTTTTCCCAGGTTCCACGTCTAATCGTTTTTTTTCCTTCCTCTATTATTTTCATTACTAAATCTTTGTTCCTTCAGAAAATTTGTTAAAGTGCTTTCGACATCATTGATGATTTGGTTAGTATCGTCTTCTTGTGGCAGTTTTTTCAAAACTTCAAATTTATTTAGTGGGTAAATACCTGTTGCACAAAAGCTATTTATTAAGTTACGTTTTATTGCTGACTCTTCTTTGTTTCCAGGGAGATATTTATTTTTAGCATGTATTTGTGCTTTCGCGTTGTCCATATGATTCAGACATTTTCTCAGCAATAGGGGAAAACGATCTTTTGGGATGGTTGAAACTTTTATATTTTGAGACTTCCACTCGGTTAAAACCGTCCTCCATGCTGTTTTCATCGGACGAAAAAACCGGCATCGAGAGGTTGGCATAGATGAGTGGAATTTGGTACCAAACAAACGAAGTCTATTTCATTCTGTTTACACAGTTGTAAAACGTCGTTATCGAAATGCGAGGAAAGATTATCTCCGATAATAATCTTTCGGCCCTGTAGTCTTTTAGCGTGAGGCAAAAAAGTGCTGATAAACCAATCCCTGAAAGTAGCTGCATCTATCCAACCACTTACTGTACGGTTGTATCTTGTTCCTCGGGAACAGCAAGGTTCTTCACAACATGGTTTGCCTATTGGTCCATTTTCTCTCCAGGTGTCATATAAGTGTAGACTCTTATAAATAACGTAAGGCGGTAAAAGGGTTCCATCTGCCGAACCACATATCATTACTGTTGTTGCACTTTTCGAAAAGTTACAAATTTTTTCTGGATATTTTACTCCCCTTCTGTAAATACCATATTTTTTTCCAGAATCGTCAGACACATTTGACTCATCATAGTTGAATATATTCGTTGGTGGAATATCTTTTACTACATCGACTAAATTTGAAAAATTGTTATTTAGAGTTTCTTTTGAAACAGTTGCTCGTGCTCGTTTAATATTTGCTGCCAAACGCTGACCGTATGATTTCTGGTGACGATTTAATAAGCCTAGGACCCAATCTTTTCCGGGCATATTATTATTGAATTTTGTAACAGTCCTCCCCTGTTTGTCTAGGTAGGTTTTTGCTAACATTCTTAAATCGAACAAGCTCAAGGGAAAACCCCAATCTGCACTTTTTGCAGCACAACTTAAGATTATTTTCTCTTCATTTACTGAAAATACTGGTCACAATACTGGTGCATTATATAATGTGCCGTATGGAATACCAAACCGTTTAGAAGCTGCACGAATGCTAAGATTTCCATCCGCTACTTCGGTAAGGGCCTGTTCCATATTTAATGGATCAAAATTCTTATAATGCCTTGATCCCAGCTTTTTCTTATAATTCCGAACCATGATGAAAAACTAAAACAAATAAAAATAATGCAGATAGGTATGCATTAAACGTAAAGATTTTAAAATATTAAAATGCAAACCCCGTTTTACTCTTCGTGCACAACTGGTTCAGATAAGTAAAATAGTTGTTACATCAAACCATTGCTTTGAACAATATAAAGATCGCTGCCGAATTTTATTAAAGAATATTCAGTCGTTTTTAAGATAACGGAGAAAACTACTTTTTTATTTTTATGCTTAACACCCTGTATATTTCCTCGAAGCTTTTTGACTCCACATCAAACTTAAATAATAGGTATAGATTTCATTTCTTTATACGATGGGGCTACTTTGATCACTGGTCAATCTAGCCCCGCCTACCCGATCAAAGTAGCCCCTCGACACACTTCAATCTGTAGCGGACACAATTTCAATTTTACCGCAAAACTTTTGGGTTATGTGTTATGTGTAACGATAAAACATGATTTTAAAATACTAACTCATATCTACTATTTTCTAATGTAAATATTTTACGTTACACAAGTTATATAGGTGTCAATATACAATAGATTTTCTCGGTTTCATTCAGTTTACCGTAACTTTTAAGACCATAACATTTTTACTTACCTGCGTTTACCACTTGTTTCACACAACTGTTCTTGTCGATTTCGCTTCAAATTCACGCGGTTAATTTAAAAATTGAGGAGACTACGTATGATGAAAGAGAGGCAGGAAGTTATTATCAAAGTAGCCCCTGGACTTTAAAGTAACCCCACTTGACGATACTAAACGAAAAGGAAAAACATAAGAAGTAGGTAACAAAAGACAAAATAAAGTGCTATAAGTTAAAAGATAATAACCTACAAAAAATTTATCAAGAATTTATAAATAAAGAAATAGCTAGCAATCCGACACCTAACGGTATAAGGACGTATAGTTTAAATAAATACAGGGTTAGGTAAACGTATGGATCCATTCAAATAGCTTTGATACGACTGCTAAGATTTTAAATAAAGTTTTCCACATTTAAGTTAGTGCAAATAGGGAATTTGAAGAGGATATTTATATCCAAATCAGCTTCCAGTTTAGCCGAAATGATGTCAATTTTTTTATTTTAAATGAAACATATATATTTTTACTAATTTTAATAGAGCTCTGTTCTGGGAGATCACCAATAATAAAGTTTAGTACCCTTTTGTTCAATAACGCTAATTTTATTCACAACAATAAGAATGAACACAAAAAATATAAAAAAGATCAATATCAATTAAGAAAGTTTTGGAAATGATGACCGTACACGTCTTGACAATATGCAAGTCTGTGAACAAATTCTTGAATGACATTTGCCAAAGTCTCCTCACGAATTAATTGCACTTCCTCAATTATTCCGTATCATAACTCGTCCAGATTATGCGCTCGTCTAGTATTAACTACAGTTTTTAAATGTGGAGTCATTTAAACAGTTTTTAAATGACACCAAAAGAAAGAAAAAATCTAGAAGATTTAAATCTGGAGACCGTTCAATGGATCTTCTACGACCAATCCACCGATTTGGCAATGTTTCCTTTAAAAAGACTAATATTAAGGCCATAGTGACGGGGTGGTGCTCCATCTTGTTGGAACCAAACACCTACAGGTAATTTTCCATCTTTTTCAATATTAGGAACAATCTGATTACGTAAAAGATCTAAATATCTTTGCCCAATTAGTGTACCATGAACGAAAAAAGGACAAATAATACGGTTCCTGAAAATACCAGTCCTAACTCTTAATTTATGCGAGTGTAATGTATGCGTTTCTAGCATCCAGTGAGGATTATCTATTGACTAATATCGACAATTATGGCGATTAACAGTACCATTCAAACAAAACGTAGCCTCGTTGGAAAACAGCAAATCGTATGTAAAATATTGGTAATTTTTGCAAGTCCCGATCACTCTTTGCCAAAATTCAATTCTACGATCATAAACCCCGTCCAATATTTTTTGCAATAAATCTGATTTATACTGATGATATTTTTCGTACTTCAATATCCTGGTTACTAATCGCCAACTTATATCATAGTTTAGTGCGAGGGATGTAATAGAAGCTTTTGGTAATTCTTCTAGTGCTATAGCAATATATTGAGCTATAACTTCATTACTTGCGACTTTTGGTCATCCGCTTTTCGGTAAAGTTCTAACATTTCCGGCCAAATTATACCTTCTCAAAGCTTTACCAAAGACAACTCGTGATATTGGATGCCGACCTTGATGCAAATTATTAAATAAATCGCTTTCATGAGTTCTGACGCGGCCACCAAAACCAATCATCATCAGAATTTCAATACGTCCTTTTTCAGTTATTTGAACCATTATTAATATTTGGACGTCTACAAAGTTAATTCTGATAGTTTAAGTCAAGTACTGAATTTTAATTTCATATATAAATATGATTTTAAAATATCAGTTCTAATTACATATCTTTGTCGTTGGTGAAGAAAAGGTTGCTATACCTTATTATTTCTGAACTCCCAGAGCAGAGCTCTATTGAAATTCATAAAAATATGCAGGGCGTTTCATTTAAAAAAAAGTTAACATGGTTTTCGATTAAACCGGGAGTCTGATTGGGATATAAATATACTCATTGAATCCCTAATTTGCAATTAATTAATTATGGGAAGTCTTAAGTCGAATCTAAGTAGCCATATCAAAGATATTCGAATGGTTCATACATTTTCCTAACCCTGTATATGTAAAATATAATTTAGGATATAGAATTCAAACATTATATTTTCAATTTTATCAATATTTAATGTTTATTTATAAATTGAAACTATTTAATATTGATATTTGAATTGTAAAACTTTATTCCTATTTTAAGAAGCGGTAGCTTTTATGTTTACAAAGTTTTATTTAATTTATTACTTATTTTATTAGTCTTGCCCTTAGACCACTTATAATCTACCCTGTTTTATTAGTGAATGCAATACATAATTTGTAAGCTTAATACTTCTTTTTAAATCCACGCGCACTGATATACTGCAATTAATTCCATTATAAGGATTACAACGATTACGAAGTTTATACTTAGTTTTACAACTAGTATATCAATTAATATAATATAGGTTCTTATACATGTGCAATCTTTCTTATTGCAGAAGACACAATCGACTAGCAATCGGTAACTTTGGAAATGTTCCAAGTTATGTTACCATCTAGTCGTACATCGATACGGGGCATATTGATACCAAATAATATAAAGAAAGCTTATACGAAAGTTACGATCCGTGAGTGGTGTGTTAAGATGCAAAACTACGTAATGTATGGACAGCGCATAAGTTATTTTAAACCATAACAATATGTATATATATATATATAACATTTGATAAATTATTGGAGTGCAACTCCAATAATTTATCAAATGTTATATTTAATGAACGGCTAAGAAATTATCTAAACACTTATATATATATATATATATATATATATATATATATATATATATATATATATATATATATATATATATATATATATATATTGTTAAACGACAGTGAAGCTGGTATGTTAAATAGGCCTCACATTGGTTCGTCAAAATGTTAAAAGGTCTTATAGGTGTGATTAATGAGCATGAGAATTTACGGTAAATATAAAGGAAAGGATATGAATTAATTGTTTTAGTGATATAAAAATTATTTAAAAATTCACAAGTGTAGTTACAAATATGACCTAAAGATGGAGTTAAGTTTAAATATTACAGTTGTCACTTGCATAAAATTCAGAACATAAATAAATGTATATAAACCTTTATACTTAACTTTAAAAGGCCTCTTCCAAGTGCAAAACTTATTGTTTAATACCTTATGTGTATCTTAATCTAAATGCCGGCTAGCTGTGTTGATACTAGTAAAATTATACTTTAATAAATATAGTAGATGTGCGAGCTCGGTACCCAATAGAATATAGATGTATGTGTTAAAACAAGTTATTAAATATATGGTGATTCTGGATGTATAATTTAATAAATAAAACAAGAGAGTGAAAAGCATAAATAAATGGTTTAATAGAAAAATTCTATTCAATAAGGTAAGTGTTTAACATGATAGTAAGATGCATTAACCTATGAATAGTCGCGTGATCAAATATGTTCATAATAGTTAGGTTAACTAATTTTAATGAGATAATCCATTTACATTTAATTAAAGTTACTAAAATTATGACGCAAGGGAACTGTATTTTTCAGTTTTAGTAATTAATTAAGTATTAACATAGTTGGTATACATATAATAATATCAACGATTATGTTCAAATTAAAATAAATATTTCAATATTTTAGGAAATGTAAATAAATAAATACTCAAGTTGGTTTGACGGAGGATACAGGATGTTCGGAGGGTGTTTTGGATTCCTATACTCAGGATAAAGGCTCTGGTTGTGGAATTATTTAGGTATCGTCTCTTGGTATGGGTAAATATGAAGGTAGCGTCCCCCGGTGAATGGAATTTCGTTTTAAAACAACCAGGAAGGTTCTAGGTTGTGGAAATTTCGTCGATCGTTGCTTTGTAGGTATGAGATATGTAGGATATATTTTGTGGTGAGATTATAATACTTTATTTACTACTTTTCACTAAATTTCAGGAACACACTTTTTTAAATATGTCGACGCGTGCAAACATTTTTAATTACCCCCGCTAACTCTCCGTTGTTTTTTTATCCAGGCATCTTATTCGTAATTCTTGTTTGTATTTATTTAATCTCGTTATTAATGTTTATAAATGAAATAATTTACTACAACTAATCGTTTGGATATTTTACAGAAATTATAGTTTTAATTTTATGATAGACAAAACTGTTTTTGAAATGTTCAATATTTCGCTTGATACCTGTTTACAATTGGGATATTTCCCACCGTATACAATTCAAACAAGGTACAGCTATATCCATAGTATGTGTCAAAAATATATTCATTCAATTAAGTTAAAAATCTTCGGTAAAATAATAATGTTGATGAAAATGATTTAAGCAAATGACTACAAGAAAATAAATAAGCACGTGATTCAAATTTGAGCAATTAAAAACGCGGAATTAACTTTATTGATATGATATGTGAAAAATGCAGTTCCAACAATATCTTATGTTCTAAATTAACATTGCTCCTAGCGCACTTATTTGGAGTCGGATTGTAAGAAGCTATACGTCAAATTTAAAGGCTTAAAAAGTACTACAAACTCAAACTTAAATCTAATTTTTACCTGTTTATCCTTTCTACGGTCAAATGTCAATTTTTTTTTCAAATTGTAACCTTTTTTTTTATTTTGATAATTTGATAGAGATTTTTTTTCTGAATTCAGTGATGTATCACAATCGATATTTCTGATTTACTTTAGAGTAATGAAAAAAATAATAGCTAAGATTGACACAGCCGTGGTTTTTAAATAATACTTGGGTTTATTCGCAATAGGCTTTGAAAAACTACTGAGACATAGCGCTGACTATGAAAACTAAGTGTCAAAAATTGTATACGTCAGTTTTAATTTGTTTAACTATTTTTTGCAACAAAAATGAATAATAGTGAACTTGTTGACATGCTGCAAGTTTATTTTGAGAGTAACAGAAACACTGGACAAACGTTGCGTCGGTATCAACGTTTTCCCAATAGACGGATCCCAAGTTGTCACAAGTTTGCTCATTTGGAATCCAACTTACGTCAATAGGGAAAAAAATCTGGAGATGAGTGTTTTACTGAGCCTTGAAGAAAATTGTTGGACGTCAGTGGGACAAATTTCTGAAAGTTTGAATGTCTCAATCGGAAACGTACATGCCATTTTAAAGAGGAATAATTGGAAGTCATTCGTATTGCGAAAAATTCACACAATCGACGAAAACGATCCACAGCGTCGGATAAATTTTTGTAATTTCTTTTTAAACGAGTTAAGGCCAGATTCGTTGTTTTACACAAAAATCTTGTCGACTGACGAATGTAAATTTACAAACAAAAGACATTTTAATCGTTTTAATCACAGGTACTGGAGTGTAGAAAACTCACATATCGCCATCGGACAAAATCCTCAAATAGGGTTTTCTGTGAACGTTTGGTGTGGGATACTAGGCGACAGGATAATACGATCAATTTTCATTGACGGAAATCTCAACCAAGAAAAATATCTCCAAATTTTGACAGAAGATTTACAAGAAATATTAGATTACTTGCCTTTAATTAAAATGAATGAACTATTCTTTCAACAAAATGGAGTTACACTACATAATCATCTTTGATTAGAGGTTATTTAAATACAGAATTTGAAGATAAATGGATAGGAACTTACGGATCTGAACCATGGCCCGCCCGGTTTTGTAACATAACAACCTTGGATTTTTTGGGGGATACATTCAAGACACTGTTTATGTTACTCGCCCAGAAACGGCCGAAATTTTTCGGGATGGAATAGCCAACGCTTGTCGGGAAACGCCAGCATAAATTCTAATTAATGCTACACAAAGTGTGTAATCTAGATGTCGAGAATATCTTGAGAGAAACGGTGTCCAATTTGAACATTTTCGCTAATTTGTCATGCCTTTATTTAGTTGTTCAGTTATTAAACGTTATCTGTTGTTTAGAATTAGTTATTGTTTTCGTACTGAAACATTGTTTCCAAAAACCACGGCTGTGTCAATCTTGGTTATATTTTTTTTATTACCATAAAGTAAATAAGAAATATCGGTTGTGGTACATCACATCATAAAATAAATGGCAAGAAATATATTATAAAACGTATTCAAATACTTACGGCATTAAGAGTTTTAGTGAATCATAAAGTGGTTAACATTTGTTAAAAACTACGTGTACAAAACGTAATTAGACTGTCTTTTTTAAAAATACGCGCGCTATGAATATCGATGTGAATATCTATTTCGTAGGTTGGTATGATTGTTGTGAACAGCTGACAGAAATCTCATGACATTTGCTTTGTTAGTTTGTGAAAAATTTGTGGCTGGGAATTTTTTAATATGGACGAATTAATTGAACAAAGCGTTAACATTAAATTTTTTGTAAAAAAACGACATTTCTAGTACGGACACATTAAAAATATTAGAAAAATGTTACAGTGATCAGTGTTTATCAAAATCACAAGTTTTTAAGTGGTACAAATTATTTGGTGAGGGTCGTGAAGTAGGCCGTCAACCTCAACTACTGATGAAAACATCAACAAAATCAAGGAGATTGTACTTTCTAATCGTCGATTGACTCGAAGAGACCTTGTAGACATTGTTGGTATATCAAAAGGATCAATACAAGCAAATTTAAAGGACGATTTGATCTTGTCACGTGTATCTTCTCGTCTTGTTCCAAAATCATTGAATTTGTTTGAAAAACAACGTCGTGTTGAAGTGACTGAAGAGATGTTTTCTATGACTGACGATGACCTGAAATACATAATTACATCTTCAAACAAAAGAGAAATACTTCGACTGGGGTAATGTTCTTAGGCAATTTAATTTTGTCCAGTGAAATCGAATAAATGGGGATCTTCGTCTATATCAACCCAGTCTTCCTCATTATCTTGATTATTTCCACTTACCTCAGCATTAAAAGAATTTTCACTTGAGCTATCACTTTGTTGTTCCTCATTTTCCGTAACAGAATTTCAAAATCACTCTCCCGTCAAATCGCCCTTCTAATTTATATTTACGAGGAATTAGTACAACTTATATTTATATTTCATAGATTTGATAGATAAGGTTTGAAAACACAAATAGAAAATCTTAAATAACGGATGTAAAGAAAGTTATCTGACTATTTTATAACGTTTTATTCAAATACATAAACACTGTTTTGAAGAGTAAGATATGGCCATGTGTTACTATGGTTACGTCGTATATTTATTTCACATGTGTTACTTACTCGCGAAGCTGGCGCAGCGAAGGCATCTGAAGATGGTCGAGATAAAAAAACTGTAGTTGTATCGCACAAGTTTTAGGAGCTTCTATTTATCATATATGCCCTTAGTCAGTGGACACGGAAGCTCAGACTGAAAACTGAGAAAAGAGATTGCGTGATCTTCGTCGCATGCACATACAAACTACTCTAACTCACGCTATATATCTAGACTTACTAAGTACCTACGTACTAACTCCAAAACTGCTGCTCAGGATACCTGAAAAGGAAATTGCTACAGAGAGTGCCAAGGCAAAGAAAAAACTTATGAACAAATAATTCGTATATTCACGATCAAAGGAAAATAAATGATTATAATATAATTAAGTAATTGAATGTATTATATTTAAGCATTGATCAGAAAAAAATCTCTATAAAATTATTAAAAAAAAAAATAAGGTTACAATTTGAAAAAAAGAAATTACATTTGGCCTTGGAAAGGATAAACGGGTAAAAATTAGATTTAAGCTTCAGTTCGTAGTATATTTTAAGCCTTTTAATTTGACGTATCACTTAATATAATCTGACTCCAAATAAGTGCGCTAGGAGCTGGGGCGTTTTTGCGTGAACCCCCTGTATATATATATATATATATATGATCAATTTTACATTTTACACTTCTTTTTCTAAGAATTCACATTAATTACAAATTACGGATAGCACATTGCTTTATTTCCTTACTTATTTGTGATTACATGTAAATTAGTAATGGTTCAGATGTTAGAATACTAACTAATGTGATAGCAGGTTCAAATTTAGAGCCGGATGTCTGCTAGACCACCCGTTGTCATTAAAATTGATTGAGTACCTGTGCTTCGCCGAACAAGTAACAATGCAGCCGTTTAGACAATAATTGCCATACCACGTACCATAAATGATACATGACAATCAGGCAAAAATGGGCAAAAATTACGGTAACACCGACTCCCGTAATTCAATCACAGAATGTAACACTTAACCGCTATTCTATTCATGTGCACTATGTGCAGTGTGACAGTAGAAACTCGCTAACCGACCGCTGATGTAATTAGATAACGCTGTAATTAGAATATATGATCTTCGTTTGACTTAATGGACAGAGAGAACAAAAATGTTCGCATATTGGATTAAATACACGTTCATAGAACTCCATAAACCCTTGAAATTAACATATGTTCGACCGATCAATTTAGATTTACGCCGGAAATATTCGGTCGGGAATGGAATGGAACTGTTAATTCCGGATATTTAAAAACATGCCTCATAAATCGTTGCTGGGCATCGCGCGCCGTTGCGTTGCGTTGTGCCGAATTCCCTGGGGTGGAATATGAAATAAACCGAACCCTCTACATTATTATGTCTATTTGTGAACGTCCATGGTCAGAATCCGTACATTCTTCCATATAGATGTATTTACAGAACTTATATTGGCATCGCAACACATCAAATTTATGAAATGGAAGGATTGAATATAGGAATTATTATCAAATTTTGTTTCGATGTTTGTTATTAGTTATAGAACATTAGGTTACGTACGTATATATATATATATATATATATATATATATATATATATATATACAGTCAAAGCTCGATAACTCGTACTAAATGGGGCGAAGATCTGTCCGAGTTACGAAAAGTCCGACTTATCGAAAGGAAATAAAGTTGTAGGTACGTTAGGAATTAAAACTAACACCAAATTTTATCTATACAGTAGCAATATTATACTGAACTTGAATACAACAAGGTTATCAATACATATCAGGTAAAACTGAAACAGGTACTATAACTATAAAACTGATAGAAACTGCACAAAGTATACATTAATCAGAGTCTAATTCGGTTGGTGCATTATAGGAGCATGATGGCAATGGTGATTGGTCTGCCACTGTGTTGTTTTCCCCAGCAGATACACGTTTGAAAAAGTGCTCAATCTTCTTTTGTGAAAACTTTTGATGTTGCTTGCGAACAATTATTTCACGTGCAGTCCTAAAGTGTCTATAGAATGGCTGCAGTTCAGGATCTGAAGTAGAGTCTATAATTCCAATGAGTACGTTAAGAGCTTCCCGAGCATTTGACAGCTTAGATTTAGACAAGGGTTGTTCTTCCTCCTCCTCGTCCGTACTATTCTCGCCCGTGGTGATAGAAGCCAAAACATCGCGATATCTTCATCAGTCTGGATTTGATAGCCTGGGTCTCCATCTTCTCTATCTAACCACTCATGAATGTCCTCTACAGTGGGTTCTGTTTCACCGGACGCTAAAAGTATCTGATGATAATCATTGGTCTCACAACCCTCGAAATTATACTCTACAACTTTGTCAAAAAAAAGTTTGTTCCAGCAGTTGACAAGCGTACAAGTTTTTACTTCATTCCAAGCAGAAGCCCAGTTTAAGATTGTTGACTTGATGTTGTAATTGCGGATGTTCTGCAATGTCCTTAGTCCTCGCGTGTTCTCTTCTTTGTCCTCAGGTTCCTCTAGTACCACCATTACTTCATCGATAAACTTCCTCTTATACAACCTCTTACATGTCAAAATAGTACCCTGATCCATTGGTTGGATAAGCGAGGTGGTATTGGGAGGCAATGCCAGGCCCTTTATTTTCCCATCGCTGCTACACATCCTCACAGTTGGATGTGAAGGGGCGTTGTCTACAAGCAAAACAGCCTTGATGTCATTAGGGGCAATTTTTAGAACTTCGATTTGGAATCGTCACACTTCAGGAACAAATTGTTTCTGAAACCAGTCTATTGTGATTTCTTGGGTGAACCAAACATTTTTCGAATTTGTATAGTGCACAGGTAGGGTATCCATTATGTGCTTTAGCACACGAGGCTGGCGTGATTTGCCGACCACCACTGATTTAAGGCGGTGGCTTCCATCTGCATTCGCACACAATGAGGCCGAAAGTCTCTCTTTGCAACGCTTTCGACCAGGCACAGTGCCCTCATGCTTAGAAGCTTGCGTATTTTCAGGTAGCGTACGCCAAAACAGACCGGTCTCGTCAGCATTATATAATTGAGCGCATGTTAAACCTTCTTCCTTAATTAGAGTGTGAAGTCGTGTTCTAAATGGTTCAACACTATCTTGATCGGCACTCAGAGCTTCACCAAACAGTCTCTTGTTTACAATACCGTGCCGGTTTCGAAATCGATAGAGCCAACCATCGCTAGCACAAAATTCAATGTTCATATGCTTAGCAAGTCTTTTAGCTGCCGCCTGAAGCTCCATACCACGAACTGCAACACCGCTAGACCGTTGCTGTATGTACCATTTATGTACAGCATTTTACAGGTTCGTGTTACTAGGCAATTTCAGTCGTTTTCTACTGGAAACTGTTGTTTCAACATCATATTGCAGAGCAAACGTCTTCAGCTTGTCTTTGTTCTTTCTTATTCCTGACACTGTTTGTTTTGCGATGCCGTATTCTCTACACACATTTGCCACAGAAGTACCTGATTCTAGCATTTCAATAAGTTTTAATTTCTCTGCAACACTTAAAGAAACACACTTTCTCTTATTCGACGCCATTGTTACACACGGGCTCGTCTCAACTGACTGGCTACTCGTATGTGTGCATGCGATGTTTAGCGCGGCGGTGGGTTGAGAGAGGTACACACTAGCGTTGTGTTGCGATAATTCCGCCACCTGTTTGCGGCACCTTTAACATTTTAACCTACCAGAATGTGGAATGTGACACGTTTGTAATTTGGTCCGAGTTATCCGAAGGCCGAGATGTCGGGGTCCGAGTTATCGAGCTTTGACTATATATATATATATATATATATATATATATATATATATTTAGTGTTTATAAGAATTTAATTTTCTTATTTATTTTATTTATGTCATTCAATGTTCCTTACTTTATTATAACTTTATTATTATTTTAATTTAAATTTTTTTAATTCATTCATACAAATGTAATCATTTTAACTTTTCCTTACTTTATTATTAATTTAATTTTAATTTTAATTGTTAATTCATTCACACAAATGCAAACATATTTTCTTACTTTTCATTGTATTAATTTTTGTTTCTAGTTACTTGAAAAAGACTTAATAATAATAAAAGTCGAAACGTCGTAGAAGAAAACATTAAAAGTCATTAAAGGTCGCTAAACCAATAAAAAAAGTCTGTTATTTTAATATATATATATATATATATATATATATATATATATATATATATATATATATACGTACGTAACCTTATGTTCTATAACTAATACCAAACAACGAAACAAAATTTGATAATAATTCCTACATTCAATCCATCCATTTCATAAATTTGATGTGTTGCGATGCTAATATAAGTTCTGTAAATACATCTACATGGAAGAATGTACGGATTCTATATATATATATATATATATATATATATATATATATATATATATATATATATATATTTAGAAGGAATTTCGTATTTTCTTGGCCGTAGTTATAATACCAGATAAAGAAAAAGTGTTTCTTGGGAATGGCGGCCAGGTAATTAAAACAATATTTAATTTTGCTCTACGTTTCGGTTTTATATATAGAGCCTTTTTCACAACTGAAATATTTATTTAAATTTTTAAGAAGGTGAAAGTAGAATTATATTAAATGTACTTCCATTATTTTGTAATGTTTGATTACATTTCAACTATGACTAACTGTGTTAAACATATTGTCTAGTTTTCATTTCACTACATATCGAGGTTGTTATCGCGATCTAATGTTGAGTTTCCCCTCCGTTAAATAAAATTAAAGCTCTTGGTGGCCGTGTTTGGAAACGTCTGTTTATTATCGTTTTTTTGACGGGTGGTATGTAGGTAGTGTCACACATGCGGGGGGTTATTTTAATCTGTTCTCGGACATGGATTTTTTAAATTCATTTTTGTGTGTTTATATTATGAGTATACAGGGGGTATACAGATATGCGGGGGATTAGTTTAATCTGTTCTCGGATATGTGTAATTTTTTTTTAATATTCATTTTTGTGTGTTCATATTGGTTTATATAATGGGCAAATATATTGTCGAGAGGTTGTTTATATCTGTTCTGATATTAATGGAATTGTGGAAGTGTGTTTTGTTTGGATGGGAGATGGATGACCTTTAATATGCATTTTGTACCTGTACAAACTATTAAAATTGTAACGGGATGATTCTGGAGGATTTAGTAATGGAAGGAACGTCTTCAGCAATAGAAAATTGTTCTAGTTCAACTGGATTTGATGATTATAAGCTTTCTAACCTCAATTCTTCTAACCTCAATTCGTGCTAGGGACTTCTAACCTCAATTCGTGCTAGCTGTGGAAGATTTTTGGCTCTACAGGTGTGAAATGTCGTAGTTTCTTCAGGGATAAGATTTTCTGGTAAGTGCGGCGTTCTTTTAGCAAATTGTAGAATAGACGCTGTTCGTTGAATGTTTTTTCATTGCTTGGTTTTAGCAATTTAGCAGCGTCTGTGAATCATGCGTTTTGATTTTTAAATTTAAAGATTTTAACATAATATAAAAGATTTTACTAGAACTAATAATATTTTTCTTGTTCCCTATAGTTAATAACAATGTGTTCTAAGTGAATCACAACAATATGTACGAATGTATTTTCTTTTTTTTTACATTTTGATTTAAGTAATAATTATCTTTTATTCAATATTTTTTATACATGCGCTTGTACGTTTTCACGTAATTTGTCCTAGAAGTAATTTTGCGTTGGACATTAAAGCTATATTAGTATTTCTAGTCCCTGTATATAACGCATTTAACAATAATAACAAAATACACTTTATTTGAAGTTTGTATTCTTTTAATTGTTTCTGTTTCTACACTACATCGTGTGTGGAAAGCTATGCATCCATTATATCAGTGGTCTGAAGTGCCGCATCGATTAGTGTGGTAATACGATGCGCAGCAAGTCGATCCGCTTTGGAGAATTCTCTTGTTGGGATTTGTCGATGTTTGCCCCACGATGCGTGGCTCTGCACTAACGAGTTGGTGGGCAGTAGTAAAACAGCAGAAACGATCGCTTTCGATAGCTTCCGAATTATTTCGTAAGAAATGGTTAGCCTCTTTGAGTTTGCGCATTTTTTATCATGTTCAATGCTACATTTATAGCTTGCAATACTTATGGGATGAGACTTAAGTAAAAAATTTTTATAAAATAATGAAATATTTAATTTACATAAAGGAACCTAAAAAATGTATGAAAACCTTTACCACAATTAACACGTATTTCGACAACTAAGTTTTCATCCTCAATAGGCAAAATTAATAATTACAGTGTTAAACATGGGCCACAGTAAAACTAACATAAGGAATGGCGAAACACGTCACAAGGGGTCCATGTATACACCATGTTTTAAGAAACTAAAATTAAGTCATTTACCCCTCTTCAGATATGACACGCATCTGCTTGTTCTCACATCATCTCGCATCTCCTACGATTTTAAAAGTTCGAATAGGCATGTAACTGGAACTGGACCTTTGTCGATGTTGAATGTGCTATTTTTATTTTTAATAATATGAATACTTTCGCATATGTACAGCTCCCTCGGATTGCTTATATATTTAATAAGTTTTAAATAATCCTCTCTGATGTTATGATCAGCTTCTAATACATGGGCAACACTCGATTTTTTCGGTTATTGAATTTAATATGCGATATATGTTCATTATAACGGGTTATTATTGAGTGTTTTGTTTGACCAATATATTTCAATTCACAATAACACCAATTAATTTTATATACAGTGTCTTTCTGAATTTATACGAAAGATTTCAAAGGGTGATTCTTTAGCAAAAAGTAAGGGGGGTCTTTCATATAACTTTTTGTTCAACACCCTTTTCCCTCCAAGTTACAGTCCTTTAAAATTAGGTAAAAAAATTTGTTTTTATTTAATATATCCACATTGAAAAAATTTAGAAGAATGAAATTTGGCAGATAGATGATGCTAATAAAATGGCAGTTTTTGAGTGTTTTTGTTACCCTAAAATGTAATCACAAGGGGCTGAAAAAAACAACCCCTATAATATTTTGCATCAGAACTTTTTAATGCGCCTATATTTTCCTATTTAAAAAATTGATTTAAAAAGACAGACTCAATCTGCAACTTTTTTATGTCTTGACTTTTTATCATAAAATTGTTAGTTTGATCACAAAAAAATAAAATACTGCTCAGACTCTTTTCCCATAAATTCACAGAGAGGTTATTATTTATTAAAAAAAAATCAAGTAAGCTGCTGTCAAATGAAGTCATATGACAAATAGTTTTATTGTCCTGATTTTCTCTGTGTTATTCTTTAATCTCTGAAGAACTAAAACTAATTAAGTAAATAAAATGGCAAATTACACAAATGCCGAAATGGCAGATATGCATTTTTTATATGGTCGTGCTAATGGAAATGGATTAAGAGCTCGGAAGCTTTACGCTGAGTTATATCCAGAACGAACATTACCCCATCATAGCGTATTCGCCCGTATTCATCAACGTTTACGAGAAGTTCTCGAGAAGTACGAACTGTAGCACTAGAGGAGGCTGTTCTTAGTTTAATTGAAGAATCTCCCGGAACAAGTACGAGACAAATTGCCCGAGAGTTAAATGTGAGCCATTGCGCAGTATTTAGAATTTTAAAACAACAAATGCTGCATCCCTACCATATCCAACGAGTCCAAGCGCTCTTACCTCGAGATTTTCTACCTCGTTTAATTTTTTGTCAATGGATAATTCAAATGATCACACAAGCTCCGCAGTTCTTATCTCGTATTTTGTTTACTGATGCGGAAAGCTTTTCTCGGGAATCTATCAGAAATTTCCATAATAATCACATATTGGCAGATGAAAACCCACACGAAATTGCTGAATCTAAATTTCAACATCAAGTTTCATTGAATGTGTGGCTTGGTGTTATTGATGATTATTTAATTGGGCCATATTTTCTCCCAATAAGATTAAATGGAGACGCATACTGCCATTTCCTTGAAGAAGAGTTACCCCAACTTTTTGATGATGTTCCTGTGCAAATTAGGCAAGAACTATGGTTCATGCATGATGGCGCTCCAGCCCACTTTAGTAATAACGCTCGTCGCTACTTAGACGAAGTTTATGCAAATCGCTGGATAGGACGAGGAGGCACACAGAATTGGCCTGCCCGATCTCCAGATTTGAATGGACTTTTGCATTTGGGGTTTTCTAAAAGCGCTGGTTTATTCCACTCTCGTTGAAAATAGCGATGATTTAAGGGATCGTATCATCGGAGCACGTGAGACTATTAGAAATACACCAGGATTATTTCAAAGAATACGGAATTCAATTAGACGAAGAGTAGTGTCCTGCATTTTGGTCGAGGGACGCCATTTTCAACATTTATTATGATTTTTGTAATTGAAATTTTGTCCACGTTATTATTAGATTTTTTGTAATTTGTTAATTGTTATTAATAGTACAATTATTGTTCAATCCGTTCTAATTTACAATATTCTTCAACTAAATAAAAAAATGCCATTCTTTCAATAAAGTTTTATTTAGTTGTGAAAAATGTTTGAAGTCCTTATAAAACTGTCTAGAAATTAGAGACAATCAGGACAATAAAACTCTTTGTCATATGACTTCATTTGACAGCAGCTTACTCGATTTTTTTTTTAATAAATAATAACCTCTCTGAATTTATGGGAAAAGAGTCTGAGCAGTATTTTATTTTTTTGTGATCAAACTAACAATTTCATGATAAAAAGTCAAGACATAGAAAAGTTGCAGATTGAGTCTATCTTTTTAAATCAATTCTTTAAATAGGAAAATATAGGCGCATTAAAAAGTTCTGATGCAAAATATTATAGGGGTTGCTTTTTTCAGCCCCTTGTGATTACATTTTAGGGTAGCAAAAACACTCAAAAACTGCCGTTTTATTAGCGTCAGTTATCTGCCAAGTTTCATTCTTTTAAATTTTTCCAAAGTGGATATATTAAATAAAAACAATTTTTTTTACCTAATTTTAAAGGACTGTAACTTGGAGGGAAAATGGTGTTGAACAAAAAGTTATATGAAAGACCCCAATTAATTTTTGCTAAAGAATCACCTTTGAAATCTTTCGTATCAATTCAGAAACACGCTGTATACCCAATTTCTCGTTCATACGTATATTATTCTTTGTGTTATTCAGAAGAGCTTTTATTTAGTTTTCGGACCGAAAAGCAACTCGGTGATCCCATTCTTTAATAATCCTCTTTAGGTATTTCGTACTTTTTTTCAGGATTTTGTAGAGGTAACAAATCTGTGAAATCGCTTTTTTAAGTTCTTTCTAATATTTATTAATTATTTCGGTGTCAAACCATTATATGTCACGATGTTTTAAATTAATTAATTTTATTAACGGAGAGTTTAGAAACCAATTGTCTAGAAAATTGAATCTTTTGTTGGAAACTATGGTTTGAATCCGCGATGATAAACCTATTAACATTGGTTTCTTTCCGGAAGATATCAATTACTATTTTATACTTCTTTCTAATTATTAATGTATCTAAGAATTCCTATGATTGTTTTTCTTTTCGATCGTAAATTTAATAGTCGGAAATTTCAAATTTAACTTTGTCACGAACATGTTCAATGCGCACTTATGTGTATCAAAAATCGCAAGAATATCATGTACGTACCTAATCCAAACTCTTGGAAAATATTTGGCGCAATTTTTAAATTCTACATCTAAGTAACTCATAAATAAATTTTCTATGAATGGAAATAAGTAATTACCCATTGCAGTACCTTATTTGTATTCATAAAATTTCCTTCCAGCTTATAATCAATTTTATGTCACGCAAAGAGTTGTCAATAGCAAGTATTCCTTGACTTTTAACGGTTCAATGTTGTTCTTATAAAGTCAGTCCTCTAAATATTTCAAAGTTTCTGGAATAGGTACCGAAGGATACACTGACGATTACATTGAATGAAACTAAAATTTGCCTGTATTCCAGTTCACAATTTTTAATCGTTTGAACAAATTGAAAGGAATTTCCATATGACAAACTTTCTGGTTTCACGGGTAAATTTTTACATTCATTCACTAACCATTTAGAAACCAAATAAGTTAGTGAGTTGATACCTGAAACAATTAATCTAATCGAGTTCCCTGGTTTACGTATCTTAGGTAAACAGAACATTCTGAGAACCAACAATTTACTCACATTACTCACTAAATTTGTATTTTTGAGTAGAAGTTATTAATACTGGACATTTTTTCACGCGTCTTTCATTTTCGGTAACGGATTGCTCTTAATTTCTACACACAGACCTTCTGCAATCTTTGGAAATAATCGATTTTGCCTATAATTACTAACTTGTTCCCTTCATCTGCTTTTAAGTAAAAACAGTCCTTCGATCTGAGGGTTTAGAGGTATTTCATTCGTCATTAACTTACTTGTGTTAGTGCTGCTGTAAATTTTTAATGATTTGGGTTTTACAAGCCTTTCGAATCAAGTTTTTTCATCCTTGTTCAAAATTCTTAGTCGCAGTTTCGATATTTGCAATCGCATGCTCTATAGGAATCTGACGGCTTGGCAAACAGTATTTTAAACCTTTATTTAACAACTTTATTTCTACACGACTAACATTCTCAGATGACTGATTAATCATTAGTGTTTCTTTTATAGGAATTGCATTAATATTTTTTTCGTTGGTGTTTCGATATTTGCAATCACTTGCTCTATAGCAATCTGACGGCTTGGCAAACATTATTTTAAACTACTATGCATATGAGAATTAATAATTTCTAAAATTTCGCCTAACACGCAATTGTCTTTTAATTTGTTACGTTAGGTCTACAATCTGACAAGATTACTCCTTCGATAGCATAGAAGAAACAAAAAAAAAATATCCTCACAACCTGGATGGTTGATGTCGCGAGTGTTGCGCCTACATTCCTCAGCAGGAGTAACCTTGCCAGATTGCAGAATTAACGCAAGAAATTAAGCGACAATGTGTGATGAGATTTTAATAATTATTGTTACTCACGTGCATTAAGCTCAACATGTTTGTAAATATATATATATAACATTTCAAAACTGACTTCTGCCTTCAACTTGACATCTACATTCAATAACTGACATCTGATTCATCAATACTGTTACTTTATAATACATTTCTGAATAACTTGAACCTGGGTCTATTGTGGTCTAGTGGTAATGACGACAGCCCGGCAAGCTGTAGACTTGGGTTCGAGCCCCAACATAGACATTTTTTCAATTAAAAATATCGTATGATTTGCTTTGTAATTTGTAGACAGCAATGTTTACATCCCCCCTTACTTTGAAATTACATACATACTAACTTGATATTTGTAAATATTTCATATAAATGCCGAAAACCTCCAATAATTTATCAAATGTTATATTTAATGAACGGCTAAGAAATTATCTAATCACTTATATATATATATATATATATATATATATATATATATATATATATATATATATATATATATATATATATATATTATTATATTTCTTAATTGTTTCAAAAGTTGGGCTGACATATGTTATATTGCGTACGCTTTAATGTAATGAATAAAATGTTAGTTACTGTTATAAATGCCCCACTAAGTTGGGATCGCCATATATTATATTTCTGAATTTGTGTAGCGAGTAAATTAAAGAATGAATATAATGAGAATAACTGTTATAACTGCCCCAAAACGTTAGGGTTTAAATGATATGTTACGAATAGGTTGATGAATAAAATTGTTTCTTACGTACGGAAAAATAAAATGAATGAATGTCATAAAAACATGTGAAATTCAAATCGGGCTCATATATACTTATCTGTTTTATTATCTTCGGCTAGCTTCTTTCTCTCTTCAGGGCTAAGGTAGGTTCACTTCTTTCCACTTTTACTTTCTTTACGTAATTTATTAAGTTGGGAACGGAACAATATCTCAAGTATATTACAAAAAAACAAAGTAAAATATTGACAATTAACTTTATTAGGGATAACGATTTTTCAAAGTTTGAGAAATTTATATTAATAATTTCGTGACACACAAGTAATATTAAGCGAGACACACTCGACGGTTGGTATTCGTACAGTATAATAATATGGTGTAAGACAGGTGCAATAATGTGTTGTCTTAGTAAAATAGTTTATAACAGTGACATGGCATCAAGTTTTACAAATACAAATAGTAGATGCCAATATTTAAATAATTTGACTAAAGATTGCAGTGATAAAATATCGGTGAAAGTAATATAAATAGTTAGTTATGGAATAACAAAGTAAAGTTCTAGAAATGTACATGCGCAAGTAAAAATGGCGCGGGAGAGTTTGTTAAAATTAGCAAAAACCTGAATCTTCGTATATGATCTCCGTTGCTTCTTGTGCCTGTGTTCTGGAAACGTCTTCACAACGGGAAACGGGAGAATGTTTCTGCTACGGTCCCTCGGGATAACTTGAAATTTGTTGAAATTTCCAAGTCCGACTGCGTCTAGAGCGAATGACCGATTTCGATCGTCAACGATGGTGGTCAAGCTACGGTGAGATTTTTATGGCGGTAAAAATCTTTAAAAATTCGTAAGTCTCGGACTATTTGGTCGGCGGCTGTTAAATTTTGTCCACAGGTGGTTGGTATGCAGGTGTAACGTTTTGTAATATTAAAAATCTCTTGCACTTAATAATTTTGCTTAATTATGTTAATTATTACGGAGCACAAAAAAACGTGACCTTTCACTGTGACGACTAATGACCGACGCTTGTTTTTTTCACTTGTTTTTAATTGCATAACTTTCCGCTAAATTGCCCCATTCTTTACTTGCATTAAATTTGTTAATATTATTAAATTAGACAATTTTACTGTGTAAAATAGTTAAAAAAATTACAATTCGATTTATAAGATAATTTTAGTTGCATAACATATGTTTTATGTGTTTACAAACACTCCGTCAATATTGGTTTTTTCCTCGGGTTATTGCACCGTTGACATTGTGGGCGGGGCTTCATCGTTCAAATGCATTTGAAAATAAATACGTTACATTTGTTTGAATAAACACGCGTTAAATATGAATTTGAAAGAAAAATGAATATAAACATTATAATAAAAAAATTAGAAAAATAAGTTAATTATTTCAAGGTGAATTGGTCGTCAAAATAACGTATTTATTCTTTGAATCGATCTTTCCCCTTCTTAATATTAACGTACAAAGTAGATATAAATATTATGGTATAAACATTATGGTTACATATATTCTTTGTTTCTTTCAGAGAGCGACTCCTTCTCGCAATGCCTCAATTTCCCCCTTGATTAAAAGATAGAGACTTATTGAGAGCTTTTAATCAACCGTATCTAGGAGTAAGACAGAAATATATAAATGCAGTATAGTGATCAATGAAAATTTAATGAATGTGTGTGTTCACGTTAAAAATATTTCAAATTCTATAAGTAGTTCTTTATATTATTCTAGTTAATAATTCCCTATTTAGTAATTGTCATTAAATGGTTAAAGTTAATTGTTTTATTTTGTTTGTTCGGGTTCTTTTGTTTGAAAACCCCTTTTTAATATTAAGTAGTTATTTTCTTCTTTCCCCTTTTTTTTTTTTTATTTCTTATTTAATAATAATATGATTAATTTAATTAGCCTAGTCTAAATGTAAACTTGTGATTAATATAGATTATATAATACAGTAATGCAGTACTTGTTATTGTTTTACGGACTATAACATGCTTGGCTGGTTTGTTCGCTTATTTTTACTGGGCGGTTTTCTGATCTTTTATTTGCGTTCTATTCTGATGCTAGATAGCTTTAAATATACTAGTAAATAGTTATGGTGTTCGGTTTTGGGGTTGTTTTAAATTTTTTTGGTAAATCTTTTATCGATGGTATATGCTTAACATTATTTATACATTGTTTCTTATTTATCTTTGTTTCCAATTCATCTCAGTATTAGTTTTAACTTCAATAATAAATAATTCTCTCTTTGTCAATACAAATCCTAGCCTTTCAATTCCTACTCTTATCTAATTCCATACCTTTAATATACATAAATTCCTTACAATAAGACGCTTTGTCTATATATTTTAATAATATTTCATAATATTCATATAATTATAATACTTCATTTATTTATTCATATTCAATTCTATATCCCCCATTATCATATATTAATTCCTTCTAATCCTTTGTAAATCTATCTTTTCCATTTCTTGCCTTTGCATCATACCTTTATTTATTTTTAAGATCATACTAATCTTTGCATATTCTACCCTCATTCTCTCATATTGTTTAACTTTAGCATACTTATAATTGCTTCGTTTTCCCCCTTTCAGATGTTTTAACCTTTGTTATATAATCTCATTTCAATAATTTTTTCTATCTAAGTTTGTTCTTAATATTTTTAATACGTTATGTTGCTTTTGCCTCAGAATATTTGGCATATTAATACTTGTTAAGTAGTTTTCTTTTAATGTGTAGCTCCAGTCATGTTAAGTTTCCCTTATTATTGTAAGTTAGTTTGTTATTTACTCGTTTCTTATCTTTAAGTTTCTTAATGTTGTTTTTTTTTTTTTTATTATTAAATTGTGTTTACTATATCTTTGTTAATATATACAGTTTTGCGTTCAGTTGAGTTATCAGTCATGAATAAATCGTATCCCCATCTTAGCTTAGGTCGTCTTCGTATTCATAGAACACCGAGCTTCTATTATCCTATATTAAACTGTTAATTTTCCGTCGACGAACCTTTGGTATTACCATGCCATTACAGTGGTATAAAAATATCATGTGGCTTCGGCCTCGTGTTATATGAATGTTTTTTATGATGAGTATCATATTTAGGATATTGTAGGTATTAAAATATTTGTACGTAATTATATGGGTTATAGTACCTTCTATGTTCAGTACATTATTAATGTCTGTATATGTAACTAGGTATTGTAAAGTTAGACTAGTGTTTCGGGGGTAAATATTATTTATATGTGTGTTGTCGGTTGTATATGTGAGATGCAAATTTTCTATTATAGATAAGTTAAGCTTATTTCTTTCCGTCGTTAGTATTTTAAAAGTGTTCTGCTCCTGAGTATTGTTTGTTAGAAAATTGTGATAGGCTTTATCTTTTATTAGACAGTGGTTGTGTAAATTCGTTTTATGTTGGTGTTTGAGCGGTTCGTTAAGCTTTTTTTTGTGTATGATTTTAGTTGCATTTTTGTCATGTGTATTGTTAATTCTTATGTTAACTTGTTGGTCTAATTCTGGTTTATTGGTCTCGTATTTTTGATTTATATTGGTTATTAATTTGTCATTAAACGCATCTAATTTTTGTTTCATCCTTTCTTCCATGGCTTTTTGTGTTGCGGTTATTTCAGCAAGTTGTACGTCGATATCCCCCTTAAATGTATTAAGTTTCATTTCTATGTTTGTGTTGTTTAATTCTATTTTTTCATTTATGTTAATTAGGTTAACTTCTAATCTCGTCGTAAGTTCGTTATTTAAGTTATTTAAATCTTGTTTTAGTTCGCGATTATTAGTATCCAGTTTGTTGTTAGTGTTATCTAATTTTGTGTTTAAATCTTTGTTGTTAGTATCTAGTTTGTTGTTGGTGTTATCTAATTTATTGTTAAGGTCTTTATTTGAACTGTTTATATCTTGTTTTAGTTCGCGGTTGTTAGTATCTAGTTTGTTGTTTGTGTTATCTAATTTGGTGTTTAATTCTTGGTTGTTGGTGTCTAATTTGTTATTTACTTCTTGCATCTGTGCCATTAACATATTGAACATGTCCATGAATTTACTGTCAGGCGAAATACTGGCTTCCCCGGAAACGGACGGTTGCGGCATTGTAATGTCCCCCTGTTCACTCCGGTCTTCTTCTACTGCGTCTTTCGGGGTCTTAGCTCTGTGTCTAGTATCCATTTTAGAGTATAGTTAATTAGTTTGTAAATTATATTAGTATTTGTACAGGTAGTGGTAATTATATTGTAAATATGTTAGTTGTGAAATGTTTTTGTTTATAGTGTTGTTAGATTTAATGTACACACTTAAATGCACTGACAAATAACAAAATATATGTATATAAAAGAAATATGAGTCTGCACTTTAATATTTCCCTGTAACAACCTTTTGAATATCTTACCGATGGTCTCGAATACAGCAATCCCCTGAAATGCAAAACTGTGTTCTCTCTCTGAAGTTCCACAAAGACAAAATAACAAATACATAAACAAATAGTATAATATGGTAAATGCGAATACAACGGTTCTCCTTGTTTTTATTTTTATTTTTTTTTTGTTTATTTATTGATTCTTTGTGCCACGAAACTTTGCTACTTGAGAAAATGTTCCTTCTTAATATTTTTGACAATAGAGTGACTTTTTATTGAAATGTGGAGTAGAAGTACGCCCCAAAACGTTCGGGTGCCATATATTATATTTCTTAATTGTTTCAAAAGTTGGGCTGACATATGTTATATTGCGTACGCTTTAATGTAATGAATAAAATGTTAGTTACTGTTATAAATGCCCCGCTAAGTTGGGATCGCCATATATTATATTTCTGAATTTGTGTAGCGAGTAAATTAAAGAATGAATATAATGAGAATAACTGTTATAACTGCCCCAAAACGTTAGGGTTTAAATGATATGTTACGAATAGGTTGATGAATAAAATTGTTTCTTACGTACGGAAAAATAAAATGAATGAATGTCATAAAAACATGTGAAATTCAAATCGGGCTCATATATACTTATCTGTTTTATTATCTTCGGCTAGCTTCTTTCTCTCTTCAGGGCTAAGGTAGGTTCACTTCTTTCCACTTTTACTTTCTTTACGTAATTTATTAAGTTGGGAACGGAACAATATCTCAAGTATATTACAAAAAAACAAAGTAAAATATTGACAATTAACTTTATTAGGGATAACGATTTTTCAAAGTTTGAGAAATTTATATTAATAATTTCGTGACACACAAGTAATATTAAGCGAGACACACTCGACGGTTGGTATTCGTACAGTATAATAATATGGTGTAAGACAGGTGCAATAATGTGTTGTCTTAGTAAAATAGTTTATAACAGTGACATGGCATCAAGTTTTACAAATACAAATAGTAGATGCCAATATTTAAATAATTTGACTAAAGATTGCAGTGATAAAATATCGGTGAAAGTAATATAAATAGTTAGTTATGGAATAACAAAGTAAAGTTCTAGAAATGTACATGCGCAAGTAAAAATGGCGCGGGAGAGTTTGTTAAAATTAGCAAAAACCTGAATCTTCGTATATGATCTCCGTTGCTTCTTGTGCCTGTGTTCTGGAAACGTCTTCACAACGGGAAACGGGAGAATGTTTCTGCTACGGTCCCTCGGGATAACTTGAAATTTGTTGAAATTTCCAAGTCCGACTGCGTCTAGAGCGAATGACCGATTTCGATCGTCAACGATGGTGGTCAAGCTACGGTGAGATTTTTATGGCGGTAAAAATCTTTAAAAATTCGTAAGTCTCGGACTATTTGGTCGGCGGCTGTTAAATTTTGTCCACAGGTGGTTGGTATGCAGGTGTAACGTTTTGTAATATTAAAAATCTCTTGCACTTAATAATTTTGCTTAATTATGTTAATTATTACGGAGCACAAAAAAACGTGACCTTTCACTGTGACGACTAATGACCGACGCTTGTTTTTTTCACTTGTTTTTAATTGCATAACTTTCCGCTAAATTGCCCCATTCTTTACTTGCATTAAATTTGTTAATATTATTAAATTAGACAATTTTACTGTGTAAAATAGTTAAAAAAATTACAATTCGATTTATAAGATAATTTTAGTTGCATAACATATGTTTTATGTGTTTACAAACACTCCGTCAATATTGGTTTTTTCCTCGGGTTATTGCACCGTTGACATTGTGGGCGGGGCTTCATCGTTCAAATGCATTTGAAAATAAATACGTTACATTTGTTTGAATAAACACGCGTTAAATATGAATTTGAAAGAAAAATGAATATAAACATTATAATAAAAAAATTAGAAAAATAAGTTAATTATTTCAAGGTGAATTGGTCGTCAAAATAACGTATTTATTCTTTGAATCGATCTTTCCCCTTCTTAATATTAACGTACAAAGTAGATATAAATATTATGGTATAAACATTATGGTTACATATATTCTTTGTTTCTTTCAGAGAGCGACTCCTTCTTGCAATGCCTCAATATATATATATATATATATATATATAAGTTAATAATCGACGAAGGAGATACTTGTTGAAACTTCATTATATAGATATAATAAAACACAGTTGTATAGTTTCAAAATAATATATATGCACTACATATGTTTCACCACACTGTGGCTTCATCAGGTGGATGAATATACTAATTCAAAATATCAATTAGATCTTATATATATCAATACAAAGTACAGAACTAATCTTATTCTAAGAGGGGGTGGACATGTATGAGTTTTAAGTTTAGTAGGGGGGAGTTATTTATGTCTAGTTGGTCATTTAAAATTATACCTAATTTATTATATTTGTTAATTTTTAAACTTTCTAACATATTAAGTTTGTTAACATGTTCTAGTTAACATGTTCTAGATAAAAGTAAAAAACTTAATATGTTAGAAAGTTTAGAAATTAGCAAATATAATAAATTAGGTATAATTTTAAATGACCAACTAGACATAAATAACTCCCCCCTACTAAACTTAAAACTCATATATGTCCACCCCCTCTTAGAATAAGATTAGTTCTGTACTTTGTATTGATATATATAAGATCTAATTGATATTTTGAATTAGTATATTCATCCACCTGATGAAGCCACAGTGTGGTGAAACATATTGCAGTGGAATTTGCTTTGAAATTGCTTATTAATTTTAATTCACACTACAGCTTATATTGCCGGCTATTCAGTCTAGTAGAATCCACGAACTCCCATCTCATGAATCGTTCCTTGCGGAAATGGTTCCAAGTTTTTTTTAATTTGAAAACAAAAACAAAGAATATCAATGAAAGATCTCAATTCGTTAATTTAGAAGTCTTTATTAAAAAAAAAATTAAAAAAAATCCCTCTACCGAGTGTATAGGGTGCTAAAGCATCATCAACAGTAGCAATGGGGAAACACTCTTTGTGAATAATGACTCGCACACAGAGAAAAACCCCTTGTGACTCTCGAACAAAATTAAAACTAATAAATACTAGTGAAATTTGCCAAGTTTAACCTCTACTTTAACCTCTACAATCAAATGTCAAAAACAACCAAGTTTTCAAAACTCGCGAAAATTGAATTTTAGTCGTGCGCAAAAATAACACAACAAGGTCAACCCACAATAAAGAAAACTCTAACCTTGAATTCAAAACGTTCTCGAATATTATTTTTAAGAAAAAACTTCCCTTACAAAAAACATGACAATTTTCTCTAATACCCATATACTACTTTCAAATATATAAATTATTACAAGAAATACATGAAATTATAATAATGAAAATAATCGTGATATCAAATATATAAACAAAATATTTTTATCAAACTTACATAGATCTATGCACCATTAATAAACTGCGTGAGAGATATCTTATTTATAAGAACATTTTATAAACATCAAAACACTCGCAAAAATCGAATTAAGATTTACATGCACTTCATACAAATGCATAAACAATATTCAACCCGATTTTATAAAACAAAGAATAAAATTGAGTATTTTATTCTTTAATAATCCGATCACTTCAAATGTCAAGATATCTCTCTAACAAAAATGAAATCTTTAACATCCGCCTGGATATCCCTACCCACTATAAAATCAAAAATATACAGACAATACACATTTTAATAAATACAATATCCGGAAAAGCGGCAACTTCAATCCTCTGATTAACCTAAATATACGAGGATGGATCAAAATTTCAAACATAATTACATTTATCACTTATAAAATAAAATATATTTATATCGATCCCCGTCTGAAATAAATAAACATAAAAATTGAAATAGATAAATTTTAATAAATTCACTACATAACAGAGTTCAATATTGTTCAATCATTTTCCTTTCTTGTCCAAGGAAAAATCTATAGCAATATGTAGTGCATATATATTATTTTGAAACTATACAACTGTGTTTTATTATATCTATATATATATATATATATATATATATATATATATATATATATATATAGGGTAAACCTAATCAGTAGGCGATTATGATTATTATTATATATATATATATATATATATATATATATATATATATATAGACGCAGTATATAAATTAAAGACATATCTCTGTCCGAATATCGTGTACTGACGAGTTCTTATGACAACGAAATGCTAGTATATGCATGATTTGAGATGGACAGACGTGGTTTACATACATTTTTCATTTTAAAGCTTTGTTTAACAACTCTATTTCCACACGACTGAAATTCTCAGATGACTGATTATGCTTCTTTTATAGGAATTGCATTATTATTATTTTTTGTTGGTGGACATAACTTTTAAAATTTGTTGTTTAGTTTTAAACATATATTTTTAAATTTATGATCTTTAATTTCCGCTATATTCCTACAAAAATTACACCATAAGTTTTAATGGTATTGCATTCGTTATTAACTGACTTCTGTTTGTCCGGCTGTAAATTCTTAAAGATTCGGGTTATAGCTTCGTTGCCTGTTTACATTTGTCTTACATTAGTGCAGACAAAAAAATAATTTCAGTTGTAAAATATTACATTTTAGAAATTCAAGTTATCATAACAGGCTCCTGTGGGCAAAAAGTCGTGAGAAATATGGAAGGAATGGCGTACTGAGTTGGTGATTGAGTCAGCTTTCGTAAACATTGCCCCGCGCCACCTTAGCGTGGGCTCGGCCCGAGTTCGTAAGAATAATATTTTTTATCATTCTAAATATTTACACTGAAATAAAATTAAAAATCTGCGAAACGAGAATGATAAAGTTACCAGAAAAACTGGTTTTCTTGTTCAGAAATTTAATGTAGAAATCCTTTGTTTTCATATAATTTACTCCTCAATTACAAAAAAAGAATCAATCAATTCTATTAAAATAACTAAATAACTAAAAACTAAGCCATATAGCAGGATAAGGTATTTTGGTACTTAAAACTTAATTTAAAATAAATCTATTGATTTCCTGATGTTAAAATTTTTGACTTTTTCGGTTTGTAGCTGTCTGAGTTACGCTTCAACAGTGCTATTAATTTCAAATATTTTTCATTATATCTACGTTATGAGGAGCGCAAAGGGTACTTCGAAACATAGAATACTGAGGCCACAAAGAACTGGGTTTGAGTTTTGCAGATAACTCTCTAATAGAAGCTATCAGTACATTTTCAGAAAAAGACTATTTATTCCTATTTTGTTTCGCGAATCCATAAATTCCTTGTAAGAAAACTGGTACCTGTCCCCTGGATTTAGGTGGTAATGGGCTGAGAGGTAATAGGTTGAGGAATGTTTTCCTACGCCACTATAAGAAAAGTGTTTCAGACAATTGATTGGACATAAAAGGTGACAATTTCATTCATGTGTCAAAAACTCGTACATTATTATAACGCACGGTTATAACGTAATAATTTACTTTTTGTACTCGCTTATCAAAACCTGTCATTTCACGATTCGATTTGCGTGCGTAAAAAGTCACTTTAAACACGAGTGCGTAAAAGTAAAGTTGGTACTTCCTGGAACTTGATTAATTTAGTGACATTTTAAAATCATAAATCCCTAACCTTAATAATATGCTACCCAGTTCGTTGTTTTTCTATGAAAATAAAAGGAAATGAAATAAAAAATGTTATATTTGGAAGGTATGTAATTCAAAGTCAGAACAGCAACAAATATTATTTTTTAAATTTATAGAAAACTAAAAAAAAATTGTCAGAAGCGGGATTCGAACTGACAAATAAAAGTATTTTTTCTTTGTACGTGGCGTCCGAATGAAGCATTTTTTGTATATTCTCCTTAATGGTTTCAGCAACTGTTTCCGCATCAACTCTATTTATAACACTTGTTGCTATTACATATGAGTTATAGGGAATAGTTGGATGTAGTACACCAGCTACAATATTTACCACACAGCGTCCTAACATATCCACCGTTTCGTCGGCGCTTATCCATATGTATTGATTTAAAAGATGGCTTCTAATGCGTTCTACTGTTCTCGTATAGAACCTAGAAACATAATATTTGCGTAAAGTTGATTCATCAGGAACATTTCGACCAGTATATTTTTGAAGAAATGTTTTTAAAGTGGGATTGCCAAGTTTATTTAATGGAATATTAGCCGCCATAAAAGTTTTACAGAGTTCAGATGTGTTTGCGATCCTAAGTGACGAATTTTTGACTATATTTTACGGATTTTGTAATAAATTTCGGAATCACGACAATGGACATACAATCAGTATGACCGTCAATCCAACTCGCCATTGTTTTACAATGCCGTTCTCGACATTCTTCCATATCATGTCCGAAAAAGTAACTTAAACAATGCTCTAGATCTAAATAAATGAAAACTAAAAATGTGTGGGTAAGTTATTGAAACTGAACGAAATTCAATGCACACTTACGTCGAAATAATTGGTAGAAATAGATTCAATCAAACGATATTAAACAGGATCTATCACAAAAATTACGATGTAATTAACAGTTAAAACTATGAAAACAAGAAACTTACTCACCGCACTTTATTTATCTTACGAAATATAAACTAATAAATAAAATACATTATAAAAACCCCGCTTCTATCTACGCTCATGAAAACACTTTAAAAACACTATATTCTCCGAATACAATAGCAGAGTTGTCCATTGTTATCGCTGCGAGACCAGGTGGCCGAGTAAGTCAAACAAATACTTCATTGAATTACGCCGGGATGTACTGTGCGACGTTATACACAATTCCAATTGCCGATTGCGTTTTATGGAAATTGCATCCGTTTTCTAGATATAATACACCCAATTTTCTGTGTACCGAAATGGGACATTAACATTTAGGGCGTGTCTGAACTTTGCACCGATTTTGACTGTTTTCATTTCGAGTACCTGCTTCATGTGCCGATTTTGGAATCACCGGAAGCTGTATACTAATTTAGGTCGGAATTTAAGAAAATATTCATTGTTTTTATGGGGAGAATTTTTGTGTTCAATAGTGTTATTTAATAAAATCATGCTAAAAGAATTATGTGTAAACTAGATAGGTGTTTATCTCACACAACATAACCGACCAGCTAATTCGTTTGTATTCAAAGTTTCTCTTTTCATGTAGGGATTTATTTTTGCAAAAAACGTTTTTCCATGCGCGAACTTTATGGAACCAATAGAGAAGATTATAACCGTGTATGTCGAGTACACATTTACACGCTCATATAATACACGGCGATATTCTGAGAAAACCGTGGAATTTATAATGAAGTAAATCATAATTAAATGAGAATCCACATAAGATTAAAGGGTTCGAAGTGATAACCTTTAATTTCCAAGCGGGGAGTTCGTCTTTCCCGTTCCTAATCACCGAACCTTCCGCACACTGATGATCAATCCAGTCCACTTTCAATTAACCGGGATTACTTGTTATCCAATCAGTCTGTAGGCAGGCGTTCTGCCCGCAGTGTTAATTCAAAGCATGTAGGGAATACATAGTATATAGGTATATACATAGATATAGTTCGACAATGCCGTCACACCATCTAAACACATGCTCGAGAACTTCTGATTACTCTCTCCTAAGTACTCGAAAACTACTAGTGATTGATTATTCATTCCGGCAGCTGAATGTTGTCTCTGCAATCTCTTCGTTTCCTAATAAATAACTGAATTTGTATCTTGTAACTAACAAGAACGCTGCAAATGGCTCCTGAAAATGAGTTATTTCAAAACTGATAATAGCATACAACAACGTAAGTGTCGTCAAATTGAATCGTAAATAATTGACGAAGAGGATACGTGTTGAAACTCAATTTAGAAACTAGTTAAAAGTTTCAAATATTTTTTTAATAATAAATACGTATGCATTCGTTTTGTGAAACAATTATAGTGTATTAAAAATTAATTTAAAATTTTGAAACTAGGTTTTAAACTGCATTTAAAGGATAAATATTCAAATATGACTTTCATAAATAATAATAATAACTATGACAATAATACCGCTTTTATTTTCGACGTGATATAACGTGTGTTCATTTGAAAAGTCAATCTAGGTTACTTTGAAATTTTGATAGAATAAGACGCATATATATTAGTACGTGTTTGTTGTTCCGTAAACGTAAACCCAAATGACATTTGATAATGTCAATCACAAATATCAGTTTGTGCATAAAATAATCGTGCGTCGATTCTGGTTAAAATAAATTGCTTCTCAGTTTTAAAATGGCTTTCACTTTAGAACATAATTTTTTTTTTTAGTCCAGGCTTATTTTCGAAGTGGTAATAAAATTGATGGTTTATGGGTTTATTCAGTTCAAGATTGCATGGTAGAATTTCAAGTTGAGTTTCCACATTTTGTAATAGATTATATACAATTTAAGAATACTTTGGATAGAACTTTAAAACTTTTTTAGAAGAAATAATGGATAATGAACTACAAACATCTGTTCGACATTTGAGTCAACAAATAATCCTTTCTGTTGGTACAACTCACAAGTTATTAAAAAAGAATATGCGACTTTATCCATACCGTGTCACAGCAGTACAAGAATTGTTAGAAATTGATTACCCATGTAAACTACAGTTTTGTAATTGGTTTGTAAATATGAACAATAATGGAGAACTTTCGCAAAGAGTCATCTTTACTTATGAAGCATGGTTTTATAAAACGGGATACCCAAATTCACAAAATACAAGAATTTGGAGTAGTGAAAATTCATATGTTATTAATGAAGAATCGCTACATCCAGAGAAAATTGGTGTTTGGGCAGCGATAAGCCAAAGGCGAATCATTGGACCAATATTTTTTCAGAGAACATTAACTGCTCAAAGGTATCGTACGGAAATTTTACAACCATTTGTCAATCAGTTGCATGATGATGAACTTCAAAATGCATATTTCCAACAAGACGGAGCACCTTGTCACTGTACTGCAGAATCTTTGGATTATTTAAGAGAATTTTTTGACGAGCGTATAATTAGTCGAGATACTGAAATTGCCTGGCCTGCACGTTCATGCGATTTAACACCTTGCGACTTCTTTTTGTGGCCTTACCTAAAAAATAATATATTTCGAACACCTATATTGAATTTGAATGATATGCTACAGAGAATCGAACAGAAATGCATGGAAATTAATAACAATCCAGTAATGTTGCAGAATATCATCAGAAATTTTGAACGGAGGATTTTAAAGTGCATTGATCTTGAAGGATAACATTTTCAACATTTGTTATAGTTTTCAATAAATACCTATTTTATTTGTTATTTATTTGTATGTATGAAACTGTCAAAATATACGACTTCGTAGGTTAAGTAGTAAATTTTAATTTACGACATACTTCAAAATGTTCTCAGTAAATCACATGCTACTAGATTGACTTTCAAATGAACAGATGTTATTCATGCATAATAGGAAATATTTAAATTTAAATTTATTTTATTTTTCTGCATGTTTTCCTTCAACGTTTATATATTTGGTTGCTACAATAACAAGTGTAGAAAACAAATTTGGTTAATTTATCCGTTCAAAAACTTTCCTCATTATAGTAGGCTGTTTTTTAAGTAATTAAGTAATCAAAGATTGGTTCACTTGCGAAGCTTTGGAAAACTTAAAATTCTGACAGTTGTCATACGTAAATTCAAATTATAAACGCTTATATTTTTTAAATTATATTATTACAATATTAGAGTTACAACATAAAATATTTATTATTCAAAGTTACTATAGAACTGACCAAAAATTAGAAAATAGAGGTTGGGTTTATTCCACTAATCAGTGCTTACAGGATTTCCGGCAACAGTATCGTAATCAGCCAGTTAATTACGCACAACTACAAAAATATATTCAAGCTTTTGTTATTTAATTTGGTGAAACAGGGCAATAATTTGTAAACCAGGCGGTGGAGCACCTAGAAAGCGAACAGCAAATTGCATAGACGATATTCGACGTCGAATGGACTCACCAAAAAAACTAATCGCGACACTATCACCCAAAAATTTGCTAACATTTACCTTGGATACTATGTTATACCAAATAACTATTGAACATATAAATTTGATGATTTATTTTTTTTATAAGTACATGAGTCATTAAAAGAAACATTTAATGCATCATGAATTGATTCCAAATTATATCTTAACACTTTTATAGCGTCGATTCTACTTTTCCACCTTGTTTCAGACCCTGGTTTAATGGTCAATGAAGGACACTCTTTCATTAAAATTTGCCAACGATGAGTTGATGACTAACGACAAGAATTTATTTTCCATAGTACTTATTTACGTACATATTTAAGCGAAACTATAAAATACTTACAAGTTCTACATATTTATTTAATCAGTAGTAGGTTCAAACCATCATAAACGTAATAAAAATTGGACGATTAGTACATAAAGGCTGTTTCAATAAGAGAGCAAGATTTTAAGGTTCAATAAAACATGATTTTCTGTTGTAAAGTACAGAAATATTTATTGATTTATATTGTATACATTTGGGCATTATGTATGAAACAAAATATCTTGTAAATGACCGCCATGGCTTTGCTGGCATAAGCGTACTCTTTAGACAAAATTCGCAATAACATTATTGTATACATGTGACGGTATTTCATTGTTAGAGCGTCTAATTTCGGCCTTCGATGCTTCGGTGGTTGCGGGCTTATCGGCATAAACCCGTGACTTCAGATAGCCCCACAGCCAGAAATCCAAAGGTGTCAAATCGCAAGAACGTGGCAGCGAATTCTGGTCACCAAACAGGGAAATGACACGACCTGGAGCAAACTCGTGCAAGACAGTGAATGTTTCACGGGCGGTATAATATGTGGTCCCGTCCTGCTGAAACCACATGTCGCTAAGAGCAATATCTTCCAATTGAAGCACAAAAAACTGCGTTATCATATCACGATAACGTTCGCCATTCCCCGTTACTGCATTACCTTCCGCATCTTCAAAGAAATACGATCCAATTATTATTCCAGACCACAATGCACACCAAACAGTAACATGTTTGGGATGCATTGCTTTCTGATGAATCATTCGTGGATTTTCTGAGCCCCAAATGCAGCAGTTTTGCCGATTTACGAAACCATCGTGGTGGAAATGGGTAGCATCACTGAAAATGATTTTGTCCGCAAATTCGGCATTCACTTCTGTTTGCTCAAGTATCCAATTGGTGACTCTCTTCGCTGTTCATGGTCTGTTGGCAGAAGTTGTTGAGTCAATTGGACTTTGTAGCGGCGGAGATGCAAATCTTGAGTCAGAATACGCTGAAGAGTGGCTGTTGTAATGTCCAATTCTTGTGAACGATGACGAATCGACGTCTCTGGACTTTCGGCCACACTCCGTGATGTTTTGTTCTGAATGACCTCTACGAGCTCGTGTCGTATGTTTCACATCACTAACCGCACCAGCCCTTTCGAATTTTTCGATTATTATTTTCACTGTAGCCGAATTAGAAACATTCTGTCGACTGTGGACGCACTTTACGAATGGTGGCAATTGAACTTTCACCATTCATTCAAGTTCATTTGTCAGTGCGAACATATCATGCTATTTTAAAAAAGGGCTTAAAGTTGTTTCCATATAAAATTCAAGCAGTTTCGAAGTTCAAATTGTTAGATTTTGTTACGAGAACACAGTATTGTCTATAGTTTTTAAATAACATATATAATAATGACATTTTCGACAAATGGTTCTTTTCGGATGAGGCTTGGTCCCATCTTTCAGGATGTTTAAAGAAGTAAAATATGAGAATTTAGTCTGCAGAAAATCCTCATGAATTTGTGGAAACTATGCTACATCTACAAAAAATAGGCGTCTGGCTTCCAAGATCTCCAATTTTAGACAATGTTATTTTTCCGTTTTTAAATAATACCACTTTCAAAACTTCGTAATGCTATTGTGAATTCTCGTGCTGAAATAAACCCAATAAATCCTAATAAATGGCTTTGGAAGCATGAAGCGTAGAGATGAACTTTGCCTTCAAAATAATGGTCAACATTTCCAATATCTGCTTTAGTATTATTTTCTTTGAATTTCGACTATTGTAATAAAATTTTTTTGAGAAACGAAAATAATAATTATTACACACATTTATAGGTGACTACGTGAACTAGGTGAATACGTGCATTGCAGTGGCGGCTCTTTAATGAGAGCAAGTGAGCAATTGCACCCCGTGGAATTATGAAACAAAACAAACCAAGCGGCGACTAACTGTAAAAGTATTCATTTATTATGTATATTATGTATTCATAGTTATTGACGAAGAACATGGTACGCTAACAACGTACATGCACCGATCGTCGTCACAGATATAATGAGCAAAGCCCAACTGTTGATCCATTAAGCCATTATCATTACATTGAAGGTGGGGCGAACTGTATTTTGCCCTACTTCAATGTCGTATAATACATAACGTCTGAGCAAGTGGTCCAGTCTGCTCACGGCCGTTGTAAAATGAATTCCCTCTCTGCTTTAGAGAACAACGCGTTTTAGCGATTAACGTATGATGAATAAATCGCAGTAAAAAATCTTAAACGGCCGATGCCTCAATTATGTTTAGAAAATAAACAATCTGTTAAAGGTAAAGACGTTATAAGAAAATTCAAAATGGATATTTATCAGAAAAATGACTGGATTTTTTATTTCACTTGTGGGTGTGAAATTAAAAATACTTTGTTTTGTTTTCCGTGTCTTTTGTTTGGTGGTGAACCGTCTTGGTCAAAGAACGGAATAAGAGACTTAATTCATCTTAGTGCTAAAATTATTAAACATGAAAATTCTGAAGGGCAATTGAAAAATATATTTAGTCTAAGAATGTTAGGAAAAAATAACATTCAGAATGTTTCAGATTCATCATATAGAAAAGCAATTCAACAACACAATGAGAAGGTAACAAAAAATTGGCATGTGTTAAATTTAATAATAAATTGCATTAGATTTTGTGGCGCGATTGAAGTGGCGCGATTGAACTGGCCCTTCGGGGTCATGATATGAGATGCAAACGTCGAATAACAAGGGCATTTTTCGGGAATTGATAAATTTTACGGCAGAATTGGATAAATCGCTCAGAGATCACTTCGAAGCAGCACCGGTTTTTAAAGGATTATCAAAAACGATACAGAATGAGCTGCTTGATGCAATGTTGAACGTGTATCATGAACAAGTTGCCAGTGAAATTAAAGCAACCGACTTCATATCTGTGATAGCTGATGAAACCACAGATGTGTCCAATCAGTTTCAGTTGGTGGTTGTTTTAAGATACTCGTATATTGTGAATGCGAGACCGGTCGAAAGATTTTGGAAATTTCTTCTGCCTAGTGGACATGATGGTAATTCTTTATCTGCCTCCATCCTTAACGAAATTAGTTTGCTTGTTGATGACCGAGAAAAACTGATTGCACAGAGCTATGATGGGGCAGCAGTCATGAGTGGTGCTATTAACGGCGAGCAAAGACATGTCCAAGACCAGTATCCAAGGGCTAATTTTGTACATTGTTATGCACATCAGACAAATCTAATTATGTCACATGCTACATCGAGCAGTAGTAATTGCAGAATTTTTTTTGCCAATCTGACGGGATTATGTACATTTTTCTCCACTTCACCACAACTAGCTGCAAGATTGGAAGAATTCCTTCAGAGAAAAAGCTTACCTCGTTCTTCAAAAATAAGATGGAACTTCAATTCTAGGACAGTGAATACAATATATGAGCACCGAGAAGAAATAATTGAAGCTCTAGAACAAATCGAGGGAGAAGTTAGTTTACAAACTACCATTCATCAAGCTGGTGCCAATTTGCGAATTTTAGAGGAGGAAAATTTTATCTATTGGTTAACTTTCTTTCATAAAATTATGCCACCTGTGGACATATTGTTTAATCAATTACAAAATGTCAATACAGATACATTAAAAATCAAGAATAATTTAGATAATTTTGAACGCGCTGTTGGAAAAATTCGAACCGAAATCGCTGACACAGATAATCAGTTGGTTAAACAAAATGACCCAGAACTGACTCCTCGACCATCAAAGCGGCGAAGAGTAACTGATGGTAGCCAAAGGAGGAGGGAAACTATTGAAGTGTGCGATATTATTTTGCTAGAAATAAAAACTAGATTTCGGTATACAGGGCACTTAATATTAGCAAACTTAATTTCTTTTAAACAGTTCTCCTCTTTTCAAAAAAAATTTCCGGAAGATTGCCTTAAAGAAGCAGTAAAATTTTATCCATGCCTCAATGAAAGCAGACTACGAACTGAATTAAGCGTTCTATATTCTAGAGAAGAATTTAGGCAAAATATAGAAGTCGGTGCTGTAGGTCTGCTAGGTCTTCTGCTGGATGGATTAAGCGACACCTTTAATGAAGTTGTTAAGCTTTTAAAAATTGTCATTACAATCCCATGACAACGTCCGAAGCGGAACGCCAGTTTTCACGACTGAAGAGAATAAAAACTTTCCTGAGAAATACAATGAAAGAAGAGAAATTAAATGCCCTTACTTTGTTATCTTGTGAAAAAGAATGTATAAATGATTTCCCAAACTTTAATGAAAAAGTGATAGAACTGTTCTGCAAGTCAAAGACACGTAAAATGGACTTCGTTTATCGTCAGATGTAATTAAACTTTGTAGTGTAATATTTAATATTCCCTCAAAACAAACTCTACAATAAACAGTACCTGTCTTGAACAGTACGTCGGTGAAATTTATAAGGATTGGGTAAGCGTTTTTGTATTACACTTTTTAATTTTGAAATTATGCACTCCCTATGTGAACCACCCCGAGCCGCCACTGGTGCATTGTCACCAACCATTAAAAAAAGCATGATCGTCTCTATTGAGGAAAGTTTTTGAAGGCACGTTATATACTGACTTTCAAAAAATCCGAACAGCCAGTAGGAGGACGATAAATTTTAATAAAATTTATATATAATGTTCGTTAAATCAAACTTAAGAAATGACTACACTGATTGTCCAAGAAACCAATCGCTACACTCTTCCAGTGTTGAAAGAAATTCTAGAGTGCAGCGCTGGATTCCCACTAACAGTGAGGAAATTCGTACATTTTTGGCTTGGTGTTATGGATGTGTATTTGCAAAATGCCATCAATTGCTCACTACTGGAAGAAAGATAATGTTTTATTTAGCAGCAAGTTAAGGGATTACAGCAGTAATGGAATGGATTCGGACTTCTTCTAAGTATGTTACATTTCTCCGATAATACTAAAGTAACCCAAAGTAATCGATTACACAAAGTACAAAAGTTAGTTGATATGATGGTAGAAAACTTTAACTTGGCTCTCTGTCCAAAAAAAATCTGTATGTATTGACGAATTCATGATTCCATTTTTGGTTAGACTTTCTTTTCGTCAATACATAAAAAATAAAAGACATCGTTATGGAATAAAAGTATTCAAATTTTGCTGTGATCATTTTACACTTTGCGATTTAAAATATACTGCGGAAAAGAAGTAGTAAAGGATATGTCGGTATTAGAGAAAAACACTTTCTCTGATACTCTCCTATGATAACGCAATCAGTTACCTCAAAAATCGTTCTCGTGTTAAGAGAGAGGTTGCGCTTTCACGCAACGAAGCGATCGATACGGAAACATGATCTAGAATTTTATAGAAAGTACAAATATGATATTTTCGAATGTGCTATTGCACACATCGCCAATAACGCAATCCTTACCTCGAAAATACCTCACGTAATAAGAGAAATATCGGTGTTGCTTTCACATAACGAAGCGATCGATAGGTCAGAATGATCTAGAATTTCATAAAAAGCGCGGATATGATATTTTCAAAGATGTGCTGTAGCACACTTCGCCAATAACACAATCCTTACCTCGAAAATCGTTCTCGTGATAAGAGAGAAGTCGGTCGCGCGTTCACACGACGAAGATATCGATAGGTCAAAATGATCTAGAATTTCATAAAAAGCACGGATATAATATTTTTGAAGATGTGCTGTTGCACACTTCGGCATTAACGACATCCTTACCTCAAAAATCGTTCCCGTGTTAAGAGAGAAACAATTCCATTACCACTATGAAATTGTTGAATCAGTATTTGGTCGTACGCTTTACACGAAAAACTGGTATATAGGTGTACCACTTGCTAATACACTACTCGGGAACTCTATTCATTTAGTTGGGTTACAGTTACGCGCAGCCAGGCAGGATACTCCACACGAAGTAGTAAAAAAAATTTAAAAAAACACGACGTTGTTGCTCGTCAAAATAATTCTGGTATTACAGTTCTCAAATGGATGAAGTCCAAAGTCGTAGAGGCGTTCAATCTAAACCATGTGGCATTATAGATTATCCGATCAGATGGCATCATACAATAGAGTTTTATGACGATCTGTCAAGTGGTATCGCAAAGTTGAGTTTGAAATTATTTTGAATACAGCTGTAGTGAATGCTCCTTATTTACACAATGTCGTAACAACAATAAAAAAAAAAACTTAAAACCATAGAATTAAAAGAAAAGTTTGTAGAAAGCAACAAAAAAGAGAAAAATGTCTGAAAATGTAAATCGCTATATTTTACAAAAAGTTAACAAAAGAGGAAAGTGTCAACACTGTTACAAGGGAAACAGTCAGGAATCATGATAGGAAAGAAGCACAAAAAATTGCTTAGAAAGTGTGGACTCATTATTCGGTGTTTTGCAATGACTATTATTTTAAATTACATTAAGATACGATAGTAATTTTGTAAAACACTTGTTCACTTTCTTGTTTTGCAATTTAATAAAATCCTTACAAAAAATAATAGCACATTTTAATAAAATCCTTCCAAAAAAATAATTGGCTATGTTTAAAATTTTAGTCTGGGACGCCCAACGATTTCCATATAAAATCTAAAGGTGTGCACCTTCAGAGTCACACAGTACGATTGCTGTAATTGCGTACTGTGCACTAAATAGATTCATGCTTCAGTTAATGGCAAATATTGCTGTGCGCGTATATGGTGCCAAAACACGTATTGACAATTGACATTCAAATCAGCCTGGCAGTCAACCTGTTAAGCTAAATTTCTTTAGAGATTAAAGTTCTGATTAATATAATCTTTAAATATTTAGTTGCGCGCGTGTATTCCTAGGTTAGCTATGTTTTAATTTTTCATTGATTTACCATTAACAGATATATGAAATAGGTATTGATTAATTTTTGTTAATATTTATGGCATTTTGATAAAATTATTTCTTGACAATAGATATGGTATCTATAAATATGATCAAATATCGACCGAATTATACGCTGGAATTGGACAATATAGAATTATATTTGCATTTTCTTTAAAAAAACTAAAGATAATGATTTTGTTTCAACATAAATAGGAGCATTTATAAGAAGTATGCAATATAATGCTTTTTATGAATATATTGTACAATTTTAGCAAAGATCTGTGATTCCAATGAATAAATTATTGACTCAGATTGACACAGACAGCTTTTCATAAAGAACTTGCCGTATTGTAAAAAGAATGTCAACGGTAATAGGATTCTAGCTACAAGAATTTATAAAATCTCCGGAATATTAACACGAAATTCTAAAGAAATTTTTTTCTTTATAGTTGTTACAGTCATTTATTATTTATACGCCTATTAACAATTGAAATTGGGAAATATATTTACACAAATATATATACAAATATTCACTAAATATTAATTTCTATAAATTGCAAATAGATAATTACACAGACTTACATATATCATATGATTATGCTACTGTCGGATTTGTGACAAATTAAATTACTGGCAATTACCAAATTTATGAATATTTACTGTAATTTTATAATATAAACTCACTACATAAATTTAAATCTAATTTTTACCTAACATTAAACACAACTATGTTATACATTTACACTGTCAATTGATATTGATAGTTATAATTTTCCAACTGGGATTGGAATATGTATTTCTAAAAATTATAATAAACGTCATCGGAGTTCCTATATGCTATGATTAAAGTTTCATATAATATCAAAATGGTTATTGTTCAATAACAGTTCTACATGGTATACTTGATGAATAAACAGCTACATTAAAATAGGAAATTATAAACAAATATTCTATGAAATGAAATAATAGTAATAATAATAATATATGCCTCTCCATCCCCAATAGCTTAACATTAACCCATTAACTTCCAAATTTTTATTATCGACATTTTTTGTAAATTTAAATTAAAAATAGGATTATATTAAAGGTAATAGGTCAATTTATTCGTTGGCAAATAAATATACGCCATTTTCAAAAAAAAAATTTAAAGTCCCATTTGAGACCCATGGCACTTGCCGTTAAAAAAATTTAAAAAAAACTGAACCAACATTTCAAACTAAAGAAAAATATTTATAATTTATGCCAATTAGGAAAACATTCCATATGCAGTCCAGTTCCATTTTTTACACTGTTTGCGAACGTTTGTGTCACATATGGCACATTTTCTTTGTTTTCCATCAATCGTTCGCTCCAAAACATGTCCAATGGGATCAAATCTAACATCGTCAGGCACGCGGCTTTTCCTCACCTTACTAGAACTTGGTCTTCCGGCAAATTTAGGATCGGATAATGATTCTTTCTTCAGATAAGTTCTGGCAATAATGCGTCTAAAATCTAATAATGGGATGCTTCCATTTACTGCAGTATAAAGAGCGTGGACGTTAACAACCGCAACGTCAATGGTATTTGTGAAAAGAGGGAAATACCATTTCTTACCTCTAAATTTGATTCGATACTTTTGCACATTTCAGTCTAACTTGTCGACCCCTCCCATATGTTTATTGTATTGTCCGACAATGTTTGGTCTATCGACATGGCATTCTTTTTTTTCTTTCTTACAATATCTTTTCACTTTTTTTATAGGTTTCAATCCTAAGTAATTCGATAGCATTTTAACACAACTATTGTCATTCCAAATCAACGCAAATATTTTATTTTTTTCATTATAACGATAATCATATGCCCCGCGTTCCTCTCTTTTTATGATATTATCAGATTTCAAAGGACACTTGTTCATTCTATTATAGCGTACTGTTCCAGCCGCCTTTATATTTAGTTCTCTCAACTTCAACAATAAATCAAAACTGGTGAAAAAGTTATCGAAAAATATTTCATATTCTGACGGATATTGCAAAAAAAAAGGTCATCTTCATTATCACAGAAGCTCCAACACCACTTAAAAGTTGTACTTCTTGGCTCTTTCCTTCATAAATATCCATATGAAAACAATAGCCAGATTTAGAGCAGCACATAGCCCATTGTTTGAATCCAAATTTTATTGGTTTTCTCCTAATAAACTGTTTCAGGTAATGGTGGCCATAGTAACGCACCATTTGCTCATCTATTGAAAGCTTTTGTGCAAATATACCGAACTTTTTGAAATTTGTGTTCAATTTGTTTATCAAAGGACGGATTTTAAATAGTTTGTCTTGTTTATCGCTGGTGGAAATCAGACTATTGTCGTTAAAATGCAGTTTTTTTTAATTTCCAAAAACCTGTGCTTAGGCATGCAGTTTCTAACGCATGTAAGATTTATATCTTCATCCTCCGACCAATATAACTGCTCTTGGGGCAACGAATGGTACCCTGATAGCAAAAATATTCCAATAAACTTTTTAAGACAATTTGTGGAAAGTTCAAAGTTATGTCTGTTGTTTTGTCTAGCGTAATTTACACTTTGGATGGCTATATGGTTTAGTAAATCTTAGTCGAAAAGTTCTTCAAATATCTGAACCAGTGATTTACCTTTCAAGTTTTGAATAATCTGTGATTTCAATTCAGATACATTGTCGCTTTCAAATGATGAATTAGTCAAATTTATGTCCTGCTTTTTCCACTCACTTTTTGGCAAGAATTTGCTTTTTGATTTTACTATAGATGCTAGATTTTGATCAACATTCAGAGCGCTGGAATGGATTTCTAGTTGTCCAGGAACGTCTTGTGGAACAGTTTTTGGCAAGAATTTACCATTTGATTTTACTGTAGATGCTTGATCTTGATCATCATTCAGAGCGCTGGAATGGATTTCTAGTCGTCCAGGAACGTCTTGTGGAACAGTGTCTTCTAAAATATTATCGTTAAATTCTTCGCAATCTGATATAACATCGATATTATCGGGCGGCAGTTCGACTATATCAATGACTTCTTGTTCCAGATCAGCAAAATATTCATCATCTTCCAATATTTCTTCAAGTTCTGCAATAGTAAGAAATTTTCTAGAACTCGTACTGAATTGGAAAAAAAAACAGCAACTGTGAATAAAACTAACATAACGCTCTCCATATGATTTTTTTACATAGTAAATTCCATGATCCCGAAACGGGGATCAAGGTGTTTTGGACTATATTTTTTATAATAAATATTATATTTGCTCACCTGTTATTCTAATGTCAACTAAAGGAATGTATTATTATTTGAATTAACAAAACTGGCACAAAATTAATCAAATAAGCACAAAAAATATTATTAGAAATAATGTAAATATTCGACCATCAACTTTTGTGTATAGGTTATAAAATAACATGCTTACAGGGTTACCAACACTAAAATATAAAATTTTTCTAGAAAGTACAGAGTATTCATGTTCAGTTAGTATACATTACACTAAAGATAATAACATTTTAAAATATGTTAAAAAATAAAATTCGCGAATCCCCATTTGGAGATCAGGGAAGCTAATGGGTAAATTACAGAGAACGCTAGCAAGCCATGAGTTCGTATAAAGATTATTATTATTATTATTTTTATTATTATTATTATTATTATGAGTCACCGATGATCTCACACGTCGAGAACTGTCTAGAAAATGTAAGTGCAGACGAATCGCGGCATCGAACAACACAAGAAAAATCTAGGCGAAAATCGAATATGCTAGAAGTTTTCCCGTTAATATAAATAGCAGTCGAGAGGGATTTATGCCATTCCATACCAAATCATTGCCGAGTGAACTTACATAAATATAAATACATAAATGTTCTTATTGTTAGTAATTAGTTTTTAAATTGTTATTCGTTTTTATTATTATTATAGTGTGTGTCTAAATTACCGTGAGTTTTATTTGAGAACCAAGGACCCGAATAGACAAATTTTACATTATTATTATTAGTTCGGAGTTCGGAGTTCGGATTTTATGTAAAAACATTTTTTTATTATTAGGAAAATCACCCCAATATTGTGAATATATCCATTCTACACTGAAATAATGCGATTAACAGTACAAAAAAATTACATATTTTGAACAAAATTAAACTTTAGTTCATATTTTTACTTTATGTGAATATTTTTTACATTTTCAAAATAAAATCGCATATTTTTGATGAAACGACCGATGTTCGTGGTTGCTATATTGCAAATTTATTAGTTGATACTCTTAACCAAAATATTTTGCCAAAATTTTTTTAATCAGTACGAAAGAGTTAGAGAAAATCAATAGCGCAGAAATTGTTCGCTTTGTTAATGAGTTTGATGACTTTTTTGCTCCAGATATTCTGCCGACTGACAAAATTCTTCTTTTCGTCACAAATGCGGCAGCGTATATGACTAAAGCAGGCGCAAAATTAAAATAAAAAAAAAATTAATCCTCGTGACTTGTCTAGCACATGGAATAAATAGAGTTTGCCAGAAAATTAGAGGTCAATATCCTTTAGTTAATTTTTTAATTTTGAACGTTAAAAAAATATTTAATCAATCACCTCTGCGAGTCCAAGTATACGAAGGTCACCTTTTATATTTTTACAAAATCGGGGTAGTAAACAAATTTTTGGGAATAAACTATTTTATTGTTTTTCAAAATATTCGCCTTTATGGTCTATACACTTTTGCATGCGTACGAACCAGTTCTCAAAACATTTTTTCCACTCTGAATGTTGTATATGAGAAACATAGTTTTCAAAGGCTTCGACTGCTTCTTGAGGTATTGAAAACCGCTGTCCACGCATTTTTTGCTTCACAGTTGGGAACAAAAAGAAATCATTCGGCGACAAATCAGATGAATATGGATAATAAGACATTATTTTAATACTTTCCTCCTTCAAATAGTCAACTGTTAGACGTGCTGGAACTCGCATTATCGTGATGAAGAATGATGCGACGTTTTCGATTGTTCTTCCTGATTTCGTGTATAAATTTGGAAAATAAATTACTGTATACCATTCAGCGTTAACAGCTACGATATGGCCTGTACAGCTGAAGAAACCAACGATCATTTCCTTGGAAGTGCTCCTTGTACGAACAACTTTTGTGGGGTTTGGTCGTCTTGGAACACCCATACAGTGGATTGTTGCTTGGTTTCCGGCTCATACGCATATATTCATATTTCGTCGCCTCTGACGATGTTGTATACGGATTTTGCGGTTCCTAGGTCCAATTTTTTGGCTCATTTCCTTACACCAATTTACACGAGCTGCTTTCTGTGCTTCGATCAAGTTATGTGGGATCCATCTGGAATATATTATTTTTACAAATAAATGTTCATGTAAAATCATATGAATTGCAGTATTGCATTGTTGTAAATCACATGTCGATCGTGTTCTATCATTTTCCACACAGCATTGATGTTTTTTGGAATCACAACAGTTTTTGGTCGACCTTTACGTGATTCATTACTCACTGAGGCACGATCATGACGAAATTCTGCAAACTAAAATAAACTGTCTTCTTTGATGGTGCTTCATTACCAAAAGTTTTTATGGACTTAGGTCTTTTTTATAATCGTAAAAAGTCATCCAACGAAAACCGTCACGAGTAATCTCCATTATTTTACAAACTCACTGTCTTAAAACTGTTACTGTCAACAAACTACTGATTCAATATCTAAGCTATTGCGGATTTCTCATTGACAAATGTCAAACTTTAAGAATATACTGATTACATATAACGGGTGTTCAGAAACATTCGAAGTCAAGTGGGCTCTGAACAAAAAATCGTATATCTTTACTTAAGTATCTGATACTAATTTGATAACCTATAAAATTTTATTAAGTAAATGTATCAATCTATCTCAGACATGACTTCATATTTTCAAGGACTACCTTGACTTCGAATGTTTCTGAACACCCGTTATTAAAAGCACCATCTAGAGGTCGATTGTAAACATAAAAAGGTGTCCCTCGTATAAAGAAAAACTAGCGAATGTTCCTCTACCTCCTCAACCGATAATTATCCGATGAGGAACGTAGTTAGACGCAGCCATATTCCACGCAAATAACTCTCGTTCCTCTCCTACCTTTGCTTTACCTTTTTCTATGACCAACTTGTTGCAGAGCTGAGGTGTATTATGAAGACATTCTCTTCAATGCCATAGCATAAAAAACAAAAAGAATAAGAATAAATCTTTTTTTTAATTGTTTTCATGTATTACATATTGCTATGGATTTTTTCTATAATAATATTTAAAAATAATTTAAAATAATTGTACAATTATTGTGAGATAAAGTGTATATTCAATATGTTATTTAAATGTAAATTTAACGAGAGAAAAACTTGCTTTTTCCGATGTCGATCTCTTGTGATCTCAAAATAATTGTACAATTATTGTGAGATAAAGTGTATATTCAAGATGTTATTTAAATGTAAATTTAACGAGAGAAAAACTTGTTTTTTCCGATGTCAATCTCATGTGTTCGAGAGGCCCAGGTAAATTCAGGGAGACAGATTTAATAGCTCGTACTAGAAGGTAGCTTGGTGTGATATAATTAATTATATTGAATTAAATCGGTTAATTGTTTGATAAGTGTTTTTATTGATGTATTAGAGAGTTGTAAAGTTAAATTCTCGTTAGCTAATTGTTGATTAATAATATAAGCACCTTCTTTGTCTCCAGTATTTTAGTAAGTAGATATTTTTTTATGAATTCATAAATATCACAATTATATTTCTATTGTATTGAGGTTTATACAGGTAATTAAGAGATTTAATTTAAGAATATAGATAATACAGTTTATTATTAAAATTTCTATATTAATATTATAATTGAAAAGTTTGTCCGTTTGGATTCAAGGTTTTTTTCTGCGTGTTGTTTGCGCATGCGTAATTTTGATCGTGTATCAGTATCTTATTATACAGTGTTTTTCTGGGGAGAAATTAAAAGTAAACTTGATTATTTTTAGATAAGTTTGATCGGAGTCATTAAGAGGAAGTTTTTTCATTCACTCAGCTGTCAATATTACAGTGAATATTTTTACCTCATGTATTTTTGTGGAATACAGAATCTTTATACTTTATAAAGTTGTTTTTTTTTCTTTTTTTGATTTTTGTATTAAATATTCAGTTTAAATTTTTATCCTGCTTTTGTTTTATTTGCCATATCTATATTACTGTTCAAGCTCAATATATAAAATATGTAAATAAAATATTGTGAACAATTCACTGGCGCCAGACTTATTTTAGAAATAACACGACTTTCCGAATTGGAACCCGAGAAGATAGAAGTCTCATTTTTGAAAATTCTCCGGCTGAGGAACCTAGTTGGGAAAACTAGTTGTCGATGGTGACGCAATACATTCACAAACCACTATTCATAGCAATATGTATATGTATTTCTTTATGTTTATTTTTAGATATAATTATCTTTTCATTTTATGTTCTTTACACATATGTATGTGCATTCTTTAGTTTGCCCTGTAATTGGTTGATAACCGTTGGACAATAAAGTTGGAAGTAAATATTGGAAATAAATATTATTATTGGAAATTATTATTGGAAATAAATATTATTATTATTAGATATTGCTTTTCAAATGCATTTGTTTGTTATAACAAACTAACAATTGTGCTTTTGTATAACTGTCTTCGCAATATAAATCGTTTAATTCCAAAAATCGTGCTATTTCTGATTTTGTGCTGCTCAATCAGTTATATTTTACTGGCCTGTCGTGAATGATATGAAGCGTTGTCCATAACAATAACACTCCTCGTGGCAAGATAGGCAATAATTTCTTCTGGAACTACTCTTGAAATAATTCTGATGCGATGTCTTCGTGGTAGTCAAGATGAGATGATTTGAATTCAGAAAATGGATGTGTGAAATGTTATTATGAGCAAAAATATCAAATGATCTCATGACCACGAAACATGCCATCAGAATTATTTGAAAAGTGGTTCCAGAAGAAAATATTGCCTGTCTTTTGCCCACGATGAATGTTATTGTTATAGACAACGTTCCATTGAGCAGCACAAAACCAGAAATAGCACGATTTTTGGAATTAATGTTTTATATTACTAAAATAGTTATACAAAAGCTCAATTGTTAGAAGTATTACATAGGAAGACATTTGGAAAGCAATATCATGTGGATAATATGGCTACCAGCGTGGGACACACAGTTTTGCGATTACCGCCGTATTATTGTATATTTAATTCTAATTCGTTCGTTGCAATAACGATAATCCAAAATTTAACGAAAATACGTTGGCTCTTAGTCGGGAAGCCGCTCGGAATATGACACTAGAACACTGGAGACAATGTATTCGGCATACAGCTAGTATAGAAAATTAATACTACCAAAATACATGCATTACTAATCAAGAATTTATAATTCATTTAAGTGATACTGATGAAATGATTTGAGGATTCCGGAGAAGATTAAAGCATATCTATATGAATTATTACTTCGGTATTGATTTCCTACCAATAAAACAATATCTATTTATATTGACTATATAATGTTTTTTTAAATTTTTTATATACTTTTTATCTAAATTTATTTAATTAATTATAATTATTATATGAACACATTATTACATAAAATAGAATCTATCCAGTTCCTAATTTATGAAATAAACGTAAGAAATACTTGTTGTTAGTCATACAGAATAAAAACTATTTAATACTCCTCTGGTTTTCATGCCGATATTATCAGCGTTCCTATTTGCCTAGACGATTGATTCCCAAAGTGGTCCAGGTGGACCCCAGGGGTCCACGGGAGACTCGACGGGGGTCTACGTTGGCGTGACAAAAAAATGGGGGTTCACAATTCGTAAGCGGGGGTCCACGAAAATTTATTTGGTTTCGATAGTGAAGAATTAAAATGTTGGCTTGAGTTCACCTATCAATGTAGGCAGATAATATTTTAAGAAGCTTAGCGACTGTTACTTGTAAAAACTTGCATATTCCATAGTCAGTACAAGTGTCGAGACTTGCAAAGCGCTGCCGCTGCCGCCGTCCGCAATGCTTGTTCAGACGTGCAAAGGGACGAAGTACGACTTGTAGTGTATGTGCTTGCAATCTTGCATGAACTTGTTTGATTCTTCACCAATATAAATACGAATGCCACGGATAAACGTTACTCATTTGTTTCCCGAATTTCGAAAAGAAAAGTAAAGTAAAGTGAATCGATGTTAGTGTTTGCCACTATCGGAAAAGTAAGTACTTACCTGCCTATTTGTTATACATACTTTTATTTTATTTATTATTTATCTATTTATTTTACAATTTATTGTACGTAACGTACGTTAACGTAAGTAAACAAAAAATGGACAAATTACAAAAAAATACGTAGGTACAAAAGGTGAGGCTTATTCCTAAAAGAAATCTCCTCCAACCCACCTGCGATAGGAGATATATTTATGTTGTAATAAGTATATTTGTAATGATTGCGTGTAGTAGGTACGTATTAAAAATTAAATACTGAAAAGAGCCATTATTAGATACTTCCATAAAAGAACAGAAAGCCGAGAAAGGTTGAACTTCTTGTCCCTACTTTATTAGTAATTTTTTTATTACCCGACTGTGTGGTGGTTCACTAATAATTAAATATATTTTCATAAATTGTACGTGTCTTTATATATACTACATACTCGTAACGTGCATCAAAGTAATAAATAAATAAATCGCGAAGTTGATATCAAAATATTATTTACAAGTATTTTCTATCGAATTTACAGAAATATATCAAAATATAGTTAATGAAAAAATGTTTTACATTACATTAAAATCGGTTCAGCCGTTTTCATAAAACTCAATTATTGATCTTAGCGATTTATTGCTTTTAATAATTAGAATGAGTTTGCCGCCGGTACTTTGTTTATTTCATTGCAATAATCAATTAATCCTGTTAAAATAGCCATATCCTGTTAAGTAAGCCCGCCTTAAGATTAATACAACAAAGTTTTTTTTTTATTTACAGGTAGGTAACTGATACGAAACATGGCTGAATCTAAGAAAAAATGTCGACAGTACAGTGTTGATTATTTAAAATTTGGTTTTCTTCCATCAAAGGCAGACAAGCGATTGCCCATATGCCTTTTATGCAACAAAGTTTTGAGCAATGACTATGAAACCATCGAAGCTCGAAGATCATCTAAGAAGCTGTCATCCTGATGTAATAGGTAAATATTTGAAATATTTTCAAACATTGAAGGAAAAATATGAAGAGAGACCCACCGTGCACAATATGTTCGCTTCAACGTCGGAAAGTAACGATGATGGCTTGCGGGCATCTTACAATATCTCATTACTTATAGCGAAATCTGGAAAATCGCACACCATTGGAGAACAGTTAATTTTACCCGCTGTTGAAGAGGTTTTAAAAACTGTTCTGCACAAATCTCCATTTGACATACTCAAAAGAATTCCTTTGAGTAACAACACTGTACAAAGACGTATTGATGAAATGAGCTCTGATATTGAAAGTTTCTTGTGTAATTATCTGCAAACAACTCATTTTTCTATTCAACTGGACGAGTCAACTATACCTGGAAATGAAGCATTATTATTGGCATATGTTCGATTTGTTATGGACGAAGAAATTCATGAAGAGCTACTATTCGCGAAAACTTTGGAAATGGACACTAAAGGTGAATCAATATTTAATGTCCTGAGTGATTTTTTTAAGGAAAAATCGATTCCATTCACAAACGTTATTTCGGTGGCAACAGATGGAGCTCCTGCCATGGCCGGGCGATGTCGTGGGTTTATAAGCCATCTTAAAAAAATTATAACACAGGTAACTGCAATTCACTGTGTCATCTACCGACAACACCTAGTAGCGAAAAATTTGAGTGTTCAATTACACCAATCGCTTCAATTTGTGATTAATGCAGTTAACAAAATAAGAAGCAATGCATTGAATACGCGTTTATTTGCACAATTGTGCGATGAAAATGATGAAAACTTCCAACGATTGCTCTTACATACTGAAGTACGCTGGTTGTCGAAAGGTGCATGTTTAACAAGATTTTTATCACTTTTTGAATCAGTTTTAGAGTTTCTGGAAAGTAAAGATCCAGATTTAAAAGAAAACCTGATCAATTTGAAAGCAGACATCGCGTATTTGACAGATTTGTTCAAACAATCTAATGACATTAACTTACAATTACAAGGGGACAGCCTCAATTTAATAAAAACAAAGGGTGTAATTTCCGCTTTTCTTGGAAAATTGAAATTTATGAAGCAAAATATTAGTCGGCGCGAATTTTCCCAGTTTTCAAACTTGTCACAGGTAGAATACCTTGATGAGGATATTCACACATACGTTCAACATTTAATTGCCCTGCATGATGACTTTAAAATCAGAATTGATGATATTCTGACGATGGAAATACCACCATGGATCATAAATCCACTTGATGAAACGGAAGTGGAGAATGTGATATTACAAGAGGAGCTCCTCGAGCTTAGCACTAATGAGGAATTGAAGGTGAAATTTAAAAGAGGGTATCAACATTTTGGCTGCAGGCAGAAATACCCGAAAAATATCCTGGACTGTGGGGAATTGCGAGAAAGCTTTTGATAGCGTTTCCCTCGTCATTTCTTGTCGAGAAAAGTTTTAGTGTCGTTACAAACCTTTTAACAAAAAAAAGGAGCAGATTGAATATCACAGAACGGGGAGATTTGCGGTTATTCCTAACAAAACTGAAGCCAAATATTGATAATTTGCTGTCAATCCATCAAGTACATCCCTCCCACTAAAATTATGACTATTTTGTGATTGTCATTGTAGAAGTTACGTTACGTTATTAATATTTAATTTTAATTATATTACGACTGGTATCATATTACAATGTAATATGATAACAATAATAATTAATAATGTAATAATTACATATTTGAATAAATACAACACAAGGAAATATACTATTTTTCTTTTTATTTTTTTCTAAATAAAATATGTGAGAATTGATTGGTTTCTTGTGCTGTGAGTAGATGTCAAAGGAGTAAAGTTGGATGGAATCACTTTTTTGATTGGCTAACTTTACTTTTTTGACATCCACTCACAGCACAATCAATATTAATTAACCAATAACTCAGCCGCAACGCAAATTTACATAGTTAGATCTAATCTTCACATTTTTTGTCGAGTTTTGGGAATATGGTAGAAATGTAGCTGCAGGGGGTCCACCGGAACCAGCAAAACTTTCAAAATGGTTTATGAGACAAAAAAGTTTGGGAGCCTCTGGCCTAGACCTTCACCACATGGTGCCTTATTAAAGTATTTACACGGCGCACAGTTATTTTCTTAGATTGCGAAAAATACTGTATACATTTTTAGTAGCGCAATAAATTTATGCTATTTTAATATTAATACATATACATATATTAAATTAAATGAAACCTTTTTTTTCATTATTTTTCCCTGTCTCTAAATAACGTAGACCTCAATTTACCGGACACTTTAGTATTTCCCGTGGGTGTCCGTTATTGAGAGGTTTCAGTGTAATAGAATTACTGAATTAAAAGTTACGTCAATTACTAAACTTACGATCTCGGGTACTATACATTACATTGTTACCTTATAAGAATATTGCATATGCCTGCCATATAACGTTCCCGTTCATAACTGTATTTCATCACATACATACACAGGGGTGGCAAATGGAGCAATGAAAGTTATTGGAGAAATTTGCCTTTCGAATGGCCCCGGGGATTTTATAAATTTACAACTGTTTGTTATTAGTAAAATTGTATTCTCCCTTCGCGGACCGGGGTGATGGAACGGTGGAAAGGTTCAGTACGATTGTAAGTAGGTTGGTAGGTAGAGGCAGGTATATTGTTCGCGTCCCGTATAAATAGCATACGTTTGGGAATTTCGGTTCAACACAAGTACTTTGCGGTTTCAAGCCGCCCCTGTTATAAACAATGATACATTCTCCAGTATACATGTTAATTGAATAGCTAATACTGGAAAGCGTCTATTTTCACTCACACAGGGCTCCTAGCGTTTAGTTGGCGACATGAACACGATACTAAACAGCAGTCTCGTGCATTTTGTTCCATAGCTGTTTTCGTATTTTGGAAAGCGTTTATAAATATTAGATTAGATTCTGTAGTAATGGAATATATTCCAAATTAAATTATTGTATATTGTATTTTATTTGCTAGACAACTCATAGTTATTGTGTAATAGCGGTTGTATGTATGAAGTTTACTTAAGTAGAACGTCTACAGAGTATACAACTGATAAAATATAATAACTGAGACCTTACTAGGAGAAAGAATTCAAAAAAGGTATAAAGCCCCTTACCACAATTAATAATCGTATCCTAAATACGTATTTCGACAACTAACGTGTCATCATCAGTAGGTAAAACCACTAATCAAGGTGCCGCATATAGGGCACATTAAAGCTAACACATATAATCGCGCAACAACTTTACCCGGCGATAACGTATACACTGACTTTAAAATAAATACACAGACTAAAAATTACAACTTACCTCTCTTAAGAATAGAGAATCACAATGCGTTTATTGTCAATTCTCACGCCCTAAATCTTGTCTACCTGATTTCTAAGAATCAAAAAAGACAACTGTATGGGATCGGACCGTTGTCCGAGTTTAAACGTATTACATTTGTTTTTAACGATATGGATGCTTTCGTATGTGTCGAGATCTCTGCGGTTGTTAATGGCTTTGACAAGTTTTAACCCTTTAACCGATACGTTGTATCTGTGTCTACTGCATGATTTCCCACGTTCGTTTTTTCTGGTCTATTAAATTTAATATGTGTTCTTTAAAACGGGTTATTATTGAGCCGAATAGACTCGGAGGTCCATGAATAGGTGATTAAAGACCAGTACATTCCTTAATCTTGATTAAAGAACAGAAGATTCCTTAATGCTTTATTTAACAAAAATTATAGTATATATATAATTCTATTTACAATTTAATTCCAACAGTTCTAAACATTTTAATTTTATATACAATACTTAAGCGTAATTGAATATCGAGGACATTTAATATTTGTTGTGGTATCGCTGATGTAACCTACTTTAATTACGGTATTTATACAGATGCTTATAATGCATTTTGATGACCTCACAATTCTTGCACTTCATTATATTTATGCGAGGACGATTTTGAATACTGAACTGGTTTATTTTAAATAACGTGTGTTCATTTGAAAAGTCAATCTAGGTTACTTTGAAATTTTGATAGAATAAGACGCATATTTATTAGTATGTGTTTCTTGTTTCGTAAACGTAAATCCAAATGACATTTGATAATGTCAATCACATTTGTTATTTATTTGTATGTATGAAACTGTCAAAATATACGACTTCGTAGGTTAAGTAGTAAATTTTAATTTACGACATACTTCAAAATGTTCTCAGTAAATCACATGCTACTAGATGGACTTTTCAAATGAACAACCGTTACCTGACCTATGATTGTTTCTGTATCAGCAGTTTGCTGAACTGGTTTAGATTAAATACCTGACTTGTATGTGTGAATTATTTGATTGCTAAATATAATACGTAACTATCTTATTCAGATTAATAATACTAATTATAATATGTAATTATCTTAATTAGATTAATAATAGTAATTATAATACGTAACGTATAAGGTGTGAAATGAGGTTTTGCAAAATCGTTTCGTTACTTTATTAAATTTTGTACTTTCCCCCGTTTTAAAATTTCCTGTGTTAAATTTGTTGGTTCTGTGAAATGGGGTTTGCCAAATTGTTCTGTCACATTATTAATTTTGTACTTTCCACGAATTTAGATACAGTTTAGGTTGACATATAACAATTAAGACAATAGTTTGAAGTAATCCAATATTGTTGTCTTCGATATATAGTATGTAACATTAGTTTATTGTTATATTTGAAGAAGCTACTGTGTAGCGATACAGCTGTCATATATATTTTTTAAATATTGTGTAAATCTACAAACATCATTTGTGAGTTTTATTTTTATTTTAATCATAGAACGTTTAATTTCTACACTTGGCGATCAAGCGCCATCAAGGATAACGATATATCGCTGAATTCAAGAAGTGTGGTCGTACTTCGCTTTAGGATCAAGCAAGAGAAATGAGTCCTGCAACATCTGTTGTTGCGGAAATGATCAATTCTGTACGTCGAATGATGGACGATCCTCACTGAATCGTTAAATTATATATCTTTTAGGTTGGTGTGAAAGCTTCGATCCCAGACAGCAGCTCAGAAAAGTAAGCCAGTGCAATGGGTGCTGTTTGCAAGATTTCCTCATTCGCGCCCCATGAAATGCAGACAAGTTTACGTAATATATTATTCCGGGTCTTCACCTTCGACTATACCTTTCCAACTTCAAATTGAGAATTATCAACTTCAAATTGAGAATTACCCACTTCAAATTGAGAATAATCAACTTCAAATTGAGAATAACCAACTTCAAATTGAGAATAATCAACTTCAAATTGAGAATAACCAACTTCAAATTGAGAATAATCAATTTCAAATTGAGAATTAATAAGTTTGCAGCACGCGTTGATGTAACAAAACAATACCAAACATAAGTGTTACTGAGTATCATTTAGTGTCAGTGATAAGACATTTACTGACATTTACCATGCCCTACATTAAAAAACGCGAGGCTGACAAAGTGAAACAGCAAATTTGCGCTGTATATAACTGTCAAGGTGACTAGAGAAGACTTGCGATTAGATGGGGCGTTAAAAAATCGACTGCCTACCGATAGGTAAAAAATCAAGCAAATGAAGAAAAGTCACGTTGGGGACAAAAATTTGTGATAATCACGGAGAAGCATCGTCGATTTATCGTTCCATACATTGAAGAAAATACAAAATTATTATTAAAAGAACTTAAATTAAAAATGAAAGTGCTACATCAAATAATAGTATCTAAAGAAACATTTTGAAAACATTTGGACAAACTGTTGTTCACATTGAAAGACATATGAAAAGAACATGAAATAATAAATAGTAACGAAAATTAGATGAAACGCCGTGAGTATATTCAACAATAAGACAAGGTCAATTATTCGATCTTTAAGAGATCCAAAAATAAAAAGCACCACATGCAACTGGGTTCATAACATGCTGCGTAGCAGAGTAGTTCATGCCCAAATGCAAAACAAAACGATCTCCATGAGGACAACAAAAGGGTGTCCTCAAGGAGGCGTATTGTCACCACTACTATGGAGTCTAGTAGTGGATAATCTCCTCAGGACATTAAATGACCAGGGAATATGGACGCAGGGGTTCGCCGATGACATTGTCATAGTGTCCCAGGGGAGATTCCCGGGGACAGTGGCGAGCATCATGCGAAATGCTCTGCGAATTGTAGAAAGATAGTGCCTTGAGGAGGGATTAACTGTCAATCCTCAAAATGCCAAGTTGGTAGCTTTTACCAACATGAGAAAACTAAATGATCTTGGCAGCGTAAAGCTGTTTGGACAAGAGTTAGAAGTAACCAATGAAGTGAAGTATCTAGGCATAACACTTGAAGCGAAACTGAATTGGAGCAGACACCTAGCCAAAGTGGCAGACAGGGCGGCGCAGCTCTTCTGGAGATGCAGAAGAGCTGGTGGCAAGACCTGGGGACTAAAACCAAATGTGGTACACTGGTTGTACACAGCAGTAATAAGACCAACGATTACCTATGGGGCAGTTGTCTGGTGGAGGAGGACGGAGCGGACATCGTCGGTGGGGCTCCTCACGACTCTCCAGCGACAGGCCCTGTTGGGAATCGCGGGAGCTATGAACAGCACGGGAACCGCTTCCATGGAGGCCATCGTGGGTCTCCCTCCGCTGGAACTATTTATAAGGGCGGAGGCAATGGCTGCGATACTGAGGCTGAAGGCCAATGACGTATGGTGTCCTAATAAGGTTCTAGGGAGCCATACAGATATCACAGGAACTATACTGGAAGAGCCGATATTTCAAATGCCGGCGGACAGTATGGCACCTGAAATTATGTTTACAGCTAAGCTGAACATACTTATACCGACCAGGGAACAGGCAAAAAGTCGCTCGATCGATTGTGGTGCCGGCACCTGGTACACTGATGGATCACAATCTAGTCAGGGGGCAGGTGCAGGCATATGCGGAATGTGCCCTAGAAGGAAGATATCGATATGTCTGGGGAAATATACTACGGTTTTCCAGGTCGAATTGTTAGCAGTCGCAGCCTGCGCCGATGAAATTCGGGAAGCCGGCTGCGCAACAAAAAAATTAACATAATGACTGATAGTCAGGCGGCTATTAAAGCCATTATGAACCCATCTACCAGGTCTAAGCCGGTGAAATATTGTGAACAGGTCTTCAATAACCTGGCACAAGACAATACAGTGTCGTTGATATGGGTGCCAGGACATGAGGGAATTAAAGGCAATGAGAGTCTAACGTTGTGCCCAGATATTTATGGTGGGGCTGTGGTTGATCTGACCACCACCAAATTCAACATTCAGCTCTCCGTTGGCTTCATTGTTATGCAAATGAAAGGTACATGATTCTGATTTTGAAGGGTTTGGTTGTAAGCGCCATCTCTTAATTTTCATTTAAAGCTTGCAGATCTTCAGCAAGTTTCTACAAGTCATTCTCTATTCTTTTAATAAACAAGGGACAAGATACGCCGCCCACATCTTCATCAATTTGAAGATCTTTTTATAGGTGTTTATGGCTTTGTTAGTCGTTGATAGAAATTGTTTGAATGAAAAGTTGGAAAGCATTCAGAATAATTATCAAATTTGGATAATAGATATTGTAATCACAACAATGTTAATTATTAGGTAGCTTTTGTGTCATAATTTTTCAAAATAAATACACACTTAATGTTCAGAGTTCCACTACAATGAGCAAAATTCAATAATTTCATTTCATAATTAAAAAGAAAAATATTTATTCATGTCCTGTTAACGAAAAACAAATTTAATATAATTCTGTAAGAATTGCTATTCTGTAAGCATTTCATTAATTGTAGATACTGCATCTACTCGTACCGAAGAGTCTCTATTTACAGTTTTACAACCCCTTAGTTTAGTTGGTGAAAAAAGTCACAGTTCTAAACGGCACTATTCTACTGGTGTATTTCTTTCCATTGCTGGGGTTGTCTCTCTACGAAATGTTGGCGTAGCTATGCTAGTCACGCTCTCTGTCATGTAGGGTCATCGGCGAAAGATTCTCGAGGATACCTCAATTTGTACGCAGCAACTGCGGTGCTCCATCCACCCTTTCCTGTTCACCTTAAATGTAATATTTCCGAGGGTCTCGTGGCAAATTGAATATTATATATCTTTATATTCAGGCACCGAGTACCAGTTGATCTTATTTTCTGTCAACCGGTGGCGGGTGTCATTCGAGGCGATGCCGTTACTGCTTTTGCTGCGCTCGACAATCCTTGTAAGTTACATTCTTACTTCTGCTGCAGTCATATTTTGACAGTGTCTTCTCTGGTGTTCGGTCGCCGTCGTCGTATTTGCTTAGTCAAAACTGTTTCCCGCTCGTAAATTTTTAAATTTCTTGAGTGACTCCCGCAATAAAATCGACGTTTCTTAGAATTGGATTCCTAATGATAAGATTTGTTCTTCTACTACATGAAAGGAAATTTGTTGCTTTTACCGCTCACTAAATATAAATTGCTACCATTACTTTAAAAAATTTGTGGTACTTTTTAGTTTTAATAACCTGATCAGAAAAAAATAATGTATTAAAATTTTAAGTATACAGGGTGTCCAGAAAGTCTCCTGACAAACGAAGACCGGAGTTTCCTCAGATAATTTTAAGACAATTAAACCTAAATTCAACTAGTCCGAAAATGCTTCCTAAAGGAGCTAGAGTTCTTTGAAGATGGCGCCTTGTATTTATTTTTTTTTAAATTCCTCCAGAACGCTTCTATTTAGAAAAACAAAAACTGGTATGCTTATTTATCCTCCAGAGATGAATCGATTCCATCAATTGCGAATTTCTAGTACCGGTCATAGGCGTCCGTTTTGGGTAGGTCAACGGTTATTTTAAGGCATAACTTTTTTGTCTTTAACTTTTAAGCATTTGTGACACTAGATTATTAAATTTTGAGGTATTCCAGTACTAAAAGTTACTCTTACTTTAAGTCGGTAGGATACACCGTTTTCTAGAAAAATCGATTTGTAAATTTTTCGTTTTTTCTTCATTAAAGTTCAATTTTTTATTTTTTGCAATAGTTAGCTCTGAACTGCCAACAGAAGTAAAACCTACGTTTTTCATTGTCAAATTGTTGTCAGTTCGCGAAGTTTATCTTTTCATTTTTTACTTTGTGTTATTCAAACGCAACGATTTCAATTTAAAAAAAAATGGTTTTTACTAATGAGGAATACGCCGATATGCATTTAGTTTGTGGCGAAATGAGGTGTAACGCTCGAGCGGCGCAACGTAGATACGCTGAAAAATTTCCCAATCGTCAGCATCCCACTCACTCAACATTTACAGCTCTTCATCATCGATTAAGAGAAACAGGTTCAGTGGTCCCAAAAATAATGAAACAGGGAGACATAATGATGTAACAGCAGAACATGAAGATGTTATTTTAATGGAAGTTGAGGAAAATCCAGAAATTAGCGTTCGAAGACTATCTGCCATGTACCCCACAATTTCAAAATCTTCCGTAGGAAATATCTTACACAAAGAAAATTTATATCCTTTTCATTTTACAAAGGTGCAAGCACTGCTAGAAGGAGATTTTCCTGCTCGTGTAGAATTCGCTAGATGGTTACAAAATCAGAAAAATCAAGATGAAGATTTCTTCAGGAACATTTTGTTTGGTGACGAAGCTACATTCTCAAAAAATGGAATTTTTAATGTACATAATGCACATTATTATTCGTACGTTGGTGACAATCCCCACGTTGTTCAAGAATTTAAGCATCAGCATAGGTTTAGCATAAACGTCTGGATAGGAGTAGTTGACGATTATCTACTTGGACCTGTGGAATTACCTGCTCGTTTAAATGGTGCTGATTACTTACATTTCCTGCAAAATATTTTACCTGATTTGTTAGATGAGGTGCGTTTAAATATTCGGCAAAACTTATGGTTTCTACAGGACGGCTGTCCGGCCCACTTTAGCAGGAATGTACGAGACTTTCTAGATAATAACTACGAAGACCATTGGAATGGAAGAGGCGGTCCAGTTGCTTGGCCAGCAAGGTCGCCGGATTTGAATCCTTGCGATTATTGTGTTTGGTGATACATAAAAGCATTTGTTTATTCCGTTCCGATACAAAATCGCGCACAACTCTGGCTAAGGATACAAGATGCTTGCAACGAATTTAGAAATAACTTTGGAATTTTTGCAAGAATTCGGCGTTCTCTAGGCAAAAGGGTAAACTTATGCATAGAGACTAATGGTCATCACATCGAGCAACTTTTGTAACAATCTACCTTTGATACTTTTTTTGTTAGTTTCGTTCCATTGAAATAAATAATTTGTTTTTAATTTATTAAATTAATTTTCATCCATGCCTTGATAGTCCAGGCCAACTTCGTCGCTAAAAATAAGTAGGTACAAAATAAATTGAACTTTAATGAAGAAAAAACGAAAAATTTACAAATCCATTTTTCTAGAAAACGGTCCTACCGACTTAAAGTAAGAGTACATTTTAGTACTGGAATACCTGAAAATTTAATAATCTAGTGTCACAAATGCTTAAAAGTTAAAGACAAAGAAGTTATGCCTTAAAAATAACCGTTGACCTACCCAAAACGGACGCCTATGAGCGGTACTAGAAATTCGCAATTGATGGAATCGATTCATCTCTGGAGGATAAATAAGCATACCAGTTTTTGTTTTTCTAAATAGAAGCGTTCTGGAGGAATTTTAAAAAAATAAATACAAGGCGCCATCTTCAAAGAACTCTAGCTCCCTTAGGAAGCATTTTCGGACTAGGTGAATTTGGGTTTAATTGTCTTAAAATTATCAGAGGAATCTCTGGTCTCCGTTTGTCAGGAAAGTTTCTGGACACCCTGTATACAAGTGTCCCGTATGGTTATGTTCAAATTTTAGGAGTGTAAAGTAGACTTCATTTCAAGTAACAAAAACGCAAAACTTGTATATCCATTTTTCTTTGATTCAAAGATACAGATCTATGAATGTGATTGTCAGATCATGAAACAAAATGTAATCCTAAAGTCAATACGAACTGATTTTATTTAAAAAAAGTTATACGTTTCAATAACAGGCCTGTGATTGTTAACGTCGCATAATAAAATGTTATCCTAAAATAAATAAACACGTGTTGTAGTTCATACAGTAATTTCTTGGAGATCTACAAAAAAGAGTACTGGAAATTGATTTATGATAAAGAATGTTCTTACTTATTTCGTAAGTGCTGAACCATGAATATCATACAATAAGCAAATGTTCAGATGACTGTTAACGTTGCATTTTTTAATAAAGGATTACATTACGTTTCAGTTCATACAACAGCTTATTAGTGAGTGGACATGTTCTCTTTATTCAAAATGCCTTACCGATTTTCTTCTCAAGAGTATGGGAACATGTATTTTCTGTAATGGTAGTGCACGTCAAGCAGTTATTGAATACCGACATCGGTTTCCCGGTAGGCGCCTTCCTCATTACAGAACGTTTCTGGAAGTACACAAACAATTTCGGGAATGCGGACTGCGTGATTATCTTTTCGACCGAGAGGTAAATTTCGCAGCAGATTTAGATGAAGAAGCAGTAGCTATTGTTACAAGGGATTCAACTATTCAGTGTACGTCGAATCGCTAGACAACTAGGAGTGCCAAGAACGACAGTTCGGAGAATTTTAAAACGTGAGGGCTTATCTACATATCACTATCGCAGGGAACACGGTTTGCTTGAGGCAGACTACTATGCTCGTCTAGTTTGTTCTACCTGGATATTAAGACAGTCACGGCTTCATTTTAATTTCTGCAGAACAGTCCTCTGGACATATGAATCTACGTTCACGAGAAGTGGTGTTTTAAATCTGAGAAACCTGCACAGGTGGTCACCAGAAAATCCCAAAGCTATACGCCCATCTAAATTTCAACATGAATTTTCTATTAACGTTTGGGCGTCCCTAATCGATGACTTGTTGATTGGTCCCGTCGTTCTTCCTGGTAGGTTAAATGCGGGCAATTAGCTTCAATTTCTTATTTACGAACTGCCAGGTCTTTTAGAGGATGTCCCACTGAATGTTCTATGAGACATGTGGTTTCACATGGATGGAGCACCACCACATTTCGGAATTGCAGTCCGAAATTGGGTTAACGTCAATTATCCAAGATGGATTAGTTGAGGTGGTCCTGTTGCATGGCCACCTAGATCACCCGATCTTAATCCCCTTGACTTTTATTTATGTGGGTACTTGAAAAATTTAGTCTATACGCAAGTTTCGAACACAAGAGAAGGGTTGTTGGATCGTAGTCACCTGGCTGCCGAGCAAATCTGACAAAACAAGTATGAAATTCGGATAAGTACTTCTTCTGTTAGCTTACGGGCACAAGCCTGCATTCAACAAGGAGGTGGACATTTCGAAAATATTATTAATTAACCTTTTTTAAATAAAATCAGTTTTTATTGACATTAGAATTACATTGTCTTCATGGCCTGACAATCACATTTATAGATCTGTAACTCTGAAACAAATAAAAATGGATATACAAGATTTACATTTTTGTTACTTGAAATGAAGTCTACTTTATACTCCTAAAATTTGAACATAACGATACGGGACACTTGTATATTACGTCACTTGTAGCTGCAACAAAAGTTGCCATTAGCGTTGATATTTTGAACTGTTCAAGGCATTTTATGTATTCGAAAAATAAAACAAAGTTTGATGTATAAAATAAGGTAAATAATAAACTTAAAAAGGATGTAAAAATAATGTAATTGCACACTTTAATATAACGAAAACTAAACTAAAAAAACTAAAAAATATCAAAAAGAAATAAAGGAAATAATGAAAAAATAACAACTTACAAAGAAGAACTTAATATAATGAATCCACATATACCCTCCTATATGGACAGTCAAAATTACACAAAAACAACATTCCCACGAGACCCATAGTATCATTTATTAATGCGCCAAATTAGAGACTATGAAAATACGGTACAGCACTATAGCGATAGATGGTGTGAGTTACGTCAATACTAAGTCACTCCGTCAAATGGTACCTTACTATAGACCGTCTCAACCTTATTATACAGTACAGGGCTTATAGGAATCGATTTCATGTTTGGCAAATTATATCTCAATATGTATATAGTTCTTCTTCCAGTTTATTATTTGACATCGTGTTTGACATTTATATGTTATCAAAACATAACCACAACCTTTGCAAGTGTTTTGTAAATGCTAAAATCCACGTATATCAAAAGTTAATTATATACTTATAATATTAATTCAAAATTAATAATGCGAAAACTCCAAGGATATTTGAATATAATTATAAATACATAAACAAATATAATACTGAAGGAATTTGTACATGGTACAAGATTCTTCTTGTACAAGAATGTTTTATTCGATTACATATATCTTATCAAATTGTGCAGAAGCAGTGAATATATTACATTCATACATACAGAAACATAAACACACTTAAACCACACTAATCTACAGAAACATATTTTTGATTTGCCACGATTAAATGTATTGTAGAGTAAAAATAAAGTTTGTTTTAATTTACTTCCACTGCTCTCTTAATGTAAAAATTTAGAAATTACAAATTTGATTTCAAATTTGTATTTAAAAAGCATACTTTTGTATTAAATATAAGAGAAATATATTTCGGAAATTCGTCAGTGAAATTATATATGAAAATAGATAAATATAATTTCTTATTGATTTATTCAGTAAAAAATTATAAAACATGGTTTTCTTTATTATTGAATATTAACATAATTTACAAATGATTCAGATGTAGATGTTAAATTAAAGGTTTATTAAAGTATATACCGCCTCATTCTGAGCAAACGCAACGATCCGAATGTATGAATATTTCTCCCGCTCCGAATAAAAATCCCCTAAACGCTTTTAGCCAATCACAAAACAGTCTGTCGCGCAACCATTTGACAATTAATGTCACAAATTAGTGTCACCACTGTCACCCTATACGGAGTCTCTTAAGCGTTTGAATAGTGATCATGCCGCGTTATTCACTAGAAGAGAAAGCCGAAATGATGAAATGGTATCACGCTGATAATTCTTATGAAAGAGTATGTGACTTATTTGCCGGAAGGTATGCCGACAGGCCCATCCCGAACAAAGCTACAATTTGTAGAGTTAAAAAGAAAATAGACATTACTGGTTCTGTACAAAATTTAAAACCATTATTACCAAATCGCAGAGTTCCTAATGATACGTCCATTTTAGTATGCGCTGCAATAGAACTAAATTGTAATTTGACACTTAGCGATATTTCCAATGATTTAGGCATATGCTGCTCTTCCGTTAACCGCATACTAAAATTAAATGGTTTTCGTAATTATAAATATTCCAAACATCATCAATTATTTTACGGCGATGAGTTTAAACGGATGAATTTCCGTTATAATATAATTAATTTCTCATTATGAACAATTTATTTTATTATTTGTAAGAGTAAATTTTTTTTTACATTACTAGAATTTAATTTAGTTTTCATTAGTTCTGAAATTTATTTAGTATACTATGAATAGTTTTTGTGACCTTTATTATTAAAATTTAATTTATTAAATCTCTTGATGCCTTATTTGCAATTTTCTTGATCGCTTATTAATAATAGCATTGCGCTTTGTGTAACCATCGTCAGTATAATGTATTGCAATTTACTCATTACCATAACACAGGACTAAACAATTTAATAGTAATTTGGTAATCAGATAATTTTTCTTACGCGGCTCCATAATATGTAAGTATGTATGACATATGACATCGATTGCACATTCGGATCGTTGCGTTTTCTCGGAATGAGACAGACTGTGTTGTGATTGGCTAAACGCGTTCAGGGGATTTGTATTTGGAGCGGGAGAAATATTCATACATTCGGATCGTTGCGTTTGCTCAGAATGAGGCGGTTTATGCTACATATTAATAAATTTCTACTTCAGTAAAAGACAACTTAATTTATTTTAAATAAAAATAATATTATTGAAAGGAATAACAAACATACATTCTTTTCTTTTTTAATTACTTGAAGAGTAAGTCAGATCCTCTGATGATGATGAATGTCTTAATTGAATTATAAATTCCTCAATATCATCTTCCAATTCGTCAACTCTCCACATTTCGTTTTCAACATTTTTAACATGTGACGCCGATGTCGGCTCTGTCCTACTCCGACAACAGCCCCATAGGTAATCGTTCGTCTTACTAGTACTGTATACAACCAGTGTACCACACATGATTTGAATCCCCAGGTCCTCCCAATAGCGCTTCTGCATCTTCGCAGAACAGTGCTTTGTTCAAAAGTATCTTTCCGCAATTTATGATTTTAAGACTTCCGAATGCTGTCTTGGTAGGCACTTGTCCAACTTGAATATCACGCCCGTATCTATACTTTATCAACAGTCTGTGTCATATCAATAATCAGGGAAAACAGTAGAACAATATTTTCTTCTTCCAACGACTTCTAAATTATATCAGTGATTCGACGAACTTGATAAATAATTGCGTGGCTTTATTTTTCCATAAACGATATACAGTGGAACCCCGATTAACCGTGTGCGGTTAATCCGGGCGGCGGATTATCCGTACATAAATTTATGATAGGTCAACCGTGCGCGGATTATCCGTGGCTGGCAACAGCGGCTTGATAGTAGCCACGCTACTGTTTTAACGGTTGATTTTCCGAGAAACTCAAGGGTTTCGGGGAAATGGTCGCGTAACGAACTGAAAACAAATGTGTAGTGTATAGTTTAGTTGACAAAATGCAGCGTCAAATGCGTAAATGCAAAAAATCAATACATTTCAACAATGTAAAAAGGGGATAAGTGTTGCACTATTGGCTAAATAATATAGTATAGGCAAGTGAACGGTGCGTGATATTGTGAGGAAAAAGGACGAATTACAGAGCTTTGTAGCTAAAGCAGACAGTGCAACAGCTATTTCTGACAGACAAAAATTTCATAAACAATTGAAAATGAAAAGAAACTTTTCTGTGTCTTCTGGTTGGGTGCACAAGTTTTAAAAGCTACATGGAATACGAGAATTAGCCATTTAGTGGGAGAAATTGAGTGCTGATGATGTAGCTATGGTATAATTTTGCTATGATTTGGAAAATATTATAAAAGAACACGACATAAGGCGCGAGCAAGTGTACAATGCAGACGAAACTGGACTATATTGGAAATCAATGCCTAAAAAAACACTCGCTGCCGCGAGAGAAAGTAGTGCTCCAGGTAATTCTTATTTGTCTTCGTTTTAAACAACTTTAGACTAAAACTTTTGTTTATTTCAGGTTTCAAAACAAGCAAGGATCGTATAACAGTATTATGCTGTGTTAATGCATCAGGAATATATACAGTTGTTTGAAAACTCAAAAATCCCAGGGCATTGAAAAATATAAAAGTCAAGGATTTACACGTTGGCTATTATAATCAAGAGACTGCTTAGATGGACCGAGTAATTTTTAGAAAGTGGTTTTTCGATAAATTTATTCTCCAGAATAAAACTTATCTGAAAGAAAATAATCTTCCACCAAAAGCCATATTGCTATTGGATAATTCACCGGCACATCCTGATGCAGAGTTACTAAAAACGAAGATGGAAACATATTCGTGGTATGTTTTCCTCCGAATGTTACATGTATTGCCCAGCCAATGAACCAAGAGGTTATAGAGGCCACGAAGAGACTTTACAGGAAAGACTTTATGTCCCAATTGTTGGGGGAACACGACTTCATGAGGTTTTTAAAATGTCTGAATTTAAAAGAAACAATTTATGCCGTCGCTCGTGCCTGGAATAGTGTGAAGGAAAGTAATATTAGAAACGCATTAGATAAAATAATGACTGCAGTTGAGAAGGAAGATGAAGATGATTTGAATGATCAAGATCTATTATCAATTGATAACATAACCTCCATAGTGTCATCAATGGTTTGCAAGGAATAGGCAAATAAGAAATACAGGAATGGACAGGATGTGATCACGAAGAAAAAGGATACCAGATTATGGGTCATGATGTTGATCTTACTAATACTCCTGCAGAAATAAACTCTGATACTAGCAGTGATGATGATAATGGTGACTGTGTCATCAAGAAGCAAGAGATGCAGTGAATGTACTATTCGAATATTTTAACGAGCAACCTGAACCTATTGGTATTGATATTCTTCAGCTTAGAAAAATGAAGGAGTTTATAAGGGCTAGAATATACGAATCAGAAAATTAAAAACAAATTACTAATTTTTCCAAGTAGTAAATTGTATGTTAATTTAATTAAACTTTTTATTTATTGTGTTCTACAACAATCTACAACACTTTTCTATTACTACGAGCAAATGTTCTTATGTTTTCACTATAACCATAAACTTTTAATGATCTTTCTTTATGTATTTGTCCAAATAAGAAACATTAAAATGTAAATAACGACGTGCTTCAATTATCCGTGTTTTCGATTATCCGGCAAACTCCCGGTCCCGGCCGACACGCTTAACCGAGGCTTTACTGTATTTATCATCCTCAAGAAATGTCTGTGTAAAATTTTTCGACGGTAGTGTATATAGATACATTTTTTAAAAAAATAATTGCATTTCGTTGGTATATAATTCGATTATTGAATTCTATCGCTAATTATTGGATTAATTTATGGCAAAGCAATTCACATTATCATCGGACTGTTTAGTAACTAGAACTTCGGGGTTCTTCAAATTAATTATTATTACAGATTTAGTCTTGAGAAATCTTTTTTACCGGAACATTGCTTCTCTTCAACGTTAATGACACAATAAAAAAGGCTAAACTAAATTGCTTGTAACGGAAAACGCGAAAAGTGTAAAGCTATTAAAACTTCGAAATGATAATCCCCGAAAAAAAGTCAGTCGCCTCTTCTCGATTTTTTCCTTGTCAATGTATGTATGTGTGAGCTGGGCTTTTGGTTCATCGTTGGCCGGCGTCCGTTCATCCGTTCGTTCGTTGTTCATTGGGGTGAATCCTAACGTAATCGTGATCCTAAATCCCAGTTAAAATACATCAAGCTTTTTCAAGAATAAATACGATATTTTGAACATTACAAGCTGGCTTCTGCATTGTTATGCGGCAATTTAAAGTTACTTAGTTTAGAGACATAACTGCACATATTAATAAAATATATTGTCGCTTAACAATGAGGAATACGAGGCAGGTTCAAAAATTATTGATCCTAGAAAAGAAAACAAACTAACTTTTTGGTAAAAAATTATTTCGATTTTCAGCGTATTCTCCTTGTAACTCATTACCTATATTCAAGTCTTGTTATTCCTTTAGAAATGCATGCTTTACAAAACTGTTCGAAATATACAGTATGACTGAAGTTTCATTTTGTTTTTTTGGGATATATTCTAAAAAATATAACAAATAAAATAGTAACAAATTTTTCTAATAAAAGTTGTCTAGAAACGCCAAAAAAAAATTAAAAATTAAAAATAAAAAATTTTTTTTCTAGACAACTTTTATTAGAAAATTTTTTACTATTTTATTTGTTATATTTTTTAGAATATATCTCCAAAAAAAACAAAATGAAACTTCAGTCATACTGTATGTGTTTCAATGATTACGTCCTCAGTCTACACATGCCTTGCCACAAACCAAGTTTTCAGGCTGGGAAAAAGGAAATAATTTGAGAGGGGAATTTATGTTGAATAAAGCTGGATTATATCGAAATGCATATTTTTTTATTTATGAGATGCTTACCAAAATTCTTGCATATCTCTATGGATCATGTAAAAAGAAAGCATTTGCGGCTACTTTTGTTTTGCATATCTTGCATATAAATACCGCTTTAAGCATATTTCATATAAAATTGCATATTTGTTCATATTTTATAATTCCTAAAGTACACTGTAAAAGATATAGCGCCAGTTGCGTTCAGTTAGTTCTCGAAAGTATATGTACATGTAATTTTACCTTATTATTTTTGATATGTCGAAATCGTATTCACATGCGTCGATATGGATAAAAGATTATACTGAATTTTGTGTAGAAAATGGCAGAATGTTTTGTAAGTATTGCAGTAAAATTGTAAGTTTATATTTGCTTACGTTTAATATCATATTTTAATACCTGCAATTAATTATTGTATATTCGATGTGACGAAAAATTTCAATTAACGCATCCTGTAGAAACTGATTTGATTAAAAGAAATTTTACAAGATTTAAAAGCTAAAATTTCAGCTACTCTGAATCAGTAGAATATTTCAACAAGTAAAAATATAGAACATAATAGTTACAATTATGACTTGTGTAACGCCTTAAGTGCAAACATTCCACTTTCAAAGTTGGTTAATTCAACGTTTAAAAATTATTAAAAGAAGTATACGAAACTGTCAGTTTTTACTCGCCCAACTGCAAGAAAAAAGTATGTTAATCTATTGTTTAAGGAAACTTTGATAAAAATTAAGGAAACAATATGTGAAAATTATATTTATTTCGTAGTCGATGAGACAACAGATAGTTGTGGACGCTATATTGCCAATTTATTGATTGGCATTTTGTATGAAAATTACGCCCGCCAATCCTTTTTAAGTGTTACAGAAGAATTGGAGAAAATAAATAACTTAACTATAACAAGATTTATAAACGATAGTAAACAAGATTTTATTTGCCGAATGTCGTTGAAGATTTTTTTGCCCAAATCTCATGCACGTAACATGTTTGGCCCATGCTGTTAACAGAGTAGCAGGAGAAATACGTTGAACATTTCCAGATATTAATTCATTGATCAATTTGACAAAAAAGTATTTATTGAAGCACCACTGAGGGTTCAAGCATACAAAAATAAGTTACCTGGTCTGGCACTGCCACCACAACCCATAATAACAAGATGGGTTTATGCAGATACCTTTGCACGGATAAGAGAATCCATTCTCTCTTTTTCAAACAAATCGATAGCAATTGCAGATTGCAAAGATATACTAAATAAACTGAAAATGTGCCAAGAGTTAGCTTTTATCAGAGCAAACTTTGGGTTTATTAGTGTGACACTACGAAAACTTGAAACTCAAGGTGTTGAACTCAGTGATTCGATAAAATTGATTCAAAGTTTGAAGAATAAGATTTATAATGTCGGAGGTGCCATAGGAGAGCGGTTCAAAATTAAATTAACACAAGTTCTAGAGAAAAACGAGGCCTTAATCAGCTTAGTAGAATATCCAGTATGTTGCAAGGAAACTACTATGAAACAATTAAGATGAGTTCATAAATTATCTGCAAATATAAGTATGCGCCAATTCCATCAGTTGACGTTGAGCAAAGCTTTTCAGCAAACAAGCTATTATTGACGGATCGCATGTTATAGAACCGTCCTTGTGTACTAAAGTTAACGTGACAAATGCAACGCGAGTAATTCCTAGAATTAAGATAAAGCCACGAGATATTAAAAACTGAAAGGAAGAGACAACAGAGTGATTAGGGGAACGTGGTGTACCTTGGACAGTGTTGTACCTCGGTCACAACAAACTTTTCAGTATTTCTGTTAGTTTGATAATCAATTGGCAACGTTGCTAACAGCTCTGTCTAAGTAGTGTATAACGTGGCGTAGTGATAGGCTGTTCAACAAAACGTGTTTTGATTTTAAAGAAATTTTATATATGTATTTCCATTTAAAAAGTAAGTTTCTTAGATAAGCTTTAAATTGTTCGTAAAACCTTTATATTTAGTTTGTTTTTTAAATAAGTATTTAGACGAAGAGATCACTTGATTAGCTTGTAATTGTATGAAGGTTAGGATGCTGTTAGTAAAAGTTTTAGGGTGTTGCCACGTTTACTAAAGTTGGTAAGGTAGTTGTACTTCGGACACAACACGCTAGTTGTACCTATGACATGTCCTAGGTACAACCTCTTGATTTAATGCAAATAAAAAATGGGTTTTTATATTTGTACCTAAATTATAATATAATTTTTTTTAAATCACAGACCCTAGAAAATATGCCGCGTAGCAAACAAGGCATAAAACGAACTCCTCTTGATAAAGAAAAGTTGCGACAGGCCATTAAGTTTTTAAAAGAAAAGAAAATGTCTTTATTTGAGGCAGCCAAACATTTTAATATTAGTAGAACTACCCTTAGGCGTCATTTTCAACATTGTATTGAAACAGAGAAAGAAATAAGTATCTTACACAATAATTTAGCGCAACATAAAGTCTTCATAGATGAAGAAGAGCTAATATTGTGTGAATATATAAAAGAAGCTGCAGATTTACAATACGGATTAACCTTAAAAAACGTTCAAGTTTTGGCCTATCAGTTTGCAAAGCATAACAACAAAAAGTATCCTAAATCATGGGATGAGTACAAAATGGCGGGAAATTACTGGCTACGCATCTTTCGCAAAAGACATCCACAACTTAGTTTACGTAAACCAGAAGCCACGAGTTTAGCTCGTTCGACTGCGTTTAATAAAACCAATGTTGCTTCAGTATTTACGAATTATAAGGCTGCATTGACAAAGTGTTCCGATATTTTACCTTCTAATATATGGAATATTGATGAGACCGGGCTCTCTATTGTACATGTTCCATCAAGAATCTTAGGACCTAAAGGCGCTAAGCAAATCGGTTCAATGACAAGTGCTGAGCGAGGTTCTACTGTTACAATGATCTGCGCCATTAATGCTGGCGGAGGGTTCATACCACCTATGCTAATATTCCCACGTGTCAACTATAAGGACTTTATGATAACAAATGCTCCACCTGGTACCACTGGAGGTGCAAATCCTTCAGGATGGTCGAATGAAAACTTGTTTTTTTCAGTTCATAGACCATTTTATTGAACACGTAAGGCCTTCTACTGACTCACCGTGCATTGTGCTGTTGGATAATCATGAAAGCCATATGAGTGTCCCTGTTATAGATCTAACAAAGCGAAATGGTATTATTTTAGTGACTTTTCATCCACATACAAGCCACAAGCTACAGCCACTAGACAAAGGGGTATTTGGACCATTCAAAAAATATTATAGTACTGCAGCAAATGAACTGATGATTACTCCTGGACATGTGGGTAAGCCAATAACAATTTACAATGTGGCTACATTAGTTGGGAAAGCGTTTCCACTAGCTTTTACTCCCAATAATATTATGCAAGGATTTAAAGCAACGGGAATGCATCCACTTAACGAAAACATTTTCGACGACTCGTATTATTTATCCTCACAGGTAACTGATCGTCCCTATGCCGTTACTTCCGATAAAAATGAAGATACCGCTGTCAATACTGACATTTTAACTCAATCCGTCCAGAGGCTAACATTTAATGCCAATCGTTCATTCCATCCACTTCTGCGTTTGCAAATGTTGTTACACCAATTATGATCAGCCCTCATCCTAAAGCTTCGCCGAGAAAAAACAATAGAAAGGGCAGGCAAAAAGGAAAATCTTGTATTTTGATAGACACGCCAGAGAAAACCAGAATTAAAATGTTAAAGATGGTTAATCTAATAAAAAAAAACAGAAAAGAAAATGTTAAACCTTCTCTAAAAGATACAGCGAAAGGCAAATACAAGAAAAGGCATGTTAAAAGAAAAATCGTTTCCGATTCTGAATCCTCTATATCAGATGATAATTTTTCGTTACGAGAATCTGATGCGTCTGAAATTTCATATGAAATTTATGATGAAGGAATTGAAAATCCAAACAATGATTCAGAATTTCTAAAATATCAGTTAGATGATTTCGTAATTTTTGTTTACGGAAATGATTATTTTCCCGGACAAATTGTTGATATTAAAGAACAAGAATTCTTAATAAAATCTATGGAAAAATCGCTCAAAAATTGGAAATGGCCTGAGAGAGAGGATCGAAACTTATACTCAGCATCTGATATTAAGCAGAAAATTAAACCTCCAAAAAAAATTAGTTGCACAAGGGAAGTTTATGAAGTCCCAGAGATGTCAAAATTTTCGAATTGGGTTTAAAGGCACAATTACAGTTTGATTTTTTATTAATATGTGTGTGTTTAGTTTAGTATTTATGGTTCCATAAAAGTTTGTAGATGTAAAATGTTTTTTTTTATAATTATCGTACCTAGCATCCAAGGTAAAACCCCCTTGTGTTCAAGGTACAACACCCATGTTGTACCTTGGACATATTGTCACTATCTTTTCAAATGTACAGACCTTTCTAAATACTAGTATCTAAACGTCCAACAAGAAATATATTCTTCGTTAATAGTTTAACATTATATTACAGTAGGTTAGATAAATTTATTGGTTTTAACAATTCCAAAAACATCAATTTAGTAAAAAAGTGTCCGAGGTACAGCAGGTTCCCCTACTATACATTCATTATAACGCATTCATTATATCGCTTCACGAGGAATCCAGTATTGTTTTTCATTCTAACGCATGCTTCACGTTATTATGTACCTTGAATGTTATTTTAATAAACTATATTAATACTAATCTAAATGTTTTAATTTTAAATTATAATTGAAATAAAGCTTTTTAAAAAGACGTAATGAGGGTTGTAAAATATAATTCGCAGACGTATTTTTAGTTGAGAATTTAGAAAAGCATTTAATTGTAAATGTTTACTATACTCTACAATGGCAAATATAAATACAAAGAGTTACATTGTTTAGCTCACTTATTCTTGTTCTTATTATTATTATAATTCATTTATTTTGTAATATTTCGAATAAAATTTTGATATAGTAGTTCTCTAAATTTATATAGACATTTTTTAACATTTTGACAATAATTTAGTTGTGTAACTATTATTAAATTTTACATATTTTTTCATATTTTAATAAAAGTTCTGCCTATTTTCATCGAATTTTGGAAACATATATGCGCATATAATAAAGTTTCCGTGTGCATATAATTCCAAACTTTACTGATGAATAAGCTTGAAGAGGAAGCATTTCAACATAGTTAATAGTTGAAGAATTTTTGTAATGTGAATACGTGCATTATCCTGAACAAAAATTACTAGTTTATTCCTTAAGTTTGGTGTTAGGGCTGTATTATGTCGTGCACGTGATCAATAGTGGTAATTAAAATGGGTAACAGATAATCGATGAGAAGAATCTTACTTCAGTCGCCAATGATAGTAGGCATAACCTTTACGGTCAAGTGTACAGTCTTTGCCTTCTTCGGTGCAATTGTACCAGCCTTGGGCTATTGTTTTGATTGTTGCTTCATTTCAGGTGCATAATGATTAGACTACGGAACCGGCGCTATCCCGTATCGGGTGTGATTCATCAGTGCTGACAATGTACAATTCATCAACTTAACGGTATATATGAATGTTATAGCACGATGGTATTGATAAAAGTTGTCTATTTGTACGTCTTTCAACGCAAACAGACGGAGTATGATATATATTTCGTCAGAGTTGTAATAAAGCCAATGAAATGTATATACGGAAATTTATTTTTCGGAAAATAAATAAAACACTGAAGTTAAATGAATTTAAATTGACTCGAATTGAAATTAATTCAAGATATAAAGTATATATATATATATATATATATATATATATATATATATATATACAGGCTGATTCATTTTCGGCCCTCACCATGGGGATCTCTCTTATTATTGGAGATAGAGTATAGGTTTAAATTTGGCAAAGTTGTTAAATTTTGTGTTAGTTATAAATCCGTAAAGAAAATAGACCTGTGACAAATGACCTTCTTTATTTAAAAAAAAACGCGAAAACCCCATTTTCTTCTTTTACCTGTAGCACCGACATTTGGCCTTGTAGAGAAAAAATAAGAACACATCCTTATGGCCATTTCTAAATCTCTATCCAGTGGTGTACTCTAAATTTTATACGACGTTTCGTTTCTTTCTGGCCATCATCAACTATCTAATTTCTTATAGGCGCCATATTGGATTTAGACATCTTCAGAAAGAGTTTTTTGTTCTGATTTCAACCATGAACCACATGCTGACTAAAGTTTTTGACATTAGGTTTTATTTGAAAGAATAAATTATAAGATTAAATAAGGTAGCCTTTGGAATTTCAATCTGTCAAACATTTCATTTATTGTTCATTAATAATACAAAAATGTCATACTCTAACGAAGAGAAACGAGATATGATAAGTATTTTTTATTCTTCGAAACGAAATTCAACAGTAGCGAGTACAAGATAACAAAAACATTAATAAAAATACATAGAAAAGTAAACAATAAACAATTACAGTAAATGTTCAATTATATGGCCATCTTCGGTAATGCACAATTGGGCACGCCTTCTGGCATTTTGTACTGCCCTTTGTATAGTTCTTCTAGGAACTGCATCGAAGGCATTCTGAAGTCTGTCTCGTAATTCTTCAATGTTTTGTGGCGCATCTACTTTATAAATATTATTTTTAACATATCCCCATAAAAAAGAATCTAGCAGACTTAAATCGGGTGATCTCGCAGGCCATTCAGCAACTCCCCTATTTCCAATCCAACGGCTTGCAAACTCTTGATTTAAGAAATTTCTAACAACAGATGCATTGTGCGCTGGCGCGCCATCTTGTTGCCACCATAAATATTGTAATTGATTTAATGGGATATTGTCGTCAAGATAGTCAGATACGTATGTACGTAAAATGTTTAAATATATTTCTCCATTTAAATGTTCTTCATACATAACTGGTCCTAAGAGACGATTTGCCAAAATATACATCCAAACGTTTATTCCAAAACGATGTTGTGGTCTTCTAGCCCTGTTTTGTCGGGGATTTTGTACTGCCCAATAGTGCTCCGTACTTCTGTTGAATATTCCAGAATTTGTAAATTTTGTTTCATCTGACCAGATGATTTTGCTTAAAAAATTTTCATCATTTTCTATCCTTCCCATTAACCAATTACAATATTCTAGCCTTCTCAAATTATCTCAGGCAGTAAAGAGTGACTAACATGGATCCTGTATGGTTTAAACCTACTTTTATGTAAAGTCCTCCAAACTCTGGACTAGCACAAATTTAATTCTGACGCTACTTCGCGTGTAGATATTGATGGATTATTATTTATCTATAAAAATACAAGATTAACATGAAATTTGAAAACACGCTTTTAATTTACCATTTGTAAAATATCTTGTCGATTTTCATTTAAATTCCTGTTGTCTTGACCATTACGCGGCTTAGTAAACGATCTATTCTCGACCAAATTTCTGTCGAGATCTAGAAAAATGGTACGATGAGGCTGTTGTCGTTCTGGATATAATTGTAGATATCTTGTACTTGCTACTGTTGAATTTCGATCCGAAGAATAAAAAATACTTATCATATCTCGTTTCTCTTCGTTAGTGTATGACATTTTTGTATTATTAATGAACAATAAATGAAATGTTTGACAGATTGAAATTCCATGGCTACCTTATTTAATCTTATAATGTATTCTTTCAAATAAAACCTAATGTCAAAAACTTTAGTCAGTATGTGGTACATGGTTGAAATCAGAAAAAAAAACTCTTTCTGGAGATGGCTAAATCCAATATGGCGCCTATAAGAAATTAGATAGTTGATGATGGCCAGAAAGAAACGAAACATCGTATAAAAATTTAGAGTACACCACTGGATAGAGGTTTAGAAATGGCCGCAAGGATGTGTTTTTATTTTTTCTCTACAAGGCCAAATGTCGGTGCTACAGGTAAAGGAAGAAAATGGGGTTTTCGCGTTTTTTTTTTTTAAATAACGAAGGTCATTTGTCACAGGTCTATTTTCTTTACGGATTTATAACAAACACAAAATTTAACAACTTTGCCAAATTTAAACCTATACTCTATCTCCAATAATAAGCGAGATCCCCATGGTGAGGGCCGAAAATGAATTAGCCTGTATATGTATACTATATATAAACACAAAACTTTATACAGTGAAAAAATTCAAAATATTGAAAAAGTATAAACTTGAAATTCATTGTATCACCTATAATTAAAGTGAATGGTTTGTCACGCCACAGTAAACATAAAAAATGTTTTTATTCACATTAATTATTATAATATATTCTAAACTTTGCTCTCTAAAGTGGGTTCTTTTATTGGACAGTATGCCTTCAAATATAGAAAAACTTTGCTCAACAGCAGAGCTAGTGAGTGGCGCATAGAAATAATAATCTTTAAATTTAATATATCTACCGATTTCCGTATTTTGAACATTACTACAAAAGTCTTTCAGGACATTAAAATTAGGGTTACGAGCGAATATTGCATCAATTTTATTATTAAGCGAAACCGACTTTGTCTCTGCGCTTGCATAACTCATTAGAGGATGCCGTCTGTTCCGCAGTCTAATAATGATGTATTTAGGTTTTATCAATCATTATTATTCGGCGCCAAAAGTTACTCAGATCATGTTTTAACTCAGTTAAATTGAGAGCTGAAATGCATTATCGTTCGCTTTTGCGGTCCATAGTTAACAAATGCAGCAACACATTAATTTATTTTGTTATTGATTCTTTGTGCAAGATTGAAACCACTGATCTAGATGAGATGTGCAGAGCGTTTACTATTTCGTGCACTTTTATTCGGCGGTTACCTAGCACATCATGATCATCATATCTGAAGTATATGTCTTTCATGATTCCAGTTCAGCTTTGATTTCATGGTTTATTTTGTTCTTTAAAAATAAGAGTTTAATCATTGAACGGTACTCCACTTTTACCATGTTTCAAAACGAGCAGATTTTGGGAAGTTAAGTTTCGAAGGATTACCAACTTAAGAAATAAATAAGATCTTTTAATGCTGCCCTCTTCCGTCAGGTGCACTAATTACTGATCAGCTCTCATATTTCGAAAATTTGCTGTATTTTTAAATCGACATGTTACAATATTTTCAAATTTAATGAGGATTTTATATATAGAAAACCTGTATAATATTACAATTTAAAGAGACTAAAAATATTATTTCAATAGTCTTCCTGCGTAGTGATACACTTACACCGTCATTCTGAACGCTTTCTGATATCTTGCTGGAAGAAGTCTAAGAAATTATTCGAGCGTAATATTTTCTCGCTTTAAAATTCTGTTACTGGTAGAGAAGTCAAAATAGAGACTCTACACTGATTCGAAATAAGATTCCTTTGAAGTTTTATGATTTTAAACGTTTCTGTGGTGGTATGAAGACCGCATTATCTTCGAGAAATCATACAGGGCCTTGTTTCTAATCGTTTATTTTAACCATGTCGTTGAGTCTATAAGTGAACTTATTTTTCTTCGAGTCTCTGTCAAACTCATTTCTGCCACATTAAAGACAGTTCTTAACTTGACTTCATTCGAACTGAAAGGACTTCTTTGAGATAGTGGCATTTACATTCCTTCTTAACGCCTGCGAGACACCGTTCGAGTCTGTGGGATCAGTAGTGTGGGTATTGTTCGATAAATCAGATCCTACAGTATTTTGGTAGCAATTCGCGTTATTTGACAAGGTAGATTGAGTTAGTGATGAGAGCTTTCTAGATGTTTGATCGCCTTTGTATGTAATATCTTTTCTTTAAACTATCTAGCCGCTTTAATAATTTCTATTGATCATCTTAAACTTTCATCATCATCAACTGATTTTCGGCTATTTATGAAACGTTTAAACCAGTCGTAAGTTTGTGTTTGACCAAAAGTGTTAACCGCGGATGTTACCTTTTACTTTTTTTTTGTCTCCGAGTTTAAAATAGAACTTTATCGGCAATCTGGAAGCAATCAGAAACTGTTCATAAATAACGAACGTTCTCAATTATAATGACACCCTGACACGCAAAAGTTGTAACTCCAGGTGGCGGTAGTTGATTGTAACTACCTCCGCTTACGCAGGTCATTAAAATTTCTTGAACTTTTAGGTATCACCTCGTATATTCACCATTGACATAGCAGTCATATTTTAAATGTCAAAATTGTTTGTTGTCGTCAAATGTGTTTAGCAATCTTTTATCAAAATAATAGTTTTTTTATTGCAACCTATAGTGCACTTCTTCGAATTTATGACCGTCGTAATCGATCTAGTGTGCTTGCCATTGGTCAAACTGTTAAATTCTGGCGCAATTTTTTCTTACAAAATGCTCGCGCTCCTGTAAAATAAAGAAATATTAGAAATGCTGAGAATATTGCTGCAGTTCATGTCAGTGTTGATGAAAACTCTAATTTGTCCATTCTAAGACATTCACAAAAATTGCGAAACGTCTACTTGGTGTGGATTTGAGCTTGCATTTTTACAAAATTCTTCTGACGTAAGAACTGAAACCTTCGGACTATCGCAAACATCATGCATTTTCTAATTTTGCTTTTAATCAAGTTGAAAATAATGGTGGTTTTTGGCAGGAAAATAATGGTAATTTTGGCATGAAAATCATATTCTCAGATGACGCTCTTTTTCACCTAACTGGAACGGTGAACAAGCAACATTAGTGAAGAGAAAATAATCCATTCACGAGAGGCCTTCAAATTCTACAATAGTGACGATTTGAAGTGGTTTATGGCACGATGGCATTATCGGTTCTTATTTCTTCCAAAATGAGAATGTAGATTCCATTACTGTCAGTGGTAAGCAGTAGATATCGATGATAACTATTTTTTATGTCCTGAAGTGAATGATTTTAATTTAACTAACATCTGCTTCCAACAAAACGCCACTATGTGCCACATGGTCTGCGAAACATTTGATTTATTGCATCAAAAGTTTGGTCAGATGATTATTTTCAGCAATGGATCGGTAGGATAACTTTCAAGAAGCTGTGATGTAACACCTTTAGATTTCTACTTGTGGGGTAGGTATTTACTTTTAAAGTCTATTGTTTATGTGAATATACCGGAGACAATTGATGGATTAAAATTGAATATTCGAGCTCCATTCGTGACATAAAACCTAATTTATTGAATAAAATATTTGAAAATCTGATTCATCAAATTCGAACTTGCTGGAGAAGTACAGGCGGTCATTTAAATGTTATGAAATTAACTTTTCGGAACGTATGTATAACGATGACAGTTCAAAATGAAATAAAAATATTTGATATATTTCTATTTGTTGTTGTTTCCTTTGAATTTAAAAACATATCGTCCTTATTGAAAAATTCTTTATTTGGAAATACATTTCCAAACTTTCTAGCGGAAGTGTATATTGTATATCACTACGGGTATTTTATCAATAGCGTTACTTTCACATGGAGCACAATAACAACATTATTTTAATTAACACGAAATTTAAAGTATTAAATTAAAAAAATATGCTCAGCGCTTGTTTAGTAATCTGACTTTTTAATCCACTGGAAAAATATTTGTTACATAAATAGGATTAATATCGCGTGTCGCTTATTTTGACATCAGCCATGTCGAACATGAATCAGTCTATCTGTACGTAAATTTAATGCAATTTCCCAAATCGCACTGTCACCGTCGAAGTCGTAATTTTTAACGTTCTGTGCATTCATGACTCATTGACTTGCAGTCACGAAGTAGATTTGAATCATATTTCAGCTCCATTAATATGTACCCGTTTTTGGTGCAGCCTTATCTTTTTCATAAATTAGGATTAGGGGGTTGTGCATATACTCGAATATAAGGTGACTGTTAATATTTTAAGTTTTTTTTATATAATTATTAATTCTAGATTCGCACGTAGTTCCATTATATGCAATATTAGGAAATATTGCGAGCAAAGACGAATAACATTATACCTTATTCATTGAACGTATGAGGTGTCCACCCCTGTAAGGTGTGCACAGCCCAATTTACAATAAAGTACTATAGTGCTATATAACAATAAAAATTTTAAATCTTTTAATTATGACAAATTAAAATTTGACAAAAAAACAATATATTCGTTTATGTAAAGTATTAAACTAATTTAAATTTACAAAATTAATGTATTTTGTCTTTTTAGACAACTAAAATATATACCTCACAAATATATGGTAATTTACATCGTTTGTTGTGGGCTTTTTATGCAGCTATAAGAACCAATAGAAAGATAGTGTTGAAAGGATATATTTACTATCCTTTTGTAATATTTTAATTTTAAACATATTTTATTGTTAAATATAAGTAGATCTAGGATATAGGATTCAAACAAACATTTGCCATTTTATAAAATTTGCAAATTTAAGCCACTGTATAACATACTTTTATTAGCACATTATAAAAACGTTCTTTGAATTCTAAGAAAGCGATATACTTTACATTACGATTGCAGATCTATTTATTACCTACTTTGTAAATTATTACCTGGGATTATTAATAATCGGCATCTTTTTCCAAATTTATTTATTGCTTTGTTCATCAGACCTCTTGTTTTATTGCCTAGGGTTATTAGTGAACGTATTTAAAGGCTATATTTAATATGACCCCCATTGTTAACTAAACATGTATAATATCCTCGCGATTTCTAGATATGAATGTAGGTACCATAAAAATCCATTAGTGAACGAAAGCTTTAATTTGAATATTCATTGTTAAGATCTCCTTTCTTAGATATGTATAGTAAATTTTATTACTCTAACAAGGGATGATCCGGAACTACATACTGTCATGGATTTTTCCCCGAAGAAAGAATTAAAAGAAACCATAAAAGACAATATATTTATGTACATTTTATTTCAGAAGGATATTTATAAAGAGTTGATATTTTATATAAAAATTTATTATAATGTGTATTTTTGTACACAACTGTAGAACGTACGGGTCTATGGGATGTTTGCAGTTCCCGAAAAATTGGACGTTGTAGTATTTGCATATTATAGCTGTTTTTATTTATTTTATGTTAGGTGGGGCTATTGAAGCTGTTTCAAGGATACTGATATGGGAGAGATTTGGTAGTTTTTGTGCAGATAGGTCGTGTTTTTATTTGTAATTGGAAAGAACTTATTTTTATTCAATTTAAACTGTGGATAATTACGGTGTGTGTTTTTGATTGTGTTTTGATGTGTTAAATTAATTCTCATTTGATTACAAGTCTTTAAACTTGTAATTTAATTTAATAGACCTATCTGAGGAGAAAAAAATCTCTCGTTTTAGTGAATTGGATACATTAATTAATGTATGTATATTTTTCTTAACATAATTTAAGTATTTAAAAGAGCTCTATAATTCAGTAATTTTAGATTTGTAAAACTGTTGTAATCAGAGAAAATATCAAGAAAAGTTATCAGATGTTTTTTTTTCTTGAGTGTTTTTTGTTCAAATAAATTATTGTAGTACGATAGAAGGCGGGAAAACTTATTTGCTTCATGTATGTGTTTGCGCATGATTAAATTTAGGTTGCGTGCGAAAATAGTTAATTTACTATTTTGACGTTTGATTTTGTTGGGTTAACGTAATTGTTGACATCTGATAAATTTTGTTTATATTTAATTAAAATTTTTGCTCGTGGTCATTTTATTGAGGTTTTCCTCTTTTACAGTCATATTGTATCAAAGTTTCTTCAATTCTGAGATTTGTATCAGTTCGACTTTATACTTTGTATAGTCGATTTTTTTTTATTTTTCTTTTTTTTATTAAAAAAATAAGGGGGGAACTGTTTGTTTAATTGTCTTATACCTATTCTTTTAATTACATTACATTTATCCATCTGGATAAACTCTGAGGATAAAGGAGCTCTACGAAGGCGCACCAGACTAAGCTTAGCAGGGAATCTATTTTGCAGTGTGAATTGAAATTAAATAAGCAATTAACATCACAATTCACTGCAATACGTAGGTTTATGACACCTACTAATACTTAATTAGTAATGATATTTTATTATTTGTTAATTAAGACTAGATTTTTAAGACATTATCGTAAATCTTGAGGATTATTGCTTGTAACTATAATTTCCACGAACTAAATAACACCAAATTTCCCCGTTATGACGTCAAACAATATATTGTTCAACTAATATGCTTTTAATATGTAATAGTGTAGGGGTAGTAGTATATATTTACCAACTTGTAAAACAGTACAGACTGGCTAGTGAAGTAAACTTTACTTCACCAGCCAAACTGACGAAGTCTATTGTGTGACAGAAACACGTATCTTTGGCAGAAGTAAATGTTGGAAAATACAAAGGGTATGCCCATGTGTACAGTTACACATGTGTGTAATGCATATCTGTTCAATTTGTAACAAATGCGTAATGCGTGATTAACGTATTGATGTACTAAAATTTCTTTGGTACTCTTCTACTATATAAAAATTCTCTCTCCTCTAAACATATAAGTAAACAAAGATGTACATATTAGTGCAACAGGTATTGCCAAATTTTAGATTTACATAACTTAGTAAGAACAGTAAACAGCGTTAAACCAAATAGAGAGGTACATATTACGTCACATGCGCAGATCATTTATGTTCATCGGTCGAGCCCAATATTGCGTGGCAAGGGGTAGCATGATATCAGCAACGTAAACAATAAATTAAATCGTTTTTTAATAAAAGTAAAGTTCAAATTATGTAGTTACCCTGCAAAAATAAATCATTTATCATAATGTTCACATTAAACAAAATAAGTGTCTTTCACACTTTTATAACATCAAACTTTGTTTTATTTTTCGAATACATAAAATGCCTTGAACAGTTCAAAATATCAACGCTAATGGCAACTTTTGTTGCAGCTACAAGTGACGTAATATACAAGTGTCCCGTATCGTTTTGTTCAAATTTTAGGAGTGTAAAGTAGGCTTCATTTCAAGTAACAAAAAGGCAAAACTTGTATATCCATTTTTATTTGTTTCAAAGTTACAGATATATGAATGTGATTGTCAGATCATGAAAAAAAAATGTAATCCTAAAGTCTGATTCTATTTAAAAAAGTTCAATTAATATTTTCGAAATATTCATTTCCTTGTTGAATGCAGGCTTGTGCCCGTAAGCCAACAGAAGAAGTACTTATCCGAATTTCATATTTATTTTGTCGGATTTGCTCGGCAGCCGGGTGAATACAATCCAATATCTCTTCTCTTGTGTTCAAAACTTGCGCGTAGACTAAATTTTTCATGTACCCCCATAAATAAAAGTAAAGGGAATTAAGATCGGGTGATCTGGGTGGCCATGCAACATGACCACCTTGACCAATCCATCTTGGATAATTGACGTTAACCCAATTTCGGACAGCAATTCCGAGATGTGGTTGTGCCCCATGCATGTGAAACCACATGTCTCGTCGAACATTCAGTGGGACATCCTCTAAAAGACCTGTCAGTTCGTCAATTAGAGATTGAAGGTAATTGTCCGCATTTAACCTCGCAGGAAGAACGACAGCACCAATCAACAAGTCATCGATTAGGGCCTCCCAAACGTTAATAGAAAATTCATGTTGAAATTTAGATGGGCGTATAGCTTTGGGATTTTCTGGTGACCACCTGTGCAGATTTCTCAGATTTGTAACACCACTTCTCGTGAACGTAGATTAATCTGTCCAGAGGAATCGTCTGCGGAAATTAAAATGAAGCCGTGACTCCTTAATATCCAGGTAGAATAAACTAGACGAGCATTGTGGTCTGCCTCAAGCAAACCCTGTCCCCTGCAAGAGTGATATGGATATAAGCCCTCACGTTTTAAAATTCGCCAAACTGTTGTTCGCGGCACTCCTAGTTGTCTAGCGATTCGACGTATACTGAGAGTCGGATCCCTTGTAACAATAGCTACTGCTTCTTCCTCTAAGTCTGCTGGAAAATTTACTCCTCGGTCGAAAATATAATCACGCATTTCGCATTCCCGAAATTGTCTGTGTACTTCCAGAAACGTTCTATAATGAGGAATGGCTTATCGGGAAACCGATGTATACACAAAATGCATGTCCGCATACTCTTGAGAAGAAACTCGGTAAGGCATTTTGAATACAGAAAACGTGTCAACTCACTAATAAGCTGTTGTATGAACTGAAACGTAATGTAATCTTTTATTAAAAAATGCAACGTTAACTGTCATCTGAAAATTTGTTTATTGTATGATGTGCATGGTTCAGCACTTACGAAATAAGTAAGAACCTTCTTTATCATAAATCAATTTCCAGTACTCTTTTTTGTAGATCTCCAAGAAATTACTGTATGCACTACAACACGTGTTTATTTATTTTAGGATAACATTTTATTATGCGACGTTAACAATCACAGGCCTGTTATTGAATGGTATAACTTTTTTTAAATAAAATCAGTTTGTATTAACTTTAGGATTACATTTTTTTTCATGATCTGACAATCACATTCATAGATCTGTAACTATGAAACAAATAAAATGGATATACAAGTGTTGCGTTTTTGTTACTTGAAACTAAGTCTACTTTACGCTCCTAAAATTTGAACATAACGATACGGGACACTTGTACACTTCTCCATTTGGGTTAAGTCTACTATACGGAGCCTTGTGTTAACAATTTTTAAATTCATTAGTTTTACAGTAAGTTTCATTAACCAAAAATATATACATACAGAGAAACACATTAGAAAGTTTAATATAAATTGATTAATGTATATTTATGTTATTCTATCCATTTGTACTACTTGAAGTAGAATCTCTACATGTTCCAACACTTTGGTAAAATATATCATGATAAATGTGATTTCTTATATTATATCTTAATATTTAGAAATCTTCACTTACTCTAAAATTACTCTAATTAATATTAAGCAAACGTAACATAAATATTTAAGAACATAAGATCATAAGATCATAAGATCATAATTAATTACCATACCTGTTTATAAATTTTAACATCAGGTACTTCAAATACACATTTCAAATTTTGTGTCAAGACTAATTATGAATAATTAGCATCATTTCTTCAACGAACATTATTTACATACCATTTGAACATGAGAAAACTTTTTATACCCTCTTTGCGTTATATATTATTATGTTTGTGGAATTTAGAAAATGTATATAGTAGTAAATAGTATAGTAGTAAATAGTAAATAGTATATAGTTATTTTATTTTTAAGACAGCACTAAACTTAGTTTGTAAATATCTCATATTTATAGGTATTATTAAGTTTTTGTCTTAGTTTTGCATGTAAAATAACTGTTATTTTTATGTTATGAAATCTATTTTGCTTTTGCAAATTTTGACCTAAATCCACTTTATTTGTAATTTTATGTGTAGTTTTCGATTTTCATATTCATTAAATTTCAGTTAATTTTCCATAATATCAATATATTTCCGTGCGTCTTTTGTTTTTCAAATAGCATCCAATCATAATCCTAATTTAAATAACTCTTCTTATTTTTCGCTTTAATCCTAGAAGTCAAGTGTGATTTTAAATTTTGATGAGAATAGCTGTTTTGTATTGCACAGTAAATTTTGAAATTTTAGTGTACCTCTTTCAAATAACCTGAAAAGATAATATCGGACATTTTAACTTAAATTTATTGACATTTGCTACCGTGAAAACCGTCGAAAACGAAAACAGAAATTTTTTACCTGTATCCTGAACAAATACAAGAACCAGTCAAAATACAAAAAAAAGTGTCCAGCTTGGGTACGTACTTATTTTTTATTTAAACTTTATCGTTAAGGTCGTATTGTACAAGTGTCCCGTCCTGTATGGTTATGTTGAAATTTTAAGAGTGTAAAGTAGACTTCATTTCAAGTAACAAAAATGCAAAACTTGTATATCCATTTTTATTTGTTTCAAAGTTACAGATCTATGAATGTGATTGTCAGATCATGAAAAAAAATGTAATCCTAAAGTCCAAAACAAACTGATTTTATTTAAAAAAAGTTATACGATTCAATAACAGGCCTGTGATTGTTAACGTCGCATAATAAAATGTTATCCTAAAATAAATATACACGTGTTGTAGTGCATACAGTACTTTCTTGGAGATCTACAAAAAAGAGTACTGGAAATTGATTTATGATAAAGAAGGTTCTTACTTATTTCGCTTGAATATCATACAATAAATCTTCACTTACGTGTTCAGATGACTGTTAACGTTGCATTTTTTAATAAAGGATTAAATTACGTTTCAGTTCATACAACAGCATATTACTGAGTGGACACATTTTCTTTATTCAAAATGCCTTACCGATTTTCTTCTCAAGAGTATGCGGACATGCATTTTGTGTATGGCTACTGCAACGGCAGTTCACGTCAAGCAGTTATGGAATACCGACATCGGTTTCCCGATTGGCGCATTCCTCATTATAGAACGTTTCTGAAAGTACACAGACAATTTCGGGAATGCGGTCTGCGTGATTATCTTTTCGACCGAGGAGTAAATTTACCAGCAAACTTAGAGGAAGAAGCAGTAGCTATTATTACAAGGGATCCAACTCTCAGTGTACGTCAAATAGCTAGACAACTACGAGTGCCACGAACGACAGTTTGGCGAATTTTAAAACGTGAGGGCTTATCTCCATATCACTATCGCAGGGGACATGGTTTGCTTGATGCAGACCACAATGCTCGTCTAGTTTATTCTACCTGGATATTAAGACAGTCAGTCTTCATTTTAATTTCTGCAGAACAGTCCCATGGACAAACGAATCTACGTTCACGAGAAGTGGTGTTACAAATCTGAGAAACCTGCACAGGTGGTCATCAAAAATTTCCAAAGCTATACGCCCATCTAAATTTCAACATGAATTTTCTACTAACGTTAGGGCTGCCCTAATCGATGACTTGTTGATTGGTCCTGTCGTTCTTCCTGGGAGGTTAAATGCGGACAATTACCTTCAATTTCTTATTGACGAACTGCCAGGTCTTTTAGAGGATGTCCCACTGAATCTTCGACGAGACATGTAGTTTCACATGCATGGGGCACCACCACATTTCGGAATTGCTCTCCGAAATTGGGTTAAAGTTAATTATCCAAGATGGATTGGTGGAGGTGGTCATGTTGCATGGCCACCCAGATCACTCGATCTTAATCCCCTTGACTTTTATGTATGGGGGTATATGAACAATTTAGTCTACGCGCAAGTTTCGAACACAAGAGAAGAGTTGTTGGATCGTATTCACCTGACTGCCGAGCAAATTCTACATAACGAGTATGAAATTTGGATAAGTACTTCTTCTGTTGTCTTACGGGTACAAGCCTGCATTCAACAAGGAGGTGGACATTTCGAAAATATTATTAATTGAACTTTTTTAAATAAAATCAGTTTTTATTGACTTTAGGATTACATTTTTTTCATGATCTGACAATCACATTCATAGATCTGTAACTTTAAATCAAATAGAAATGGATATACAAGTTTTGCGTTTTTGTTACTTGAAATGAAGTCTATTTTACACTCCTAAAATTTGAACATAACGATACGGGACATTTATATAAAAGAGTATTTTTAACAGTTTAAAAATTGTATTCGTTAAGAAAGAAAGATATCTTTATAAATTTATTAAGGACAACAAAACATTTTGTATTATTTCACAATTATTTATAAATTAATTGTGAAATAATACAAAGTGTGTTTTGTTTTCCTTAATTTGTACAATGTTTCACCAAGAGATTTCCATCACTTCAGTTAATTCGTTTCTAAATTTAGTTTGCATAATATATTTAGTATAGATGTTAAGAAATTCGTTTTTATATTGAAAAGAATAGTTTCTCAAAGTTCAAATGTAAGAATACTTAAATGTAGAAATAATAAACATTCATGATAAAGCTAGATACTAGAAATTATTTTTTTAAGACTAAATGTTACATTTCTGTATGTGTAAATGTACAGACAAGAAATATTATAAAGAAAAAACATCTAATGCAAGTAAAGCTAAAGTAGGTAGATTTTTTTCTATAATATTTATCTGGAAAATGTTTATATTTACAAATTTATTAATTATCAACTGATTATTAAATATGGAATGTTATATAATGTAGATAACATGTTTAAACAACGTTTAAATCTTCTCTACCCAGATATGTATTACCTACTAACTTTTCTATAAAAATGTTAAGTTGATCATAATGTGATATCAAGTTTGCGCTAATTGAATTCAGAAAACATAAAATTTCAAGGTATTGATATAAACCGTGAAAGGAAAGAAAATGCAAACGTGATTTTAATATATGTATTTCTATTTGAAAATGTGATGTTTTTCTTTACATTTTCTTATTTTTGAATATCTGGAAAGAATTAAATTTTCTTTATGTTAGGTTTTCGCAGACGGAAATCGAAGCGTATGTATGATGATACAATCTGGCGTATTGATAATATAAAAAGCAAAAAGAAACTTGGTTTCCATACATTTCACGTAAGTAGGAAATTGCTGTATTTGTTCATTATAAAAAAAAGTACTCTAATCTTGCTTACCTGTTTACATAAAATACGTTTTTCTTAATTTTAATTATATGTAAAAATTACTATAATCACGTGTATAATTCATTTATGGTGAACCTTCGAAAAAGTAAACATTTGTCATTAGGAAACTTGAATTGGATCACGCATTATATGTTATGAACTGATAGTGTTGAACCTTCCAAAATATTTATCGGTAGCTTTTCTTTATTATTTCGAAGGGTTAGTATTCTCCAACGGATGTGATTATTTGAAGGAAATACTAACCTTCTGATCCTAATGGTTTATTCACGTTTGCAAAATACGAATGATATTTAATAATTGATTTAAATCGTATATCCGTGTCTATTGATATTGCGAATTAATACGAAACTAAATTGTTTGATGATGAAACCCTTGACTGAACTAGACTGAACGTGACCGAAATTCTTGGTAATACTAAACTGCAGTAGTGAAAAGTGACGCTACCGAAACTCTAGACAAACTTTTTTGTTTTCATGTTTTATTATGTAAAGTGAGATTTCGAATTTTAACTTTATTTTGCTCTCGAACTAAGTTTTCGTTAGATAACAATTAATTAACCAGTTGTAATTAGCAAGCTATATGAAACCTGCAAAACGAATAAATTAAACCCATGTAGCTTTTGGATTTACTCTTCCCAAAACATGTATCTGCGTGGATTTAAGATCTGAAAGCTTTGAAACTAGTAGCATTTCTTTGTCAAAGTACAGGCTGGCCCAAAATGACCGAAGGGGTTTAAGTTCATTATAACTTCTTATTTAAGACATAATTATTAAATTTTTTTAATTTTAAATACAGTATATTAATGGAGAATATTTTTAATTTAATCATGAAAAATTATATCTCGCAAATGGTGGCCATTTTCTGCTTCGCATATTCGTGCTGTTTCCAAAACATTTTCCATAACCTTTCGCAAAACTCCAGGTGTTATGTTGTTGATTTCGTCGCGTATATTATTTTTTTAATTGCTGTATGGTTCGAGACTTATTAATATAGACTTTTCCTTTCAAATAACCCCAAAGGAAACAGTCTGAAGCGGTTAAATCCGGTGAACGCGGAGGCCAATTAAAATCGCTTGTACGGTAAATAATTCGTTCACCGAAGATGTCGCGTAAAAGAGCCATTGTGTCCCTCGCAGTGTGCGCTGTGGCTCCATCCTGTTGGAACCATACTTGAGGATGGTTTTCCACGGCTGGCCTTAAAAAATTTTCGAACATTGTCCGATATCTAACACCAGTGATGGAAACGGCGACACCGTGTTCATTTTCAAAAAAATTTGGGCCAATTATCCTTTCCGACGAAACACCGCACCAAACGGTACACTTAAGTGGGTGTAATTTTCGCTGTTGAACTTCTCTTGGATTTTCCGTAGCCCATATCCTGCAGTTTTGCCTATTAACGAACCCATTTAATTGGAAATGGGCTTCGTCGCTCATAATTAAATTATGAATAAAATCATGATTTTCTTCTGCTTTTTGACGAAAATAAATTGCATAATCAAGTCGTTGCTGGTAATCTGTCGGTTTCAATTGTTGGACAAGCTGAATTTTGTATGGAAACATTCTTATTGTATGCAAAATTCTCTGCAGCAACCCTCTTGAGAGGCCAAGTTGTGTCTAACGTCTCCTGGTTGATGTTTCTCCATCTTCCCGAATACTCTCCTGTACCCGTTCAATATTGTCATCCGTGTGCACCGTTCGTCGTCTGCTAGCACCAGGAAGGTTCCTTACTGCCCCTTGTTCTCGAAAATTTGCAACCAGACGGTTTATTGTTGACTCTGAGGGTCCAACCCGCACATTAAAATAACGACGATATGCACGCTGAGTCAAAACAATGGATCGTTGATTTGAGAAATAAAGTTCAACGATTTTGGCACGTTGTTCAATTGTGTACTGTTCCATTTTAAATTGCCCAAGTCTTCTTTACAAAATACTGAAAACAAAAAAAAAATTATAATAAAAAAGTTATAAGAAATTAAAACCTCTTCGGTCATTTTGGGCCAGCCTGTACAATGTATTCCCAAAAAAAAGTTGTGGACTAGTTTATTGCAAAATGCCCCGATGGAACAAAGTAAATATACTTCATGTATTTGAGTCTTTAAGCAAATAAGAGTAGTGAACAAGAACGTGTCAACCTGATAAAAGTTGTGGAATCCAGACTCAAAAAAATCTTATAAATGATGTCAAAAAAAGTATAAAATATACTTTTTTTCTATTTTGCGTTCGTAATGAACTCATTATGAAACCCAAAACAGTATCGAAATGAGCTTCATTTCGATGCGCCTTTTTTTCATTTTTCAATGTTGGCGTTGTTCAAACACTGAAATAAACATCTTTGCTGTCATTTGATTTTAAGAATTTAAATACATTTGACAGATATGATATATGTACGTAGGCTACACAAACAGCATATATTGTATACAATTAACAACAAGATATATTAGTTTCTATATCACTCATGTTTATATTTTTAAATAAAATATCAAGTAATGTTAAAATAATATGTAATGTAATATAATAGTTAATTGACGAAGGAGATACTTGTAGAAACTTCATTATAACGCTAAGAAATAAGTAGTTAAACTTCTAGTTTCAAAAATTCTTTTATTGTAAATACCACTACAATATTGTTTCGCCATACAATGGCTTCATCAGGTGGATGAAATACTGAAACAATATTGTAGTGGATATATATATATATATATATATATATATATATATATATATATATATATATATAAAAGAATTTTTGAAACTAGAAGTTTAATTACTTATTTCTTAGCGTTATAATGTAATATACTTCGCGGATAGCAAGATTTGAATTTGAAAATGTTAAGGATCGATGTGACCAACTGCATACTTTATATAAAAATAAAACTCTGAACTTTCAAATTAAATAATTTCAATTTATTAATGCAAACAATGAAAAATAGAAAAAATAGTTAAAAAACTCGTTTCATAAGGCCTTTTGCCGCACTCGCTCTTTTGAAAACACGCCACCAACGCGGCTCGTTTTCTAAACTGATCTCGTGCGGCAAAATAGTGTCTTATGAAACTTGTTTCTTAATATATTATTTTCTACAAACACTGCTAAAAAATGACATTTCGACACGGCTAAATTTAATTAAAAATGCAATGTTATTGCGAAGCGTACAATAAAGTAATCACTTTTAACACGGAGAGTTAAAAGTAAATTGACATGACACTTTGTCAAAAATGACAAGAAAAAATTTCAAACATATATCAAAGTGATTTTTTAAAATAGAAATTAATCTACGGTTCAAATCTGCACTTTTCAATTTTTTATCAAGGAAATTTTTATTACTAAATGAAAATTACATATTCCTTCGATAATTCATATTAAATGTACAGCTTGTGAAATTCGAGATATTTATTAAATGTGACCAAAGGTTAGAAGATTTCCAAATTTTAGACCTTTCTTTAAAATATGTCAGTAGAACATTGCTCAAATTGTGACAACTTAATTTGACGTAATTTAACGGTTGTGTCAGAGCGTATTCATAAGCTGCCAGATTTTGATCAGTGCATTTTCATTACACTTTTTATAAAAATTTTGTAACCAAAATTGTGTTTGTAGGAAAAATAGTGTACGATACACCTGTTAAAAATGCTATTTTATTTTGCTCGTAAATTATAAACCTTATACGCGCAAAATAAAATCGCAAATTTAACACTTGTATCGTAAATACCTATTTTTCTATTTTGCGTTCGTAATGAAGTCATTATGAAACCCAAAAAAGTATCGAAATGAGCTTCATTTCGATATGATTTTTTTCATTTATCAATGTTGGCGTTGTTCGAACACAGAAATAAATATCATGGCTGTCATTTGATTTTAAAAATTTAAATACACTTGACAGATAAGATATATGTACGTAGGCTACACAAACAGCATATATTGTATACAACTAACAAGATATATTAGTTTCTATATCACTCATGTTTATATTTTTAAATAAAATATCAAGTAATGTTAACGAAAATTAATAAATAATATGTAATATAATATACTTCGCGAATAGCAAGATTTAAATTTGAAAATGTCAAGTATCGATATGAGCAACTACATACTTTATATAAAAATAAAACTCTGAACTTTCAAATTAAATAATTTCAATTTATTAATGAAAAAATGCAAAATATAAAAAAGTATAAAAAACTCGTTCTTTAGAAAACTCGCCGCTCTCGCGGCTGAAACTGAACTCGTGGGGCAAAATGGTGCCTTATGAAACTTGTGTTTTAATATACTATTTTATAGTATATCTTATACTTTTTTTGGTATATTTATAAGATTTCTTTTGACCTTTTTGGGGTCTGAAATCCACAATAAATTTGTTGAGGCAAATTTTCAGTGAGTAATAATGGCCTGCCACTTCGTTCTATATCGTTCTGTATCATAGTGATACGTCTGTCTTACCTTATCTTTCCTTCACTAGTAGCACTTTCATCATAAACTTCAGAAATTTGTTCACCCGTCATCGTATTTCACAACTGAATTGATTGGTATGACTTTATTCATTTTAACACAACGTGACAGTCAAACGTCAACGATATACTACTAATAACACTGGTAAAGAAATTTTAATTTTTTAAATTTTTCTTTAGAAACCAGATACAATTTTCGTTTCTTTTATAGTTTTAACAATAGTAATAACAACAAATTTATTCTGGCATGTCAGGTTTTATAAAAAAATTATAGAAAAATAAATATAATATTGCTTAGGTATGCATATTACATGGAGTTGGATGGTATCATACTGTTTAAAATATTTCTCTTTTTACTTTTATTTTGTACCTTTCTTCGGCACTTTCTGATATCAATGTCCAACAATAATCAGCCAGAATTTCACCGTTCCACTTGCCCTAATAACGTTTTTCAATAACTCGCTAAATCATAGGCAAATGCATAACGCTTTTCTTACCGTTTGACCAACTCCTCAGAGTAATAGCACAGCGTGTGCAGCTAATACTGGGAGCCAATGGTTTGTCTTGATATTGAATGATTAGGCTGAAATAGTGAAAATATAACTTTACTATTAAAGGTGTAATATTCCGCTCATGCTGGTGGGTAGTGAATTCTCCACATACTTAACAGAAACTGTTTGGATTATTTATACACGTACGCGCCATTACTAAATTAAAATACGTTCAGCTATCACAAACCGACTTGAATCGAAAGAGCCGTGTGTAGCTGTTTATATACCCATATACAGTTCATAAAGTATAAGTTTTCAGTTCGTACTGCCCAAGTGTGAACCGCAAATTGTACTTTATCTCTTTCTAACACACATGAATACGCGCTGTAATACTACACACGTTTGTCATTTTAAGTTAAGACGTACGTCTTTGAAATATTATATTAAATAAAAGGGATAGGTTGTCTAGGAGATAGTCTTATGCTTATGATATTCGACTAGTTGGCAAATTATTTCAATATTGTTGTTTATTGACTTTGTTTCCGGCATTCTGACTTCTAGGTTAAGCATTCTTCCAATTTGAATTAAAGTTTATCAAAAATTATCAAAATCTGTTCTTTTGAGATCAATACTGATAATAAATAGTAATATCAATTAGTGGCAATAAGTACGAAATTGTTTGATTATCACTTTGACATTTCTAACCTATTTATTTTACAGAATATTTCTTAGATGCCTGGTAAACCCCTGGGTTCTCAAGCTCAACAGCTTGTATTAAATCTTACAGCGTATTTTGAACGGGAAGAAGAGAATGGTGGACAATTTATGTCCATCGACCGTGTTCTTGAAATAATTCACATAATCAGTTAGATAAGGCAGTGTTATAAAATAAGTTATTTTCGAGGGTAGCAGAAGGCCTAAATATTTCTGGTAGAACGGCCTACACTATTAAACATCGTAGGATTCAGAATCCAGTCTTATCGTCTCCTGGCTAAAAAAAAGGTCTTGTAAGAAGCCAAAAACTAAGGACTTACAGAAGCAACTAAAATAGAAGTTCGAAATACTGTTTATGACATATATAAAGAAAGTATGTTTTTAATATATTGTAAACATTTATTATATGTTCAAATTTTTCAGAATAACATCTTACCTTAAAAACTCTAAGCAATGTTTTGGCTATGAAAGAATTTGTTCATACAAGTACAAATACTTTAGCAATATTGCTTAAAGATATTGGTTTTAAATATAAGAAAGAGTTTAACAGGAGAGCGCTCACAGAGAAATTAAATATAGTCAATTCAATTCAATAGATTTAATAGATTCAATTGAATTAATTCAATTAGTAAAATATCATAAAGGAGAGAAGATATTTATTATAGATGAAATAATAAGAGAAAGTGGACATGAAGTTTTAAGGTTACCCCCATACCATTGTGACTTCAACACAATTGAAATGATTTGGGCTAAGGTTAAAAATTATTATAATTCAAGTATTGCAAGAATGGTTATTCAGATGAAAGACTTAGGGAAATGCGGAATGTGGCTTTGCAACAGTGTGATGAAATTACTTGATATAATTGTGTTAGGCATACGGAAAATTAAAAAATGGTATGAACGAGAGCAATTTCTTGATAGGGCAGAGATTGCTCCAATAATAATTAATGTAAACGACTCATGTTCTGAGTCAGAATCAGAAACTGACTAGTAAACTAGGTAACTGTCTTATTTTTCAAAATATTTTTGTATTTATATTTTGAAAAAGTTTAATATGGTGTGATAACGCAATGCAATTTGTGTGTACGCAACAATCTGAACCAGGCCACAGCCTCGTTCCCGTAACGCATGTTACAAATACGTCCTCGCTCACGCGAGTTGTTTGCAAACACAAGTTGCATGTCAGGGTTGTATAACATTCCCTAAGTAGTACGAGGATGAGCTAATGATATATAACAGACATTCATAGATTCACTTACACAGTCACATTCACACATTCAGTCTACATACTAGTTAGTAAGAATGTATATAGTTGTTAACCATTTCTAAGTGTTATGTATTAAATATATGTTACCCGAACTATGTGTATCATTTAACGGGACAACGATATCTGCGTGAAGGCTCAACGATGTAGCCCTCAGGACCAGGCTAACATCACGTGGCGTCCTGCCACGAAGTGCACTAACGGCACTAATACCACATGGCGATTCTGCCTAAGGGCGTAAGGCCCATAACGGTTAGCACATGCCGATCCTCCAGGCACATGGGACCTTATCACGTAAGGCCCTAATATCACATGGCGATCCTCCAGGCACTAATACCACATGCCGATCCTCCAGGCACTTGGGACCTTATCACGTAAGGCCCTAATATTACATGGCGATTCTGCCTAAGGGCGTAAGGCCCCACCGTTAGCACAATGGTAACATTAATATTTCCATAAAAACCATTAATGTGCATTTGCTGAAGCAGCGAGGAAATTACTGCCACTGGTTCAACGAAACATTACATGATAAAGATCTCGTGGCAATGTTTTATTTGAATGAAATTTGTTTTTTTTTATTGGTGGTGTACTAACTTGCAAAATTATCAAATATAGTTATCAGAAAATCCTCGTGTGTTTGTTAAATTATTATCTTCATCTAATAAAGAATAATATGGATTTGGATTGTATTATCTGCAAGACTAATTATTATACCATTATTTTCTTAAGAAACAATAAAATATTAAATGTAGACTACATAGATGTTTTCTTTTATGTATAATTTTAAATATAATTTGAAAACATATTTCGACAACTCAAAAGGTTTTAATTCTTTTTCAAAGAGTTGCAAATATAACTTTTACATTCTTTTCCAAAATATTTCAATTTATTTAAAATATAAATAATATATAAATTAAGTAGAAATATAAATTATACATCGAATTAATACATTCCCAATCTTCTTAGACCAGACATAGTGCAAGAAAATAATATTGGTAGGTATGTCATTCTTAATAATGCAAACATTTTTTAACACTAAAGATCTTTTTCAATACCTATGCATTTCACTATTGATATCTGGCTTGAAATATTTCTTTTTAAATAAATTTTTGATGGAATATTATCGTGAGTTTATAATTATAAATAACATTTAAAATAATTTGTTCGAATATCAAAGTAATAATTTCCGCATAGTTTTCTTGGATATATTTATACAGAACTAGAAGAGAAACAATACTTTTGAACTATTAATGTTCCCACTTTACTCATTATTATTATTTTGACATGTAGGTTATGCATATGCTTTCTTTGGTTATATTGCAAGTAACACTAAAACTTTGACAATATTTGCAAAGATGACGTTTATATTTTAGGATGACAGACGGTTGTTTCCGCGATTGAATGCATGACTTCATTTGACTCTGCAGTACTGATTTGAATCATATGCTTCGAATTTGACCTTGAACTGAAAACTTATACTTTATGAACTATAGCTAGATATCTACCGATTCTTCATTTGATTGGTTCCAGATCAAAAATGGGCGTGGTTTAAGTGCTCGGGCGCAGGAAGCATACAAGGACATGTTCAGATATGTATATTCAATGTTCGCCAGAACAATATTTTTAGTGCTATCTTTCTTATCTAAAAGTTACTTTGAACTTTATAAAATTTAATGCGTTTTTTTGAAAAACTATTTAAGAAAATATATCAACATTCTCACGTGTTTCATCATATTCAGAAGCAGCATGCGGAAAGACATAAACTATACTACTGGTGTATAGGGAAACCAAACTGTGTTAGCCAGTATAATTTGGCAATTCTCAGCTTCTATATAGCAACGAAATTGCCTAGATCAGATTTACACGATCGAAACTTATTTTGTGGATATGCCTTGTAAATTTATAAATTCCTTTAATTTTTAGAGATTTATACCTACTTTTGTTAGATTTTTCCATATTAGACTTGTTTTTATATTTACTGTAGTAATGAAAATATCCCGTACTTTTTTGTTTGATCTTATATTGGCTAAGTTATTAATAAATTATTATTATTATTATTATCATCTTTCCATTATCACCTCAAAACATTTTTTTTTACTTTACCACTTCTCTAGTGCCAATAGTGGAAAATACTTAAAACTTTTTTAAGAAGTTTTAATCGGCAGTTATCATCTTAGATAACTTGGTATGTGAATGAAAATATTTCGAAAATACACTACATTACTGCAATTTAAATTTGTTCGCCACATGTTCGCTATATGTTTCGCCACGCTATGGCTTCATCAGCTGATGATAAGTAGAGCAGACCAATTTCCGTGCGCGCCATGTGCGCCGATGTGAGGATGATTGTAATGCATCAGAGCTAATAAAAAGAATTCAGTATGTGTTTGGTACTTGTTTAGACTGCATGTATAAGTGTAAGCATACGTAATAAAATATCGTCGACACATAAATCGAGAAAACGGCCGTTGTCAGACGAAGTGAATAAGTTTATTATGGTTTTCCCGGACTTAATATACGATGGCTCAAAAATTAAATGTTTAGTGTGCAATACATATCTAATGTGTTGGTCAAAAACACATTGTAAAGAACACGTAAGCAAATTGATAGTATAAAAATGCACTGATTTTAAGTTTCAAATACTTTAATCTAACTTTCCACTACAATATCGTTTCGTCACACTGTGACTTCATCAGGTGGATGAATACATAGTGAATTTACAAATGTACAAGGTATATATACACAGCCTGGTAATTATAAATTTAATGAAAGTATGGGGGAATTACAAATTTCTGTTTGGTCGTTTAATACTAACCCTAATTTCTTATATCTAGAAATTTCTAATGATTCTAGCAAATCTAGTTTTTTACTTTTATCTTGAATATGCAGAATTTTGAAGTTAGTATTAAAGTTGTGGTTATTCTCTATGCAATGATTAGCAAAAGTTGAATCTGATTTATTATTTCTATAACTATTTTGATGTTCGGATATCCTTTGAGTGAATTTTCGTCCTGTTTGACCAATATATGACATATTACACTAACAAGTTAACTTATAGACGCCTTAACCAAGTTTTTTATTCGTTTTGTCCTTATTGTTTTTTTAAAAAACTTCCAACTGTATTATTGGTTTTGTACGCTACGATATTATTAGTGGCTTTCTTGATAAGATTACTCATTATGTCTGAAGTTTTCCCGATATACGTTAAGGAAGAATAATGTACTAAATGTTTTAATTGTTTAGGGTATATTACACGTAAGCAGTTCGAAGCACAATAATAACAAAATTAATCGACAACAGTTTATACATGAACTATGTGTAACTATGATTGTGTGTACACTGCCGTTTACCTTGTTAAGTAATGATTGATTTATTTAATTTTGGAATAAATACGCGAATCAAACATTACCGAGCACGACAACGTTACGAAGGAATTTACCATCGGTGCGTAAATAGATTGAAAATAATATCAAAGCCGAACTGAAAAATAAAAAACTGTGGTTATGTGTCGACGAAACAACTGACAACAAAAAACAATCTGTAGTTAATAACCACATCAACCAACGTCTTCAATTTTATTAGCATCCAGACGACTAGAACAATGTAATGCCGAAAAAATTTCAGAGGTGCTATTAGATACTTTGGAAAAATTTAAACTTTCGAAAGACCAAGTATTAATGTTTATGACCGATGGTGCCGCAACCATGTGTTCTGTAGGCCGGTCTCTTAGAAAATATTGTCCTAACTTGTTACATATTACTTGTAAACTCCATTCTCTACACCTTGTGGCAGAACAGGTTCGTAGATGTTATCCAGAGGTAGATGCTTTAATATCGAGTACAAAGGCAGTATTCCTGAAATATCCAAAACGTATTCGGAAATTTCACGAATTGTGTCCCCATACTCCTGAGCCACCACAGCCGATTCTGACACGTTGGGGTACATGGTTGCGTGCGGGGTTTTACTATCATGAACATTTTGAAAAAATTAAAGACGTGGTTTTATTATTCGATCCGAAAGAAAGCGCAGCTATCAATACAAGCCAGAAAAAATTGCAAGATGTCCAGATTAAAATGGATTTACAATGTATTCGTGAGAATTACTTGGGACTAGAAGAAGCAATAACAAAATTAGAAAATTCGGAGCTGTCGTTAGAGGAATCACTGCAAATCGTTAAAGATGTTCACGCACAACTGTGTGCTGTAGAAGTCGCAAAAGTGAAAGTGTTCTAATTAAATTTGAAAGTGTTTTAGACAGAAATGCAGATTTTGACATCTTAACACGTATTTGTGAGGGCGCGTCTACAGATGCGTTAGGTTGCTTAAAAAAGTATTTTGATTATGCGAATATAACATCACTAGATGCAGAACGCTCGTTTTCCGAATGTAAACATATTTTTTCCTCACGGCGGACATGTTTTTCAGAAATAACCTTAGAAACGCACCTGATGTTGAAAATATACAATCGGGTTTTTCCAGTTAGTCAATCCTTGGAAGACGCTTAAAACGGTAAGTGTTTCTTTAAATCTTCTGTCGTGCACACAATCACTGATTTCATACATTTTCCATTTTAATATAGGTACATACAACGCTGCTATAATATGTACTATTCTTATTTTTCGTGTGTTTATGCATATTACTTTAATAGCAGAAAACCAAATGTATATTTAATTATTTCTGATAGAATAAATGTCTCTACTTCTATACTTGTATATCGGTAACAAGCTCATGTTGCGTCCCTATTCTATCGCATATTCTAATATATTAAGAATTACACTCCCATACCGGCGCTCATGGCGCGCACGGAAATTGGTCTGTTCTAATGATAGGTGATATATAGAGTGGACCAATTCGGAGCGAAAGCAGAGGCGTGACTTTCAAACTTACTTAAAATACACTCATTTCTTGCGTCTTCTATCGAACATAGCTGTGCAACATTATTAAATACACAGAATACACTTTCGTGCTGCTGTTATACGTGTACACACGATGACCGTGAACAACATACTAAGTAATCGTAAACCAATTCGTTAGTCACGCCTCTGCTTTCGCTCCGGATTGGTCCACTCTAGTGATATATTTATCACCACCTGGTGAAGCCACAATGTCACGAAGCATATGTAGTGTCTACATTATATCTTTTTGAAACTTAAAACCTTGCGTTATTAATTATTGTAATGAAGTTTCAACACGTATGTCCATATTAGTTAAAGAGAAATAGGCATTTTAGAGTTTCATGTAAACCTAAAGTGATTGAAATAAAGAAAGTAAGGTTACATTTATTAGGAATTGCAGTTTCAAGAAGATACATATGCTTTAGTTAAACTTGCATTAAATTAATATTGGAATATCCAAATTTTCATTTTCTTATTACGTTATCTTTCTCATATATACAAATAAATGATAAACTTTAAATAAAGTTCTCAATGTATATGTATACTGTATGTACATTTGTGCATTGAGAGAAGACAGTATTTTCGAAAAGTTCAATATATGGATAAAGTTCGCTCTCGGCGTTGAATGGAGGAGAGTATATTGACAGCATTATTTCGGAATTCCGTAATGAAGTTTTACACGAGACAAAACACGAAATATTTTACCGCAACACATTGAATGCATATGCTTATTCATAAAATAAAATTGCGAAAGATAAATTTTCGATTTAGATTAATGGAGGTTGATGATGCGGCAGAACTCGTTTTGTCTGAAAATACGTGTGCGTGTATATGTGTATGAGATTGTATATAGACGTGTGTGGTAGATATAAAATTCGGGGTTGTGTACTACATAAAATTAGAAAGTAGTTGGGAATAGCAATACTCATCGAGCTTATGTGTATGTACATACGAGGGTGGTTTGACAGGAAAGTGACTTTTCAATGAGATACTTATTTTAGGGCAAAAAATATTTTTGTGTGCTGGGTTCTTTCACTTCTTTTCTTTTGAATCACGGGTAGTAAAGTGGTGAAGACTATTATTTGAATATACTATATATGAACTAGTATACAGGGTTATTCAAATGTTCCGGAACACATTTAATTTGTTTAAATGTAAACGGTGAACAATTTGAGCATTTAATTTAACTTAAATATCGCGAATAAATCTTGTTTTAAATATTTCCATGACTAACTTATGATTTTTTGGAATTAATAATTTCTGAAATTTGAAACTTTTAACTTTAAATATTTCATCAATTTCATGATGTAAGTAACTAGTTTTTTCATATTGGAATATCAAGAAATTGTGTTCTTTCAAAATCAACCAAAATTTAAAATATTTGAGTGGGGGTGGGTGGGGACGGCAGATGACCCGATGGGGCGGTATGAAATATACTGTTCATTGTTCCCCTATATCCTGTAGATACCTGGTATATATATATATATATATATATATATATATATATATATATATATATTGAAGAACGGCTGACAGAGGTCATAAAAAATACAAAGCCAAATGATAAAATACAGTGAAGCTGGTATGTTAAATGGCCTCACCTTAGCTCGTCAAATTGATATAAAGACAGTGTGTAACAACCCCAATGTTGGGCCGACACTTTGAAGAAATGCTGACAAGGTGTGAATACAAATGCAAGTGAATATTACGTTAAATATACCTATAAGTTGTAAAATAATAGGTAGGGTAATTTATAAAATAAATTTAATATACCCAAGTGTGGTTACAAATATTACCTAAAGATGGAGTTGCGTTTAAAATATTATAGTTGTCACTTGCGTATAATTCAATTTGTGAATAAACGTACATAAATGATTTATACTTAATCTATACAGTTTCTTCCTCGTGCAAACTCTTGTTGTTTATCTCTTAAGAGTTATTTTATGTTATATGTCCGACTAACAGATCAATGAGACTCTATTTAGTGCTTTATAAAGATAATAATTATGCGGGATCGGTGCTCAACTAGAATATGTAGACAGGTGGTAAACAAGTTATTAAATATTTGTATTTTCTGGACGTAAAGTCTACTAAATAAAACAAGAGAGCGATAAGCAAATGTAAATGGTTTAATAGGTGTTTCGATTAATCAGGTAAGTGGTAAACATGAAAATAGTATAAATTTTAATCTACATAAAAGTCACGTGATCAGTTAATTTCAATAAGTTTAGGTTAAGTGATGATATTATTTGATATCGTGCTAAATTTAATCTATCTAACTTAAACCTTTTTTAAAACAAACTCAAGAGAACTGTATTCTTCAGATTCCTTAAAGGTATTTTAATTATAAATTAACTTATTAGGCATACCTATGGTAATATCTACGATAGTGTTTATAAAATAAAATTAATAAAAAAAAAATTATATATTTTTAGGATATATAAATAAATAATACTCAAGTTGGATATATTCGGATTCAGGTGGTTCGGTGTTTGATAGAAATTCCAATACTCGGGATACAGGACTTGGGCAGCGTGGAATTTCTGGGAGCGTCCCTGTTAGGCTTCGGTTAGTTCGGATGGTGTCTCCTGGAAAATGGTAATTTCGTTTTATAACTAACTGGAAGGTATGTGGATACGGAAAATACGTCGAATGGTGCTCGGTAAGTAGGTGATGCGTTGATTATATTCGTAGTATAGTTTATATACTTTATTTTATGTTTTTTCTTCTAAATTTCAGAGCGGCACTTTTTAATACGTCGGCGTGTCGTGGAATTTTCAACAACATGACGCCAACTATCGTTTGTTTTTAATGCTGGCTTCTCATTCGTATTTCTTGTATATATTTATTTAATCTCGTTAAAAATATGAGGAAAAGTAATAATTTATTAACACTAATCGTTTTGATATTTTACAAAAAATATATATTTTGTTTTATTATATAAATAATTGTTATTGGAATGTTAAGAGTTTCATATTATGCCTATTTTTAATTGGGATATTTCCCGCTATATACAATTTTGAATCTGTACAGTTTTTCCTAAAATATATGTGACATTAATTATCAATCAATTAAGTTAAAAATCTTCGGTAACATGAAATATTGAAGGAAAATGACTTAGGCAAATCAGCACATGTGAATAAATAAATATGAGATTTAAATTTGAACAATTAAAAATGCGAAATTAACTTTATTGATGTGACAGGTGAAAAATACAGTTCCAAATATATCTTAAGTTCTAAAATTTACATTCTAACTATACACGATCTGTATTTCATAATTTTCGGGGATTCTTATGTGTAGGCTTGACCTACCACAATATATATATATATATATATATATATATATATATATATATATATATATATATATATTATAGTGGTACTATTACCATTACATGAATTTAAATATATTATTTATTTTGAAATTTAAAAAATTTTATTTGCTATTGTCAAGTATGTTCATAGATAGGTATGACATATTTTTTGGATACTATTCATATTTTTGTATATGCCAGTCAAAACTGGACAGACGCTTTAGAATTGTTTTATACATTAATAATAAAATATATTATGTTATCTCTGTAAAGGAAATTATGCCCAGTAACAATTAAGATATTTGACATTTATATTTAAATTATATCTATTACATTAGGATTAAAATAAAAAGTTAAATTATGAATGAAAATTCTGTATATTGAAAGGCATGCCGATATTTTTTAATTTAGAAATTTATACTAGCATCGCTATGGTTTTGGTTGTTGATTTTTGAAAGAGTGATTTTGTTTTGGGTTATCTGAAAAACACATCGAATTGGTAATTGTGAGTTTTGAAAAGCCAACAAATGAAAATTATACAATATAATTAATTAAAAATCCACTTACTTGTGCCCAGAAACACATAAGACCATGTCAAAATGTGTTGAAGCATATATCTTATATTACATGGAAGGATCCACAATGAACACATCTAAAAGCCGTTCCTAAATTTTGATATGAATACGAGCCATAATCAAGATCAATAAATATTAAAGAATATTCTTCAAGCAGAATATCCAGGAGGACCTTGTATAAGGGAAGTTCGAGAACATCGATAGCCATTTCGTTCATCTACAGAAAGATTTTCCTGTCAACACTTGAAGCAGTCGACTAAATATATCTGGCAAGAACTTTGAATATACATAAGGAGACATATAGTGGACTTAATCTTGGTATCTCATTTATTGGCTCACCCATTTATTTATATTAGTAATTACTCTGTTACAGTAACCAAATTGTTGTCAAGTTGTCAAAATTTTAAATTGATCTTTCTTTGTAATTTACAAAAAATCTGAATACTCAGTTAATTTAAAGTTACACATATTTTTATTACTTTTCATACTTATAAAATTGGTGTCTGTTTGTTTTTGGGAAACTTGATTCATATCCCAATAGATTAAAGCTTAGCATAATTTCTTAATTAGCTTATTGTATCTAAAAATAAAAGTAAAAACATTCTATTAAACTATGAGAAAGTAAGTTTTTAAATATATTAAATCATATACACAACCATAGTTTCAATTGGGTTAACTATACATAAATAAAATTTATTATAAAAGAACGATATCTTACATGTTAATTGGGTTTAAAAAAAATGTTATTTTCTGAACCTGCTTGAGATTGAGTATTAGATTCTTGCTAATTAATAGCCACTGTGTTAACCGATGGCAATCTAAATCTAAATATTATTGTACATAGGTTATACACCAAGTTACGGAATTTGTTCTCGCACTAATTTTCAATTCTCCAAGCGCGAGATTTTAATTTAATAAATTTTATTCAATATTTAAATTATCTTTTTCGTATTATTATTTTTTAATTAGGACCATGAGGGAATTATTACAATAAATATATATATATATATATATATATATATATTGTAGGGTTAGATGCGAGAAGAGAGGGAGTGCCGAGCGGAAATGGATAAATGGAGCAGTAGTAGTGAAGACGATATGAAGAAAGGGTGTGTGTGTGTTAGCAAGTTAAGACGAAATTGAAGACGAAACTGAAGACGAAATTGAAGACGAAACATTCTTGTGGTACCTTAGTTAAAGATAACACCTATCTTGTAACTGTTGAAATAAAATCCTACATATATATATATATATATATCTCTATATATATATATATATATATATATATATATATATATATATATATATATATATATATATATTATATTCTGTCATTTATATTTTGTATTCTCTTGACAAAGGCGTATTGCCGAAACATGTAGAGTTGTTTTAAATATATATACTCTAAAGTAAACCAGACCTTTAATCGACGACTTATTAAGTTTACCTTATATATATATATATATATATATATATATATATATATATATATATATATATACATATATATATTGATATGGTTCAGCATACATCCTTAATAAATTCTTCATTCAATTAAATATTTGTCCCAAGAATGTTATATCTGAAATATAATGGTTTGAGAATATTACTATTTAGTTTAAAAGTAGGTATGTATTTATGATGTAAGATCATAATTAAATTTTTTAATCACGATGTCGATTTATTTTGTATATTTTTATTTGCCAAGATATTTAATTTGCTCATTAATTAATTTTTCGTAACTATATTTCGCGTGAACTTAAGATCTTTAAAACTAATTATGATTATCATATCTTTGTACAAATTTCTGTATACATAATTATTTAGTATGACTTTTGATTGCACCTTGTTTAGAATAGGCAATTGAAATTACGTGAGTGGGTTTTATTAGTATGATAATAGGCAGTTAGAGAAATATCTAACGTTGCATTACTAAAGAGATGCATTGAAGAAACTTTTAAAATTTTCTTATTTAAATTGTCAAAATTATCTTTTTAATATTTTTCGGATTCATTGTACAATTTCTAGGAAAATATGATTAATACTTCTACTACTTTCCTATGGTAGTCAAGACGACAAAAAAAAACAAGATTATTGATTTAGGAGATTTTTGCAAGCAGTTATAAAGAATAGTGATATTTTAAATTTCTTCCTTAAAATTATCATCTAAATTGTTTATGAATACGTATAAATCGCAAGAAAGTGGAATAATTATATTTACTGGATATATTTACCTTGCTAGAAGGTTATCTTCGATTGTGGAAGTACTTAATAACCTGTTTACCATTACAATTGAGTTTTCCATCATATCTAAGATATGTTTACATTTAAGCAACTTATTATAAGAAGATCCTGGATCCTTTTTTGGTATTTTAATTAAGATTACCTCATTAGGATATAAATATTGTACATAACCTAGTGGAAAACTTCGTGAATAAGGAACGTTAGCCGCTCTACGATTAGGATCAACCAGGCGTTCGAGACAAGCTACTTTCATCTTACCTTGCAGTTCCAGTTGGATTTTAATCGAGTATAATTCATCCAGAAGTTACGTCGGTTTTTGAAATCTCCATTTTTGACGATATCAACAGGTATTCAAGTGAAAATAGTTATCTATATATTCATAAAAGATATATCATCTCTTGCTGACACATATTTTAAAATTATTTACTCACGTTATTTCAAGGAACATATCACTTCATTTTTAACATCAGTTTTTGCTATATTATCTAATAATTTTACTACTTGTACTAACTTTAAACGTGATATTTCTTTGTGTTTTACTAGAATTTTGATTTGGCAACCCATTACACCCATTACAAGTCTCTTTCCTTCCTACATGCTTGTAATAAAGGAAAGAGACTTGACTTCCTCGAAATATAAGAAATTAAAAAAGCCATAAATCTTAATAGACATGTCACAAATACACAGCTGGACTTTTTCAACACCCATACTATTGATGCCGTAATAAAGTCCCTTAAAAACTCATAAATAGTGGTAGAAGTGTACTTTTTATTTTAGTTTTTAAAAACTCTTTGATAATGACTGAAAAGTCGAAACATATGTTAGAGATTAAATAAATATATTTTGTGAAACAAATATACCGAGTGTTTTCTTTAGTAAATTACACTGTTTTTTATTAATTTCATTTCTAAATTATTACTTACACATTTTTCCTTCTCTGTAAGTGACTCTTTTTTAGCAGTATACACTTATACTTTTTATACTAGTGTGAATCACAATGTACACGCGTATATATAAAGTACAAGATACTAATTGTAATAACGCGCGACTATTTTTAACACAAAGAGAAACTCTTGCCTCAAAAGAACATACATATAAAGACCCTTTAATTTCCGTCGACTCTGAATTGAACAACGTCAGTACTTCAGCAAACAGTGTGCCATAATTCACCCCTTTAGCTACATAAAAATCATTCAGGCGTTGCGCGCAATTGTCTGTTCAAATAGTTCTGTAACTATTCAGATCAGTCGCAGAATTACTCGTTGATAAGTCATCGTCTATTCGTCTCTACCGTTTATTGCTTACTGTGCGATTACCTGAAACATTTCTAAAGCTATTGCAAATGATCGTAAGAAACCTATTATTAAAGCTGCTAATATAAACCTAAAATTTGATTGTATCTTTATGATTTACCAGTGTTAAGAACCTCACAAAAGGGGAAGCTATAAAGTAAGATAACACCTAAGCAAAAAATTTGTTGGTGGAGGCACAATAAATAAAAAATTTGCTACAAACTACAATAGAATATTACCTTACTTAAAATGTAGTGCCATACGTCTATTTTCTTTTGTAAACTCATCTATGACGTCATCGTAAAAATATTTTTAGCGAGCATATTCTTAAACTAATTCCTTTTCAATTGATATTAATCCCAAAGGTGAAAGTCTTTCTTGTCCTGTAAAATTTCTAATAAAATTTTTTATTCGTTTAACGCAGAAAAGGAACGTTCTGTAAACGAATTTGTGGTGGAAATAGTGAGTGTTAATTCACATAGTTTAAGAATTTCGTTTTATTTTAGCATTCTGATGTGTTATAAATATAAATCACTGTGAATTCGGAAGGTAATGCGTGGGACAGATAATTTTGTTTAAGCGATTCAAAGGCCCCTTCAGAAACTGTTTCATTATCGCAAAAATGAACTAATTCTAGAAATTTAAGGGCGTTAAAGTTACAAAAAGGTTTAAGTATATCAATACGTTATTGCACGTATTACGCATTTGTTACAAATCAAACAGACATGCAATATACATATCTGTAACTGTACACATAGACAATACACTTCGTATTTTCAGCTTTTACTTCTGCTTAAGACACGTGTTTCTGGCGTTTCTAGGCGTCGTCAGTCAAGCTAGTGAAGCAATGTAACACAAATGATACAAATCTTTTGAGAACAGATTTGTATCTGTATATACATTTACGCTGAAATCGCCTACAAAATATAGCAAATTTCGTCCTATAAGGTGGCACTAATTTAATAAGTAACATCTGACAGACGAAAGAAACTATGCCGAAAGGCATAGGCGATTTCAGCGTAAATGTATATACAGATACAAATCTGTTCTTGAAAGATTTGTATCATTTGTATTACATTGCTTCACTAGCTTGACTGACGACGCCTATAGATGGCAGAAACACGTGTCTTAAGCAGAAGTAAATGCTAAAAATACGAGGTGTATTGTCCATGTGTACAGTTACAGATAAGTATATTGCATGTCTGTTTCATTTGTAACAAATGCGTAATACGTGCAATAACGTATTGATATACTTAAATCTTTTTGTATATTTACCGCCATCTGGCTCGTGTTAATGGACTACACCTATACGTCTCTTTTCGCTTATGTACTAGCATAGCTAGTCAAGCGAAAGGTCGCCTTTTTCGGCATAGTCTCTTTCGTCCGTCAGATGTCACTTATTAAATAGTGCCACCTTATAGGACGAAATTTGCTATATCTAGTAGGCGATTTCAGCGTAAATGTAAAAAGCGTTCAAATAAGCTTTGCCTCTAGTAGGCCATTCCTTTAAAAACGTATGATCATTAATAATTTAAATTTTCATTAGTTGTCAATTAGACAGATGCATAGTTGACAAAAATTGCTTTGTAATTTAAAATTGATTTAACATGGTTTTTACTATACAACACAAATCATTCATGCTAGAATCTTATTTTCGAAACGGACGTAAGATTGACGGACAATGGCAGTATTCTCTTCAAGATTGTTTAGAAGAATTTAGAAATGAGTTCCCTAACGTCATCTTTGATTATGACAGTTTTCGGCACACAGTGACACATTCCGTTATGGTTTTCAGAGAAACAGGGAGTCTTAAACAGAAAGAAGGCGCAGGTCGGGCGAAAAAGCGTACAGAAGAGCTAGTTAATGAGGTAAGAGAAATTATAAATAATGCACCAAGAACTTCCGTACGAGCATTATCACAACAAGTGGGTGTGTCAATTGGCACATGTCATACAATTTTGAAAAAGGACATTTATTTCCATATCACATGACCTGTTATCAAGAAATCAAGGAAATCGGCTATCCCAGAAGAATAACGTTTAGTCAGTGGTTCTTAAATAATTTTGATAATGACCTTCTTGACGAAACCTTTTTTTCTGATGAGTCATGGTTTTATCTGAATGGATATGTGAACTCACAAAATATGAGGATGTGGACTAATGAGAAACCACATAATTTTTTTGTTGAAACCGCACTTCATCCGCAGAAAATTGGTGTATGGTGTGCGATTAGTCGAAGGAGAATTATTTACCCTATTTTTTTTAACGGAACCTTAACAGGAGAAAGGTATCGACAAGAAATTATTATGCCATTTATCGAACAGCTTGACGACGAAGAAATAACACAGGGTTACTTTCAACAAGACGGAGCTAGAGCACACACAGCAGGTGAAACAATTAATATTCTGCAGCAATTTTTTCAAAATCGGTTGATAAGTTTAAACACTGAACATGAATTTCCACCAAGATCTTGTGACATTACCCCATGTGATTTCTTTTTATGGCCATTCTTAAAGAACTCAATTTATCAAGTACAGATACCTGATCTTGCAGGCCTTCAAATCAGAATTGCTGAAAGAATTAATGGAATTGACAATGCGATACTACAAAACACTTTTTCCTCCATTAGAAGAAGATGTGAGAAATGTTTCGAACAAGGTGGTGGACACTTTGAACAATTTTTATAAAATTTTGCTTGTTTGTTGGAAATAAACATATTTCATTCACTTAAAAATGTTCGTTTTATTATTTTGACATTTGTCATTTCAATCAAATATCTCATCTCATAACCAACAAAATTCCTATTAAAATTAGTAACAAGCTAAGACATAATCATAATTTCCAAGGGCTACTTTGAGGTAAAATTTATTTGAATTCTTTGTATATACAGATACAAATCTGTTCTTAAAAGATTTGTATCATTTGTATTACATTGCTTCACTAGCTTATGACGACGCCTATAGATGGCAGAAACACGTGTCTTAAGCAGAAGTAAATGCTGAAAATACGAGGTGTATTGTCCATGTGTACAGTTACAGATATTTATATTGCATGTCTGTTTCATGGCGTTAAAGTTCTTAAATGTGGTGTCCATGTGGGCGGAAATGTTAATGATTTAAAAAAACAACTTACGGGATCCCAATTTTTCATCTGCTCTTCTTTGTTCTTTGGCAATATCTATGCGTATTCTGTTTCTTTGTGGTTGAATATTTAAATGCTCAAATTTATTCCACTAATGATAAAATTGATCTCTTTTAGAAAAAAATGTGGATTTGAATTCCTGAATTTTTTTTATACAAAAATTAATATCGCTAGCTTTATTTTGTAAAACAGCAAATAAGTTGTCACAAAATTGAAGTATTTCGGAAAAAATAAGTAACAAAAGATTAAAATTAGTTTCAGTTTCTGAGATATTAAAATATCCTTTAGAGCAAACTTGAGTCTCCTTGTACCATTCTTCCTGGCATCCATAACATTTTGAAAAAATTAATAAGTGGTTATCGATATTCAAATACAGCTTGTAAAGGGTCTACCAATTGAGGCTTGAGAACTTTAATTTTTAATAAAAAACTTAATGTGTAAGATACAGTGGAAATTTTTGTATATATTATAAGCCTAGAGTGTGCCATTTATGTTCGAAATAGGATATTATGTAAATGTCACCTCTTCCTCGTGGGCAGGCACGCAATCGCTTAATTCAATTTTTAATTACTTTTCCCAATAAATCCCGCTAAATTTGACGAATTTCCAGTTCGATGTTTGTTTTCAAGTCGTCAATCGTTTACGGTGTGTTGGAGTAAACCAATGATTTCACAAACCTCATAGGAAAAATACATAGGAATTAAATCACACGAGACGAGCAAACGAAAGGTCCATTTCGTGAAATGATTGAACCACCTATTCTTCCAATAAGGCGATTGTTTCATTTGGAGTGTGGGATGTGGCACGAGGATGGTGCCATATCCTGTGGGATGTGGAGGAGCTGTAGTTTCAACGGGATGTTGACTTAAACGATGCTCTAGATCAAATAAATTAAAACTAAACTGACGAAATTCAATGGAAATAATTGGGAGAAGTAGATTCGATCAAACGATATTAAACAGGATCTATCACAAAAATTACGATGTAATTAACAGTTAAAACTACGAAAACAAGGAACTAACTCACAGCACTTTATATTTGTCTTATGAAATATAAACTAATAAATAAAATAAACTATAAAAACCCCGCTTCTATCTACGCTCATGAAAACAGAAACTTAACTGTAAATATCCAACAAAAACGTCGCAATTGTCGATGAAAACAGATGTGCACGCTAGCCAGATCAATATTGCATTCAATAACTGCGTGATGTACTTACAGAAGTTGTAAACTATTTATATCGTCCGTCGTAATGGCGACATCATTTCAACCCGATGCGTCCGGTCTCTAATTATAACCTAAATATTGCAAGTTTGACATAAGCGTTTAATACCCTAACCTAAAATGTAAACAAATCGATTTTGCCGATGGATTTTGAAAGTGATTTCGCAACATGGTTTTGACATCATTAATGACGTGCACGTCTTCTAATCGCGATCGGCGTTTAGCACAGTATTTGTATTGGCTATAAATGTTATAAATTAATAACTAACTAACTATTTTCATGTGCATTATTAAACAATAAAGCTTAATAAAAGGGTATTTATTTTATTTGCTGATATTCCTAGACACGCCCATTCAAACGCGATGCTTAGAAAACCTATATAAGTCGCACGCAGATATCTAGCGTACCAGGTTGTTCATTCGAATGGACATGCAGCAGGATTTAATATACAGGGTTAGTTAAAAGTATGGCGACGGCGATTTATTGTTGTTAATATTAATTTTAGGGAATTATGTTGAATATAAAAGTTTGTTAGGATATTTTGATCTACATTTGGGTATATTTGAATTTTTTTTTCTTCAATTGTTTTTTAGTTACGGCTGTCCGCGCAGTTTTTTAAATGGGAACTAGTAAATTTTACTCTACCATTCGATAGAGAATTTTTTTCTCATTACAATAATATTTTTGTTTTTTCAAAATTCATTTTAATAACTTTTTTATAAGAAAAGGCCGGTTCATGTGTTTAACAAATGTTCGGTACATCGCAGATAGACAGAAGCGTAGCGATAAACAAACTTGAGCGACATAATTGTATCAGTGGTTATTGTGTACGTCAAATCTTTGACAGAATTAATTCATTTGTGCAATTTGTTGCTGTTAATACTAACAATGGCGAGTTTAAGTGAACATGAACGAATTGAAATACTTATGATGTTGGGTTATGGAGATAGACGCAGAAGTTTACAAGACGTTTGTAATTTATTTAATTATACGCATCCAAATAGAAATCCAATTTCTAAATCCGTTGTTGGTAAAACTTTAAGACGCTTTGAACAAACGGGTAGCGTTAAGGATTTGCCAAGGAGTGGTAGACCTAGAACAGCAAAAGCGATGATAACAAACTGGATATTTTATTGGCTGTATCTGAATATCCCCATTTATTAACCAATCAATTAGCGGCCAATTTCAATATTTCACAGTCATCGATCGTGTCATTTTTAAAAAGTGAAAAGTATAAACCTTATAAGGTACACCTTGTACACGAGTTAACGGAAGATGATTTTGATAGGAGATTACAATTTTCTTAAGAAATGTTAAATATTTGCAATAATAATGAAAATTTTGTCAAAAATATTCTTTTCTCTGACGAAGCTACTTTTTGCCTTACCGGTGAAGTAAACAGACATAACTGCAGATACTGGTCATCGGAAAATCCCTCTTGGTTTTTGGAGCACCATACGCAGTACCCTCAAAAGGTTAATGTTTGGGTTGGCATGGTTATTGCAAAATCAAATAATACCTGCTTGTGCTACGCTCTATGCTCATGAAAACAATGAACTCCTGCCCAATGACAGTATCTGGTTCCAGCAAGATGGCGCCCCACCACATTATGGTGTAAATGTTCGTCAATATCTGGACAACGTTTTTCCCCACAGATGGATTGGAAGACGAGGAACCATTGAATGGCCAGCCCGTTCGCCAGATTTAAGTCCTTTAGATTTTTGTCTTTGGGGATACGTAAAAAGCAAAGTTTACAAAGATAAGCCCGATAACGTCGAAGATTTACAAATCCGAATTACCAGAACGATACAAGAAATTCCCCGAGATTTTTTACAGAACTCTGTTCGGGGTTTTGTAAATCGATTGGGTCATTGTCAAATTACTAATGAACGACAATTTGAACACTTACTTTAATTTACTTTGTTATTATTTTGTTTAATTGGAATTTTAAAAATACAAAAATATTATTATAAAGAGAAAAAAATTCTCTATCGAATGGTAGAGTAAAATTTACTAGTTCCCATTAAAAAAAACTGCGCGGACAGGCGTAACTAAAAAACAATTGAAGAAAAAAAAATTCAAATATTCTCAAATGTAGATCAAAATATCCTAACAAGCTTTTATATTGAACATAATTCCCTAAAATGAATATTAATGACAATAAATCGCCGTCTCCATACTTTTAACTAACCTGTATAATATTAAAGTTTAATATTAAACTTTTTTTGTCTATACACTGTATTTTCCTTGATTTATATAGTGCTTCGCTAGCTTCTAAGGTATAATTTACTTATTTTAACAAAAACTAAGGAGAACGATATATCTTTAGAAGAAATAGGCAGCTTTAACATGATTGAAACACCAATGAAAACAGGAAAAAGATAATATTATGAGCCTAAACCAATCCTCTAATCACTATCACTTCGCACTATAACATAAAATAAATATTATTAAATATGAGTATTTTAAATCTTTGTACATATAAAAATTCGCTCGTTATTTATCAAATGCGCTATGAACATTTGTTGTTTGTAATTATTTTGTACGCATTTCACGCTTTTTAACAAAATACATATTTCATCGGTGATTTGCCTTTTGGCTGTACAACTGTACATATTTATATGTGTGCATTGTAAACAAACTGCACCCTCAGCGGTAATCGAACTGAAATCGATTAATAAAAAGATGTTATATAATTCCCTGTGGCATCCGCAATGTCATCTGTTGATTGCGGAGGGATTCGGCTAAATTGAGATTCGATGGGGTTGCTTCTTGTCGGCGAGGAGGGATGGTCGTCGTCGTCCTCATTGCCCGGAGGCTGATGTATTGAAGTAGTGTGCGGCGAGTCTATTGATGATCAAATGTTTCTTCCCTAGCGAGACGCGCTGATACAAACCTTACTCAAACTAGAATCTTTTCCTCTTGTTTCATTCTATTTGCTGTACCGCGTTTTTCTCGCCATTACTTCCGTTCTTTCTTTCCTCGTTTTCGTCTTGGTTTCTTTTCCCCGAAGGCGTCAGATAAGTTTTAGGAATGTCACATTGTTTTTGTTTATAGAGAAAATACTAGTCCGAAAAGAAAGTGGCAGTCGTTTCGGACTATAGATGATCGATACCAATTGAGTTCACTCATTGTTTTTCACATGACTTTCTTTCTAACACGCTTTTATTCTAATTATTGAAAAAACATTATTATTAATTAAAAACTAATACGCAATAATGCAAGATTTGCGCTGTTTATTAGCATTTAAATTAAAAAAGAATATAGCATGTCGACGTGTGAACACACATCAATCATTTTTACAAATGATACAAATATATATAAAACATAGACATACACTGCGTATTTACCAGCGTTCACTTCAACCGCGACGCATGCGTTTCTGCCTTATGACTTCGTCAATGCGAGTTGCGAGTATGCGAGATGTATGTATAGTGTCTAGTTAATATTTCAGAGTAACAATAAAGAATTTTGTAATAGATTATATGTAGTAATTAAAAAGCTCTTTTGTCAATATAAGTATATGTTTTATAACAATTTTGTTTTATTCAAATCATGTAAAGTAACTGTCATTATAAGAGCATATTAATCAAAGGAGGTTTGATCGAAGTAATTTAATAAAAAAGAGGGATTCATTCGTTTCACCTACGATTTCATGCACTCCCTGAGATAGGAAGGCGTAGGTACCATTTCAGCTTACCAGCTTAATACGAGTTCTTTTTCTTAATCTCTCCGCAGACTATTAGCTAACCGGCAATTAGTATAAATTCAATTATATACCTTAGAAGGGGTAAATCTTCTTGGCGCCCAACTGAACAGTAATTGAATAAATCAATTACTTATTTTTCAACTTTGTAAATATCTATTTCTCAATATTCAGGGTAACTGCGGCATTTAGTTATTTTCATCACCGAAGTTATCATTGTTAACAACGTCCTCAAATCCCTCGATACACAGACTATTATTAATATATGCCAAAGATAAGGTCTGTTACAAACATTCGTTTATTCGGATTTCAAATGACTATATATATATTTTATTTATAAACTGGCAACACCTATGTAGTCTAAGGTTTTTGCGTTTCATTAAAGTAGATTACACAAAATATTTTCCACCATTTCTGCTATGCAAGTGTCCTTGAAATAAATAAACAACGTATGAAAAATTAAGAAAATTAATTATATAAAATATAAATCCAAAATATTTTCCCAAAATTCCCTCTTACAAGCGACGAAAAAATACAAAAATATTTTTAAAAAAATTGTCCCGTCACTGTGCGACTAACTATATCCTAGATAGTATCGTAGATGATATTTAAAGCTGATCGGCAATAACGCAAAGAATAATTTTGTTATTGTCCGTCAGCTCTAGTCAACGTCTCCAATTCAATCTGTCTCCATTCTGTCAACACTCCGTTATCTTCTAGAGTTTTTATAAACATAAACATTGAGTGTTTAAATTTAATAGCGGTATTTGTTATAGACCTTCTCATAATTTGTTACTCCTCGCAACAAAAAAAAAAACAGTCACATGAAATAACTGATTTAGGTCAGTTCTAAAAGTTTATAAACGGTTGATTTTGTACGACAAATGTACAACAATGTCATAGTTTTTATAACATCAACAGCTGTTTCATATATAATCATAGGCTATAGCGTATGTGTGTCTATATCTTCATTAGAGGCATTTATTATTTATACACACTCTATTCATAGGCGGAACATAATAAGAACTCTCAGGAGATTTTTAATTTTAGGGTTTGCGTCGTAATTGAACCACAATATTTTGGATTTGTGTCCTAAATAATTACGTCTTTCCATTTTTCATACCTTGTTACTCTTTAGTTTTTTAAACTAGCAAATAATAACGAAATGTTTATTAATTTGTGCATAAAGCTATTATACGAGAAATTATTTAATTTGTGTTAATCTTCTTAATGGATGTTGGGGCTATCAAATAATTGAATGGATTCTGCCTTTACTTGATGTAAATCCATATCAAATGATAAAAAACACAAACACTGTTGTATTAGATTTACACTTTATTTAATAATAACTATATGACAGCTGTTTCACAGTACAACGGTATCTTCAGATATAACAGAGCGGTACTGTAAACATTTTACTTAAACGTATATACTTTATGACTTAATGGTATTCGCAGAAATTGAAAACCGAAATATTTTTACCCTAGTTTATATAAGGGATACATAGATTACATAAATTATATATAGATAAAACACAACTAACAAAATGTTCTAATCAAAAATAGAAAATAAGTTCAACAGTGGGGAGAAATTAAGCTCTGTTTTGTCATTTAATAATTTATTTGAAAATTTTTGTTTATTAATTTCCATTGCTTCTAATAAATCTAGTTTCTTACTTTTCTTATCTTGGTGTAGGAAATTATTATTAAAACTATGGCTTTCTTCAATTAAATGGTTGGAGTATGATGAATCTGTTTTCCCAGCTATCAAATAAGTATTATATATTTTATAAACGTTATAGCGGCCATTTCTTTTCCGGATTCCCTTAAAAATTGACATTTGTGTTCAATATTGATTGACAAATCAACATGGAAATATACACAGTTGCACGGCGTTTAAAAATTGTTAAAATTTATTACAAAGATAATGAATCTGGTCGAGCTACCGAGCTTACTATTCGTAATGTTATTAAAACATTGGAGACAAATGGTAGTGAGAATCCAACCCGTCAAAAATGTAAACCTACTCGTGAAAATATCGATGCTGTGAACCAAAGTGGGAATGAAAATCGAGAACGATCAATTAGACGTTCTCTAGAACTTAGATTTTCTTAGAGCACCACATAGAATATCAGTTGACAAAAGAACTTAAACCAAATGACCATATGTTGCGTAGAAATTTCGCAGATGGGACTTTACAGCTACTGGAAACAGATCCATTATTTTATGGAAAGATCATATTCAGCGATGAAGCTCATTTTTGCTTAAATGACTTCTTGAATAAGCACAATTGTCGCATTTGGAGTAGAAAGAAACAACATCCTGTTCATGAAACACGTTTTCATCCACAAATTTAACAGTTTGGTGTGGTTTATGGTATGGAGATGTTATTGGACCATATTTTTTTGAAAATGAAAATATAACTCCATTTGACTTTATTCTTTGGGGTTATGTTAATCGTTGGTTTACTCCAATAAACCGCACTCAATCATCTTAAAATTAACATTATTCATGTTATTGCTGAAATAAGTGCAGATTTGTGGGAAAAAGTGATCAAAAATCGGTGTTCCAGAATCGAATTTTTAAGAAATTCCAGAGGTGTTCCAGAATCGAATTTTTAAGAAATTCCAGAGGTGGTCATTTACATAAAATAATTTTTAAATAAAAATGTCACGAACCAATGTTTAAAATAAAGAAAAAAATATTTGATATTTTATACTTTTTTATCATTACAAAATTTAATTCTTAAAAATCTGGTGTGAAAAACACAAATATAGGTTCACTATTAATATTTTTTGTGAACGTGTCCGAACATATCCCTCCCCAGAGACGTAGATACGTATTTCGCCTTTCTACAGGCTCGTCGGTACGCCCCTGCTAGAGAAAGGATATTCCCAGACACATTCACAAAAAAGAACCACATCACCGTAATTATCCAGACCGGGCGTAGAAGTAAATTCAGCGCTGCCTGTTGTCAGATAGCCGAAATACCTCGCCCCGTCCACATAACCAATGTGAAGTAAGACGCCCTTCCAAAGGTGGCACAGCCAATCTCTCTAGAAACTGCATTTGGTTTGTGTCTTCACTCATACTACGAACTAACCGCATGTGTAATGTATCAGAATAATTGAAACATACATGAGTATGTAAACCCCACCAGTTTTGTATAATACAAAGGTATTTTTAATAATATAAAATATTATTAAACATCTGGTGTGAAGAACACAAAAAATATTAATAGTGAACCTGTATTTGTGTTCTTCACACCAGATTTTTAATAATATTTTATATTATTAAAAATACCTTTGTATTATACAAAACTGGTGGGGTTTACCTACTCATGTATGTTTCAATTATTCTGATAAATTTAATTCTATTTGATCACCCTTTATAAATGATTTAAAAAAAAACACTTGATAAGTTTGAATGTTTTATTTTATTGTTCTGATAACATTGTTTTTGAAATTTCTACCATTCTCAAAGAAAGATCTTATTCAACTAAATATAGAGGCATAACTTACTATGTAATATATAAGTTTATATATGAATTTGTGTTGTGGGTGTAGTGGCTATCTTGATTATTTTATGATTATGTTTATTATTGGGACGTTTAAAAATTCTTCCTGCGTTCTTTCGTTAATTTTTTTTTCTATTTAATTATTGCACAGAAGCTACTTCTACATTGGGAAAGTTAATATTATTTACGCAATGTTCTGCAAATCCTGAATTATGTCTTTTTTTATGTTCTGTACCTAATATTTATGTTTCTACCATTTTGTCCGATATAATTGTATAGATTTTCATAATTTATAGCGAAAGTAAAATTATTAACTTCTATTTCACTTTCAATAAAGCAAATGAAGGAAATTTTGTAATGCACCTACTTATCAATTTGTAGTTGTGACATTTACAACAGGATCGTCGACGTATCTCTCTCAAAACAGGATGTTGCTAAACAATGGATTGTTCGTGATCCGAGATTCTAAATTGCTCATGAATATTTCTGCGAGTAACAGACTCAGGAGATTATCCATTGCTAATCCCTCGCTAGCACTATAAATATTTTTGTTGAATTGAAAAGTTTTAACTAATTCAATGTGTTAATAAATCGAAATATTTCATCAATAACGAAAGGCTATGCGTTGTTCGTTTCTAAAAGTGTTTTTATGAACGGTGTAGATTCTTGTGGGGGGAATAATTTCAAAAAGGTAATCATTCCCAAATTATACTAATCTTAATTTCGTAATTTTTTCAATTCAAAGGAAATTTCTAATACACATTATTGGTGTACTGATTTTCCATATTCAAACCTATTTAATTAGATTTAATTCGAATTATTCTGTTATGAAATTTCTGCTTCTGCAATTAAATGTAGTCCTTTTTTTACTTACTTACTTAATCCTACCTTTTAGAAAGTCAGTTTTACAGCTACCCTCTTCCGTGTTTTCCCGTTCTTTTGTAAGATTCCTGCGATCTTTTTATTTCACGTTTTATGAGCTGTGGCTCTCCCATTCCTTCCTATTGGTGTTGTTTCTTTTCAGCCCTATTCCTTATCACTCCTGTCAGGTGGCCGAATCATCTCAATTTCTTTCCTATTTTCCATCAAATTTAACTTTCGAACAATTCTTTATTTCAATGTTTTTTATCTTCTTTATTGGACGTATTCTGAGTGTTCTTCTCAAGTATTTCATCTTAACTACCTGAATCCTTGATTTATTATGCTCATTTAATATCCAATTTTCACAGCCGTAGGTCGACACTGGTATATAAATTGTCTTATGAATTGTTATTTTTATATTCTTTATCACTTCTGTACTGTTTAAACATCCTCTTGTCTGTTGTTTAGTTTGTCTTCGATATTTCCATCTTCTTTTACTATAGAACTTAAAATACTTAATTTCTTTTCAAAATCTTAGTCTTATTTTTAGATTCCTTGATGTTGATTCTGTATAATTTGATTAATTTTTCGGTATTTTAATATATCTCATTTAGTAGAAACATATTTCAATATTATTTTTTATTACTTTTATCCGAAAAATTAAAAGTCAAATGGTCATTGGCGATTAATTTGACATAAATGGTGGGCACTAGTAAAGCTCAAGCATATATATTGATATATAGTTGACGGGGTTTGTTGTTGTCTCGATTTGCTTGCCAAGTTGTAGAGTTGTTAATATAATAGTGTAATTAAGTATACGCAGATAACAGATATAAGATAGAAATCCATCTACCTTCGGTTATGCTTATTTATTTCTATACAAGTCAGATGTCGCTCTAAGTAGTGCTTCAGCGAATCGATTTACAACAAATTGATTTTAATTTATCGTAATTAATTGGGCGCCAGATTATAGATCAAAGGTGCTATTATCAAATTAGTTAATTGCCTGCGGCTATGTGCGGAAGCTAGAGATTTTAGTTCACAGAGCCGGTCCTTCTATATAATCATGTGTGTTTTAAATGCGAATATCAAGGCTTATATTATAACAGAAATGATATTGATTCAAAAGTATGAATATTTAATTAAAGGATTCAAAATTAACATTAACTGAGAAGATATTAATATGAAGTAATACATAAATAAAAGTTTGGATTCGAAATGAGTGTCTAATAGGCTTAAAAGTTAACATAAACAGTATTTATCATTATCTTGTAGCAAACCAAATCAGCTGTTCTTACTATGCCCAGAACACATACAAAAACGTATATTAAAACCAAATGTAGTACTAAACATGCGTAAAATCAACGTATAAATGCGTTTTACATAAAATTAAGTGAATTGTGATAATTATATGCTTGGCTTGAGTACAAAATTATAGGAACGACCATTCAATAGCAAGGTAAGGTTATATAATTCATCTTTCTAAGCTAAATATAAATTAAATTGTATAATTTGTAAAGTTGGGTTATGTTCGTATTTTTGAATAAAAAATATAAATTTTCATTAGGTATTTACATGTCTTCCTGTGGTATGGTACGTGATGTCCAGCGGTACTCTGGTATTCGTATCGGATAGCGATAGATCAGGAATCTTTCGGTGTTTCTTCTGATAAATCTTCGATGTTGCAAGTTTTTATTTGATGATCGTTAAAAAAACACTTTCTACAAATAACTGTAGTGTTTTCAGGTGAGTCAATATTGTATATACCATTTCAATTTTAATATTAGTTTTCGGAGAATTTTTGAGGGTGCTTTCTATATCGTCGTTAATTTTTTTCTTCTAGGGATTCTCTTTTCTCTCTTCGGATGTTTTTATTAATCTCGTCTTCTGTACGGATTATTTATATAAATAGGTTGTTTTTATATCCGAAATTACGTTATACAGTAGGAAAAATTACATTATTAATTATGAATATCTTAAATTGTTTTTAAATGTTTATTAATGCCATATGGTTGTAGTAAATAATGAGTGACTTTCGCGGTAAAACTAATTCATATTAAATCTAAATACGTGTCGGTAAAATAGGTTTCCATATGTCATTAATTTTTATAAAACAAGTTAATTATCTTCGGTTTTACAAATAAATGAATGAATTTTGAAAGTGAAATGACCTACATAAATATAATAAAAATTATTAGAAAGAAATTTTCTAATAAAAATCGCGGTATTAACTTATCTAATAATTTACATTGCCTGTGCATGGTCCGGTTTCTTTTATTTAATTTAACAGCTTATTTCTAAGTAATTTATGTTTATTTCTTCCAGTTCCTGACCTTGGGAACCACCACAATATATATATATATATATATATATATATATATATATATATATTAATATAATACGAATGTAACAGCCTTTAAGTTGGGTCGACAATTAATATAATGTCGATTAATTGGACTTATAATTGCCCCTAAGTTGGGCTGACCAATTAATATAATGTCGATTAATTGGACCTATAATTGCCCATAAGTTGGTCTGACCAATTAATATAAAGCTGATGTAAATATAAATGCGTGTGAATTTTTTACGTTAAAATACCTATCAGATGTAAATTAATTGATAAGGTAATTTTTATAATAATTCTAAAATAAATCCAAGTGTGGTTACAAATATTACCTAAAGATAGAGCTGTGTTTAAAACGTTATCGTTGTCGCTTGCGTATATTTCAAATTGTAAACAAACGTACAAAAACGATATATACTTAACCTATACAGCTTTTTCCTCGTACAAACTCTTATGGTTTATCTCTCAAGAGTAATATTGTGTTATATGTCCGGCTAGCAGAACAATGAGACTCTAATTTGTGCTATGAAAAGATAATAGTTTTGCGGGATCGGTACTCAAATAGAATATATATAAAAGTGATGATTAAGTTATAAAATAATTTAATATTCTGGATGTAAAATCTACTAAATAAAACGAGAGAGTAATGGTCTAATGTAAATGGTTTAATAGAGATACCAATGAAACAGGTAAGTGGTTGACATGATAATAGTATTAATATTAATTTGCATAAAGTCACGTGATCATTTGGATTCAATAATATCTAGGTTAAGTTATGATTTTCTATGATAACGATCTAAATTTATTTATCTAACGTAAACTATTTTTTTAAACTAAAATCAAAGGAACTGTATTCTTTTAATTCTTTAAAAGTATTCTAATTGTAAATTAACCTATTAGGCATACTTATAGTAGTATCTACGATAGTGTTTTTATAAAATAAACTTATTCAAAATATTTAATATTTTTAGGAGAAATAAATAAATAATACTCAAATGGAAATAGGCTGGATTCAGGTAGTTAGGCATTCGTTCGTAATTCCAAAGTTCAGGATATATGACTCGGACAACGGGGTTTTCTGATGGCGTCCCTGCCAATACTTCGGTTAGTTTGGATGGTGTCTCCGGTAAAATGGAAATTTCGTTTTATAACGAACTGAATGGTAACTGGACACGGAAAATACGTCGACAGGTACTTGGTAAGTTGGAGATGTGTTTAATATACGCGTAGTATGATTTTAATACTTTATTTAATGTTTTTTTCTCAATTTCAGAGCGACACTTTTTGAATACGTCCGTGTTTTCGGAATTTCTTACAACATGACGCCAACTAACGTTTGTTTTGAATGCTGGCTTCTCATTCGTATATCTTGTATGTATTCATTTAATCTCGTTAAAAATATTAGTGAAAGTTATAATTTATTGACACTTATCGTGTTGATATTTTACAAAAATTATATATTTTATTTTATTTTATAAATAATTGTCATCTGAAAGTCAAAAGTTTCATATTATGCCTATTCTTAATTGGGATATTTCCCACTATATACAAATTTGTATTTGTACAGTTTTTCCAAAATAAATAGGTGTCATTAATTATCAATCAATTAAGTTAAAAATCTTCGGCAACACAAAATATTGAAGTAAAATGACTTAGGCAAATGAGTACATGTAAATAAATAAATATGAGATTTAAATTTAAGCAATTAAAAACGCGAAATTAACTTTATTGATGTGACAGGTGAAAAATGCAGTTCTTAATATATCTTAAGTTCTAATATTAACATTTTAACTTTAAACGATCTGTATTTCATGAATCTCGGGAATCCTTATGTGTAGGCTTGACCTACCACAATATAAATATATATATATATATATATATATATATATATATATATATATATATATATGTATATAGATAATTATTTCGTGACCTTTGTATGTTATGGTAGATTTAATTAGTTGGCGATTTAAGGTCTGGTTTAAAAAAGCATATATTTAAAACAATCTTACATGTTTTGGAAAATGATGCCTTTCTCAAAGAATATAAAATGACAGATATTAATGTCAAAGTTATATAACTTATATAACTTTGACATTAATATGTGTCGTTTATAATTCCTTGATAAAGGTAATACTTACCGAAACATGTAAGAGCTTATTTTAAGTATATACATATTAATGTAAAACAGACCTTCAATCGCCGAATATCTAAATCAACTATATTGTACAAAGGTCAAGCAATAATTATCTTTATATATATATATATATATATATATATATATATATATATATATATATAGATATATAATTATTTATTGACCTTTCTATGTTATGGTAGGCTAAATTAATCAACGATTTAAGGTCTGTTTTACTTTAATATGTACATATTAAAAACAATCTTACATGTTTCGACGCATAGTGCCTTTATCGAAGAAATTAAAAGTATAAATGAGAGTATATCAATGTAAAACATATATTTGTAATTGTCACGGATAAATTTAAAATATTCAAAGATACATTTAAGATTAATAATAATAACTCATGCTTCGTGTTGCTGTCGAAAGTTCTGAAGTATGAGTTACTATTATTAAACTTGAATGTATCTGAATATTTTAATTTTATCCACTCGATGTGGAACGGTCGTCTTCATCATTGAAAAATATTTATTACGCACGCCTTACTCATTTGACTGAAACAAGTGTGGAAACATGTTCAATGATTCAAATATTTAATAGATGCCCCCCAGTTTGTGATTTTATGGAAGCTTTTTAAACAGTAAGTGCTTCAGCACGTTATAGAATATATTTTTTATCATTTTTTTATGTGTAAACATTCATGCGTCCGCATCGCCTATGCTCACTTAGTAAAGTCACGAACATAAATGATGTGAGTACGTAAACATTACTGAACGCTAGCCTTGATACGGCCGCTAGACCCCTATACATTGTTCTCCGCACTGTACTGAAACTTGCACCTTTTTGCGGACTCTAGTTATTATTACGCCCGCGCCTGTGGAGCGACTTAAAATGTATAGCTGTCGGCATTCGCCATTTCCACGAAAAGGAAAACCACGACAACCTGCTCGGACAGCCCAGCCCCGGATCCAAAACTAGGCTGCTGGCATGATAAGACAGTGAGCTACCACTAGGCTATCAGCCGGTATAAGAGCAGCTATATGATCAACAAACGTCAACTTATAATCAAAAAGTACTCCCAAATCAAGTAATTTTACTTTTCTAGAAGTTTCTGAGGCTTCACAGTGTAATTGAACGTAGTCACGCTACCACAACACGTATAAGATAGACCTGCACTTTTATTAACATTTAAGTGTACTTTATTTAGTTGACACCATTTCCTAATTTTACTAAGGTTTACTAAGAGGCGGCATATAGTTTTATAAATTTTAGATCATCAACATATCCAAGATATCTATCTTCAAAACTCTCAAAGAAATCATTTACATAAATATTAAAAAGCATAGGTCTAAGATTAGACTCATGAAGCACACCGAAGGTAGGAATAACTAAATCATAAAAAAATACATTGTACAGAAGTGTAGCTTTTCTGTCTGACCAGTCAGAAACGATTTCATCAGTCTCAGTAGTGAAAGACATAGTCCTATAGCTTCAGGTTTGACGTGGAGTATGGCATGGTCAATTGCAGCAAAAGTTTCAATAAAATCCGTGTAAATGACATCCATTTACTATTTAAATTTGAACATAGTAATGCTAATTTTAAAAATAAGTTCGTGTACCAATGTGAAAAACTTCGAAATTTAACCGCATAAAACAAACAGATTACAGTAAACGTATAGAATCGTTGCACCTGTTTCATTTTCTCTAAAATATCGACTCATATATTCAGTATAAATAGTCATGCATGTGTGTATCCAAACTTTTTAACCATGTATCGTTATATCTGCAAAATATTAACCAGGAGTTTTTCTCTCCTACAGAAAGATTTTTAATTTCTATCTCATAAAATTGGTGGAGTGTATGGATAACGGTGTTCTCTTTTAATCCGCAAAGTGCTGCATCGTGTTAACTCTTTAATTTGTTTTGCAAATGATCCGCTTCGCGAAATCCTTGGGGATTTCGCTTCGTTCATCATTTATATTTTATAACGATGGTGGTCGTTGTGGAATATTTTCGGACAGACTGTACAATTCATAGCAAACACGACCCTTGAAACGAATGGATTTAATACTCGTAGAAGAAAGCTCTGAGTAAAATCGTTACATCTATGTGTGAGGATTTGTACATTCAGCAATTTGAATATGTTGATTTACATCATAGAGTATTCGTTTTTATAGTCGTCTTTTGTTTACATGTAGCAGATAGAAATAGCATAAAAAGAAGAGCATGTTCATGGACTTAAAAATTATAATAGCTTACATGTATAATATACATATAAGCTATTATAATTTTTAAGTTCAAATATGCATTCAATTTTCTACAAAATAAGCTTTCCAGAATAAATTTTCCTGTCTCTACATTTGGAAAAAATTAATTTAAAGGAAAATGGTCATGCAAATTTTCTTAAAAACGATCTACCGTTTTAAAGTCTATTTTGTAAACTTTAATAGAAAACCGGCTGGGTTTTTCCCGCTACACATTCCCATTTTTTTTTTGTAGATCTTATTTTTTTTACCAAAATTTTACGAAAATGGACAAGGAGCAAAAGAAATCACAACTTTGCACATATGGGCAATCTAATGTATTTAATAAGAATATTTTTAACAATATACATTTGTGAAAGTATATCTCCAGAGACGTAGACAAGTATTTCATCTTTCTACAAAATCATCGGTACGCCCCTGCTGAAGAGATACGTTCACGAAAACAACAATCTCGCTATCTCACAGAAACTACTGAGACAGAGGAAAAAGAACATTTAGCGCTGGTTATTGACAAACGTCGAAACAACTAAACACTGTCTCAATATCAAATGCAACACTACGCTAGGTGCTTCCATCTGACGATACAACCGCATCTGTAAAGCTGTATTAACTAACGTGCTTTCACTCCTTATTGGACAAACCGAATGCGTATATAACAATAGCTATTTATGTAACCAGTTATGAAATGGGTTATTTTGTGTAACGAAATGGAATGTTTGCAGGACGAGCGAGCGTAGCGAGCGAGATCCTGCAAAATGACATGAGTTACACAAAATAACATTTCATAACGTGTTTCATACAAGATTTTATCTAATTTTGACCAAAACACAGATTTATAATTTTCCAGTTGATCTGACATTAAACGTCATAAGTCGTATTAAATAATTAGTGACAGTTTTCATGCTATTGATAATAATTAGAGCTGAGGATGTTTGCGGTATAACCATGGTTATATCATATAACCATAGTAATTTACTATGGTTACATGATATAACCATGATTATACCGCAAACATCCTCAGCTCTAATAATAATTCATTTGACTTGACAGATGTTTGTTAATTTAAGTATAAGTATTTACTTTTATTAGCTAAATATTTTGGTGCATTGTACGAGTAAAAATGTCGGATTCAGATTCAGGTGGACTACCAAGCGATATAGAAGAGGCTGCACAAAGTGCATTATCGACTGTGATTCCACAAAAGTCGAAAGCCCAGTACGATTTGGCTTATGAAGTGGCTTAAAGACAAAAAAATTAAATGTGTTAATGAGAAGGTTTTATTAGCCTATTTCGAGGGAAGAAAGAATCAAAAAGCTTCAACACTCTGGACTCTTTATTCCATGTTACGAAGTGAATTGTCTTTGAAGAAGAATATTGATATTGCAAAATATGCCAGTTTACATGCATTTCTAAAGAGGCAGTCAGAGGGATACCATGCAAAGAAGTCTAATATTTTGTCAAAGGAAAACGTCTCCCGGTTTATGACAGAAGCTGAAGATAAAACATATTTAATGACAAAGGTCGCATTGATCGTTGGAATAGCTGGTGCTTGTCGAAAAAGTGAGCTAACTTTTCTACGTGTGGGGGATATTTTAGACGAGTTTTCTCATTTTGTAAGAAAAATCCCTAATCCAAAGACAAAAGTAACGCGCGAGTTTGTGATTACAGAAGGAAATATTGAAGGGCAAAATTTTCTTGATCTTATTAGAAAATATATTTCTTTGCGTCCACAAAACGTTAATCACGATAGGTTTTTCGTCAAATATAATAATGGTATTTCTTCTTATTTACCGGACACTGCTTCAGAAGGCCATCGGCTACCTTTTTGGCAGATTCTGGTGCGGATATTTTTAAGGTTAAACGACATGGAGGCTGGAAGTCCAATACTATAGCTGAGGGCTATGTAGAGAATTCTATAGAAAATAAGAAAAGGATTTCCAATGATATTCTTGGTGAATCAAGCTCAAATGCACATTCCGTTTTGCATCATAACATCAGAGTACCTGCCATGAATTCTACGTGTGCAGGAATTAACCTCACCAATTGTTCACATTGTGTCATAAATGTTTATAATGCATAAAATAAAAATTTAACCAGTTTGTGTCATTTAACGTTCCCCTTTATTAACTTGAGATGAAATGATTTTTTCAAAATATTTCGTAACTAGTGATGAAATGAACTTTTCAACACTAGTTACGAAATATTTTACTTTTCGTAACTAGTTACGAAAAGTAAACCGTTTCCTAACGTCATACAGTTTTGAAAAGTGTCACTTTATGTGTCAAAATTAGATAAAGTCTATTTTGTAAACTTTAATCGAAAACCGACTGGGTTTTTCCCGCTACACATTCCCCTTTTTTTTTTGTAGATATTATTTTTTTTACCAAAATTTTACGAAAATGGACAAGGAGCAAAAAAAATCACAACTTTGCACATATGGGCAATCTAATGTATTTAATAATAATATTTTTAATAATATACATTTGTGAAAGTATGTCTCCAGAGACGTAGACAAGTATTTCATCTTTCTACAAAATCATCGGTACGCCCCTGCTGAAGAGATACGTTCACGAAAACAACAACCTCGCTATCTCACAGAAATTATTGAGACAGAGGAAAAAGAACATTTAGCAACTAAACAACTAAACACTGTCTCAATATTAATTGCAATACTACGCTAGGTGCTTCCATCTGACGATACAACCGCATCTGTAAAGCTGTATTAACTAACGTGCTTTCACTCCTTATTGGACAAACCGAATGCGTATATAACAAAATAATTTAAAACATATTTGAGTGGGTAAAATCTCACAAAATTTTGTATAAAACGAAAATATCTTTAATAATATCGAATATTATTAACCCATTAATGCCCGCTGTACACGTTTGAGAAAATAATTGCAACTATATCAATGGAGAACTCTTCTTTTGTTGTTTTCTAATGTGGTGATATTACAGAATACTGTTTCTTAGAAGGACGATGGAGTGGAAGATTCTTAGTTTTGTGTTTGATATGACAGGTAGGTGTCTTAGATTTATTTGTTTATTATTATAAATAATCAGAATGTAGCTATGAATATAATACGTAGGAATGTCAAGTAACATCTGCATAAAATTAAACTGCCTTATAGGTTATGTTATGTATCACTAAATGACATACGAGGATTGTACGGAAACTACGTGTTCTAACGCAGAGATGGAACGAATTCGCAAAAATCTTCTTTACCATTCTGTAGAATAATCCTTTAATAGGTTACAAGGTTACAGGTATAACAGTACAGAGCGGTCTATCAATTAGTCTGTTTTTTACAGTACGCCAAAGTGAACGTTTCGTGTGATTTTGTAATAATGAAAAAGCTGAGTCGAGAGCAGTGATAACGTACTTTCATTTAAAATGCTTAACACCAACCAAAATCAAAGCAGAACTGGATTTAACACCACTACAAAGCGTTCTTTCGTTTTCAATGCTTAAAAACTGAGTTGTAGAATTTAAGCGTGGTTGTATGGACACAATTGATGAACCTGTAGTGGACGTCCAAAAATTGTTACTGTTCCGGATATGATTGTAAAAGTCCACCGTATCATCTTGGATGACAGTCGAGTAAAAGTGCGCGAGATAGCAGACATTATAAGTATCTCAAATGACAGTGTGCACAGAATTTTAACTGAAGAATTGGAGATGAAAAAATATTCGTCGCGTTGGGTGCCGCGGTTGCTCATACCGGAGCAAAAACTGAATCGATTGAGTGTTTCTCACGAACTTTTGGCACGTTTTCGTCGCAATCAGAAGCACTTTGTACGCCAAGTGCTTTGTACGCCGTTTCATTATCGTCGGTGAAGCATGGATCCGCCATTACACTCCCGAAACTAAAGAATAATCCAAATAATGGACAAAAAAGGTTCTCTGCCACCAAAGAAGGCAAAAACGGTTTTGTCAGCAAGAAAGGTTGTGGCAACTGTTCTTTTGCAATTCTCATGGAATTATCTTGGTCGAGTACTTAGAAAAGGGGAAGACAATAAATGGGAAGTTTATGCCAATTTTTTGCAACAATTAAGCGGCAAAATCAAAGAGAAACGGCCTCATTTGGCAAAGAAGAAAGTGCTTTTCCGTCAGGATAACGCATCTGCGCACAAAGTAAATAGTTATTTCGAGGACTTCGATTAATCGAACTACAATAAAGGCATTACTAATTTGGAATATCGTTGGAATAAGTGTGTTGAGCGAGTAGGAGACTATATTGAAAAATAAAATCTTTTTGTCAAAAAAACTTGCGTTTTCTTTGTTAGGCCACGTAGTTTCCGAACCACCTTCGTATATTTGTTACTATACTCGTACGAGTACAATGGGCAGTAATGAATGTTTTTAAAATTATACTATTTTATCAGAGATATCAATGTGAACTGGAAGTTTTATCGTATAAAAAGCTTCAGTGGACTGCCTAGGGCGGCAAATTACATATAAAATATAACCAGTGACGTCAACATTGACGTCGTGGTTATACCTCCAGTCCCAGGCAGTTTGACCGAGAATGAGGAATATTATTGCGACGATTTTACTGCACCAGAAATATCAGAAGCACATCTTCTGGCACAATTGATTTATTTATAACGCAAGAATATGATGACTCCAGCTGGAATAGCAGTGATAACGAAACACTAAATCAAAATGGAAATAAACTACGTAAAATTCAACATAACCGAAAAAAGGAAAACCAGACTACAATCTCAGTAATGCTTCTTGGATAAAAACTGATGCTGTATATTCCCCTCCAATTTCTTTTTCTTTTAATTCTTAAAATTGTGTTCTATTGTAATGGAAATGAAGTGCAATATCTTCAATTGACCAACCTTCTTCAACTTTTGCTATAATAAAATACTTTTCTTGTTCCGAAACTTTCGGTATTTGCATGTTTGATTAACTTAATTGTCACGGCATGAAGTTAATAAACGTCAGAAAAATACAAAATTAAACGGGAAAAAAATAAATGTTCGCGATTTTTTTGAATACAAGAGTACATTTATAGGAATACTATTGTTGACTGGATACCACAAGTTACCACGCGAAAGATTGTTTTGAGGATTAAATGAAGATGTTAGGATTGATGGCGTTTCACCTTGTTTGTCTAGAAATAGCTTGAATTTGTTTCTAGTTAAAGCGCAACATACATTTGGTGCATAATTCCACTGCAAACTTGAGCAATGATAAAATGCATAAAATTCGATCCCTGATGAACCTTATCAAAAAAACTTCCAAAAGTGGGGCGTTTTTCATCAAGGTCTATTAGTTGATAAAGCAGTGGTAAAATATCTTGGCCACCATCCTGCTAAGCAGTTCATAAAAGAGAAACCAGTGTGCTTAGGGTTCAAGGACTGGATGCTATGCAGTTCAACAAGGTATTGCTACAATTTTAATACCTATTGTGGAAAATCTGATTGTAATATGAATGAACAACTACCTCTTGGATCACGAGTTGTACTTCATCATTGAAATCAGTAGACAAACCAAATGATCACATTGTGTCCTTTGATCACTTTCTTACCAGTTATAACGCAGAAGGTAAGTTATAACTGGTAAAAAAGTGATCAAAGTACACAATGTGATCATTTGGTACTGAAGATATTGAAGCAGATGGGTTATACGGCTAGGGAAAGCAGGCACAAGGAAATAGCAAAGATGAACAGGGCCAGCTATGATTTTCAATTAAACACAGAAAATGAAATTTTTAGTAGTTAGGTGGAAATACAATAGTATTGTGACTATAGCTACCAATTGTAACATCCTCCATCCAATGAGCACGGTAAAAAGATGATCCAAATCTACACAACAAAAATTTGAAATAAATCAGCCTTATTTCGTTCCTACGACAAAGATATGGGTGGGGTTGATCTTCACGATCACTCGGTCAGTACCTATCGCATAGCTATTCGTACAAAGAAATAGTGGTGACCGCTTTTCACTCATATGATAAGCATGGCTATGATCAACGGTTAGAAGGCCCATATGGTATGCTGCGATGATAAAATGAATCAGCATCTGTTCACACGTTATATAACTCGGCACCACTTGCGTATTACAAATAGAACCCAAGTTACGCGAAACAAACCGACCGCGCCATCCAGTACTGTAACAGATAGTTTGGGACACTATCCAAAAAAATTACCTAACTAACTACGGTGTGTCGTATGTCACTAAGGATTAGTAGGAGTTGCGGTAAATGTAATGTTATATTGTGCATTGAGAGAGAAGGTTTTGAAAACTTTCATACACGTTAACGCCCACTGTACTCATTTAAGTACAACCTTTTAATTTTTTTAAAATAAAAGTTAATTTTTGAAAATGTTTTATTCTTTATATCGTATGTACAAAAACTGCCAACTGTAAAAAAATTGTTCTATTTTACCTAACAGTTTCCGTTTAGGCATTAATGGGTTAAAAATCGGATGCGAAGAACACAATAGAAGTTAATATATTTGTGAAGATAATCTCTCCAAAGACACGTGCTTCATCTTTCTACAGAATCATCGGTACGTCCCAGTTGGAGAGAGATACGTTCACAAAATAACAACTTCGCTATCACAGAAGTTATTAAGATAGAACGCAGAAGAACATTCAGCGCTGCTCAATGAGGAACGCCAAAACAACTATCACTGTCTCAATAACAAGTGCAGAATTAAGCAAAGTGCTTCCATCTGACGATACAACCGCGACTTGCAGAAGCTACATTAAAGTGTCTTCACTCTTTAGACATTTTGGAATATACAAACTATTTTAAAAAATGTAGCATTGTTATAATATCATGAAGTATACTGTACAAATATAATATAACAGTGACATTCTTATTATTACTAAAAAAAGATAAATTAAATTCATTAAATTTCTTAAATGTTACCCATGTGTTAAGTTTATTATTCATCATCATATAATCTATCATATTTAATGCTTATATTTTCTTACCGAAAGTAAGGCATATTTTTATATTTGCTAACGTTTAAGTATAAGCTATTATTTATACATTACACTGACAGTTTAAGATCTTCCTGTAGTCATCGACACCATTAATCACTACGGAATCTTGAAATCCTCGGCATACCTTCAAGTCGTAGACATAATTATCTCAGAAATATCGTTGAAATATACCTCATTAATTAATACCTGTTATAATGCCTAATTTATTATAAATAATATTTCGAAAGTTGAAGTTTCTGTACTACTAGTTCCAATATAAAATAGCCCCAGTTAAAGATGCTATATTTTACACGGTAGAAGCAACACTTGTACTATTTACATGGCCACAAATAAAATAAAGATACGGTTTTGCAAGCATATTCTACTATACTATTTGCAATTAGGGAAAGTACTGGGTGTAAGTTAACCATTTTATGTGGCACTCCCACTTTAGGTTAATAAAAATTGTCCTTGCGATGTGTAATTCAAGTGGAATTTGTGATACGCGTGGTTGAGATAATCGCAACTGTATATATGAAATTGATATTTAATATATCCAGTTGCCATTTAAGAAAAAAAGAACAAATGATATAGCTTCTAAGCTAAAATATGTACCATTATCAAATTAAAGTTATGTATGTATTTTGTAAAAACTAATTTATTTCTATTTTAATAAATTTTTGCAATATGTTTGCCACACATCGCCTATACTAGGGATGTCCTTCTAGTGTTGTATATAGCCTCATAGAGGGCGCCAGTAATAATGCGTCGGGTGTCAAAATTAATTTCAATCTTTCGTTAACCGAAATATAAAGTTTGTGTCAAGATACAGCAAATGCTTTAGTCATAGTGAATTTTTAAAGTTTATAAGTTGGCCGAGAAATGGAATTGGGCCGAGAAAATTTTCGCGCAATAATTTTTTACAACTTAGGGAGAGGATTAACTTAACAACATTGTCTTGCTGAGTTGGTTTCTGTTTTTGAAGATTTAGCACCACATCAATCGACAATTTCATGTTGGGGCTGTGAATTCTAACGTGGACGCATCAATATCAGTGACGATTCCAGAACAGCAGTCACCCAGAAAAACATTCATGCTGTGCGCCACCTGATTAAGGAAGATAGACATATGACATATCGTTAGGAATAAGGAGCTTGATTTGATGAATAAGGTGGTTGGGGCACAAGCTGGAATCATAATTCATCCAGTTTTCCCGAACCATTCCCGAACTGATGTGCGACGGTGCATTGTCATGATGGAATAGCACTTTCTTTCGACCAATTGTAAGTCCTTTTCTGGTAATGGCACCTTTCACTTTGTCTAGAGAGGCTGTATTTGCCCCGTTGCTAGTTTGGCCCTTCGCAAATGTAATAGATAAGAAGTATCTAAATCGAATCCCAAAATTTTGTGATCATTACCAGCCGAAGGAAACGTTTTGGCCTTCTTTGGCAGAGGCCTGCCACGATGTCACAACTGCTGAGGTTGCCGCTTCGATTTTAGCACATAGCAATGGAGTAAAATTTCATCAATGCAAAAAATCTATTGGGTTGATGCTAAACAACTTCAAATTTTCGTTGGAAATTCGCGCTCTTCCTAGTTTATAATTTACATTCAGTCAACGTGATATCCACTTGGCAGAGAGAGCTTAGACATGCTTAACTCGATAAGCAAAATGTGATGTATACGTTCAGTAGATATGCCTATAATCTTGGCAATCTCCATCACTTTTTGAACCACTTCTAGGATTGTAACATTTTAATTGATCAGAATATTCTTCATCTTCGGCTGGTGTCGCCACGTTTAAAGATAGCTACCCAGCGACATATTGGAGCCTTCGAAGAAGCATCCCTGTCCAATGTTTGCTGCATATCCGCTAATTTTATACATTTTACAACTTGCACTGAACACGTCTTCTTTAAGCAACTGTATCTGTCGAACCAAACGAGTCAAGTTTCATAGACGTAAAAAATCTACTGGGCTGATGCTAAACAGCTGCAAATCGTCGCTGGAAGTTCGCGATCCTCCTTGTTTTTGGATCTACATTTACTAAGCGCGACACCCACGTGACAACTTACACGCCTAATTAAACACGAAAAATGTGATGTATACGTTCAGTAGATATGCTCATAATCTTGATAATCTCTATAACTTTTAATCTTCAGTCATGTAATAAAACATCACAAACTTTCTCAACCATTTAAGAAATGGTAACATTTTGGTGGTTTAAGACGTTCTTCGTCTTCGGCTAATGTCGCCAAGTTTAGAGCTAGCTACCCAGCGACAAATTGTAGCCTTCGAAAAAGTTTTGTTGCTCAACTTTTGCTGCATATTCCCAAAAATCTCACTTGTATTCATATTCTTAAAAAACTAAGAGCGATTATATCCATTTTACAACATTCACAAAATACGTCTTCCTTAAGGAACTGTATCTGTCAAACTAAACATCGGACGATATTTAAGTTTAAACAGCACCTTGTAAAAGCTTGACCTACTCTTCTTCTTCTTCTTCGTCTCTGTTCTGGGTTGGGCGCCACCACGTCCAGGCACTTGAACACACTGCTCTTTGTACTATCCCCAATAGATCTCTCAGTTCCACTCTGTTAGTCTTGTGTCATCTATAAAAGACACTATCCTCCTCAGGGGAAGTTTGAGTACACTCGAAGGATCCAATAGATCTCTCCCGAAATATTTTTGTCTGAGTTCCTTCAGTTCCTCAAACGTGCATATTAGATGAAGGCTAGTTTCCTCCTGTTTTTCACGTCTCCTACATCAGGGCTCGCTAACCAAGCCCATGCTGTACAAATGCTTCCTTAAAGGACAATGTCCGGTCATTAACCCGGTAATTATTTGAATTTCTTTTTTGCTACTACGAATTAGGTTGGGTGAAAACTTTCAGTCCAGCTCCCTTAGTAGTGTTTTGGTATGGAGTTGACCTTCTGTTAACCTTCATTTATTTTTATGTTCTTTTTCTAGCCATAACCAGATCTCCCTTTTAGCGGAATCCTTAGTGATTCCACATACAGGTTCTGGTCCTATGAAGTTCCTATTAGTACCTTCTTTGGCCAGTTTGTCTCATTGTCTTTAATTCCCTCATGTCCTGGCACCCATATCAGCGACACTGTATTTATAGTCTTGTGCCAGGTTATTGAGGACCTGTTTACAATATTTCACCAGCTTAGACCTGGTAGATGGGTTCATAATGGCTTTATTAGCCGGCTGACTATCAGTCATAATGTTAATTTTTTTGCTTGCGCAGCCGGCTTCCCGAATTTCATCGGCGCAGGCTGCGACTGCTAACAATTCGGCCTGGAAACCCGTAGTATGTTTCCCCATACATATCGATATCTTCCTTCCAGGGCACATTCCGCATATGCCTGCACCTGCCCCCTAACTAGATTGTGATCCTTCAATGTACCAGGTGCCGGCACTACAATCGATCGAGCGACTTTTTGCATGTTCAGCTTAGCTGTGAAGATAATTTCAGGTGCCATACTGTCCACCAGTATTTTAAATATCGGCTCTTCCAGTATAGTTCCTGTGTAATCTGTATGGCTCCATACAACCTTATTAGGACACCATACGTCATTGGCCTTCAGCCTCAGTATCGCAGCCATGGCTTCCGCCCTTATAAATAGTTCCAGCGGAGGGAGACCCACGATGGCCTCCATGTAAGCGGTTCCAGTGCTGTTCATAGCTCCCGTGATTCCCAACAGAGCCTGTCACTGGAGAGTCGTGAGGAGCCCCACCGACGATGTCCGCTCCGTCCTCCTCCACCAGACAACTGCTCCATAGGTAATCGTTGGTCTTATTACTGCTGTGTACAACCAGTGTACCACATTTGGTTTTAGTCCCCAGGTCTTGCCAACAGCTCTTCTGCATCCCAGAAGAGCTGCGCCGCCGTGTCTGACACTTTGGCTATGTGTCTGCTCCAATTCAGTTTCGCATCAAGTGTTATGCCTAGATACTTCACTTCATTGGTTAGTTCTAACTCTTGTCCAAACAGCTTTACGCTGCCCAGATCATTTAGTTTCCTCATGTTGGTAGAGGCTACCAACTTGGTTTTTTGAGGATTGACAGTTAATCCCTCCTCAAGGCACCATCTTTCTACCTACTCTACTCTAAAATAACACAATTTTTTTCACAAACAAATACTGATAGGCAATTCTCACCTTTCGTCAAATCATATGAATTAATTTACTACAACAGTCGATACCAGCAATTAATTGATAGAAATATAGCGAGGTATTCGGTGAAAAACTTATAATGCGTCGACGCCATGAACTATCACTATTATTATATAGAGAAATATTTATATTGCATTACGAACATGTATGTACATAAGTCTTCAGTATGTATTTCTGCTTCGATTCAATTTCTGTTGATTATCATTCACTTTGTAATTCGGAACTCACTAATTTATAGACGATAAAATCTTCGACAAATTAACGAGAGGTTTTGGGCGAGATTTTCTATCTTTCTTCTTTGCCACGTCTATCCTTTTTCCGTCAACGTAAGGGACCATTATTAAAATTTCGACCCCGGATATGGTATATTGAAATTTCCAGACGGGGTTCGATATTACATTTTCATTTAAATTGTCAGCCCTAAAATTAATATTTACTCTAAAACGGTTTTAATCCTTACCCACTTTTTATGTTTCGGTAGATTTTCAATTAAAATTATTTATATTTACTTTACTCGTTTTAATGGAGTCGTAAGTATACACGTAATTGACGATTAAATTGTTGAAATGACCGCGTAAGCTTTACCAAAATACATACTTAATCGCACTCTATTCCTTTTTGAATTCGAAACGCAAATTTATTTCTTTTGCAAGAATAACTCTCAATATTTGGGTTTTCGTTTTGTATTAATTTTAAAAATTTAACATCAAAGAACCTGAATTGTGTATAAGAGCTTAAAAATATTATTCTTAATGAAAATATAAATACCGAAGCAAGTAGCGTATATTGATCAGCCGCGATTTGTGAAGAGAAAATTTCGAAAATACTTAATTGCGAAGGAATTTTATAGCACATAAAGTATAGTAAGATTCAAAACATTTTAAAAATGACTGCATTTAACACTAAGCGGATTATAAAGAGTACCTGCTGTGAGTTTACCTGTGTGGCATGAAACATTTAGAAATAGTATTTGTCTATCAGGAGTGTATTCCGAAAAATTGTAAAACGTCAGCAGGTGCTGTTTTAAATAATCAATATTGAAAATATTAATCCCGGAAGAGTATCATATAGGTACCGTATGTGTTAAATATCATTAGGCATAGAGAATCAACGTATGAGTACATACAATGTATACGTACATGAGAAAGCCAGTCCAATGCCAACGAAGACCGCGACGACTGACGATTGTCTCCGATACCGATTGACTGTAAATTTTGCATTCAGTTTAGCTGCGGCCGTTACAGTTTGAAAGCGTACAATAAAATTAATGTATAATGGCTCTTTCTACACCCTTCAGTTCAGCTTCAGTTAGTAAAATGGTTTTATGCTGGCAAGTCTGCAATGGAGTGCATTAATTTGTTTGCGCTGACTTTTGCAGACCGTTCTGTACCTTGCAGACAAACAATTTATAATATTAAAATAAATTTGAAACTTGTTTCTGTCTCAATAACTGTACGAAATGCAAACCAAGAGAGGTATCACCACAAAAAAATGAGGAAAGAGAACGGCGGGATGTATTAATTTGTAGTATTGTGGAAATTGATAACACGAGATCTACTAGAAGTGCTGCAGAGGAATTGGGTACAAGTAACACAACTATTTCACGTATTTGGAAACGTAATGGTTTAAAATGTTTCAAATATTCGAAAACTCAAGAAATATTTCCCGAGGACAATTTCCGGAGAATGGAGTTTTGTCAAGACGTGGAAAAGATACATCGAGATGAAAATTTCCTTAAAAATATTTTCTCCACGGATAAATCAACTTTTCCATTACACGGAAAGTACAATCCCTCTGTTCTTCGATATTGGGCTTCGGAAAATCAACACCGGCATTTTGCAAATCGCACTAAGTATCCTCAAAAACTAAACGTTTGGGCAGGTATTTTAGGTGACCATTCTATAGGCCCCTATTTTATTGATGGTATATTAAATGCCGACAAGTATCTCGAATTACTGAATAATCAAATACTTCCCGACATTCATAACATTGGAATAAATCAGGAAATCGTTTGGTTTCAACATGATGGCTGTCCAGCAAATAATGCAGTGAGGGTAAAGGAATTTCTAAGAAATACTTTTCCTGACCATCTTATTACTGGAACAGGAAACATTAAATGGCCCCAGCGATCTCCTGATCTATCTCCAAATGATTTCTTTTTGTGGGGATATCTAAAAAATATTGTTTATTCTCATGAAGCTGGTAGAGCAGAAAATCTAGTTGCCTTGAGAGAAAAAATAACTGAGGCTGCGAATTCATTAACTGCCGACATGTTAGCAAATATAAAAACTAATTTCTACGACCGCCTAGGACAATGTCTTGCTGTGCAAGGAGGAATTTTTGAACCTCTTGTATAATTTATTATAATTTTTAGAATCCCTTTTTATTTATTTTATTAGGATTATTCTTTAATTTTATTAGAATTACGCTTTTGTTTATGCGACGCAGCGCAGCTTAAAAATTTCCTGGATCTACTGAAAGAAATAAAAAAATCAAATCCCTTGCAATTCGTAAATGCTATTTTAGAACGCATTACAAGTACCTATGTCGATGGTCAAATGATTACTGCTAACTTGTATTTGCGAAACAATTGGAGACAATCGTTGCCGGCCGTCGCGGTCTTCGCCGGCATTGGATCGACTTTTCCATATACATATACATCGTATGTACTCATACGTATTCCCTATGCCTAATGATATTTGACACATGCGTATATGAACATTTTATTCGGAGAGTTGTGATACAAGTATATCTTCTGTAAAAGATTCAATATCCACTTCACTCATACTTGCTTCACAAGCCCATGGCCGCCACATTATCATCGGCACTGTGTATGATATGAACACGAATAATTAATATGCCTTATACCAGGTACCTATAGTAAGTAGTTTATAGGTACTACCGCTGACAAAGTAATATTAAAACATTTAATACTTAGATAATTTCCAAATATATATAAACAAGTAATTAAAATCTCATCCACAAATACCTACAAAAGTGTTTCAATTAACTATTTAGAAAATTAAAACACCAAATCCATAATAAAGGTAAACAATACATTTGGAACAACATATTTAACAAGTAATGAATTTGATAATAAAAAATTAATTAATGGAATCATTACGTGATACACATTTCTATACATTCCCATCCCCTTTAATCTACTCAGAAACTAATAAACTAATTAATTTGTTAAATGTAAAGGATAATATTGTAAAATCTGGCTTAAGAATATTCCACCTTTATGCGATCCGCTTGTATTTACTACTGTTATTTACAGATTCCATTCGGCTAGTCTTTAAAATCTCATTACCTTTATACAAGTCATTTTAAATTATCTTGAGAACTATAAATAGTTTCTTATTACATTGTTAATAACAATAATATTTATTTAGCGCTCGTTATTTAATAATATTTAAAACACATGTAATAGTAATTATTAGAGTCGGCAAAGAGCTGCAAGATTCAGTGCAGTGCGGAGAACAACGTGGAGAGGCCTAGCGACCGTATCAATGTGAGCGTTCAGTAAAGTTTACGTACTCGCATCATTTATATTCGTGACTTTCATGAGTGAGCATAGGCGATACAGACGCATGAATATTTACCGCAAAATATAAAAAAAAATTATTATTATTATTATTATTGCTATTTTTACATACCGTCATTTTCTCTGATGAATTCACCATGGCTGAATTACACGAAAGTGGGATTTTTTACAGAAATGTTAAATTATAAGTAGAGCAGATCAATTTCCGTGCGCGCCATGTTCGCCGATGTAAGGATGATTGTATTGCATCAGAACTAATAAAAAGAATTCAGTATGTGTTTGGTACTTGCTTAGCCTGCATGTAAGTGTAAGCATACGTAATAAAATGTCGTCGACACATAAATCGAGAAAACGACCGTTGTATGAAAAAAACCACATCCGTCTAGAAACGTGCAGATATCGATATTTCACTGTCATTACAGATCATCAGTACACGATATTCGGACATAGACATGATTTTTATTTGTATACTTTCGTGTATATATATATATATATATATATTCAAATCTCATCTCACATGCAATTGTCGCTTAATTTGTTGCATTAATTCCATAATCTGACAAGATTACTCCTGCCGAAGAATGTAGACGCAAACACGTCGCGACGTCAGCCATCCAGCTGTGCGGATAATGAAAATTGTATGAAAAAAACCACATCCGTCCAGAAACGTGCAGATATCTATATTTCACGACGTGTTTGCGTCTACATTCTTCGGCAGGAGTATTCTTGTCAGATTGTAGAATCAACGCAACAAATTAAGCGACAATTGCAAGTGAGATGAGATTTGAATAATTGTCATCTCTCACACCAATTAAATTCAATATAATTCGTATATATACATGAAAGTATACAAATAAAAATCATGTCTGTGTCCGAATATCGTGTACTAATGATCTGTAACGACAGTGAAATATCGATATCTGCACGTTTCTGGACGGATGTGTTTTTTTTCATACAATTTTCATTATTCGCACAGCTGGATGGCTGACGTCGCGACTTGTTTGCGTCTACATTCTTCGGCAGGAGTAATCTTGTCAGATTGTATAATCAACGCAACAAATTAAGCGACAATTGCATGTGAGATGAGATTTGAATAATTGTCATCTCTCACACCAATTAAATTCAATATACTCGTAATTCGTATATATACATGAAAGTATACAAATAAAAATCATGTCTGTGTCCGAATATCGTGTACTGATGATCTGTAACGACAGTGAAATATCGATATCAGCACGTTTCCGGACGGATGTGGTTTTTTTCATACAATTTTCATTATCCGCACAGCTGGATGGCTGACGTCGCAACGTATTTGCGTCTATATTCTTCGGCAGGAGTAATCTTGTCAGATTGTAGAATCAACGCAACAAATTAAGCGACAATTGCATGTGAGATGAGATTTGAATAATTGTCATCTCTCGCACCAATTAAATTCAAAACGACCGTTGTCAGACGAAGTGAATAAGTTTATTATGGATTTCCCGGACTTAATAAACGATGGCTCAAAAATTATATGTTTAGTGTGCAATACATATCTAATGTGTTGGTCAAAAACACATTGTAAAGAACACGTAAGCAGTTCGAAGCACAATAATAACAAAATTAATCGACAACAGTTTATACATGCACTATGTGAACTATGAATGTGTGTACACTGCCGTTTACCTTGTTAAGTAATGATTCATTTATTTCATTTTGGAATAAATACGCGAATCAAACATTACCGAGCACGACAACGTTACGAAGGACTTCACCATCGGTGCGTAAACAGGTTCAAAATAAAATCAAAGCCGAACTGAAAAATAAAAAACTGTGGTTATGTGTGGACGAAACAACTGATAGCAAAAAACAATCTGTAGTTAATGTGATGGCGCGTAATACGGAACCAAGTATTCCACATCAACCAACGTCTTCAATTTTATTAGCATCCAGACGACTAGAACAATGTAATGCCGAAAAAGTTTCAGAGGTGCTATTAGATACTTTGGAAACATTTAAACTTTCGAAAGACCAAGTGTTAATGTTTATGAACGATGTTGCCGCAACTATGTGTTCTGTAGGCCGGTCTCTTAGAAAATATTGTCCTAACTTGTTACATATTTCTTGTAAACTTTGTGACAGAACAGGTTCGTAGATGTTATCCAGAGGTAGATGCTTTAATATCGAGTACAAAGGCAGTATTTCTGAAATCTCCAGAACGTATTCGGAAATTTCAGGAATTGTGTCCCCATACCCCTGACCCACCACAGCCGATTCTGACACGTTGGGATACATGGTTACGGGCGGGGTTTTACTATCGCGAACATTTTGAAAAAATTCAGGACGTGGTTTTATCATTCGATCCGAAAGAAAGTGCAGCTATCAATACAAACCAGAAAAAATTTCAAGATGCCCAGATTAAAATGGATTTACAAAGTATTCGTGAGAATTACTTGGGACTAGAAGAAGCAATAACAAAATTAGAAAATTCATCGCTGTCGTTAGAGGAATCACTGCAAATCGTTAAAGATGTTCACGCACAACTGTGTGCTGTAGAAGGCGCAAAAAGTGAAAGTGTTCTAATTAAATTTGAAAGTGTTTTAGACAGAAATGCAGATTTTGACACCTTAACACGTATTGTGAGGGCACGTCTACAGATGCGTTAAGTTGCTTAAAAAAGTATTTTCTTTATGCGAATATAACATCACTAGGTGTAGAAACGCTCGTTTTCCGAATATAAACATATTTTTTTCTCACGGCGGACATGTTTTTCAGAAATAACCTTAGAAACGCACCTGATGTTGAAAATATACGATCGAGTTTCTCCAGTTTGTCAATCCTTGGAAGACGCTTAAAACGGTAAGTGTTTTTTAAATCCTCTGTCGTGCACACTATCACTGATTTCATACATTTTCCATTTTATTTATAGGTACGGTACATACTCGTACAACGCTACTATAATATCTACTATTCTTATTTTTCGTGTGTTTATACAAATTACTTTAATAGCAGGAAACCAAATGTATATTTAATTATTTCTGATAGAATAAATGTCTCTACTTCTATACTTATATCGGTAACAAGCTCATTTTGCGTCCCTATTCTTTCGCATATTCTAATATATTACGAATTACACTCCCATACCGGCGCTCATGGCGCGCACGGAAATTAGTCTGCTCAAATTATAAGTTAACTTATTAGCATAGCGCCCCTTTAAACGCAAAACTTATGTAAGTAATTAATAAAGTGGAAAAATTAATAAATAGTTTTCGAAGTTGTGTATTTTATTGTAACCAATTTGAGATACAATACGGCAAGTTTATGTAATACGTAATTGCGGTCCTTGACCTTTTGACTAGTTTTATATAGGTGGTGGCTGAATTGCAGAGCCCGGTAACGTTACGCCCAGATATTTAATGTGGGGGTTGTGGTTGATTCCACCACCACCAAATTCACCTTTCATCTAAAAAAATCCAATTATACAAATCAATTGCATTTTCACGGCGCTAATTATTCGAATTTTTTATTGAAAAAAAAAATCGTCGTTAAGCATATTATAATTAATAGAGTTCGGATTTTATGTAAAAACATATTTTTTATTATTGGAAATACCACCCCAATATTGTGAATATACACTGAAATAATGCGATTAACGGTACAAACAGATTACACATTTTGCATGAAATTATGTTTTAGTTCATATTTTTGGTTTGTGTGCATAAAGTGAATATTTTTTACATTTTTAACATAAAATCGCATATTTTTGGTGAAACGACCGTTGTTCGTGGTCGCTATATTACAAACTTATTAGTTGGTGTTCTTAACCAAAATATTTTGCCCAAATCCTTTTTAATCAATACGAAAGAATTAGAGAAAACCAATATCGTAGAAATTGTTCGCTTTGTTAATGAAAGTTTGATGGCTCATTTTGCTCCAGATATTCAGTCGACTGACAAAAATTCTTCTTTTCGTCACAGATGCGGAAGCGTATATGACTAATGCAGGAGCAAATTTAAAACATTTTTTACAAAAATTTAATCCACGTGACTTGTCTAGCGCAAGGAATAAATAGAGTTTGCCAGGAAATTAGAGGTCAGTGTCCTTTAGTTAATTCTTTAATTTCGAACGTAAAGATATTTAAGGAAGCACCACTACGAGTTCAGGTATATAAAAAGAAAAATTGCCGAATGATCCTCTACCTTCTGAACCGGTAATTCCCCGATTGAGAACGTGGTTAGATACAGCCATATTCCACGCGAATAACTATAATCATATAAAAATACATTGTATTAGATTTTTCTGATTTTTTATTCGAAAAATGTGAGATTCTAGATCAGTTGACGTATATTAGTTTTTTAAGTGGATTAATTAAAAAAATAGGGACTGACCACTAATTTTTATTACACTCAATTTATTAAAAAATATTCCAGGTCGAACTGGTAAAGTTATACTCTATAAGTTTAATAGTGTTATAACAAAGAATGTTGGTTTTCAAAATTTTATCATTATGTTTAACTGATAAAAATACACACAATGTTGTATTAGATTTACACTTTATTTAATAATATTTAATAATATATAACAGCTCTTTCACCGTACAACGGTTTCTTCAGATATAACAAGCGGTACTGTAAAACATTTTACTTAAACGTATATATTTTTTATTTTATTTATGACTTAATGGTATTCTCAGAAATTGGAAACCGAAATATTTTTACCCGCCTCTTTTAGTATAAGGGATACATAGATAACATAAATTATATTATAGGTGGCATAACTAACAAAACATTTCAATCAAAAATAGGAAATAAGTTCAACAGAGGGGAGGAATTAAGCTCTGTTTTGTTATTTAATAATTTATTTGAAAATTTTTGTTTATTCATTTCCATTGCTTCTAATAAATCGAGTTTCTTACTTTTCTTATCTTCATGTAGGATCTCGAAATTATTATTAAAACTATGGCTTTCTTCAATTAAATGGTTGGAGTATGCTGAATCTGTTTTCCCATTTCTAAACGAATAATAATGTTCGTATATGCGCTTTTTGAACGTTCTACCTGTTTGCCCAATATATGTTTTAGTACATGTGCCACAAGTTAGTTTATAAACACCTGACTTATTATAATGTGTTGTTTTACTTTTATTATTTTTGATGAAGTTACTAATATGGTTGTTGGTTTTATATGCAATGTTTATATTTTGTTTTCTTAAAAATTTTTCTAGTATTTTATTTTGTCTGCCTAAGTAGGTAATAATTTTAAATTTCTTGTCATAATCTTTAGTAATCGGATATATATCTTGTATTGCTTTAGTTTCTCGTTTTTTGGATATTATTTTGTCTATTATATTCGGGTCATAACCATTATTGATTGCAATCTGTTTTATAATGTTGTGTTCTGAATTAAAGTCTTCTATTGACATAGGTATATTTAATAGTCTATGAATCATACTATAGAATGCTGCTAATTTATGTTGAATTGGGTGCATTGATTTATTATGTATTGTTATGTCTGTGTGCGAGTCTTTATGGTATATCGAGAATTTTACTAGGTTATTGCTTCGCTTAATCGTTAAATCTAAGAAGTTAATACTACTATTCTGTTCTTTCTCTATTGTAAAATTGATGTTGTTATGTATTGAGTTGATAAATTCTTCAAGAGTATTAAGTTGTCTATATGTGCCTGTATAACAAATTAAGATATCATCTACGTACCTATGCCAAAATAATATGTTCTTAACTAATGCACTGTTATTAAATATAGTGGTCTCAACGTTATCTATAAAAATTTCTGCTAATAACGGACTAAGTGGGTTGCCCATGATTAATCCGTCTTTACAACTGTAAATATTATCATTAAACGAAAAATAATTTTGATCAACACAAATTGAAAGTAGAAATAAAATTTATTCTGTGAAATTTTTAAGAAAGCAAAATATAAACATTGCATATAAAACCAACAACCATATTAGTAACTTCATCAAAAATAATAAAAGTAAAACAACACATCATAATAAGTCAGGTGTGTATAAACTAACTTGTGGCACATGTACTAAAACATATATTGGGCAAACAGGTAGAACGTTCAAAAAGGGCATATACGAACATTATTATTCGTTTAGAAATGGGAAAACAGATTCAGCATACTCCAACCATTTAATTGCAGAAAGCCATAGTTTTAATAATAATTTCAAGATCCTACATGAAGATAAGAAAAGTAAGAAACTCGATTTATTAGAAGCAATGGAAATTAATAAACAAAAATTTTCAAATAAATTATTAAATGACAAAACAGAGCTTAATTCCTCCCCTCTGTTGAACTTGTTTCCTATTTTTGATTGAAATGTTTTGTTAGTTATGTGTCACTTATAATATAATTTATGTTATCTATGTATCCCTTATACTAAAAGAGGCGGGTAAAAATATTTCGGTTTCCAATTTCTGAGAATACCATCAAGTCATAAAATAAAAAATATATACGTTTAAGTAAAATGGTTTACAGTACCGCTTGTTATATCTGAAGAAACCGTTGTACGGTGAAACAGCTGTTATATATTATTAAATAAAGTGTAAATCTAATACAACATTTTGTGTGTTTTTATCATTTGATATGGATTTACATCAAGTAAAAGCAGAATCGATTCAATTATGATTAACTTCGACTGTTAAAGATAATAATTTACATTAAGACCTCAAACATCTGGCGTCATTAAAATATGAACCTATCACTTCAGTTGAAGTCGAAAGAACGTTTTCAACATATAAAAATATTTTAAACGATAGAAGACAAAATTTTATTGTCAAAAATCTAGAAAAGCACTTAATTATTAATTGGTACAATAATAAGTTAAGTAGATCTAATTGCAGAATAGTGAATAGTTATTAATAATAACTATACATATAATTTTATGGATGTTACTTAATAACATAATAACTTATTGTGTTATTAAGTAACATCCATGGAATTATATGTATTATTAGTTGTTATCTTTTACCATATTATTATGCAATGTTATCATACATTCAGATGTTAATTTTGCTCTTGATAAGTTTTTATGATTATCTCTATGGTATACTTGATAAATCAGTCCCTAAGTATATTCCTACTATCTCTGATTTTCCTCTTTGGTTTACACCTGAAGTAAAGAAGAATCTAAAAAGTAAAGAACATTTTACAGACAGAAATGGCGTGCTAATGGAAGTGAAATTTTCTATTAGGAGTTTAAAAGAATGAGGTCTTTAATTAAGGAACAGTTCAAGTCTGCTTATGTTAAATACGATGTAAAATAAAGCAAAACTATTAAATTGTTTAATCTTCAATATATAAAACCTATATTTACTAAACGTTTACAAAAATGTGACGCGTTTTGCTAATACTGTAGCTTTATCAAACGACAATGGTATAATGATTATTCTACATTTGAAATGACTGTATGCACATACATTTGGTAATTACAGGTATATAAAGAAAGAAACGATAAGCTGTTAACAAAGAAAGGAAGAGATAAGGCATTCAAACACAATAATCACATGGAAAAACCCTAATTAAATAAGTTTAGTAAAGGAGAACTATTTATATCTAGTTGGTCATTTAGTAAATTCCCAGACTTTTTATTTTTATTTATTTCCAGGGCTTCTAAGATGTCTAATTTATGCGATTTATTTTGTACACGTAAGATTTTAATCTCCGGATCAATGAATGGTTTTCAGATAATAAGTGATTTGAGTAATTAGAATCTAGTTTTTTGTTATCATAACTACTTTTATGTTCTGAAATTCTAGTTTTGAAATTTCCGAAAGTTTTACCAATATAAATTTTGTCACAATTACTACCACATTTTAATTTATATACCACTGATTTATTAACTTTTGAAGATTTGGATTTATTGTTTTTAATGAACTTATCTAAATTGTTGTCTGTTTTAAAGCATGTATTTAGGTCTGAAGTTTCTAAACATTTTTTAATTTTAATTGAAGGTTTTCCTATGTACGTTAAACGTTTAAATTAATTATTTTTATTTTTACTCTTATCAGAAGGAAATACTTGTTCTAACGTTTGCTTGTACATTTTCTTAGCTATAATATTATCAATTAAATTTGGGTCGTAATTATTATTGAGTAAGAGTAAAAATAAAAATAATGAATTTAAAAGTTTAACGTACATAGGAAAACCTTCAATTACAATTAAAAAATGTTTAGAAACTTCAGGCCTAAATACATGCTCTAAAAAAGACAACAATTTAGCCAAGTTCATTAAAAACAATAAATCCAAATCTTCAAAAGTTAATAAATCAGAGATATATAAATTAAAATGTGGTAGTAATTGTGACAAAATTTATATTTGTAGGACTTTCAGAAATTTCAAAACTAGAATTTCAGAACTTAAACGTAGTTATGATAACAAAAAACTAGATTCTAATTACTCAAATCACTTATTATCTGAAACCCATTCATTCGATCCGGAGTTTGAAATCTTACATGTACAAAATAAATCGCATAAATTAGACCTCTTAGAAGCCCTGGAAATAAATAAAAATAAAAAATCTGGGAATTTACTGAATGACCAACTAGATATAAATAGTTCTCCTTTACTAAACTTATTTAATTAGGGTTTTTCCATGTGATTATTGTGTTTGAATGCCTTATCTCTTCATTTCTTTGTTAACAGCTTACCGTTTCTTTCTTTATATACCTGTAATTACCAAATTTATGTGCATACACTCATTTCATTTGTAGAATAATCATTATACCATCGTCGTTTAATAAAGCTACAGTGTTAGCGAAAAGCATCACGTTTTTGTAAACGTTTAGTAAATATACGTTTTATATAGTGAAGATTAAACAAATTAATTGTTTTGTTTTATTTTACATCGTATTAATAAAGTAACAGCCTCATTTATTCAATTTATGTTAAATATATGGCTAATATGGAGAATTTCATGCGGGTAAATTCCGCAGAATTCTGGAAGTATATTAACCGCAGGAAAGGAAGAAATAAAATCTCTGGGAGACTTTATTATCATGAATGTGAATTTAGTAATCCTCAGGAAAAAGTTCATGGCTTTGCTGACGTTTTTTCCGGAGTTTCTCTCCCTGAATCCATAACAACTGTTCCAGATACAGCTGTAACATATTGTCATTTAGATTTATCCCTGTATCTCTAATTGAAGTTGAAAAAATTTGGTCTGCTTTTCCAGGTAAGACAACAATAGGCGATGATTTGATACCCAATTGCTTTATTCCTGATCAATGGAAGAAAGCTAGAATTACACCGGTTCACAAGAAGGGTGATGTATCGTGCTTGGCAAATTATAGATCTATAGTAATTTTGCCAATTTTAGTAAAATTTTTGAGCAGAATTTATACAACACTATTCTTTATAACACTCGTCCACACGTATCCAGCAACCAACATGAATTCTTGCCATTGTGGTCTACAGCGATAGTGTCTTAAAATATTTGTCAGGTATTGAATAATAATAGTCAATTAGACGTTATATACACTGACCTTTCTGGAGCCTTCGATTAAATTTTATTAAAGAAATTGAGTACTTTCGGCTTTAGTCCATCTGCGTTAGAACTTATATTTTCATATATTGTGAATCGAATTAATTTTGTATTTTATAACGGCTTTTACTCTTGCCAATTCATTTCAACATCTGGTGTGTCTCATGGTCTAATCTTGGACCTCTTGTTTTTCTGCTTTTCATTGATAATCTTCTCATATACTTCAATTGTTCTGTGCTAGTCTACGCTGATGACACTAAATCATACTTACCCCTCGAATCACAGAATGATGTTGATGTCTTGCAAGATAATATTAATGTGTTTGCAGATTGGTGTCGTAAAAACAGGATAAAGATTAATGTGAACAAATGCTGTGTTATATGTATCCTAATCGCGTAAAATTAATGAAGTGAAATCATCATATAGTATTAGTGGCCAAAAGTTAGTGAAAAGGAACTCCATCATTGATCTTGGGGTCAAATTCGACTCGAATATATCCTTCAACTTGTACTTCCTTCAGATGTGATGGTAGATATCCCGAAAGAAATGCTGACTAAAACAGTCTTCTAGACAGACAAACTTAAAATTTTTAACACATCGTCAATAGGCTAATGCTGCGCGATTATGTGTAGGTTAATTGATGGTCGAATTGACTCGCATGAAATATTAAACTATGTTGCTTTTCACGTGCCTCAAATGACGTCAAGATCTAATCCTACTTTTTACCCACCAAGAGCTAGAACTAACGCACTACTAAGAGCTCCAATTAATTTTATGTACCAATGTGCGCATAATATTTATGGTGACGTTTTTACGGGAGGTGTTTAGATTAAGTTTTTGTTTTACTTTATTAGTGCACTTACTTATATTATTTTATACATTTATATTTTGTAGTTTTATATAATTTAGCACACATCCTTTTTTTATACTATTTTTTTTTCTTTTTTTTGGATGTATTTGTCTTAGAAATGGAATTATCTTTTGGGCAATAACGATTATTATTATTATTAATGATTATTATTATCATATATTATGTAATAATTATTATTTGTTATGTAAAATTGTAAATTATACTACTTTTCTGTTATTTCACTACTCTTTCCTTGATTTCTAGTAAGCGAAATACATATAAATAAAGTATACAAAAATGCATAAATAGTAAAAATAAAGCATATATTTGACATATTTTTGGGAAGCACGTGACATATTTATGCGCATATTTAAAGCATTTCTTATGCATAAAAATCCGAACTTTAATAATTAAAGAAAGTTATGAGACATTTTTGAAGTACTGTTTCTTTGTCAATTCCGAAATAATCGAAATAATTCTCATAATTTCCTTATTTATCTATCTAAACTAAACTATCTATATAAGCCAAAAAAAATTTAAACTATATATCTATTGTTGCAAATCAATTGTTTTTCGCGAAGTAATGCAAATGAATTAAACGCTTTCTACATTTTACTACGCTTATTATTCCAAGTTTTTTCCCGAAAAAAATTCGGTCTTATACAAGCTGTCCCATATCGTTATGTCCAAATTTTAGGAGTGTAAAGTAGACTTCATTTCAAGTAACAAAAGCGCAAAACGCGTATATCCATTTTTATTTGTTTCAAAGTTACAGATCTATGAATGTGATTGTCAGATCATGAAAAAAATGTAATCCTAAAGTCAATACAAACTGATTTTATTAAAAAAAAATTATACGATTCAATAACAGCCCTATGATTGTTAACAACGCATAAAAAAATGTTATCCTAAAATAAATAAACACGTGTCGTAGTGCATACAGTAATTTCTTGGAGATCTACAAAAAAGAGTACTGGAAATTGATTTATGATAAAGAAAGTTCTTACTTATTTCGTAAGTGCTGAACCATGAATATCATACAATAAACAAATTTTGACATGACTGTTAACGTTGAATTTTTTAATTAAGGATTACATTACGTTTCAGTTCATACAACAGCTTATTAGTGAGTGGACACGTTTTCTTTATTCAAAATGCCTTACCGATTTTCTTCTCAAGAGTATGCGGACATGCATTTTGTGTATGGCTACTGTAACGGCAGTGCACGTCAAGCAGTTATTGAATACCCACATCGGTTTCCCGACAGGCGCACTCCTCATTACAGAACCTTTCTGGAAGTACACAGACAATTTCGGGAATGCGGACTGCGTGATTATATTTTCGACCGAGGAGTAAATTTGCCAGCAGACTTAGAGAAGGAAGCAGTAGCTATTGTTACAAGGGATTCAACTCTCAGTGTACGTCGAATCGCTAGACAAGTAGGAGTGCCACCAACGACAGTTTGGCGAATTTTAAAACGTGAGGGCTTATCTCCATATCACTATCGCAGGGGACACGGTTTGCTTGAGGCAGACCACTATGCTCGTCTAGTTTATTCTACCTGGATATTAAGACAGTCATGGTTTCATTTTAATTTCTGTAGAACAGTCCTCTGGACAGATGAATCTACGTTCACGAGAAGTGGTGTTACAAATCTGAGAAACCTGCACAGGTGATCATCAGAAAATCCCAAAGCTTTACGCCGATCTAAATTTTAACAAGAATTTTCTATTAACGTTTGGGCGGCCCTAATCGATGACTTGTTGATTGGTCCTGTCGTTCTTCCTGGGAGGTTAAATACGGACAATTATCTTCAATTTCTTATTGACGAACTGCCAGGTCTTTTAGAGGATGTCCCACTAAATGTTCGACGAGACATATGGTTTTACATGGATTTTACATAGATTTTACATGGACCACCACATTTCGGAATTGCTGTCCGAAATTTGCTTAACGTCAATTATTCAAGATGGATTGGTCGAGGTGGTCCTGTTGCATGGCCACCCAGATCACCCGATCTTAATCCCCTTGACTTTTATTTATGGGGGTACATGAAAAATTTAGTCTACGCGCAAGTTTCGAACACAAGAGAAGAGTTATTGGATTGTATTCACCTGGCTGCCGAGCAAATCCGACAAAACAACTATGAAATTCGAATGAGTACTTCTTGTGTGTTGGCTGACGGGGACCAGCCTGCATTCAAAAAGGAGATGGGCATTTCGAAAATATTATTAATTGAACTTTCTTAAATAAAATAAGTTTTTTTATTGGCTTTAGGACTACATTTTTTTTCATTATCTGACAATCATATTCATAGATCTGTAACTTTGAAGCAAATAAAAATGGATATACAAGTTTTGCGTTTTTGTTGCTTGAAATGAAGTCTATTTTGCAATCCTAAAATTTGAACATAACGATACGGGACATCTTGTATATGTATTGCTTATAAATATTGTTATTCTTCCACAGTGTTGCAGATGCTTCTAACTGTAGTTTAATTGCTGTCGACTATATATTTATAACGCGTTTTCATAATATAATATCCATTTTTTTCGTTTAAAATATTTTAAGATTGATTCGCTTCTAACTAAAATTTGAAAATACTGAATTAATTAATCAAATTTGCATTATTGCACTGTTCCATTATATTTTACATGTGCAACATATACGCATTTTCCGAAAGACAGTTAGAACGACTGTATTATTCACAGGCAGACGCTAGAAGGGGCGGTGGCACGGGCGACAGTCAGCTTCCGCAGCGCCGAATATCACATGATATATCTCACCCCGTACATCACGTGACAGTTTATGAGATATGTAAATATGAAGAAATATGGCTGAATATGAAATCTCAGTTCAAACTTAAACACTGGAAACGCTCGAATTTATATTGCCAAATGATATATGAAACTGCGACGATAGAATTTTTCTTTGTTTGCCGTTGGTGTTAGATGTGTTTCACTTTGTAAATTTATTCTTTAAATATGAAGGTGATAAAAATAAATGGAACGCTTGTGTTTGATTGAGTTTCTTCTGGAATCGTACGTATCTACACCCTCCAAATGTATATCTTGTTTTTCTGATTCTTTTCCACTGCTTTCTTTTGCTGGGTTTGAATAATAAAAATACTCTTAAAAGAAAAACGAACGTTTTTGAGTATTAATTTGATGAGGACGTTTCGCTTTTATAGATTCAGAACTCGGTTATCGATAAAAGTAACTGAACAACTGAACATTTTAGATCGCAACATATAATTAGTAGACGTTTACAGAATTAATTGTAGAAAACATTGCACTAATATTACTGGGTTTGAATTGACGACAGGTTGAGTGGCTATATTAAAAATTGATATTATTTTCGAGTAGGCCATGCTTTATATATCTTAACATTTGCATTCAATATTTTATACAGAAGTTTTTCGTCAATTTATCTAGTCTATGTTTCGCCTTTATTTTTGTATACTTTGGATGCTCGTTAGCGATTTTCGATAATCTTTATTTGCCCTTCGCCCATGTAAAATTTGTAATATAACCCTTGTCATATACAGTGTGTTTCACTTTTCATGGGGACACCTAAATAACTTTTTTATTATGAAAGCAATCAACATAAAATTTTTTTATGAGTTGCGTAGGCTACAGCAATGCACCTTTTCGTATGAATAGGGTTTTTATAAAGTCAATATCTAGTGTTATACGTCGATTTCGACCCCTGTATATTTTTAGTATCTTCTATAATTGTTACCAATCTATCGTACTACTTAAATGATTAAATTTACATTACCTGATTTTGCATTTTGGTTTGTTAGTTATTATTGAACCACTAGGTATATATAATAGGTTCACTAATTTTGTTCGTAGGAATAGTTTACACAGTTAAATAATATTCCTTGACATTTAGTAAGAGATGCGCCTTAAGTAACATACCTGCGATTTAGATTTGCACGTACAAGCGATATGCATATGTGTGCATTCCGATATAGGAATTATGCAAGTTATCGAAGATATATTTTTATATTGTAATTAAACAATGCTGTTTAATGTAAAAATATACTGCAAATAAGAATTTAGTTTTTATAGGAATTTTTGAAGACGTCAGTTATTGTTCTTAATTAGTATTTCATTTATTTGGTATTTCGTTATTGGAATGTCGGCTTATCACGCCATCTATAAGTATTTATTTGACTTATAACACGATGTAGTAATTAACGAATTTGGGTCTTTATTAGTGAAATTAAAAAAGGAAGTTATAGTAAATTGGTATTATGTTATCTTTGCTGTCGATGTCCTTTTTCTTAAATAATTAAATATAGGGTAATAGAAATATTCTTTCAAATATTGTTTTTTTCGTATAACGTCGCAACTGTCCGTTATAAAAATGCGAATCGAGCAAGTTTCTCCCTCATTTTGCTCTTGTTAAAGTCTTTGTTGTTAGTTCATTGCTTTATGGTGATAAATTGTCTTAATGACTAGAATTTTATGAAACAGTGTCTTCTGTTCACAATATCGGTTTATAAAGTCTAATTAGTTTGGTGAAAATATTGAGGAATTGTTCTACCGTTTATTCACGGATTAGAGATTATTTTTCGGCCATGTGGTGAATCCGCCATTTTGTAGACTCGAAAAATCGTTGAACAAGGTGAATGATTCTTGAGAATATCTTGTAGAAGCCATCGTTATCTTAATTAGGCACTTCGTATTCTTACATATTTTTCTCTTTCCATTTTATCTCACAGAGAAGTTGGTTTGGCCTAGTATAACCATAATTAAGCGAAGGACGTAATCCGTTCTAGCCGATCTTTGAAAACCCGGTGTGAAACAATCTTACATATTGAAGTAAAGAGCTTAAGTCGCCAACTAGTTCAATCTACTACATATATACATATATATATATATATATATATATATATATATATATATATAAATATAGATAAATATTTCTGGACCTTTGTACATTATAGTAGATTTAGAAATTCGGCGTCAAGCTGTTGGGAATGTTAGGTCATGAATTATTATTTGAATTGAATGTAGAATGTATTTATTACTTATATAACTTTGAAATTAATATTCTGTCATTTATAATTCTTTGATAAAGGTAATATTTACTGAATCATATAGGAGATTATTTTAAATATATATATACTAAAGTAAAACAGACCTTTTTCAAAAAGGCATCATTTGCCGAAACATGTTCAATACTTTTATGATAATGTTTAATAACGTAATACCTCTGTACTTATTGCATTGCGAATCTCTCACTACTTACTACTTACATAAGGCTTTGCTTCATCGTGTAACCGAACCGAATAGGTTCTTCCCTGTTTACGGGGGCTAGACTTTGTGGTTTAAATTTACTATACACTTGTTGAATATATTGGCAATATCTACTTACATTCGCGATTGAGTAAAGAGGAATAATCAATTATACAGTTTGTGCTTTATAAAGCTGTTATCAGAATTTTAGGTGGATATATACATATGTATATATATATATATATATATATATATATATATATATATATATATATTCACGTAAAATATAAATATATATAATACAAAGGTATTTTTAATAATATGAAATATTATTAAAAATCTGGTGTGAAGAACACAAATACAGGTTCACTATTAATATTTTTGTAAACGTGTCCGAACATATCCCTCCCCAGAGACGTAGATACGTATTTCGCCTTTCTACAGGCTCATCGGTACGCCCCTGCTGGAGAAAGGATATCTTCAGACACATTCACAAAAAAGAACCACATCGCCACATCACAGAAATTATCCAGACCGGGCGTAGAAGTAAATTCAGCGCTGCCCGTTGTCAGACAGCCGAAGTACCTCGCCCCGTCCACATAACCAATGTGAAGTAACGACGCCCTTCCAAAGGTGGCACAGCCATCTCTCTAGAAACTGCATTTTGTTTGTGTCTTCACTCATACTACGGACTAACCGTATGTGTAATGTATCAGAATAATTGAAACATACAAGAATAGGTAAACCCCACCAGTTTTGTATAATACAAAGGTATTTTTAATAATATGAAATATTATTAAAAATCTGGTGTAAAGAACACAAATACAGGTTCACTATTAATATTTTTATGAACGTGTCCGAACATGTGAACCAATGTGAAGTAACGACGCCGCACGATGCAGCGCTGAATTTACTTCTACGCTCGGTCTGGATAATTTCTGTCATGTGGCGATGTGGTTCTTTTTTGTAAATGTGTCTGAAGATATCCTTTCTCCAATAGAGTCGTACCGATGAGCCTGTAGAAAGGCGAAATACGTATCTACGTCTCTGGGGAGGGATATGTTCAGACACGTTCAAAAATATTAATAGTGAACTGTATTTGTGTTCTTCATACCAGATTTTTAATAATATTTCATATTATTAAAAATACCTTCGTATTATACAAAACTGGTGGGGTTTACCTACTCATGTATGTTTCAATTATTCTGATAAATATATATATATATATATATATATATATATTAAAACTTTATATTTATCTAACCATTGCCGTGCAATATACGTTCATAAAATATCATTAATCGGTCTAGAAAAGAATTTGTTTCTTAATGTCTTATGTCCACTGCTAAGGAATTTTCTAGGGAACACCGAAAATGAATTCCAGGACGCTATCCGCAATGTTATTAATTTTATTGATGGGAGACTTATTTTTAATGCAACACAGTGTTTTAAAAAGTGTCCAAAATTGTGTCTAGGTAGGAGGCGATGTTTTTGAAAATTCAATTTAGAATTTTTTTTTATACTACAACTAGCTGACCCGGCGAACTTCGTATCGCCTAACAGTTAATAAATGTTGTGCTAACTTTTAGCTAAACTTAATTTAGGAATTTATTAACGTAATAAAAAGAATACAAAGAATTTATTAAGTTCAATAGTTTATTAGGATAATATATATAAAGAAAATAAAATTCATTAAAAGTACAAAAATCAAGTATTTCAATGGCGTGTCAGCAAGACATTTGCTTTATTGAAGCTATGTTGATTCTATCTTGTGATATACGACATTTTCCGTTTTGTTATCAGGCGCAAGAACAAATAAAGCCGATGGTTTGCGGACACTTGAACATGCCACGTACAATTGACCATGAGAAAAACATGCATTTTCTAGATTCAGACCACAAACACTCAAGGATTGGCCTTGTGATTTGTTAATCGTCATGGCGAATGCAAGACGAATCGGAAATTAGTTTAAACACAAAAGGCATATCGGTTAGGATCATCGGAATCCTCGAAATGAGAACTTCATCGCCCTTGAATTTTCCTTTGAGTATCGTCGCGTGAATCACATTGAGCATGAGTTTTCTTATCACCATTGCATAGTTTTGGTTGGTTTAGATATCGAAGCATGATGACTACCGAGCCAACCATCAGTTGTAAATTGTGCGGTGGTAAGCCAGGCACATCCAAGGAGTTTAAAAATTCAGTTGAATAGTTGGTGGCTTCGTCTTCGTTTGTTACACAGTCAATAGATTTGAATGAATGCAGAGTACCAACGATTTGATTCTGAATTACTAAGTATAAGTCATCCATATCTTTGTTCTTAGCCGCCAAAATTGCTCGCTCACTCAACCATTTGTTGTTTTTGTGGTTAGCAATGTAGCTTTGTTGATGAGTTCGTCTTTCGATGAGATGAAATTGCAAAAAAATCGGAGTAAATGAAATCAATCCGCTCGATTTGTCGAAAGGAACACGGCCATTACTAATAGCCAGCAATTGCTTGGAGAAATCTTCAGGAGATGGGTCGTTCAGCAACACTCATGTTTGCTGCCAGCTAAAGTTTTTTCACATAGCGCCACAGATTCGATGATTTGAGGCAAGCGTTTATTTCATCGGCAGCAGTCAATCTTGGAATGACTGGCAGTGTTTGGCGGAAAGCGCCAGACAGTAAAATCATTGCGCCTCCAAAACACCTCGAGTCATTGCGCAGATTTTTCAATGTTCGATCAAGTGCTTCCAATGCGCGTTTGTGCGCCATTGTGCATTCGTCCCAGATAATTATTTTAGATGCTACTAAAGCTTTGGCCATTGCGGAGTGTTTTGCAATGTTACAAGCCGGTTGTTCAGTAGGTTGAAGGTTTAACGTCAACTTGAACTCTGAATGAGCCGTACGGCATCCTTCTAACAATGTGGCCGCTATTCCAGAAAAGCAGATGCTACCGCAATGTCGGATCTCGCACGAACAGTAGCCAAAATCAATGACATGAGGAATGTCTTCGCAGTTTCACCGTGGGCATCCAGGAAAAATAAGCCACCATTTCCATCATCAATTGCCATCATTGATGTACCATAAACTTCCTTTTGCATGGGTAAATTCGTTTGAACTGATTTGTCTAATTCACGTCGATCATATTCACTTTCCCGTTCCAATTCTCGGTTAAATGCGTCATTCATTCCACGATCTGGTGCTGGCATTCCTAATCTGACTAACAAACTGCAGCACATGAGGTAACACATGTCTTCGATTAAGAGCAAGGCCTTGTTGTGCATCTCCTCATTCACCTCAAGATCGGGATTTCTTGAACTGACACGAATTCGATGTAAAATGTCTTCTGACATGTTATCCTTGTATTTGGCGGCGCCCTTCTCGTGCGATTTCTCGTTCTTCATCAGTGGATTGATTCGCAATGTTCCGAAGCTTAATTGCATTGCGGCTTTATTGGGAAAGATTAGCTCTTCTGGGTGGAGAAAAATAAATTTTTTTATAATTTTTTTCCGTGAATTTTTCCAATATTTTAATAGTTATTCCGCTATTCGCGGCGAAGACGAACCCAACAAATCAGAGATTATTAAAATCAGTCCAGCCGATCTTGAGTTATAAATGGTGTAACTAATCCGCCTTTGTGAAGAAAGTCATATAAACGCTTTTGTTAAGCAATTGATTTTGCATCGATTGGTATAATATTATACCGGGTGTTCCATTAGAAAAAAATATTGTTTTAAAAATAAATGGGAATCTACACGTTCAATTGTTTTTTCTGTTTTCACTATCGTAATCAGCGGAAAAAACAATGCAACTTTTCTAATTTAACCGGCTACGTAGCTCCTATATGCACTTATCGAACTGGCAGCTTACAGCTCATTCATTTATCTACAATATTCTGTTATTTCAGAAGTCTTCATGTGCTACTCCAAAAAATATTAGTAAATAAATATTTGAGAACGTAAATGCTCATACAGTACAAAGAGAAACTAACTTCAGAATAATTGGAACACACATGAGTAGGTAAACCCCACCAGTTTTGTATAATACAATAATATTTTTAATAATATAAAATATTATTAAAAATCTGGTGTGAAGAACACAAATACAAGTTCACTGTTAATATTTTTGTGAACGTGTCCGAACATATCCTATGGGGGCATACGTTCGGACACGTTTAATATGTTTAAAGTCCAATAAGACGTGATAGGTTTAGGTATCTCCCTTCCACGATGAAAATAAAAATTCGAAATGTATATTGAAAGAAATAATATATATCCTATATTAATAAAAGGTGTTTCTTATAGAGGTATAGAACTTTGAAATGGAATAAAACAAAGATGAATTTTTTAAATTGACATGAAATTTACTTTATTCGAAAGAAAAACTTCTGGCATTATAATTTAAGTATGACTTCTGGCATATGACCGCCACGGCTGGCTCGGACGTAGTCTAATCTGGAGGTCCAATTTTCGATGACTTTTTCCAACATTTGTGGCCGTATATCGGCAATAACGCGGCGAATGTTGTCCTCCAAGTGGTCAATCGTTTCGGGCTTATCGGCGTAGACTAGCGACTTCACATATCCCCACAGAAAATAGTCTAGCGGCGTTAAATCGCACGATCTAGGAGGCCAATTCACGGGTCCGAAACATGAAACTATGCGGTTACCAAACGTTTCCTTCAATAAATCAATTGTGGCACGAGCTGTGTGACATGTTGCGCCGTCTTGTTGAAACCACAGCTCCTGCACATCATGGTTGTTCAATCGATGAACGAAAAAGTCAGTAGTCATGGCTCTATAGCGGTCACCATTGACTGTAACGTTCTGACCAGCATCGTTTTTAAAGAAGTACGGACCAATGATTCCACCAGCTCATAAAGCACACCAAACAGTCAGTTTTTTCTGGATGTAACGGTGTCTCAACATACACTTGAGGATTACCATCACTCCAAATACGGCAGTTTTGTTTATTGACGTATCCATTCAAACAAAAGTGAGCTTCATCGCTAAACAAAATTCGCTTATGAAAATCGGGATTAACGGCAATCTTGTGTTGGGCCCATTCACCGAACCTACGGGCTTCAATTCTTGCACGAGTTGGATTTTGTAAGCACGCAAACCAAGATCTTTCCGCAAAATATTCCATAAAGTGGATGGACACATATCCAATTCCTGTGCACGATGGCGGCTAGACTGATTCGGGTCTTCCTCTACGCTACGCTCTACAGCAGCAATGACTTCTTCTGTACGCACTGTACGACGTCTCTGTGGATGCGTATTATCATATAGAGTAAACGTGGTGCGAAAACGTTCCAAAGTTAATCGAATTAATTACTCTGATAGACGATTATGTTAACCGTAAAATGGACATAGTGCGCGATACGTATTTCGAACAGAACCATGATTTTCAAAATAAATTTGCACAATTTGGAAGCGTTGTTCAGGCGTCAGTCTATTCATGTTGAAATGCCAAACCAAACTGAACATAAATCACTTGACAGCTGACAAAATGGCCGCCAGTTAAAAAAGTGTTGCCAACTTAAAGTGTTATACCTCTATTAAAAACACCCATTACATAAGGAATAAATAAGTATTGAGAGACTGTGTAAACAGAAGTAGCGAAAATTAAGGAAATGGGTTTAAAACCACTACGTAACAGTAATGAATATTTAAATGCCCACAGAGACATGTATATGTACACTGGGATAAACGCGACTTGAAATTTTATGTCCGAAATGGAAGAGCTAATATTTAACAAGTGACTGCAGACCGTAAAAGTGTAAAAAATCCGTCAGAGCTTAATTAACATACAGCTTCCTTTTAAATCGCCTTCCTTCCGGTCTTGTGCCGTGTATACACACGACCGGAAGTATTTTGTGTCTGGTGACAACCTTTTTATTTGTTCAGTTGTCCTTCGCACAATACAATTGCGCCCAATTAAACAACGGATTTACATGATTTACGCAATTACTAACCCAGAAAGTACAGTGAATGCTCGGAGGCAAATTAGCAAATGTTTTGAGGTCGGCTTTCATGTCCCATTAATACCGCACAAACGTCGAAGGAAGATTGCGGATTACTTTCGTCGCAATACGGGAACTTATATTTGTTCAAATGTTCTTTTTATTACAGCATTATCGTAATTAAAAGCTTGTAAACCTAATTACGAAGTAAATATTTCTCACGCTGTGTATTGTATAGGGTGGACTAATTATGTGCATTTTAGTTAACACACAACTCGTTTGTAATAATAGAATTAGTTTAATATTGAACTCATTTGTATTGGAAACATCCTAAAACTAAGGTTATGATTAAAGCTGGGTTTATATGAAAATGCATACCGATTACCGATATTCAAGTCTTCTAATTCCTTCGGAAATGCATGCTTTATCAAACTGTTCGAAATATGTGTGTTTCAATGATCACGTCCTCAGTCTATATAAATGTCCTGCCACAGAGCCAAGTTTTCAGGTAGGAAAAATGGAAATATTTGATAAGGGAATATTTTATGAATAAAGTTGGGATTATATGAAAATGCATATTTTTTATTTATGATATGTTTATTAAAATTCTTGCAGGTCTATACGGATCACGTAAAAAGAAAGCATTTGCGACTACTTTTGTTTTGCATATCTCGCATATTAATACTTGTAATGTGGGCCGTTTGGGCGGCCACATCGGGTAGCAGGTTTGGGCGGCTTATAGTACTAAATGATACACACACGAAGTTCGGGTAACATTCTATAATTAATTTAACTCTTACAAACTGGATAACAATGTATTTACATGATGTACATGGTTTACTAGGTTCAACTCAGACAGGGTAGAACGTGGTTATTAAGTGTAACACAGTTCGCACCACTGACTGGTTGTAACTCTCTATCGTAACTGTTGCTCTGACTGTGACTGTCTCTTACTTAAACTATTGTCTATATATACTTAGAGAAGATCCTTGTCTTACTTATGATGCGTTTCTAGAACACATCTACAACCCTGACACACAGTCTTGTGTATGCAACAAATACAGAGTAAGGTCGTGTTTATATAACACGTTACCGTTTGTATTAAAAGGCGAGGCTGTAGCCTTGCTGAAAGTGTTATATATACACATGACTACGTATCGAGTTATTACATACTGCTTAGAGCATATTTCATATAAAATTGCATATTTGTTTATATTTTACAATTTATTTCTAAAGCGCGTAAAGAAATATAAATAACGATTTCTTCATAATATACCAAAATTACACTAACAGAAACAATCCGCGTGAGCATTTCCATACAGCGTGAATTCCCAGATTTGTGTTTATTAAGTCGGAAAGTTGCAGTGAACCTATCAGTAATGAGGTTGATCTATAGGTCAGTCATATCACCAGTTGTGTTTAGTTAGTTTTCGAAAGTATATGTACACGTAATTTTACCTTGTTATTTTTGATATGTCGAAATCACAGCACATGTATCGATCTGGATAAAAGATCATCCTGAATTCTGTGTAGATAATGGCAGGGTGTTATGTAAGTATTGCAGTAAAATTGTGAGTATATATTTGTTTACGTTTAATTTCATATTAATTAGTTATTGTAGATTCGATGCAACAAAAAATTTCTAACGTTCTCTGTACCATAAATTTGTTGTTTTAAAAAACCCCAGTAAAAGAAATCCAGTGGAGATAATCTGGAGAACGTGGTGGCCAGCTAATATTTTCTGAATGAGTTCCAATCCACCGGTTAGGAACTGTTCAATTACCATATATTACCATATTGATGAAGAAGGACCCATTAACGCAGCATGTAGGAACTGATTTGCAGAAATATCACAAGATTTAAAAATGCACCACAAGCTACTCTGAATCAATCGTTTACTTCAACAAGTAAAAATATAGAACATAATAGTTTCCGTTACGACTTGTATAACGCCTTCTTAAGTGCAAACATTCCACTTTCAAAGTTGGATAATTCAACATTTAAATTTTTTTAGAGATGTATACGAAACTGTCAGTTCCTAGTCGCTTAAGTACAAGAAAAAAGTATATTAATCTATTGTTTGAGAAAACAGTGATGAAAATTAAGAAATCAATAAGTGAAAATTATAGTTATTTCTTAGCCGATGAGACAACAGACAGTTGTGGACGTTATATTGCCAACTTGTTGATTGGCATTTTAAATGAAAATTGCGCAGGCCAATCCTTTCTAATTGGTACAGAAGTATCGGAGGAAACAAATAACGAAACTATAACAAGATTTATAAACGATAGTTTAACGAGGTTTTATTTGCAGAATACCGTTCCAAGTAACAAGGTATTACTGTTGTTATCGAACACTGCAACATATATGGTGAAGTCAGCACAGAATTTGAATATTTTTTACCAGAATCTGATGCACGTAAAATGTTTGGCCCATGCACGATATACAAATACAGGTATAGTCACGAAACGTTCCAAAATCAAAAATAAAAGCGCGTTTCCCCAATACGCGTCACATCTTGAACGACCAATCAAATTAAGGCGAGTAACACGTGGTTGTTAGGTCCGGCATAAGAACATGTTTCCATCATAATATTTTGTATTACTTTTTTTACGTTAATAGTCGCAGTTCATTGTGACTTCAATACTATTTTCCGTTATTCTGTTTTTCTTTATATTTTTTGTTAACTTCTTTGTTATCCTGTTATTGTTTTAGACTCTTCACTGTCTATTATATTTAATACTAGAAGTGTGCTTATACAAGCTAAATTCTTGTAATTGAACCTATTTCAATGTACAGACGTGTATGTACATAGATATATAATTTTAATTACTGTTGTAGAATTACTATGCCTAATTGTGCTATTCTTACCTGCACCAATTATACTACCAAGACAAAAGGGACCGATATTTTTGATATTTTGTATTTTTGTAACATTTTTTAAAGTATTTTTTAGCAATCTTAATTACGTATTGTGAAATTTCATGTTGTGCCTTACTATTTGTATAGTTTTTAATTAAAAAAAATTACTTAATCCGTGTTTTTTTTATTTATTATATTACATTTTATGCAAGAAAATATATTTTTATATAATTATAGCAAAACATTTTAAAATTGTTATAATGTGCGTACATTATACAATCCGAATATTTTTTAGAAATACATACTACAATCTCATAAATGTATACATAATTTTCATTAAAGGATTGAAATAGGTAGGTATACAATTTGTTAAAGTAATCTAATTACTATTGAAAAATAAAACCAATTACCTAAATTAATTCTAATTACTAGAAACCATTTATACAAGGTGTCCCGTATCGTTATGGTCAAATTTTAGGAGTGTAAAGTAGACTTCATTTCTAGTCACAAAAACGCAAAACTTGTATATCCATTTTTATTTGTTTCAAAGTTACAGATTTATGAATGTGATTGTCAGATCATAAAAAAAATTAAATCCTAATGTCAATACAAACTGATTCTATTTAAAAAAAGTTATACGATTCAATAAAAGGCCTGTGATTGTTAACGTCGCATAATAAAATGTTATCCTAAAATAAATAAACACGTGTCTTAGTGCATACAGTTATTTCTTGGAGATCTACAAAAAAGAGTATGTACTGGAAATTGATTTATGATAAAGAAAGTTCTTACTTATTTCGTAAGTTCTTAACCATGAATATCATATAATAAACAAATGTTCAGATGACTGTTAAAGTTGCATTTTTTAATAAAGGATTACACTTATTAGTGAGTAGACACGTTTTCTTTATTCAAAATGCCTTACGGATTTTCTTCTCAATAGTATGCGCACATGCATTTTTTATATGGCTACTTACGACAAGCAGTTATTGAATACCGACATCGGTTTTCCGATAGGCGCATTCCTCATTACAGAGACAGACAGTACACAGACAATTTCGGGAATGCGGACTGCGTGATTATCTTTTCGACCGAGGAGTAAATTTGCCAGCAGACTTAGAGGAAGAAGCAGTAGCTTTTGTTACAAGGGATTCAACACTCAGTGTACGTAGAATCGCTAGACAACTAGGAGTGCCACGAACGACAGTTTGGCGAATTTTAAAACGCGAGGGCTTATATTCAAATCACTATCGCAGGTGACACGGTTTGCTTGAGACAGACCACTATGATCGTTTAGTTTATTCTACCTGGATATTAAGACAGTTACAGCTTCATTTTAATATCTGCAGAACAGTCCTCTGGACAGATGAATCTACGTTCACGAGAAGTTGTGTTACAAATCTGAGAAATCTGCACAGGTGGTCATCAGAAAATCCCAAAGCATTACGCCCATCTAATTTTCAACATGGATTTTCTATTAACGTTTGCGCGGCCTTAATCGATGACTTGTTGATTAGTCCTGTCGTTCTTCCTGGGAGGTTAAATGCGGACAATTACCTTCAATTTCTTATTGACGAACTGCCAAGTCTTTTAGAGGATGTTCCAATGAATGGTCGACGAGACATGTGGTTTCAGATGGACGGGGCACCACCGCATTTCCGAATTGCTGTCCGAAATTGGGTTAACGTCAATTATCCAAAATGGATTGATCGAGGTGGTCCTGTTGCATGACCACCCAGATCACCCGTTCTTAATCACCTTGACTTTATATATGGGGGTACGTGAAAAATTTAGTCTACGCACAAGTTTCGAACACAAGAGAAGAGTTGTTGGATCGTATTCACCTGGCTGCCGAGCAAATCCGACAAAACAAGTATGAAATTCGGATAAGTACTTCTTCCGTTGGCTTGCGGGCACAAGCCTGAATTCAACAAAGAGGTGGATATTTCGAAAATATTATTCATTGAACTTTTTTAAATAAAATTAGTTTTTATTGACTTTAGGATTACATTTTTTTTTCATGATCTGACAATCACATTCATAGATCTGTAACTTTGAAACAAATAAAAATGGATATACAAGTTTTACGTTTTTGTTACTTGAAATGAAGTCTACTTTACACTTCTAAAATTTGAAGATAACGATACGGGACACCTGTATACTATAAAATCATTTGCATTTGTGAGAATGTTGTGGGCGCTATTAAACACAATTGACAACAATTAAAAGATGTCTTTAATCCACCTTTACTTACGTATTTAATTTTTCCCCGTCCTTTTAATACTTTATAAATATTTTTTTTCCCGACCGAGAATAAAGTGTCATCTTATACATCTGACAATTGACATATATTATACTACTTTATTCTCTAGGGAATAAGATATTCGATTTTCCCTAGGGAATAAAGTAAATACTGTAGTGAATGACTTTTGGTTAATTTTTTTAAGTCAAAATTAATTAAACTGTCAGATTGACGAAGCATTTAAATATATCAATCAATTTTATTTTGTAATCGTAATAGTAACATTAGATGAGTTTACAATATTTATATATGGACAATCATCTGATATCTTAACTTGGCGGTTGCTTACAGTAGTGCTTGTGCAAGGTTCGTTCTCATTTACTTGTAAACTCGTTTTGCCTTAGTAACCAGAAACTATGCACATTTTCATGACAAACCAACTTAATTGAATGACATCAGATCAATCTATCAATCAACTGTCAAACTAATAATAAAATAAATTATTACATTTAAGGTCGGGAGAAAAGTTTTGTATGTAATTCGGGAATAAATGCCTATAATCCCTCAACAGAAGATGCCCTCGCTCCCTTCGGTCGCTCAAGCATTACTTACTGTCTCGGGATTAAAACTGTCGTTTATGCCCTTAATACATAAATATCTATTATTTATGAATACTTTTAAGAAACTGTTTTTAAACTGCAATTAAATTCGATCTCAAATTTTAAAATTTGCTAAGCCAACCCTCCTGGAAAATTTTATATTCGACGGTTCAAATTTTCCCAATAATCGTCATCATAATCTGCGCCTGGTTATACCTGTATTTGTATATCGTAGGCCCATGCTGTTAACAGAGTTGCATAAGAATTACGCTACACATTTTCATATAATAATTCGTTCATCAATTTGACAAAAAAATGTATTTATTAAAGCACCACTGAGGGTTCAAGCATGCAAAGATAAGTTACCTGGTCTGGCATTGCCATAATAATAATAATCCATAATAACAAGTTGGGGCACGTGGGTTGATGCCACTGTATTTTATACAGATACCTTTGAACAGATAAGTGAATTCATTCTCTCTTTTTCAAACGACTCAATAGCAATTGCAGATTGCAAAGATATACTAAATAAGCGGCCAATTCGCCAAGAATTAGCATTTATCAAAGCACACTATGGTTTTATTAGTGAAACGCTACGAAAACTTGAAACTCAAGTGTTGAACTCATAGAATCGATAGAATTGATTCAACGTTTCAAAGATAAAATTTACAATGTGAGAGGTACCATAGGAGACCGGTTCAAAATTAAATTAACACAAGTTCTAGAAAAAAAAGGAGTGCTTTAATAAACTTAGTAGATGAGTCCATCAATGATTTGCAAATATAAGTATGCGCCAATTACATCAGTTGACGTTGAGCGAAGCTTTTCAGCATATAAGCTATTATTGACGTATCGCAGAAAATCATTTTTAGTTGTTGATTTAGAAGATCATTTAATTGTAAATGTTTACAATTCTTTATAAAAGCAAATATAAATACAAAGAGTTACATTATTTAGCTTACCTATTCTTATTATCATACATTTAATAATACACTAGCGGATACCCGGCGTGTGATACTATGCTAAAAATCCAATCACGCCCATTTTCAGTTCAGCTCTAACTATTATACAACTCTAGATATTTTATATTAAATATTTATTTTGTATGAGAGCAGCCTCGCCCACCTGTCCGTTCCCATCCATTTTTGTCCTGATTACTCACATTAGTAACATATTACTATGGATTTTTCCCCACAAACATTTTGAAAAGATTTAATTATTTTTGTATATTGCATTATATTTGAATTTTTATATTTAGACTTGCGCAGTTCGAGGAAGCCGTTTGGAGTTGCTGGGCAATGTACTTGATAACTGTATTTTTTATGTTTGGATGCGTGCTGCGTGTATCCGACAGACACTAACTGTTATCTCAAGCGACAAGACGTATTTGTATAAGATATAAATCTTTATATTTTATCTTAGTTTATTAGCTTCGTGATCTTTATTAAATAGTTGATGTGCGCGAATTCATTATCGTTATTTTAATACGAGTTTGCTGATCTTGTAATTTAATTTTATACGTTATTTTTGCTTTAAGTGTCTCGTGAAAAAATATTTTTTCATATAAAAGTAAGTATATTAAAGTAAGTATATTATTACTAATTTACATTGTATTATTATAATTTGTATGCATTTAATATTGTATTTTCAATTGTGAAATTTTGATATATATATTAATCGTAGTTAAGATATAAATGACAAAGAAAGTTTTTAAAGTTTCTTGTAAAAAAAATTTATAACGTTAAAATTTTGCACGTTCGAATTCAAGAGTTTTTATTGTGTGTGTCTGCGCATGTGGTAGAGATTTGATTCGGGTCTGTCAGTGTTTGTTGTTTATTTTTTGAAGTTGTTATTAAGGGGTGAAATTTAAAGACATCTTTGGAATTTATTTAATTTTAATTTTGTTCGCGAATAATTAGAGGACGTTTGAATTGGCTTTGCGGTCAATACCAGCAAATTATTTTACCTCTAAGTTTAAGTTTGTATTACACTATTCTTTATATTTTATAAAGAATATTTTTTCTTTTTTCTTTTTTTAAAATATATGATTCATTTGAGTAAATTGTGCATATCATTTTGTTTATCCTTCTATTTGAGTGCATTACTATAACTTCAGTAAAACTAACAATTTTCACAAATAAACTTTGTGTGGCGCCTGATTGTGGTAGTAACTTAATTATTTTTCCACGTTTTCCATTGGAAACCCGGAGAGGAAAGCACTCCCATTGAAAGAAAGTAACCGACTGAGTATCTAAGCTGGACAGAGTTGGTGTGAATAGTGGTACATCCAACTACGAACCTACTATTCATAGCTATATGTACTATTGCAATGTTTTAAAACTCTTGTTATCACAATAGTCGAGATATATGATGTTATTCAATTTATGTAGGAGTAGGAGGGGCCTGCCCACTTGAAATATCAAAAAGATATATAGCCGAAAACCTAATCTGGACTATTACCTTTCTAATGAAACCGGTTTGGATTACATCGGTTGGATAGTTTCAGAGTCTATAAAGGACAAACAAACATTTTTTTGTATTTTATATATATAGATTATAATACATGTATTATGTAAAATTTCGAATAAAATTTTAATATAGTACATATTCGTGGTATCTCTAAATTTATATTGACATTATTTAATATTTTGACAATAATTCGGTTGTGTAACTATCACTTAAACTTTAGATATTTTTGCATATTTTAATAAAAGTTCTGCATATTTTCATCGAACATTGGAAAGATATATGCGCAGATAATGCAGTTTCCGTGTGTATATAATTCACAGCTTTATGAGTATGCGAAATTGATTTGATCAAGGTTCTAGAAATGTGCAACCACGTCTGGATCTCATCAAGTAACATCATGCCGATCCCCTTCGATCATTTGACATACAGCATCGATATTTTCCACTACAACAGATGTTGCAGGACGTCCTTCCTTTACATCCTGAAGCAAAGACGACCACATTTGAATTCTTGTAATCAGCGATATTCTGTTGTTATAGATGGCGCATTATCACTAAATACAGAAATTAAATTCTATGCACTGGTAATTAGTTAAACCACAACAAAAATCATAATAAATCATAGCGCATTAACTCCATTTTCAACGCGATTAGCAAACTTTAAAAATGCACTATACACAAACTGAATGTTATTATGACAATTGGACAAAAACGTCATATTTTTGACACATTGCAGAATTCCAGTGCAAATCCATTATTTACCAAACAAAACAGCGTTGCCAGATTTCCGAAATTTCTCGACCGTTCCTCGTACCTTTACGTGAAGCTTCTCTATTATAAAAGATGCGGATGAAACTAAAATTCTAAAAGGCCTACTCAGCACTTCCTAAATTTACTTAACATAAAACCTTTTTACATAACGCAGTGAATACATGTGAAGACATACATAGATACACACTTTGATCAATAAACCGAATATAGTTCAAATTTGTCTCATGTCTTTATCTCCTCGGCATTATGCCAGACCCTCTATACCATCCTAATTAAACTAATTGAAATTCCGAACATGTCTCTTGCAAATAGGATACCGAGATATATTTTGAAAGTGTATGGTGGGCTTCTTAATAAAACGCGTATACCAGTGTGGCTGCTCAGTCTTTGCGATCTCGCGCATTAAAACAAGGCGAACGAAAGTGGTACAAAACTTCCGCGAAATAATTAAATCTGAAGAGATGCGGCTACTTTCATACACAAAACTCAAGCTATATCATAGAAGCTGTATAAATTTTATGTGTTCCGTATAGCGGCAAACGATTTTAATGTTTTGCTGATAGAAAATTTGAAAAAGAAACAAAGTAAATATATTTCTGGAGACTTGAGAAATTGAAAATTGATTTGATGAACTCTTATTGTAACATATACTGAAGATATGCAAAGTTAATAGAATAACGAAGAATATTAATGCAGAATAGCAGTTTTAGTTTACGATAGCTTTAAAATATTATTAGTATTAAATTAACCATCTATCAATAGTTTTCATTACATTGTATGTTGTTATATTCATACTAAAAGATATATTCAAACACATACAAAGTATTGTCTAGAATAAAAATTTGTTTTGGAATGACCTCAAAGTGCCCGAAGTTTAGTAAGAAATGCAATAATAAAATCAAAGTTTATGCTAATCTACTTACTGACACATTAAAGATTAGGCTCTTTAAGACTACAAACTTTCTAGCTAGATTTATTTAGAGTAATTTAGAGATTCTCTTGTACGTGTTGTGTTTACAAATTAATAACACAGGCCTGCATTTTTCAACTCTTTGAATGTTGATTTAAAAATTTTAACTGTTTTCTAGTAATTGGGTAGCGCTGATTTCAAATCTGCTTTTATTTTTTTTGTATCACATAAGGTTATTTTTCAAACCAGTAAAATCAAAAAAATATAGGAAAAACACGATTTATTTCATTTATAAGCTAGTTTTATATTATATTTAAAAAAATACAAAAATATACATATAGAAACTATTAGAAATAGTTATTTATTCTTTATGCTTCTTAAAAAAACGTTTTCGTTTTTCAGAAAAGCTTCGTTTGGTTGTTTTTCTGTCATATTCAGTTAAAGGAAGATCTGAAGGGAGTTTCTGGGGCAAGCAAATTTTTTTGTTTCAACCTAGACCCCAGTACTTCAGAAAGATCTTTTGAAAGTCCCAAATCTTTTACTAAATCATTCAGTTCGGCTTGTGAAAATAGCTGAGGTTGGTTTTGACCTGAGGTTGATGGTTCAAAATCACTATCCATCTGTACGGAGCCGGAAGTTGAAGAGGTTTCAATATCTTCTTGTAGTACTTTGGGGGGTATATGTATAGGTACATGATCACTGTGGGGAACTGGTCTGATAGCTGATTTATTGTTTGGGTACAAAATTTGTTTCAAAGTTTTTCTATTATGCCCCTTAATATCACAAAGACAAAAGTAGCAATCTTCATGATGATCTTGCGGTTCTCTCCAAGCCATCGGTATTCCAAAAGGAAGGCTTTTTCTGTTCCCTTTGGTCCAATGTCTTAAACCTTCTTCACATACCTTACAAACAACGTGCGGTGCCCAATCTTTATCTTGATCTCCTAATTTGATTTTGAAATAAGCATAATATGCATTTTTCACAAATTCACCAATTGGTCTTTTAAACATTTTCAAGACGAAATATCCACAAATATAACAGAAATCATCTGGTTTGTTTTTGCAACACCGACTAGACATATTTTTAAGCAATGTTTATTTATCAAATACAGGCGCGGCTCGTGATAACGTATTTTGGTTTGCAGTACAATGATACGAGTGCCTCGTGTGTTTTCGGTGTTTACTAAGCAAACGTTACAGTTAGTACACGAGAATACACGAAGCACTCGGATCATTGTACTGCAAACCAAAATACGTCATCACGAGCCGCGCCTGATCAAATACCACGCACAACACTAAAGACAAGTTAATTTTACTTGTTTACTGATCGACACTCAGAGCTATAATGAAGTAAATGACATTAAAATATACATTTTGTTTGGAGTGATAAACTTGAAATCCTTCTTCGCAGTACTAATAAAGTGAAAGCATAATAAATAGGATTTAGCAGGTAAAAATTCCCGGATATCTTGTCCAAAGTTAATACATGTAATAAAAGATTTACATCAGGTAATGAGAACCTATTTAACAAATTTATTTAAAACCACAACAGAAAATCATTTTTGGGTTAATACCTAGAATTTTAAGTAGTACATTCATTTTAAAATTTATTAAAACGCCTATTATAAGATTTTTTTATATTTTTTTCTATTTCTTTTGTGCAAAAAAAAATCTGTGGGTGGTAGAGACCAACTGTATTTTAATTAGTTATTGCTACATAAAAACTGAGCTTAACAAACAAAAATCACGTCATCACAAATTTTATGCAGGCCTGTGTTATCTAACAATTGTTATATACTTTGGGAATTGCATAGTGGATCATTTTCGCTCAATTTTTGAATGTTAAAAAGTCTTAATAGGATTACTTGCAAGCTGTAATTTATTATAGCAATAGTTGGAAACATCAATATTAGAGAAATTATTAGTATTAAGTAAGAAAGAAACTCAACAATAATTGGAATGACATAAAAATATGGCGATCTGCAATTTATCTGCATAAGCACATTTGTATACCTATACAGGGTGATAAAAAAATTGGAACTTTATTTTTAACTGAAAATAGTGCACACAAAATAATGACAAAAGTAACAGAGATATTCACATTTATGCGAGCAACACAGGAAGATCATTATTATATTTATATATATATATATATATTATTATATGAACTTATATCCGAAATATTTTTAATTACGACGCGAATTAAAAATCGCTCTAAAAATTGAATTACGTGACGCCTATGAATTCAAAATATTTAAAAAGTAAATACGTCCGTTGAAGTTACACACACACATACTCCACAGCTTATGTAGACATACGTAACACCTGTCGATGTTATAAAAACTATTACATTGTTATATGGCAAGGTCAGTTACCACGTACAAAATCAGATGTATATTAAAAATTAAAAAAATGCGTATTACGTGTATTACGTTATATTACGTAAACTTTTTTTTGTTACAAGAAGTAACAAATATAGTAAATTTAGAATGTCTATAAAAAAACCACTATTGAATGCAATTTTTAGGTTTATATAAATTCTAGATAACATTGTGTAGAGAGCTTTGTATGCTAACGGTTCGATGAATTTCTTAAAGAAGATGTATTAAAAAAAGGTGTAAGATGTGTGCTCTGCCGGCATTTAACTTCCTATTTGGTAACAATCTATCTTTAATGGAACCTTAAGTAACGATCGACAACTGACTAAATCGGAGGCAATACTTAACGCAAGATGGACAATAACAAAACTATTCTTTCTGTTATTGTCTGCCATCCTTAATACTGTTTATAATACGCACAGTGGTGTAACAATTTTTTTCACATCTTTGTCGATTTTTTTTCTTGTTTATGAGAGGCAATTTTGGGAAATATTTTGGATATGTTTTCTATATAATTACATCTTCCCATTTTTAATACGTTGTCTTTTTATTTCAAGGACACTCGATAAATATGTATGTGCATGATCTTTCGGGTTTTATACCGCGTTGACAATTCTAAGGAGGACTCGATGAACTATTCTTTATCTTCTTCAGATGTTGAAAATATTATAAGCCGTACTATGATGTGATCCTATTTATATATCGGATGATTTTGTAGTGGAATTGACGTGACGCGACTACGTATGATTGGTCCAGTGTGTTCACATCTTCCCATTTTTAATACATTGTCTTTTTATTTTATGAACACCGATAAATATGTATGTGTGTAATCTTTCGGATTTTGTACCGCGTTGACAATTCAAAGGAGGACTAGATGAACTATTCTTCATCTTCTTCAGAGGTTGAAAGTATATTAAGCCGTACTATCATGTGATCTTATTTATTTATCGGATGATTTTGTAATGGAATTGACGTGACGCGACTAGGTATGATTGGTCCAGTGTGTAGAAGCCTAAAGTCTGTTTTCGGTGCGGATATGTTGGCTGTGGTGCTGTATGTAATTTTTCTGTTATTGCTATGATTGTCTCCCGACAAATGCGCCAATTACACACCACGGACTCTTTTGTTTAGGTTATTCGGACGTTTGTCGATTTCGATCGCCTCTTATTATTCGAACCACGTAGTTGGTGCTCCTGGTTAAAGCTTTCGTACTGTCGATATCAATCGCATGTCCCGTTTCTGTTATATCTTGAACTCGTGACGACGTTTTTACTTTCTTGATTATGGCTATATTCAAATTGGACTAACTTGGAGAGTTTGATAGTACTTGGAAGATCTTGAGTTATCAGACGACATCACCTTAACTACAGAAAAAATAACACACGTGCAATATAAAATAGGCAAACTTGCAAATTGCAAATTGAAAATATCTTCAAAGAATCGGATGAGAAATTAATGTAGCTAACACCAAAAGAATGTCAAGCAACAGAAGCAAGAAAGACAGTAAACAGTACATTGTTTCACTTACTTTGACAGTGTGCTGGATACGAAGGAAATTTCCAAAAGTGTATTCAAAATAGAATATGGAAAGCACAGATGGCGTACAATATGCTACATAAAATTTGGATGTCGGAAGAACTGATGACGCACATTAAAACGAGAATATTTAATGCTAACGTCGAGAGCCTATTATAAATATTTATTAAGAATTTACTTCCAAATATCTTGGGAATTGGGAATCTTAGGAATTGGCCAAATAAAGACCTGCGGCGTAGTATTCATCAAGAACAAATAAAAACTCTCGTTGGAAATGGAGAGGTGGATTGAACAGACAATGAGCAAAGAAAACTACGCTATTATCAAGTAGAGCTTGGAATATAATGTGAAAAAGAGACGGCAAAAAAGCAGATCAAGAGAAATATGACGGAAAACGTTGAAAGAAAATAATAGAGTGAGTAAGATTTGGAACCATTTGAAACGATTCGTTTTAAATAAAGATCAATGGAACCACATTATCGAATCAATTTGTAACGTAAACCAACTTAAACTTAACTCTAGAAAACAATAAAAATGTAAAAAAGATCTGAATAAGAGCGTTTGACTGACGATCTAACCTTATTATAAAGTCATTAAACCTCCACAAGGTAGGCGGATACCCTATGTTTCCAAGGGGAGTGAAAGGTTTACTACTAATAACACTAGAGTTAGGATTTTTTGTAGAAAACACATTTTTTATTATTAGAAATACTTCAATATTGTGGATATATCTGTTCTACACTGAAATAATGCGATTAACGGTATTAAAAGAATTACATATTTAGTATAAAATTAAACTTTAGTTCATATTTTTAGTTTGTGTGCATAAAGTGAATATTTTTTACATTTTCAAAATAAAATCTTATATTTTTGATTAAACGACCGATGTTCGTGGTCGCCATATTGCAAATTTATTACTTGGTGTAAATATGCTTTCTACATATTACGACTCTAATTTATTCAAATTTTTTATAGAAAAAAAGTAGGATTCGAACCCATGTACATAGCTTGCCGGACCATAGCTTTAACCACTAAGTTATCAAAGGCCGTGATATCGAATCTTTGCGGAGATGCCTTGAGTTACATCAAGAAAACAGATGATATACATGATAAAAGTGTGGAATGGACGATTTATTTCCGTAATTATGAACTTTATAACAAAATGTCTCTAATAAAAGTTTTATACTAATTATTCTCCATTTCTTAGCCTACTCGTTGTTTTCTGCTTGTCGACGCATTCCATGGAAACATTTTTTTTTCAAAAGGCAACCATGTGTTTTTTTTGTTGATTTCTATTCCTCTTTTTTTCTTGAAAGGACTTGATATTTTTTTCATATGCTTTCATAACAAAATTTCTGTGTAAAATCATAATTTCCAATAAACGGCAAAATGTGATATAAAATCAGATTCTCTCAAAAAAATGATAGTGGCCTTTGTTTTCTTTAATGTCATTTTTCATGTTATTGTGAAGTACCTTTCAATAAGTTGATATAATCAGAATAGTTTCATTTTAATTTGTAAACATGGTGAAACTCAGTGAAACTGAAAGAATTAAGATCTTAATGATGGTTGGTTATCGGTTGGATGGTTGGAGATCGACAACGTTCACACCAAGATGTTTGTCATTTATTTAATAACCTTCATCCGGAAAGAAATTGTATTGTACAATCCACAGTGTCTAAATTGGTTAGAAAATTTAGAGAAACTGTAAATGTAAAAGATATGCCGAGGTCTAGACGTCCAAAATCGGCCACAAATCAAGATCAAGCTCTAGATGGATTACTTAATGTTACGGATAATCCAATTACGTCAACCACGCAACTTGCTTTGGATAATGATATTAGTCAATCGTCGGTTCGAATATTAAAAAAGAACAAACACAAGAACTACAAGATAGATCATCTCCATGATCTAAACGAAGATGACCCTGACAGAAGAATGCAGTTTTATGCAACAATAATGGAAATGATCAATAACAATCCAAATTTTCTAAACCACATTTTATTTTCGGATGAAACCACTTTTTGTCTAAATGGGTTTGTAAACAGACACAACTATCGTTACTGGTCCAGTGAAAATCCTCATTGGATGATGGAACACCATACACAGCATCCACAAAAACTCAATGCCTGGGCTGGTCTTATTGGGCATCACATAATAGGTCCATACTTTATAGATGGAAATTTGACAGCAGATACATATAAACCTATTGCGTGAGCACATTGTGCCTGACATTGAACATTTATTTTCGGATGAAGATCCACAAGGAATGCCAAACCGCAATGTTTGGTTTCAGGAAGACGGCGCTCCAACTCATTATGGAGTTGATGTTCGCCTGTTTCTGAATAACGTCTTTCCCGGTCGTTGGATAGGACGTCTAGGACCTATTGAATGACCTGCCAGGTCGACTGATTTGAGTCCTCTAGATTTTTCCTCAGGGGTCATTTCAAAAATAAAATTTACAAAGAAAAACCACAAAATTTGCAAGACCTGCAAGAAATACCACCTATCTCGCTACAAAATTCGTTGCGTAATTTTTCTGATAGATTAGGTTATTGTCAAGCTGCAAGGGGTCTTCAGTTTAAACATTTAATTTGCGTTAAATATTATTTGAGTGAATAAAGTATTATGAGTATTTTTCCTAAAATTTTGTTATGAAAACATGAAAAAAATATCAAGTCACTTCAAGAAAAAAAAGAGGAATAGAAATCAGCAAAAAAACACATGATTGGCATTTGAAAAAAAAAAATAACGTTTCCATGGAAATGCGTTGAGATACAGAAAACAACGTGTAAGCTAAGAAATGGAGAATAATTAATATAAAAACTTTTATTAAAGACATTTTGTTATAAAGTTCATAATTACGAAAATAAACCGTCCATTCTATACTTTTGACTAACCCGGTATGTCTTGCTCGTAGTAGGCCGTTGTGGAAATTTGTTGCACTTTCGCGAAGTAATGTAAATGTAAATATGCTTTCTACTATCCTGCTTAAGGGCGATTTTTTTTCTATAAAAAGTTCGAATAAATTAGCGTCGTTATATGTAGAAAGCATATTTACATTTACAATTTTCGCGAAAAATGCAACAAATTTATTATTTGGTGTTCTCAACCAAAATATTTTGTCAAAATCTTTTTTAATCAATACGAAAGAGTAGAGAAAACCAATAGCGCAGAAATTGTTCGCTTCGTTAATGAAAGTCTGATTACTTTTGTTGCTTCAGATATTCTGCCGACTGACAAAATAATTTTTTTCGTCACAGATGCAGCAGCGTATATAACTTAAGTAGGGACTAATTTAAAAGTTTTTTAGAAAAATTTAATCCACGTAACTTGTCTAGCGCATGCAATAAATAGAGTTTGCGAGAAAATTAGATGTGAGTTCCCTTTAGTTAATTCTTTAATTTCGAACGTAAAAAAATATTTAAGAAAGCACCTCTGTGAGTCCAAGTATATAAAGAAAAATTGCTGAATATTCCTCTACCTCCCAAGCTAGTAGTTATTCGATGGGAAACGTGATTAGACGCAGCCATATTCCACTCGAATAACTATAATCATAAAAAGCCCTGTATTAGATTTTTCTAATTCAGCTGAATCAATTATAAAATCCAAAAATTTATAGAGATTAGTTTAATACTCGTGACAATATTATTCATCGACGGAATGATACGATTTAATGTGTCGTTGAAACACATCGATCTTATGATGCCTTACAGTATTCAATAAAACTTTGAGAAGGCCAACACGGACACGACTTCAATATAATGCAAACGAATTAAATTACAGACAAGTGTAATTAACTGTGTTCACGTACATTTGATAATAGAATTTTGTCGTTCATATTTCCGAACATCAATTCAATTTCTTTATTCAGAGTTCGAATTTTATGTAAAAAACATATTTTTTTATTATTAAGAATATTACCCCAATATTGTGGATATGTCCATTATACACTGAAATAATGCTATTAACGCTATAAATAAAACATACATATTTTGCATAAAATTAAGCTTTAGTTCACATTTTTAGTTTGTGTGCATAAAGCGAATGTTTTTTACATTTTCAACATAAAATCACATATTTTTAATTTGTTCACTAGCTTATAATATAATCAATGAGATGAGAAGTGAAATTATATAAAAAACATTGTATTAGATTTTTCTGATTCAGCTTAATCAATTATAAAATCAAAAACTTTTTTCGAAAAACGCGAAATTCTAGATCAGTTGACGTATATTACAGGCTATTATAGTTTTTTAAGTGGATTAATTAAAAAATTAAAGACTGACCAAATATCTTTATTAGAATCAATTTTTATTGTAGAACATTGTGAAAATTTATAGAAAAATGTTCCAGGTCGAACTGGTAATGGTATACTAGATAAATCTTATAGTGGTACAACAAAGAATGATGGTTGTCAAAAGTTAACAGAAATATAAAAGATTTTTACCATTATAATTAAGTACGACTGTTAAAGATAATAACTTACATTTAGATCCCAAATATCTCGCGTCATTAAAATATGCACCCATCACTTCAGTTGAAGTCGAAAGAACGTTTTCAACATATAAAAATATTTTAAGCGATAGAAGACAAAATTTTAATGTCTAAAATCTAGAAAAGCACTTAATTATTAATTGGTAGAACAATAAGTTAAGTAGATCTCATTCCCAAAGCGAATAGTTATTAGTAATAACTATACATATAATTCAATGGATGATACTTAAGAACGTAATAACTTATTATGTTATTAAGTAACATCCATAGAATTATATGAATGTAGCTATTAATTGTAATCTTTTACCATAACGTATGGAACATAAGATTTAAGAAAAAAATCAAAGATAAAAATCAATTAGTAGTAAAAATTTTATTAAACGTAAACATTGGGAAATTATTATACACTATTGCGTCATACAAAAACTAAATTCACAAAACTGATAAGGGCCCATAGTCCTCAATGGCGCTCAATTTTGGTAGAATTCTTCCCATAATTCTCTGGACGACGTTTATATTCACTTCTTAAATCTTCTGGAATATTCTGGCCCGTAACTGTGCTTCATTTTGGGCTTCCCAACCATTGTTACTCAGTAGTGCCCAAAATTCTTCAATGGGGTGCGCCTGGAGTACGTTGGGGGGGTTGTCTTCACATAATTCACGTTATCTTCAGTTAATCAGTTCTGAGTGATTCTAGCATAATGGTACGAAGCCGGATCGGGCCAGAATGCTACATCATCATATGGACGATGAGCATTAATGAAATTTACCAATTTAGATAGACATTTGCAAATATTGACGTTTACATCCACAGCTTCACCTCTAACTCTCCCAACGTATGGTCTTGAAATTTCTGCTTGAGAAATAGCGCACCAGGCCATAATCTTGTCGGAAAATTTCGCTTTAGGTTTGAGTTTCACGTTGTAGGACAATTTTCAATATTTGACGTGTAAAAACCATCGTTACCCCTTCGGCAGCATCTGAGGATTCTCTCTAGCTGAGTTGCGGTGTATTTGGCACATTTCCTTCTTTTTCGATATTCTAATCCATTTTTAGTCAAAATTCTGCCAACAGTCGTTTGTGCAATTCCAAATCTACGGCCTAAAGTGCGCGTAGACGTCCCAACTCTGTCTTGAGCAGATTGGATGAGTTTGTTTACTTCATGTAGCCAAAACTGGAGGTCGTCCACTTTCCGGTAAATTCATGCATAGCATACCTTCTTCACATTCCTTAATTGTGTCCAATATTTTGGTCTCGAAAAATGTTAACAATCTCGCGTTTAGGAACTCGTCCAACTAAATTATATATAGACCTTCGTATTTCAATCTTGTAAGACATCTTTCAAAACTATTTCTGACAAATATAACATGTCACCATAGTAACTAACATACGAGCATCTTTTCTAGCGCAATGGTAACTAGTTTGGACCATTTTTGGTAATAACATTTCCCGTCAAAACTTTTTCTCAGAACTTATGTTCCATACGTTATTATTATGCAATGTTCTCATTATATTATGTAATAATAATAATTTTTTATGTATACTTGTAATTTAGACCACTATTTACTGCTTCACTACTCTTTCCTTGATTTCATGTAAGCGAAATATATAAAAAATAATGTGCATAAAAATGTATAAATGGTAAAGCATTTTTGTACATAAAAATCCGAACTTTAACTATCACTACTTCTACTACATGTATTTTAGCCTTGATATATGTAAGAATTTGTGAATAGTTTCCTTCCTTTGCTTTGTACTAGATAAAACCAATTCTCTTCTCATTTGTAGTGTTTTAAACGTACATAGAAACGGGAATGTGCGACTCCACTTCAAAAGATATAATTCATATTTAGCTATGGCTCGGGGGAGACATTAATTTATAAACATATTGTACATAGATGTATGTACATATATCTACATATACTTCGAAGATTTATTTGAATTTATTTTCCATCTGACGAAAATTTAACAACTGCATCAACCCAGCAGAAACCAATAAAATTTAAAATTTCCCATGAAACAAGGTAATTGGTATGCTAATGCAAATCAAATTTGCACAGCATAAAAAGTAATGAGCGAGTGTAATATTAGATTACAGAGGCATTTCAATTTCTTTTTTTGCGCAGAGAAGAGAGAAGACAGACCGAAACTTTGAGAGAATCTTTTGGGAGACCCACCCTCCGACGCGTCATCATATAAGATTAAGGTCTTCCATCCCCTTAGCGGGACCGTTACAACATACGTTATTCAACCTATTATATGATAGTGATATATATCTCAGGCTTATCTCCGCAAATAATGGCGCAGAGTAATTTTTCAGACCAAAAAAGTACTCTTCTTTATGAGGTGAACTCGTCGCCGGTAACTCTTTGATTTGAATTTACTGCCTGTTTTATAGAAAAAATAATATGACTGTGACGCATGAATTACTTTCTGAAATGTATTTTTACGATATATGAAACATTATTACTTCTTAAAGTATTCGGATAGTAGAAGGGAAGAATTTTACGGAACGCAATATCCATTCCTTCAGGAATAATATACCAATTAGATTTCCTAAATTTCGAACATTTTCGTATTATTTCATTTATTACTACGAAGATGTGGAACTTGTGCGTCGATAAGTTTTATAAAATAGTCTATTCCGCATTGGATACATCTGCCTGGAAGCTATTGTTTTGCCATAAATCTCATTTCGCGCCATGGTTTACAAAAAATATTAAACCTAATTTATAATTGAAAATGTATTATCGCAGAAAGTGTAAATTTATAGGAAGTATAATTTCTAAATAGTAGTTTAAAATACTAGGAATACAAATATCAGCTTTGTATATACAAATTTTATTGAATCAGGATTGTTTCTTTGACTACTTCTTGGCCGACGTTTCGTCCACTATTGCTATGGACATCTTCAAGGCTGCTACAACTGTTGCTTAGAAAGTGTAGAACCTTATTACAACACTCGCGTTCAGAAATTTACGTCCACGTTAGGATTTGAACTCAAGACTACGGTTTGCTGGACCGTCTCTCTAACCAAATGAGCCACGATAAGGCGGTTCTAATAAACTTGAAACCAACGGCTATCGTGGCTCAGTTGGTTAGAGAGACGGTCCGGCAAACCGGTGAAAAGACGACATTTCGACCTTTATTAATTTCCGGACTTTGTCAAGTTCCATATAGATACTGTAAAGGAACAAAAAAATTGTTTTACTACTATTTTATATGAAGGATTTGTAAATTAAAAACTCACCAATTGTTCTATTTGTTAATAAATGTTTTCAATTGACGGTTAGTTTCACTTACAGACAGGAGCACACAAAATATTCTCAGTATAACATACATCAGTTTAAATAACAACCATGAAAACAAAAAAAACAAATTTTTGAAATATATAATTCAAGATAGTGTATACAATATATTCACTGCAAATATTTTGTTCTTTGTACACTATAGTGGCATTTTTAGTGCGTGTGTTAATTATATTAAAATGTTAATTTTTTTATTAGTATTATTTGCCATCCTTTGTTCGACAAATAATTATAGAATCAAGCGAAGTGATGAAAGTTAACACAATTATATTCTGTTTACATTAAACTTCGATGATTTTCATATATCATCAATTGTGACATTTTTTTTTTGATTAGTTATTTCAAACTGAAATACGAATATGACTTTCAGTTTCGTTTTATATTGTCCTTTTTCAGATACTTTAGCACATACGTTTCGAGATTCCATTTTTTCTTTTTATAATACATTTTCCAATATTCAGGCAATTTATATTTATACCATTTCTAGATAAGAGAAAAATAATTTTTTATCTCCGCTTCGGAAACATGTAAAAGAGAATAAATTTTTAGAAATTGGAGTTTCGTTAAAAATGTTTTTGCACACCGTAAATATATTTATAAGCTCATCTTTGACGTATTTCGTACAAATAGTAAACAAGTGAAATTCATTTAATTACTAAAAGTGCGAATATAGTTTTGTTTCGTTTGAACTAATGTTTTCAACGGTTGCACAAAATTGGATGTAGTAATATTCTTTTTTAACTTCAATATCTACTCTATTAATTTCGCACAGAATTTTGCATAAAATAATTAAATTTAGAGTAAATCGAGTCTCATATAAGATTAGCTGCTTCCGTTTTGGTTTCTTGAGTGTCATCTCCTTTCCCAAACTTGCACCACTTCGGGAATATTCTTTACAAGGGATGAAATGGTCACAAATTTAGCAGACCATCAAAGTTGCTTAAAGCCATTTAAATTTGTTGGCATTATGCACACTCCGCTGATACTTAAAGGCAGACTTCCGTTCTGTTTTTAAAATGCCTGGTTCTCTCTTTCCAATGCCACTACACCCCGAATTGAGCCCTAGCCTCCTTTATGTTCCGCCTCCAACATGTCAGTATAGAGCTGATCTTTTCCAGGTTCTTTCCCACGTCCTCCCATCGTTTTTGTGAACGCCCTTTTGATGTTTTGTCCGGTACCATACTGTTAATAGCGTTTTTTTGGTAATCTCACCTCCTCGATCCATACCACATAAGCGGCCCAGCGCAGTCTCTACAGTCTATCATATTCTAAAATAACTGCTTCTTTGAACAGTTGGTAGAGTTAATGACTGTATTGTCTTCTCCACTTTCGTTTACATGTCCAAAAGCTTTTTTAATGTATTTTAGTGTATTTTTATATACTTTAGAGCTTATGCTATGTGGTAAATGATGGCAGAACTTTTCATGAAACTTTACTATTTTAAAATACTACTTAAATAAAACGGCACATATACACATTTTGTAGGTTATATTTTCGTTACTTGTTTTGTAAGGTTATGCTTATATTGCACCTATATATTGCTGTGTAATTTGATTTTCAAAATGGGCGCCAAATATCTAAATATGAATCTTCAATTAATAAACATGAGTCATCAATCATCATACACACATATTTTGTATTTTTAGACTCTTAAAATTGCTCTCAGGGTTTTTGTTTTACAAAAAGGGTTCATTGCAACTAGGTCTAGCATCTAATGTAATAAAAAGAGAAACAATACGATAGCATGTTAAGTTTAATACATATATTATACACACTTTGTCAAAACATACATTAATATTCAATTGTAGTAAATATCGTCAATTATTAATAAAACATAGTACGCAAATCTTATATCTGGTCAGATAATATTCACATTTCTATAGATATATAAATAAAACTTTGAAGATTTAGATTCAAATATTAATATTTCAAAACACAGCTGTGTATTACTTTAGTCCAGGGAGTTTTTAAATCCTACTAAAACATGTTATTTCATATTTACGTGGCGAGACTTTACCCTGCTACATAAAATCGTCAATAAAACACGATATATTTTAATTAATATCTCATATATTTAACGAGAGTTTAAAATTTCGAGTTCTAAAGCCAGATATCTTCAAATGTTCGTGAGATTTGTTTTCTATACTTACAAGTTAAAGATAGCTGTATTTTATTTTCGGTTTTAAAACAGAAACTGAAATTGTAGCGCTCAAATAAGATGTCCATATAAAACAAATAAACTTATAAATTTAATTTTAGTACTTCAAAGTCATGAATGTCTTTATTACATTACTGACCTAACTAATTTCTTATTATATTAAATAAACTCAAGCAATAACTTTCTATAAATTAAAAATATAAAAATTCTAAAGATGAATTAAATTCAATACATACAATTTACAAAACTAAAATTTTATTTGCGATCACCGCTTTAAAACGATATTCCGTTAAGTGTCTCTCTCCTTGAGAAATTTTCTTTATATATGCCCCGTGCCGTTAATTCGTTTTCAAATACATTTTAAGTTAAAATGCTCTTCCAAATAATATCCAATATTTAAAAACTTTCGTTTTTATACTGATTTACGTTTTCTGTAATATTTCTTTCTAATAATGTTTCCTATTTTAAATGCGTTCTTATTTTCAAGTATTCCTTTTTTTTACCGTCCGACGCTGTGTTTTCTTTACCATTTACGTTATCTTTGTTTAAAATTTTACTTACATCGTAACTGTTACAAAAACAATATTTATGTATTTAAGAAATTTTTAAAAATTCAAGTATTGACTATGAAGCTTACTATAACTTAAAAATATTTTTATATAAATTTGTATATATAGCATGATTTAAATTCTACGTTATTAACAAGCAAAGTTTAGGCTAGAATCAAATCAAACCCCGAGATCTTTTATACTATCAACCTTCTCGAGATTGTAATCATTAATGTAATATACTGCGTCAATAGGATGAATTTTTTCGTGTACGAAACAAAGCAGCACTTCTTATTATTCAAGCCCAACTTGTATTTAGAACACCATTGCGTAATTATATCAATTTTAAATTATAAGTGACGTACATCATCCCAAGTCTTGATAAAGACATAGATTTTCAGGTCATCCGCGTAGGCGAGTACGGGGCACGATAAAGACGTCAATAAGTCATTGATCAAGAGAACGAACAGCAATGGTCCTAGATGATATCCTTGTGGGACACTAGATGATATCCTTGTGGGACACTCGATGAAGGAAAATATTCAAAAGATTTATAGCAATTGTAATAAGCATAATCAGATATGTTAGTTAAGTATGACAGCAGAAGCAGAAGAAATGAAGAACTCAAACCAAATGTTGAAAGTTTAGCAAGTAAATTTCCATGATCAATTTTATCAAATGCACTACTAAAATCAGTATAAACGACATCTACTTGGCCACGTGCATCAAGGTGTTCACTAATATATAATTTATATTATATAATACTGACCTAATCTACTAAAATATCAATTATTGCCAATAATATAAATATAATTAAACAATTAGCTAATGCCGAAGTTAGGCGAAGACAACATAACATTACAGAAGAATATTTTGATTTGATTAAAATCATTAAATAAATCAATAGCACTTCTTTTTGTACAAAGGAGTATTGATTTTTTGTTTTGATACATTAAATTCGTCAGTGAAATTATAATAGCTCCGCGAGTTTAAAATTTCCCCTATGACACACACAAATTGATAGAAGACAGAAGATAGAAACAAAAAAGTGCGAATTCTAAAAACATGTCTCCGTCTTCTTCAAATCTCGAACTATTATTAAATGCGTATTATTAGAGAAACTTTCTTTACTACGAAGTATTGGAAAAGAATACGAAAGACAGGTAATGTTATGAGTGTAAAACAAATACATGTCTGGTGCCTAGATAATACTCATAACAAAATGTATTTTGAGTGACATAAGTTTGAAGGTCATTAATATATAAATACAGAAAATATACCCGAAAAACTAAATCGTTTTATGTGGGTCTAATAATATGACTACAGACTGTGCATTAAAGATATTTTTAGAATTAAGTACCAAATCAATGCCTCAATAATTATATGTTCCGACACTTAAAGAAATCGGATTTAAGAATTCATAGTTTCCAGTAAACACAGAAACGTAGTTGTTATTTATTCACGACATACATACATATATATTGGTACTCTGACGAATAATAACGTATTTGCAGGTTGAACGTCAAATTATTTGAGAGAAGTCAGTTAAACCACATTTTCAGCAGTGCTTTCATCACCTTCGCGCATGAATATAATATAGTCTAGGTAATCTTAATATCAAAGGCTCGCTCGTTCGTCTACCATTAAAATATTGCAGGTGACAAGTTGTCTTTTCGAATATTAAAACGCTCTAAATAATTTATGTGGCCCTCATTTCGTTGACTTCGTACTTTATTGTAATAAACTATATAGATATTTTAATACGCTCGACTTACGGAAGGAAGATTTATAGGCCTCGAATTCACAAACAAATTTGATAATATAGCTGCTGCTATTGTGGTTAGTCAGAAGACTTATTTTTAAAAAAATTTCTGACTATTATATCATATAGAAGTATGTATGTGTATACTTATAGACGTACGATTAGAGCAATTCTATCCTATTCTAGCCTGTCTTCACGTTTATTATTTCTAAAACGTGGATTTACGCCATATTGTATTTGTTTCCTAACCTGTACTTGCGCGTATTGAATGGTGTTGAGCTTTTGTCACTATATTTATATTATAGGTACATATATTTATGTTATACTAACACTAAAAAGAAAAGTTTTTTATTTACACTTATTAAACTGTAAAGAGAATATAAATAATAACACTAGTTTTATTAAAAGTTTTCTCTAACATAAAAGTTCCTTTGATGCCTTCTTTGGCGAGGTGCATCATATTCTAAAATCTGTTCTTCATTCTGAATGTTGTTTATATTATTCTGATATTCAATATCGTCTTCAGTATTTGATATCCTTCTTTCGGCAGCAATATTGTGTAATAAACAGCAAGTGTATATTATATTTATTATTCTCGTTGGATGATAATTAACAAGACGATGTCTTGATAAACACCGTATCATCGTCTTTTTAATATTCCATTTGTTCTTTCTATAATATTGTTGCAGAACAAAGTTGCATGTTACATCGACTTTCTGGAGTTCCTTCTGTTGTATTGTGACATAGTATAAATATGGATCAAATAAGTATGAATTTGCAGTAGCGCCATCTTCGTACTGTTGCTTTAAATAATTACGTATACTTGATGCTTGTCACATAACTGCATCATAAACGGAGTCTGGAAATTCCGGTGAATACTTAATAATTTGGTTGTTTGAGAGTGCTTTCCTTTACGATTAATATAGACAAAGGAAGGGTGGTCCATATCTGTTGTTGGATGTGCTATTATTTCTATATGAGTTCCGTCAATTACTTCAAGCACTCCTCTGCATCCCTACTGTTCATAAAACCTATACTATATTAAATTTTTTTCTTCATACATGATAGGAAATTTTATCCACCTACGTAGTAAATGTATTCTATATAAGTACATATTTCATTTATTGCTCTTTTTATTGCTGGTTGACTTAAAGCAATTAATGAATTAGATCCCACAGAATTTTGATAATAACCCGTTGCTAAAAAATTCAATGAAGCTCTAGCACCCTCGGGTGTAATACAATAATTCCATGCAAATAAATACATTGTTCCAGCCAAGTTATTAAGTCTTGTACACTGGCTTTATCCAATCTAAATATTTGTTTAAAGTGAGCCTCAGGAACTTCAAACGCATTTATATTGTCCTTAACGGCGCGTCGAAATATTTGCATGAAGTTGCTGACGTATGTATACAGGATGTTCCGCGACTCGACCGACAAATTAATACCATATACTCTGGCGGTCATTATGATCAAAAAATGTTATATGACCTATAGGTGAAATCCTCTTTGTTTCGTAGATATTGATAGAATTTAAATTTAAAAATATGGGAAAGGAAATTTTATTCATAAATTGATAGAATAACATTAACACAAAATTACTGTTCAAAAATGAGAACCGCCATTTTCTAAACAAGCAGCTATTCTTCGTGTCATAGAATGTTGCCAGTTAGTTGATGCCAATTCATTCTTTAGAGAATTAGTAGCTTCAACTATATGGTCAGTCAACTCTTCGCGTGTATCTGGTTTACCATTATTATACACACGAGATTTGAGGCAACCCCACAACAAAAATCTAAAGGCGACAAATCAGGTGACCGAGCTGGCCAATCTACAGAACCACCTCGTCCTATCCACCTATCCGGAAAGTTTTCATTAAGAAACACCGTCACTTGTCTCCCAAAATGTTTTTTGCTGAAACCACATGCTACGACGAGCTTCCAAAGGAATATCTTCCAAGGAATTCGGCAATTCTTCTTCCAAAAGGTGAAGGTAAGTTTCTGCATTGAGACGTTCTTCAATAAAATGAGGCCCAATTAGATGATTATTTACCAAGCTGCACCACACGTTGATGGAAAAACGATGTTGATAATTAACTACGATTGTTTCGTGTGGGTTTTGATCCGCCCAGATATGAGAATTACGTGCTGTTTATACTATTCCTTGTAAATTAGGCCTCATGCGTAAAAAGTATGTGTGGAATAACCTCCAAATTATTTTGTAACCACTGGCAATACCGTACTCGATTTTCCAAATCTCCAGGAAGTAAATGCTCGAGTTTTGTAAACGATAGGGATAAAGCCCATTAAGGTGCCGAATTCTCCATACGTTCGTTTGAGGAATTCCCGTTGTTTGAGATATTCTACGAATACTGGTAGAAAGACTGCGTTCAAATTCATTTAAAACTACTTCAGCGTTTCCAAATCCATCTTTTTCTATACAACGATTTGGGAAAGATCATGTCTCTCTTAAACAGCGAAAAACTTTTGAAAATGTTGCGTGGTGAGGAACAATGCGATATGGGTATCGCCTGATGTACTCCGCAGCTGCAGCACTGCTGCACTTCCATTGCAAAAACCATATAAGAAAACCATATCAGCATATTCTGCATTAGTAAAAGTCATTAATTTGTCAGTCATACGTTAAGACGTCAAGGCTTACTAAATTAGAGGAACCTATAGGTCTTATAACATTTTTTTATCGTAATGACCCCCAGAGTATATGGTATAAATTTGTCGGTCGAGTCGCGAAACACCCTGTATATATATATATATATATATATATATTTGTAGTTTATGTTTTTATAATGTTTCTAGAACATCATTAATAAATAATAAATTGTTTTTTAATTACCTGTCTTCCGTCTTCCTTTAATAAAATTCCAATAAATAATTGTCTGTATTATTCATTTTTTTTTAGCACTGAAACGTTTGTAACTGCTTTATGGATAAGGTTTACCTACACGTAAAATTTACGGGAATCTGTAGCACTTACAGACATTCTGTAAATAAAATATTTGCACAGTAGTATAAAATTTATATGCTCCCTGGTTTTACTTATTCTATAAAATTAAAAAAATTAATTTTAGGTTTCAAGGGTGTAACTCTTTAGTTTGTTTATGTTTTAAGAGATTCCTGTGAAGTAGTTGCTGACAGGTTTCTCGATGTTATAAATACGTCACTTCGAACTGGTAAATTTCCTGAAAATTGGAAAACGACAAATATGACGCCAGTACCTAAGGTTAACGGAACGTGTTGGCATGAGGAATTTAGACCTATTAACTTAGTAGCTCCATATGAAAAAGTTTTGGAAACGTGTGTAAAAGTCCAATTAATGGAATATTGTGAAAAAAATTCTCTAATTGAGTCGAATCAGTCGGGGTTCAGAAAATATCATTCGTGTGAAACGGTTGTGCTGACTGTTTGCGATGCGTGGGCGAAAGTAAGTGATAAAGGCAAGTTTGTTTTGACTGCATCCTTAGACTTCAAGAGGGCTTTTGAGACTGTTGACAGAGCATTGTTGTTGTGTAAATTAAATAAAATGGGAATATCTGGATTAACATTAGGATGGTTTGAATCGTACCTAAGTAATAGATATCAAGTAGTCAAATATAAAAATGAGATGTCTGATAAGATTATTACAAAATACGGAGTGTCCCAGGGAACAGTGTTAGGTCCACTACTGTTTATTCTGTACATTAATGATATAGTCAAAGCGGTTGATAATTGCGAAATATGTATGTTTGCTGAAGACACCATGATCTATATAGTTGGTGATGATATTAGGGAGATGGTGGATAGCATGACTGTCCAATTAAATAAATTGTATAAATGGGTATGTGAGAATAATATGGCAGTGAATTTCAGTAAAACTAAGTTCATGATAATTGGTACTAAATATAAGATTTCTAAATTGAATTTTAATGATATAGATTTGTCTATGGACTCCAAGAAAATAGACAGAGTTGATAATATGAAATATTTGGGGTTAATATTGAATACTAATTTAGATTTCAAAACTCACGTTCAATACCTGTCTAATAAAATTTCCAAGATGATATTTTTCTTAAATAGATTTAGTCATAATTTGTCACTGTATGCCCGACTGTTGTTGTTTAAATCCTTAATAGCACCACATTTTGATTTTTGCTCTGCCATTTTATTTAGTATAAATGGGAATGAGATGCAGCTACTCCAAAAACTACAGAATAAGGCTTTGCGAATAGTATTAAAATCTAACAGATATACCCCAATTAATCTAATGCTAGAAACTTTAAGTTTATTAAGTGTAAAACAATACATAGTATATAAGACAATCGTTTTCATCTATAAAATTAAAATTGGAATAATGCCTCCTTACTTAAGTGGAAAATTGACAACGGTCGATCAAATTCACAACTACGGAACCAGAAATACCAACGATTATTATATTGAAAACTTTAATAGGGTGCAAACAACCAAGAATGTGTTTGTGAACGGACTGAAACTGTTTAATAGTTTACCTACGCACATGAAATCCAGTGGTAGTTTGAATAGATTTAAGATCCTTGTAATTGAATTTGTTAGGGAAAACTTTTAGTTTAAGTCTTCTGTTATTGTTCTAACTTTCATAGTTTATATTTTCAAAATTTATTGTGCATGTACATAGCAGTTGCTAAATAAAGTTATATTATATTATAAAATCGCAAATACCTCTACACATCCTTATTTGTCATTAAATATTATCGAAAAGGAAATGCGGAAATTAAATCCCTACAGTTGTAAGAGAAATACAAGGAAGAGTATACTATTTGTAGAAAGTAAGATAATATAAATCTCCTTGAAGTGCAGCAGCCATTTTCAGTACCTTTGTTAAATTTTAAATTCATTACCTTTGCCAAAAGTACCTAGAAACATATGCAGTTACATCTATCGTTATTCCAATACTTATGCAGAAGAGAACGTACATCGAGTAGCCGAGATTTTAGATCGCGTGGTTGCGACGCCCATTTCATTTTAAAGCGCGATAAAACTATATAAACTTTTCACCTTTCACACTCTATGAATTATGCAATAAAAATTAAAATATTTTTTACGTGCTCGATCTCTGGAAGAGCAAGTTTTGACCCTGCAGTCTAAGATTCCCTCAAGATGAATTATTTTAATGTCACCTCGTAAAAAACCACTTTAAGGCGAGAGAGTCAACTCGCGGTGTTGAATGAAAACTTCGACTTTTATTATGCACGTGCCGAAAGGGATAATTAATTTTATTGTGTCTGTATGATTATCTACAAGCACAAAATTTTTAGAGGTTTATACGTAGATGCGCGTACGCATCTGCCCTTCACATTAAAGCTGCTGAAATCTAAATATTTTTGAAAAATACTGATAGATTAATTTATTTTTATGTTTGTCCAACATTGAAATACATATCTACAAAATCGGGATAATTAGAACATAACTTTATTCACAATTGATTTTAAAACGTACTTAAGCCAATTTCTTATCAACAGTTTATACCTAATACAAAAGCCTAGGGAATTACAAATATCAGAGAAAACAAATTTCTTTGCTGCTGAAGTCGTTAATCAAGGGCATCCGATACATACTGCGGTATAGATGTCAAGTTAGTTATTGTATATTTATCCTTTACGAATCCATGTTGAGCGTCTGTAAGCTATTGACAATTTCTTGATATATAGAGTTGGTAAGAATTATTTCTAATATTTTGGAGAAGGTATTGTATACACCTTTTTTAGTTAATTCATCCACCAGTTGAATAGATGTAAACCAGTTGTCAATATATAAAAGATGATCTGTAGATGGGACACTCCTGCATAGTGTCAAAACAATGTTTCCACTCGATCCTATTTCAGGGCAGCCGGGAGTGGCTGTGTAAATATCGAAATCATAAACCATACCGCTGGAGCCTGCTAATATATAAATTTTGTAGCCCCATTTATGGTGTTTCTTTGGTAGATACTGCTTGAGTGCTGAGTGACCTTTGAAAGGAACCATTTGCTCGTCGACAACTAACATCTGTTCCTTAGGAATCTCTTGGTATTTCCTTAGCAAATGATCTAAAACAGGTCTTATTTTATAGAGTCTATCTAGATTATCGTGATAAATTTGATTGTTGTCATTGCAGTACAAGTTCTTCTTGATCGTCTCCCATCTGTCCCTACTCATTACAGTCGCAACTTCTCGGACAGAAAGTTGAGAATTCCATTAAAAACGTGTTTTCGCCATTTTCAAGAGTGACAGAAAGAATATGGTTCCCAAAAATTGTTCCAACTCATTTTTGCTCGTATTCAGGGGTTTATTACAATTTCCTTGTACGCTAGATAAATTTGATTGTTTGGTTATTAGGTCTAACAAGCTATCATCAAAGAACGAACAAAAATATTGTATTGGTTCTTTGATCGAAGTTGCTTTTGGAATTGTCCCTCTCCATACTGGAATATCTCTGGCCGTAATTTCATTATCGGTAATATCTTTGTATTGATATGAAAATTTTTGCCGCGACGTAGGTCCAACTTGTTGAGTCACATCTTCATTGCCATCTCGATTACTTACATTTCTCTTTCTATTAGTCCCATCCTCTTTTGGCACTTGTTCTTCTATTTCCGTTTCACCTTCATCAAAACTCTCCTCTTCCACTTCTTTGACAGTAGGATTGTACTCAGGATCATCCGAATCGCTAGTCAAACTAATATCGCTACCATAATTTATTTCTCTTGCAATAGCGCGCTTCTTACCATAAAATAAAGCCGGATCCATTTTTTAGTATTGGCAGACCCAACTGACACAACGCCGAACTAATCAAAATCGTCACCTGAAGGACGAAGTCACCGAATTAGACACGTTTGATAGTAAACCAAATTTCGCGTCACGTCTAGAATAAAGCAACCGGCTGTAGCACCATCTCGCACTGAAGTGTCTGAGCTAATAATTATGAATTTTAAACTTTCCAACTGAAAAGGTGTTATCTATGGTGGTATGCAAGGACACAGCAATCTGTTACCTTCACAAACTCATAAACAACTGGACTAAAATTCTACTAAATGCCACTAGAGAGCGCTCTATTCAGGGATGCAATATGAAATGAAATGTACCGAATACGACGCAATAGGTGCCCGTACAATCGGTGTAAGATTTCTTCCATAAGCGGTATTAGAATGAAATGTGATGAAAACGTCACGCTCGTCCTTAAAGGGTTAAGTTGATATCATAAAAGTCTTATTGTGTGTTTATTTTAAATATAAATTTTTTTATGCATTCTATGCTTATGGTTAATAATTTTAAAAAACATATTATTTTTTAGTTAATAGAATATTATCGACTACATTTAAAACTTAGTAACAGTTAAACGTATTGAACGAGTAGGTTCCTTTGTGTAATTAAAGTTAACAAGATCATTATTGATTGATTGCAGGCTTGTCGATTTTCATTTAAATTCCTGTTGTTTTGACCATTACGCGGCTTAGTTAACGATTCATTCTCGACCAAATTTCTGTCGAGATCTAGAAAAATGGTACGATGAGGCTGTTGTCGTTCTGGATATAATTGTAGATATCTTGCAGGCGCGGCTCGTGATGACGTATTTGAGAGTGCAAGTACAACGATGCGAGTGCCTCGTGTGTTTTCGGTGTTTACTAAGAAAACGTTACAGTTAGTACACGAGAATACACGAAGCACTCGCATCATTGTACTTCCACTCCTAAATACGTCATCACGAGCCGCGCCTGATTGATTGTAATTTAATTATACGAGAGTATACACAAGGGAATTCAATCGTTCCACAATAAATATCTTCTGGGACTATTGGATCCGTAATAGAATCTATACACTAATCATTAACGCGAATGAGATTATGTACTTTACTATAATGACTTCTAATACAATATGTTCATTTATATTTACCCTCTAGCAAGCCATGAAATTATTTCTTGAAAATATCGTATTGGTAGTGACAAATAAAATACATCTGTCATTATGTGTATGTTCTGATAAATAAAACTCATCTGTCATTAATGTATTTATTAATTGACACTTAAAAATGTTTACAATAAATCATAAAGTTTTTCTGATCGAATCATACTTTAGGAATGGTGTAAAATTAGAAAATGGAGAATGGTCGTACTCCTTGCAGCCTTGTATAGAAGAATTTCGGGCAGAATTTCCAAATTTTCCAACAACATATGACAGTTTGCGGCAATTAATTCAAAAGTCAGTGGTTAAATTCCGTGAAACAGGGTCTGTGTCTCGAAAACCAGGTGCTGGTAGATCACTAAAGCGGACAGTTGAAAATATAGCAGATGTTGAGGGACGAATAAATCAATCACATAAGATATCGATTCGTAAGCTTTCACAACAAACACAACTGTCATATGGGACCTGCCAGAGAATCCTTAAAAAAGACTTACAAAAATTTCCATACAAATTTCATTGCGTGCAAGAGCTTTTACCAATCGATCATGTAACCAGAGTTAATTACTGTCAGTGGTTCTTAGGTACGTTTAATAACGATGACGTTCTTGACAAATCCTTCTGGTCCGATGAAGCATGGTTTCATTTATCAGGATATATAAATAAACAAACAATGCGCATCTGGTCCATTGCATTCACAAAAAATAGGCGTTTGGCTTGCTGTTTCTCGTAGACGGATTATTGGTCCAATATTCTTTAATAATGCGATAAATGCAGAACGATATTGTAATAATTTATTGCTACCATTTGTAAATCAATTACATGATTATGAGCTCCGCGAGGGATATTTCCAGCAAGATAATGCAACAGCCCATAAGACAAGAGAAACGATGGAATTATTGCATGAATTCTTTGATAATCGAATAGTAGACTTTCCACCACGATCTCCGGATTTAACAATTATGGACTATTTCATGTATCCACATCTAAAAAATAGAGTATTTACGAATCGTCCACATACAATTGAAGAATTACTAATGCTATCCGAAATGTCTGTGAGGAAATTACACCACATAATTTAAGGAATGCCTTCAATAATATGAGACGAAGAGTTGCGCTATGCATAGAAAATGAAGGAGCTCACTTTGAACATTTATTGTAGCTGTTTTTATTATTAAACTTTTTATTTTTTCAACTGAAACGTTTGTATGTAATTATTTGTCAAAATGACAAAACCTAATCTGTCATCAGTATAAAATAACCTATATCACACACACGCTGCAAAATAAGTTAACTTAAATTATGGTACCAACTTAAGTTTAAAAAAGAAAAATGTCATTGCCTTCTAGAGGGTAGAAATATATGATCATATGGTATAATTATGTTGAGACTTTTTAGTAAATGGAACTGAAAAATATTTAGATAGCAAATAGAATAAAATTGTTTGTTGTATTATCTTACGTATCGCAAATGCTACCTCTTATACAGACTGCGCCAATAAATTTGAGGACAAATTGAATTTCCCGCTGTTTTTTTTTGTTATTTTAGGTTAGTCAAAGTGACTGTAAATCTTCAAAAAACATATTTCGGTGTTTGGCATCGTTATAAATATAAATTTATTCTGTTTTTCACTCAGTTTCTGCATAAGTTTTTTTTGTTTGATTTTATTAGAACTGTTTTTTTTAAACAAGCAGAGAAATTGTGACGAAAGAAAGGTAAAAATTCAGAATATAACATTAGAGGTTATATAGTATTTCTTTATTGTCCTTTTACTTATTATAGACAACATGCCTTTATCCGAGGAGCAAAAGGCATTCATTTTGAAAGCTCATTATCGAAGTGGTGTGCGTAACGAGGATGGAACATGATCATACTCGATACAATCATGTATTCAACAGTTTGAAGAAGCATTTCCTGATTTACATGTTCCATATAAAATGTTTATCCAGCACAAGGATCGAATTGTTTTGCATTTTAAAAATAATAATTGTGTTTGCAAAAATAAATCAAACGATCGATCAAAAGTTCTTGTTGAAGAAACTGTAAATGATTTGCGACAGAGAATAGAACAAAATCCAACTAAATCATTGAGAAAATTAAGTGCTCAATCAGGAAACCTTCACTAAACTTTCATTTAATATTACTACATTAAAGTTCATTTTAGTAAAGTTGAAGATGTGTCTTTCAATATCACTAACATTTTTAATTATATCTTTTTGTATACCAAATTAGTTCTATAGGAGTGTTTTGTTCAATAATCACATTTCGCATAGTACCTACTAAGCAGTTATTTCAAAGTTATAGAATTTACTCAACCGTAACTTTAGAAATTTTCAAAATAATATTGCATTATTTATCGTGTAAGAAGTTCTCTAATTAAATCTAGCCTCAAATGTTATTCCCACATAGTTTCCCTATTTATAATACTCATATCAAGTTTCGATAATGTTTATTCTTTCTTAGGTATAGGGAGTTATTATTCAAAAAATTCCATGCAATATTAAATCATATATACTTTCTCGAATTGTTTTTGTGATTTGACAGGTTATTTTAAAATGAACTAAAAATGTATTTTTCCTTTAGAATATGTTTTAAATAAATATTTGTTTATGATTTGCTTACCCAAAATATTCTAATTTGTATTTTAAATGAATTATAAAAAAGCTTTTAACCTGGAAAAAAAGTGAAATAATGTACATCTGTGCAACTTTTTATTGTGTACACAATTCCTGGAATTTTAATCTAAACAGTGTGAGAAATATTGAAATTCTTTTCTACTTATTCCTTAATTGTTAAAATATAAAAATACAACCATGAAAGTATCGCCTTGTGGGCAATAATACATACTTTCTATATTATGTACATACGTAGAGATAAACTTAACTCGTCATATAAGAAGACACGTCTTATAAATATGAGTATAACACCTGTTCTTTAATATATTATTACGATACTGTCCTAAAGTTTATCTTTTTGCACGCATTCTTGCATAAATTCATAAACTACTTTTCATATTGAGACGAGATTTAATGGAAAGTAAATTATTTAGTGTTTTCGGCAATTTTTCTAGTTTCAGATGGGAGTACCTACATGAAAAATTATCATTCACTTTGCATTAAATTTAATAAGTACAAAACATAAATTTTAAAATAACTGCAATCGTCATAGTCATTATTTATGTAAAAGAAATCATACGAGAGCCGAATTAGAAAAAAATTACTCCTTCTTTAATATATTATATGCATGCGAATTTCAAATATGTAAGACGGTAGTTTAAAAATTACAATAACAAAGTGTAGGAAATATAATTTTGGTTGCTATTATTTAATTGGTAATTGAATGCGAATTAACGGTTGTCATTGGCTCCAAACGATCGGTCAACGTGGACTAGACATCTCTTGTCATGTCAAATTATCGGAGTGGGAGTGGCTTAGCAAGAGAACGGCAGTTCACGTGGACAGCGGCCGCCAATTATCATTCGCGTACGCATGCACCTAAATCAGGTCAATGCCCGGAAAAATTCCGAGAAATGATTTTGCAGACGAGTCGTTAAGTGGTTTTTTGTTTGATTTTTTTTTGTATTCGACTGGAGATTTTAAATTATAAAAATACTTATCTCTCTTAAAATTCATTTTAGTAATTATTTTTTCTCGGTATTGTAAATTATTTTCTCACATAGAATATTGTTGTCCTCTTTTTACTCGTATTATAAAAAGCTTTTATATAAAAAAATACTTGAATATGTACATCTGTGCAACTTTTAATACGTAAACAATTCCTGGAAATTTAATTAAATCGTCTCACAATATTTAGATTTTTTTATGCTTGCTAATTGATTGACAAAATATTTTTATTTAAAATGAGATTATTTATAATGAAATATAAATAATACAACCAAGGAAATGTGATATTAAATTCCTTCAAATGAGTTTTTAAATAAAGCAAATCAGATCTACTTTGAACGAAGTCTACTCGGATAATATGTTTTTCTGTCTCAAATAATTGCTTATTTGAATTTATATTGTCGTTATGGATAATTAGCATAATTTCAAAATACTATTCGATATTCCGTTCGGTTTCTCTTTTAATATTCACTATATTTAGTATTTTTCTATACAGTCCTTCCATAAAGTATGGACACAAGCCTGTAATAACGTTATTGTGCATTATTTGACAAAATGCAAAGATATGTCGATTAAGGTTTTTTATTAGCTATATTTATATGCTAACATTTTGTTTTTTCCGTCGACCTTGAATAAGTTATGACGTCATTGATAATTTTTTTAAATGTCAACCCCATTTTTCTTTTTGTGGATTTTGAAAGCTTTTACAATTCTTTATTCGATGATGTAAGCATTTTGGTATGTTACATTAGAAAATTTTTGAGTAATCATTTTTCAACTTTCGGTCATTCCCAAAGTGAAAAGGTAATTTTTTTGACAGATTGTAAATAATCCGAATCACAACATTTTTATTTAATCCTAATTGTTGGTGTAAAGTGTTTTAATTATTCATTCTCTGAGATGCATTTATCTGAACGGGAACGCATTGAGGTACTCATGATGATTGGGTTTAGAGATAGACGTCGAAATGTTAGGGAAGTAGCGGAGTTGTTTAATGAAACGCATCAGTAGAGTTGCGAGTTTGTCGGGAATGCAGGGATGTATTGTAGGGACAGTCGCTCGATTGTAGTTAGGGCCGTGCTATAATACTATGTGGATGCACACTGATCGATAACTGTTCCGCGGTAAATATAATAATTATTAAAGCTACATTATGAGACCCGCGCACTAACGTAAATTAAATAATAGACACTTACCCGCTTATTTTTAATTCAGGATACTTCCCGATAAACTTAGTTACTTCGTTGGCCAAAAACCGTTTTCTACACGTCGTTCATTTGGCATTACCACGCTGCGAAACATTGTTGAATACTTTAGACAGATTGTCTTTGACGGCTGTTATTGAGTTCGGCCGGCTCTTCCACAATTCAATACTTTGTTGTATCACGAAGAACTTTCATTAAGGAGCTTAATGCTCTAAATCTTTTTTAAGTTATAATACATAATATAATTGTAGAGATATGTAATGTAGATATTGGCAGTACCGAAACATGGCAAGGTAACCTACCATTGGACTACCATGATAGGTTGTAGCACATGGATGACCATGGCAAGATAGTTGTATAATAAACACATATTAAATGAATACAGTGTATCATTAATTACCTAGTTAAGTGACATAACATGCTACAGTCAGAAAAACAAAAATAAATGATTAAAATTAAATGGAGTAACCAGTAACGTTAACGGAAGTGTTACCGAAAAAAGTTGTGGTTAGCGTCAGTAAGAGTTCCCGCTAAATTGAGGTACTTGTTCACTTGTAAATTCTCTCAATAAATTATAATTAAAAATGGATTTGAGACCACCACAGTTCGACAATAAGGCAGGAGTCAGTGCCACAAATTGGTTTAAATTCAAACAGTGTTTTCAAATATATATATATATATATATATATATATATATATATATATATATATATATATATATATATATATATAATAACTTCGTGACCTTGGTATGATATGGTAAACCTAATCAGTAGGCGATTAAAGGTCTGTATATTACTTCAAAATATATGTATTTAAAAAACTCTACATGTTTCGGCTGTGTACGCCTTTATCACGAGAATACAAAATATGAATGACAGGATATAAATGTCCTATATTTATATCCTGTCATTCATATTTTGTATTCTCTTGATAAAGGCGTACACAGCCGAAACATGTAGAGTTTTTTAAATACATATATTTTGAAGTAATATACAGACCTTTAATCGCCTACTGATTAGGTTTACTATATATATATATATATATATATATATATATATATATATATATATATATATATATATATATAAGTGTTTAGATAATTTCTTAGCCGTTCATTAAATATAACATTTGATAAATTATTGGAGTTTTTCGGCATTTTTTTTATATATGAAATATTTACAAATATTAAATTAGAATGTATGTAATTGCAGAGTAAATGGGGATGTAAACATTGCTGTCTACAAATTACAAAGCAAATCATACGAATTTTTTTTATTTGAAAAATATGGTCTACGTTGGGACTCGAACCCAAGTCTACAGCTATCCGGGCTGTCGCCTTTACCACTAGGCCACAATAGACCCAGGTTCAAGCCATATAGAAATGCATTATAAAGTAACAGTGTTAATGAATCAGATGTCAGTTATTGAATGTAGATGTCAAGCTGAAAGCAGAACTCAGAAAAACTCCAATAATTTATCAAATGTTATATTTAATGAACGGCTAAGAAATTATCTAAACACTCATATAGCTATGGAGTAATAATTAGCATTTTCAAACATTCAAATCTGACATCTGCTCTCACAATACTGACATCTACTTTCAGTAACTCACATCTAATTTCAAAATAGGCATCTGCTTCTAATCTGACGTTTGCTTTCATAACTGACACCTGCTTTCAAAACAGACATCTGCTTTCAATAACTGACATTTGCTTTCACTAACTGACATCTGCTATCAAAACTGACATGAGCTTTCAAAACTGACTTCTGCTTTCAGCTTGACATCTACATTCAATAACTGACATCTGATTCATTAACACTGTTACTTTATAATGCATTTCTATATGGTTTGAACCTGGGTCTATTGTGGCCTAGTGGTAACGGCGACAGCCCGGATAGCTGTAGACTTGGGTTCGAGTCCCAACGTAGACCATATTTTTCAAATAAAAAAATTTCGTATGATTTGCTTTGCAATTTGTAGACAGCAATGTTTACATCCCCACTTACTCTGCAATCACATACATTCTAATTTAATATTTGTAAATATTTCATATATAAAAAAATGCCGAAAAACTCCAATAATTTATCAAATGTTATATATATATATATATATATATATATATATATATATATATATATATATGCATGTGGGTTACAAAGAGATAACGAAAAACAAATATGCAATTTATTATTACATGCAATGGGTCAAGAAGTAATCGATTTATATAACACTTTCGAAATTAAAAAATCAGAAAAAAAAAATTAGAAGTATTGTTGGACAAGTTTGATAAATATTATTTACCAAAAATAAACATTACTTTTGAAAGACATACATTTTTCACTAGGAACATGAAACCAGGTGAGAATTTTGATAATTATGTCACAGAGTTTAAATCGTTAGCTACAGCATGTGAAGTTTAAAAATTAAAAGATGCACTAATTAAAGATAGAATTGTTAGTGGTATAGATAATAATAAATTACAGATTAAAGATTATTAAGTGAACCTAGCTTAACTTTAACAAAATGTATAGAAATTTGTAAATCATCAGACTTAGTACGAATGCAAATCAAGGAAATTACATCCGAAAATAATAAAAATAAAATAAACAAATAGACAAAATAAATCAAGTTTGCGTTTACCATAGATATAGAAAGACACTGTTATCTAGTAATTTATTGCATATTATCCGCAATATGCATATAGAAACATATCAATAAAGCAATAAAGTAAGAAGGAGTGTAAAAAGTATCAGAATAATTGAAACATGAGTAGGTAAACCCCACCAGTTTTGTATAATACAAAGGTATTTTTAATAATATAAAATATTACTAAATATCTGGTGTGAAGAACACCAGGAAGGATTTGCCCCCTTATTTAAAACCAATCGATCTAATTTCAATTTAATTTGGTGACTAGAAATAGAAGTGTTATTGAAATTATTACATGAAGCTTTTTTCAAATAGGCAAGGTATATCGTTGAATTCAAAGTTGCTGTATCTTGTTGCATTCGCGTTCTCCAATATGCTTGCAGAAATTTTGTAACTTTCTTGTATGGTATATTTGAATTATGTTTCTGGAAATGTTCTAAGTATAAAATTTTAACTTAATTTCACTCCCTACGGCAACATTTGCCGATAACACCACTCTACTTACTACTAACAAGACCTTCAGTCAGTCTTAAACAAACTACAAGCGGTTCTCAACAACGTTCCATTAGGACAAAGAAAATGCCGCATCCAGTTAAATGAGGCGAAGTCGACACACGTCAACTTCATCAATCAAAAATACGACTACATCCCAGTGTTAGTCAACCAGCAAATAACCCCGCATGCCAACGATGCAAAATATCTTGGCATGACTTTGGATGTCAAGCTACGTTGGAAAGCACATGTGTGAGCAACTGAACCTAAAATTCAGCTAAATATATTGGCTCGTCATACGTCGTTTAAAATTGTTAATTCACAACGAGCTATTTCTTTACAAGCAAATTCTGAAACCTGTATGGACTTATGGCATCTAACTCTGAAGAAAAAAATAATATAAAAGCCATTCAGACGTTCCAAAATAAAGTATTTCAGAGCATCATCAATCAATACGCCGTGGTACATCGTGATCTGAAGATGCCCATGGTTGAAGATGAGAGCAAGAGGTTTGCAGGCAAACACCAGGAGAGGTTGGAAAACAACGAAAATGTCGAAGTGATCGCGTTACTCGACAAAGACAAACTTGTTCGGCGGCTCAAGAGATTAAAACCCTTGGAACTAGTGGACTGCCAGTGCAGTGCGTTGAAATGAGTTCTAAGCGTACTAAAATCACATGAACAAAGTGATCGGGGTAACGTGGAGTATGTCGCTGGATTCTCATCTACTGAACAGATAGGTTAGATACATATTAGAAAAAGGTTTTAAGATATACTTTATCTAGTTTCAATGCTAAACGCCCTATAGGGCTTTTGAATTAAAAAAAAAATATTTCGCTTTTAAATATCACATTGAAGATCGAATGAGACTTGGTTAGTAAAAATACCTTTGTATTATACAAAACTGGTGGGGTTTACCTACTCATGTATGTTTCAATTATTCTGAAAAAATATTTTGCTTTTAAATATCACATTGAAGATCGAATGAGACTTGGTTAGGTAAATTAATTGACTATAATTTAAGTAGACTGGTACTGCAAACTTTATACGAGCTAATGTATTTGTAGCGCAGAATAAGAACACAAAGCATCACTAATATTGATAAAACATTTTGGAACAGAGCTTTTCCTATATTCTAAACATATACGCTTTCCTATTAGTAATGCTGATACGCTTTTATTCTTTACTCAATGCGAACATCGTCGGTGTTCTTGTTGTTTCCTTTATTTTTCGAATCCACCGTTGTACCTACACAGACATTCCCCCGGCACACGATATATTGATTAGGCAAATAATACCTACGGCATTTATTGCTTCCGATTCATGTTGCCTTTATTGCCCCTCGTAAAACCAGCTCACGAATTTAATGCAATTAACTGAATGAGTTATACTTGGAGCGCGCGAACGGGCCGTCAAATACAGTCATTTCTAATTGATGGCCGTATTTTATTTCGCCAGTAATATGTACCTAATTCATTTATATTTATTTATTGGTCACATACATTTTGCGAAATACAAATATAAGCACAGTCCACCCATCATAAATAAGATGCTTATATTATTCAACAGACAGCACGTTAATTAATGCAGATGTATTAAACAATTATCAATTACAATAACAACAATGAAGATTATTACCTTATGATTACTAAATGCCGGATTATATGCAAAAAAAAAACGAAAATATGCGCATAAATATGCAAATGTTTTAGTCTAAATATGCACTTCCTCATGAAAAATATGCAGGTAAAAAAATACGAGGAAAAAAATATTCTATAATATTTACTACAAGTTTATTGTTTATTTAGAACATTTTACAACATAATTACCTATGGAAACAATTTACAATCACATATTCCTCAGTTTTCAACAGAAAAATTGTGAAGCTTGTCTGAAAACATGTATTTATGTATATATTGAAAAGGTTCGTTCTACGTGGACGCTTGTTATAGGAGTATATTTCAAATTAGAAATATCATCTATTGTCAACTCTATATTTTGTACTGAATTAGCACATAAGATTTTCAATGTCCTTTAGCTTTTTAAAACCGTAATTTTTTCCTATTATTCTTAAAAATTTTTCATACACGGACTGTCCCACTCCTTTAACATCAAAATATGACTTTTAAAATTTTTATTATTTCAAAATGTTTATTATTGTGAATTTATTATTGTGAAATGTTTATTATTTCAACGCTCTTAAATTGTTTTTCCAACTGCAATATAGAAGTGGAAATAAAACTGTAATTGGCTTTAATAAACGCCAACTGTTGAGGTATTTCTTTATTCGAATACACCTTTTGGGCGTCTATCACAGGCACATTTTTAACTGTACACATGGACAATACACCTCGTATTTTCCAGCATTTACTTCTGCTTAAGACACGTGTTTCTGCCACTTACGTATTTCAACAACTAAATTGTCATCCTCAGTAAGAAAGAAGGGTGTTGAACATGGGGTAGAATAAAGCTAACACAACAATCGCGAAACACTTTACAAAACTACAATACACGACACTTTCAACGCTGCTATTTTTTCCTACTGAAGGTGATAACTTAGTTGTCAAAATCGTATTTAGGATACAAGTATCAATATGGTAAGGGGTTTTACACCCTTTACATAAGATATAACATTGTGTAGGTCACTCAAAGATATACAAAGATATGGTTTTAGCTAAGAAAAAGAGGTTTCGCTGTGTAATCGTTCCATTCATCGACATTTCGTCGTTCATATTGTGTGCTCATTTAGGATCTGCTATCAGATTGATTCTCTCTACTGTCGTTTTGCTTTAAAGCTTTATTGATGCACAATATTTGCATATCGTTGACCATGAAAACCCTTCATGGTCTTTCTAAAATATTTGTCTTTTAGATATTGATATGGAGAATATCCCGTTCGCAGCACAGACTATGATGTTTACATGAAAGTTCATAATAGCTTACATACTACCTTGATAATTTCAGATTATTGTTATTTATAATTTGAAAGGTTCGTTTAAGTAACATTCCATCGGCATAACATAACACGAGCGAAGTATGCTCAACGTTGTCCGGCGGCAATTAACAAAATTTATATACCCGCGCCCGCGGAATGCTACTCAAATAAAGCTCTCTGTTTGTAATACACTCGTCGATAAAAATTACGAATACTGAAGTAAATGTCAGTTATCATAATTAAAATTTCTTTTTTTTGCTTTTTTATTTGACAAACATGAAGTATTATCGATGAAATAAGAATTGGAAATTAAAGATAATACAAAATATTTAATTTATCAAAACAGCCAAAAGGAAAACAAAAGTAATATCGAAACCAAAAAACCTTGGTGTACTCTTTTAGCTCTATTCAGCTTTTATGTGTTGTGTCGAAAGGTCATTTAAACTGTCAACACTGACACTAAAATGCAAGCAGAAAATCCAGCCCGGGCATTAGCTTTGGACTAAGTATTTGACGCAGTATTCGATACATCCCTGTTGTCTTGAATATTCCTAGGAGTACCATCCAAGACGCAGTACAGTGACATTGTCAAACTTAGGAATACACAAGAAAGCCAGGATCAGGCAAATCTCGCACCATAAGCTGGCAAGAAGACCATTTTATGGTATTATCTACACTTCCCGATCGTGGTTTACCATCAACAATTATGTCTCGCCAAGTCGAAGACGTTTACGGTACTGAAGTTTCTGCACGAACCGTTCGCCGAAGATTGAAGGAATATGGAATGATGTCAAGGAAACCTGCTGTTTGTCCACTTTTACTCCCAGCTCATAGTGTTTAGCGACTACGATTTGCCTGTGAACATAGGCATTAGACAATGGATTAATGGAGCTCCGTATTGTTCACGGATGAGTCTCATTTTTGTCTGCGTTCACCAGCTGGACGAGAACGTGTGTAGAAAAGGCCTGGTGAACGATTGTCAGTGTGTTGTATGAGAAGAATGATATTTGGGGGAGGCGGTATAATGGCTTGGCTTGGCATTTCACTTTACGCGAAAACTGAGAATGTTCTCATTGAAAATGGTACCATGGCAGCTGTTAGGTACATCAAAAACTATTTAGCTGATCACGTCGTACCATTTGCTCCATTCGTAGGTGAGAACTTTACTCTAACGTGGTTGAGCAATAGTTGGATGCGGTTAACTTTTGCAATTTGCAATGGCTAGCTCGAAGCTCGGACTTCAATCCTATCGAAAATCTCTGGGATTCATTAGGTCGACGTGTTCAACACCAACAATCCATACCAGTAACCATCGGGATTTTTTTTGACAAAAAATATTTTATTTTTCAATATAGTCTCCTGCTCGCTCACCACACTTACTCCAACGATATTTCAAATTAGTAATGCCTTGATTGTAGGTCGATGAATCCAAGTCCTCGAAATAGTTATGTATATTTTTTGAGTGTAGTAGTTACAAATGAAATATAAATAAATATTATTATTATTGTTAATATAACTAAGTGTTATTCAGTGTATCTTTTATTAACATAATGTGTTAGTAATGTGCGTTAGTTTTATTTAAACGAACCAAAGAGAAGTTTTGTCACAAATGATTTACAGTCTAGAGTTAAATAATATTGATTTAAAATATATACCTTTCGAAAATACACAAGTACATTTAAATAAGAAAAGGGGAATTTAATATCCATCTCAGTTTCAATGAAAAGCGAAGCCAAGTAAAATTTTTAGAAGTTGTTTAAACTTTCTGTGTAGCTTCATTAATTTTTTTCCTCGAAGCATTACATATTCCCTTTATACAATATTATTCTAATAAAGACTAATAGGTGCTGAAGCATTCAACATTCAAAGTTTCGTTATTAACTGAAAGCTGATATCAAGAAGAAAGGAATCATTTCTTTATTTAAATGCTGCTTACTTCGCAGAAAGCTATTTTTGTTTAAATTATAATGAAACAGAAATAAGAAAAACACCCTAACCACAATATATAACAATAAATACTATATACGTATTTCGGAAACTAAGTTGCCATCTTCAGTAGAATAACCTTAAACTGAAAAAAAGAGTGTTAAACGTATCGTTTTTGGCTAAGGTAAACCTTAGAAGATATGCTCTTCACCAAATCGCCAGTGGGATAACACTAAATTCCTAACAACGAAATAAACACTTATATACTACTTAAACCGAGCGTGAAGTTTAGGGAACCGTGAAGCGTGAATACATGAAGCGTAAAAATAATTCTATTGTCACAATAAGGTATACAAACTGGACTGAGGGATTGGTCCATTGTCAGAATTCATTAATTTATTCATATTTCTATATACCGCCTAATTCTGAGCAAACGCAACGATCCGAATGTATGAATATTTCTCCCGCTTCGAATACAATTCCCCTGAATGCTGTAGGCGTGCCAACATCAATGTCATATATCATACATACTTACATATTATGGAGCCGCGTAAGAAAAACTATCTGATTACCAAATTACTATTAAAGGACTATAAATTGTTTAGTCCTGTGTTATGGTAATGAGTAAATTGCAATACGTTATTCTACAAAGCGTAATGAAATTATTAACAAGCGGTTAAGAAAATTGCAAATAAGGCATCAAGAGATTTAATAAATTAAATTTTAATAATAAAGGTCACAAAAACTGTTCATAGTAAACTAAATAAACTTCAGAAATAAATAAAAACTAAATTAAATTCTAGTAATGTTAAGAAAAATTTACTCTTACAGATAATAAAATAAATTGTTCATAATGAGAAATTAATTATATAATAACGGAAATTCATCCGTTTAAACTCATCACCGTAAAATAATTGATGATGTTTGGAATATTTATAATTACGAAAACCATTTAATTTTGCGGTTAACGGAAGAGCAGCATATGCCTAAATCGTTGGAAATATCGCTAAGTGTCAAATTTGAATTTAGTTCTATTGCAGCGCATACTAAAATGAACGTATCATTAGGAACTCTGCGATTTGGGAATAATGGTTTTAAATTTTGTACAGAACCAGTAATGTCTATTTTATTTTCTTATTGTCTTATTTTCACTATTCAAACGCTTAAGAGACTCCGTATAGGGTGACAGTGGTGACACTAATTTGTGACATTAGTTGTTAAATGGTTGCGCGACAGACTGGTTTGTGATTGGCTAAACGCGTTCAGGGGAATTGTATTCGAAGCGGGAGAAATATTCATACGTTCGGATCGTTGCGTTTGCTCAGAATCAGGCGGTATATAAATACTTTCATAACTATCTAATTCTCTATAATTATTAACAGTTTTAATCAACTTAAGGTTATGTGCCGGCACTGAATGACCTGTGTCCCAAATATGTCGGGCAACGCTAGATTTTTCGGGTCTGTTGAATCTAAAGTGGGAAATATGTTCCTTGTAACGAGTTGAAATTGAACGTCTAGTTTGGCCGATATATTTTTGGCTGCAATCGTTACAATTAATTTAATATATACTAGATTTATATTCTACCTCAATTTTGTCCCTGGTGTTACCTAAAAGTGATTTTAATGAGTTACATGATTTGAACGTTATTCGGAGAGAATGGTTTTTGAAGATAGCGTTCAGATTTCTAGAGGCTGAATGGTATGGTAAACAAACAAATTTCTCAACTAGGTCTTTTTGAGGTAGTAAGCTAGAAGTTTGTATACCTTATTGTGACAATGGCATTATTTCTACGCTTCAGGTATTCACGCTTCACGGTTCCCTAAACTTCACGCTAGGTTTAAGGAGTATATAAGTGTTTATTTCGTTGTTAGGAATTTAGTGTTATCCCACTGGCGATTTGGTGAAAAGCATATCTTCTAAGGTTTACCTTAGCCAAAAACGCTACGTTTAACACTCTTTTTTTCAGTTTTTAAGGTTATTCTACTGAAGATGGCAACTTAGTTGCCGAAATACGTATATAGTATTTTTTGTTATATATTGTGGTTAGGGTGTTTTTCTTATTTCTGTTTCAGATTACAAGCCACATTCTCCACCAATTTCGAATTAAATTATAATATTATATAAAATATGAATAGAACCAGGAGTATTTGTTTAGATCACAGCATTAAATTTCCGTACACATCGCATAAATATGGAAGCTCTACAGGGTGTGTATATTGGATGTTCTTCGCTAAATTCGGAGTTCAAAATCCTAATACGAAAATGTTGTACCATGCTCCATATCTTTGCACGAGGTTCCTAAAGTTCGGACTTTCAGTCTTGAAATTAGCACAATTACTCGATATTTGTTGACAGAAAGAGCTACAATTTAGAAGAAAGAAGAATTGTTGTTATTATCCTTTCGTTAAAGTTTTCTTTTTGATTTTAAAGTTTGTTTTTAATATTTGTTTATTAACTTATTTTGACGAAAAACACATCTGACAACGTTGTAAAACAATAAGTAAGCAGCCTAATGTTGTTCTAGTCTAATACATTACTACTGTCAAATTCATTCTGAAGACAAATGAAGCCTGATACATCGTTTTAGGATTAGGATTTTTAACTCAAAATTTAACCAAGAATGTCGCCACGTGTAGTGGGTCCGCCAATTTATACACACCTTGTATATACCGGCCTGCGAAATATTGTAGGAAGGTGTCCTTTAAAATACCCGCTATAATAGGAATATAAATACGAAGTGCTATACAAAAATTTCCGAAGTTTGGATGTGGTGCGAGAAGGGATGGCCGTACAGATCTATAGCGCAAGATAGTGTGAGCTACCTCTATACTAAGTCAGGTGGTCAAACTGTACTTTGGTAGGTGGTGACAGGCACCTGTGTTCATATTATTTGTTGAGTTGTATTTGAATTATTGGGCGACACTATAATGTCTGATGTGAAAGAACAAATAACTTGCATCAAATTCTGCTTCACACTTGGTAAAACGGCAGGTAATTTTGAAATTGATATTTTACCATTCATTATATCAATATATGTTTATACATACAATGTTTACTTACAAGCATTACATTTATAGAATATCTTCTTCTGTTAATACATGCACACAGTGGGTGATACACATCATTTACTGGGGGGAGCAAGTATCTCAACATGAGTTCCGTCAATTACACACCCACAACTCCTCGAGCATCCCATTTTTCATAGAAACTACAATAGAGATATATTTCATAAAACATTATATGGTCAACTAATTTTTTAACCTCGTTTTATTTTATTTTTCACATCTGCTGTTTTTGGAAACTGCACATAATTAGGAAACAAATGTTCAGCTATCACAGAACAAATGTCATTTAATATTCGACATACTGATGTTTGGCTTAGTATTATCCAAAAATTACAACCCACTGGATTTTGAAAGGATCCTGTGGCTGTAAAATGTAATGTTGTTAGAACACAGATATACACAACAAATTTCTAAAATTATAAATACATTAATAATCACCTTCAGATGCAGTGGAATATGGCCACGCAAGTCCATAACTGCTCCAAAAGTATTAATTAAATTGGTAGTAGACCTTTTGTCTAAACGAAATAACTGCTGGAAGTGTACTTTAGATAATTCAAAAGGATTCATTGTACGATTCATTACGATATATCCCTAGAGTTTATAGGAAATCGTAAGCTACGCGCGACTTCAGAATTACGTTTTGTACTTTCCCGACTTACGAGGCTTACAGATTTGATTACGATGCTTATAAAAATATTCTTAAAAACCTGTTTATACATTACAATCTCATTATTTATATCAAATTTTGTGTTTTATGTTTTTGTAATCTGTTTAGTTATGTTTTTTTTTCGAAGAGGTTAGAATTATCTGACATCGTCGCCTATGGTATCTTGCAATTTGATGTAAAACCAAATACAAATCTCCCCACTACTTCTAATCCTGCGCGAACTTACCCCTCCTCGCGCCAACTTAATTGGCGCTTGATATACAATATTTACTAAACATGTTTACTTAGTTCATCATTTAGTGGTTACTTTTTTTCCTTTAATAAACGTTTTCTAAAGATTTATAAACATATAGTTTTATTTCCATATAAAATATTTATATATACATATAGCACGTAAATTTAACGTATCGCTAGTAATGACGTAGCGTTATTATTCTAGGGTTAATGTTACGAAATAAGATGCTTCAATTACTCTTTTATTATATGGCCTGACTTACAAATAGAAGTTTGTTGATTTCTCAAGGAATGTAATTTTCATTCAAAAAATTAAATATTTCGGGGTAAATATTACGGTATTAACGAAATCTAAATCTCTCTTATTAATGAAAGTTTAGCAAATTGTTGACAAGAAAATTGACGAAGGTGTTTTATACCTTTTTAAAGTTTTTTTACACCGTCTCCAATGAAAATCTTTCTACATTTTCATACGTTATTTGATCAAATATAAGAAGCGACATCTGGTGTCTGTGAACAATACTAATCCATTATAAGTTCCTTCTTTAAATTTGAAGGTGTTAAAAAAATATATATACAAATATGTTAATCTTAAATATATTTTTTAATTGTTATAAGTGTACACATATACGCACGCACATTGGTATATATATATATATATATGTAAAGTATATAGTATGTGTGTTTTATATGTCACATATATACATTGCGGCATAGCTAGCAGAATTTAGTTTTCCTGTTTAGTGTTCCGTTTTAAATATTATAAATTAACGTCGGCTGCTTTTCTGACACTCAACCATGAATCATGGGCACGTTAGCTTTCAGGGTTGCGCAAAGGGGAGATCGGTAGTATGGGCAAGGTGGTTAGGGGTTGATGGGTGTAGGGGTTGACGTGGTAAGAGTAGCATCAGACAGCGCTGTCACTGTAATTCCCACTACTATTACTCAACGCTGACTTCTAATAACGTTTCATAGTAAATATCCCTTAATTTGATACTATATGGTCTTTTTGCCACCAAACAGAACCGAGCGTCGACAGATTTGTCTATTAAAATTCAATTTAACAAGTCCTTCTCTTCAGCAACTGCGCCGGTTGTCGAGAGCTACTCTCCCCGTGTATTGTACATAGGATAATCGCTCTTTTCAAGACAATTCTCTATCATAATTAATTAAACCGCTTAGACAAATAGCTTGGTTAGAACGCAAAATTATTTTAAAATAAGCAAAAACTGCACAATTTAATGTGCATACGTACACAATACACATATATTCAATACGTTTGCTATCTTAGTAAAAATTTTTGATACGCTGATGTCTATGATTGTCCTAAATAAATTCAAAGCATAAAAAAATATATCTGCTTGCAGGTGTAGTTCATGAAAATTGACAACTGTTTAATATATTAAGCCCCAACTGCATAGCAAAAATTAGTGTATTGTTAATTACTATTCAATTGAAATAAACTGTTGGTAGTTACTAGAAATTGTTCTGTGAATAGACTAACATCTAAAAATTTTATAAAATAGGTTTTTACTATTTGAACATTAATCATAATAAAGACATCACAAACCTAATGTTCAATAACTATTTATTCCCAATGAATAATAATTGTTTCAAAAGTATTTTTAATAATATAAAATATTATTAAAAATGGGGTGTGAAGAACACAATACAAGTTATATATTTGTGAATGTATCTCCTCTCCAGAGGCGCAGATACGTATTTCACCTTTCTACAGGATCGTCGGTATGCCCCTGCTGGAGAAGAGATACATTCAACCAAACATAACTACCTTGCTATCAACCAGAAATTATTAAGACAGAGCGTGAAAGAATATTCGGCGCTGTCTACATAATAACTGCCGAACTAAGCAACGTGTTTCTGTAGACGGTAACAACCATATCTATAAAAAACTGTATTATCGTGTCTTCACTACTTGTCGGGCGAACCGAATGCGTATATAACAAAATAATTTGAAACATACCTGAGTGGGTAAAAACCACACCAATTTGTATAATACAAAAGTATTTTTAATAATATAAAATATTATTAAAAATGGCGTGTGAAGAACACAATACAAGTTATGTATTTGTGAATACAGTTTTTTATAGATATGGTTGTTACCGTCTACAGAAACACGTTGCTTAGTTCGGCAGTTATTATGTAGACAGCGCTGAATATTCTTTCACGCTCTGTCTTAATAATTTCTGGCTGATAGCAAGGTAGTTATGTTTGGTTGAATGTATCTCTTCTCCAGCAGGGCCGTATCGACGATCCTGTAGAAAGGTGAAATACGTATCTGCGCCTCTGGAGAGGAGATACATTCACAAATATATAACTTGTATTGTGTTCTTCACACCCCATTTTTAATAATATTTTATATTATTAAAAATACTTTTGTATTATAGAAATTGGTGTGGTTTTTACCCACTCAAGTATGTTTCAAATTATTTTGTTATATACGCATTCGGTTCGCCCGACAAGTAGTGAAGACACGATAATACAATTTTTTAAAGATATGGTTGTTACCGTCTACAGAAACACGTTGCTTAGTTCGGCAGTTATTATGTAGACAGCGCTGAATATTCTTTCACGCTCTGTCTTAATAATTTCTGGTTGATAGCAAGGTAGTTATGTTTGGTTGAATGTATCTCTTCTCCAGCAGGGGCGTACCGACGATCCTGTAGAAAGGTGAAATACGTATCTGCGCCTCTGGAGAGGAGATACATTCACAAATATATAACTTGTATTGTGTTCTTCACACCCCATTTTTAATAATATTTTATATTATTAAAAATACTTCTGTATTATACAAATTGGTGTGGTTTTTACCCACTCAGGTATGTTTCAAATTATTTTGTTAATAATTGTTTCGTTATTCTGTAGGATCATAAAATTCAGCAATCTACTAAATTACATTTAATCGTCGATGGAGTAACTAGGATTCACATTATCTGATATTAAAAAATATTTAATAAAGGGGAATAACTTAAATCTTGCTAATGATTGTGTAAACTGTAATGTGGAGGAGAATTTTTCACATTTATTAATTTTAATTGTCACTAGATATGTTCAGAACCAATTACGACTATGTTGTTCTGATGCAAATTACTTGCCAAGTTTTACACTTGTCATGGAAACGGCGGTGTTGACATTGGTCAATGGACGGCATTGAATTTTTTTCCTAGCTGTCTTTTATGTTCTTGTGATATTCGTCTATCCAACATCATGCACTGATGAGTCTATTGAGTCTATAGTAAGACAAAACATGTGCCTGCAAGTCTGCATGTATAACGGCAATTTTAACACAAATCTGTATTTGTATCGTATTCCCCATATCCGATTTTTAATATTTTTAATTTTATTAAAAAAATTTTTCGTTTTTATATGAATAAGTGACGTTTTTACTCACTCTAGTATGTTCCTAATTGTTTTTCTAATATTTATATTCTTCGGAGCTGCCCGTTCTGTCGGATTTATTATGTGAATAGTCGACTTTTGGTTTTCGCCCATATTTTTCCGTGAAATAATGATATATATATATATATATATATATATATATATATATATATATATATATATATATATATATAATTGAAACGAAATTATCGACCGTAATATATTATAAGAAATTAATTTAAATTCGGGTAAGCGGTCTGTCAATTAAAAAACTCCTTTGTTAAATAACCCTCTATTTCGCAACAGAATTTGTTGCTTCTTCTGGGGAAAAAATGTAGAGTTGAAAAATAATAAAATTGACGTACAAAAAATAAAAATGATTAAATCATTTTTTTCCCCCAGAAGAGGCAACAAATATGTTAAAAACTGGTAAAAAATGTAGAGTTGAAAAATAATAAAATTGACGTACAAAATATAAAAATTAATCATTTTTATATTTTGTACGTCAATTTTATTATTTTTCAACTCTACATTTTTTAACCCAGAAGAAGCGACTAAGTCTGTTGCGAAATATAGGGTTTTTTAATAAAGGAGTTTTTTTTCTTAATTGACCGCTTACCCGAATTTAAATTAATTATATATATATATATATATATATAACATTTGTATGAAAAAAAACACATCCGTCCAGAAACGTGCAGATATCGATATTTCACTGTCGTTACAGATCATCAGTACACGATATTCGGACATAGACATGATTTTATTTGTATACTTTCGTGTATATATACGAATTATATTGAATTTAATTGGAGTGAGAAATAGCAATTATTCAAATCTCCTCTCACATGCAATTGTCGCTAAATTTGTTGCGTTGATTCTACAATCTGACAAGATTACTCCTGCCGAAGAATGTAGACGCAAACGAATGTAGACGGATGTGTTTTTTTTCATACAAATGTTAATTATCCGTACAGCTGGATGGCTGTCGTCGTGACGCGTTTGCGTCTACATTCTTCGGCAGGAGTAATCTTGTCAGATTGTAGAATCAACGCAACAAATTTAGCGACAATTGCATGTGAGAGGAGATTTAAATAATTGCTATTTCTCACTCCAATTAAATTCTATATATATATATATATATATATATATATATATATTGTAGTACACTACCGTGAAAATAGAGGGTAGACTAAATTGAGTACTAGATTGAATAAATTGGAAATAAAACGAAAAAAAAATCAATTTCTTAAACTCTAGTTCGCACATAGATAATTTATGGAACAACAATAAAAGACGATTACAGCGAATTAATGCAGGTATACTGATTCATGTTTTCGTAAAGATGAAACGTCGTATAAATTTATGTTGGTCAACATTTTCAACATCTGCTGTGATAAATTTAATAAAACATATTGTCCTTGTATACCCGATATTTATTTAACTGATTAATTGTACTACAATAAATATCAATAGTCTGTGTTATTTTCAATTATGTTCTACTTAAAGTTATATATTATATAAAACATCCCGACGTACGTTAATAATAGATACGTAAGACAGCAATTCACATCTATAAAAAATTTTATTATAACGAAACTTTAATTTTTGCGGAAATTTTGGAACACAAACGTTTCAAATCGGCCTTCTAGCCAGAATGACTCTAAATAAATAGAAATTATATGTTTATATGCTGTCGAATCAACAAACAAATAGGCATTAATTTGTTCAAGTACACCAAAAACTCCCCTTCACATTTCGGTAATGTGATAATACGTCTTTGTGCGAAAAGTTTTTAAGACATGTATTCATTCATGAAGTTTCTTATGCATCAGCTGTTATGTTGTCATTTATAAGTAGGTCAATGGCCTGACCTTTGTAATATCCCTAAAAAAATACATTATCAAGTTTCTCTAAAAATTTTAAACGGTATAAGAGTTTTGTAGTGATATGGAATTTGTAATTTAGTTGTCTCAATATTAAATTCACGACAAGAAATAATAAATTATATTTGTAATATTAATTGAATGTTCATATTTCTTTTCTGTGTTCTATTTCCCTCTTTTTTTAATGACAATTTCTTTGCCCTAAAAAGGGCAATTTGGGGGGAAACAGGTGGAATACTTAAAAGAGATGTTCAGTATTCTTCTAACCGATAGGTAAACTTTCGAAGTATGTACACACTTTAATACGGCTCGGTATTCACGGATATGGGCCGCAGCTTGAAAAATATGTTGCTGAAGATCGTTTTTCGCGGCCACGGCCTTTATAACCTGGATGCAATGTACTGGGATCTCTCAATCTGTACACGATTTGTAAAAAAAGGTGGCCCGTTTTTTTTGCACCTGATGTAGTATATATAGAAGAGAGAAGATAAAAAAAGAAGATTGCTTTCATATTCTCTTAGATTTGTACCTACAGGGCCATAAATACATATTATTATTATCTAATGCGAGATCGAAGTAAAACAAAATATATCTAACAATTTAAAAAATAATATCAAAATTAATATAGCTTCTATGATTCGTTACATACACAAAAGGATTTAAGTTTGGGAAACATTGTATGGAGAAAATATAAAACTTTTATTTGTTGAAAACTGCGGAAGTGTTTTGAACAAAATACATAACATTTTATGTTTACGGATTATGTTTTGTAGGTTTATAGGTATAGAAACATCTTTTTGCAGAAAACGCGGTATTCACGGTAGATTTTGCGACGGTTAATTTAAAGCAATTTCTAGAACAACTGCACCGATGTAGATAATTTTTAGTGCTGGTATGTTATATATAGCGGCGGCAAAACATTTGGCGAAACAATTTACAGGGTCGGCATAATAATTAAGAAATACAGTAGATACTTCAGCCCCGCATTGCAGGGGATATTAGAAGGACGTGTAAATAGAGCAGTAAAACCGGTTGCAACAATATTAATAAATACACGAGCAAAACAAGGTTTAGTCGGCGGGCGCAAGAACGGGCAGCAGAACTCTACCAGTACGGCTATAATACGATATGGAAGTATGGAATCGTGCCCATGTATACTTAATGCTATTCCGTCGTTATTATTAACTTTAATATGAATGTGTCTGACGAAGAGATGATCACGGTTACATTGTTAAAGTACATACTAAAACCAATTTAATACTATGTTATTTTTAATACAATGAATGTCATTTACTCTCGAAAGTTACATGGAATGGCTTTATATAGTTACGATAAAAGTAAGCTAGAAATCATTTAGTATGAAAATCAAGACACCGTATCTTTTGTTACTATAAAACAAAAACATGTTTGTTAAATATACAAATTACAACGATCTAATCTAAATTATGATCGATTATCATAAGAACTTTTTTCGTTAGTCTCAACTCGCGTGAAATATAAAATTACCACTCATAATTTTGTTTGTTTTGGAGCTCAAGAGCTATTTAGATATACAAAGCATTCCAAATATAAATTCGAATTTACGTTCATTCATAATTAATGAAACCTTATTTTACATCTAAAAGTGTTATGGCTAAATAAACATGAAATAATGATAAGAAATAAGTACTAAACTTGAAGTTTGAAAAATTTTTTTATTGTAAATCCAATACAATATTGTTTCGGCATCCAATGGCTTCATCAGGTGAATGAAAAACTGAATATTTAAAACACAAGTTTGAATAAGTTGTGCCGGCCTCTGTCATAGCATTCTCCAAGCTACTGCGAAACGACGAACATCTACGTACAGCCCTGAAGATGTCCCTTGAAACAGTGGACGAAACGTTGGCAATTACACCTAACTCGACGCGGTTCCAACCCGGAAACCGAGATCTACAAATACAGACGTAGATTATAAAAAGAATTATTATTAATAACATTGAATGCAAATGTATTGGATATAAAAAAAAACTAATCAAAATGCAAACTACCAGCAAATTGAAAAGCCATGGAAATTCAAGAAACTGATAATCAGGGGACACGCACTCGAACGAAGCAGGTTGATTGACATGAAAGAAAATCGGACTGGATTTTTGTAGCGAAATATTCGAAAAACCTGAGAAAATGTTACGAAATAGCATTCAGCATCGCAAGCGAAATTATATGTCAATGGTTTTCGGATATATTTATTTCAAAAAAATATACTCGCTATAGAATGTCATTCAGTTATACCGGAAATAGTCATCATTTTTACTTTATTAAATATGACCTGCTCTTTTCGTATATTGTTTAATGGTTCGACTCCCTTAAATATGTACTTGAACAATTGACCTGCTTTATGTTTTAATTTTTTTTATGAAAATATTAAGTAAATTTAATTAGGTCTACACAAAACGATCGAAATATCCAAGTATATTTGTATGTATCTAAATATTTCCCGGGTTGTCATTTAGAATTCCCTGGAGTTGGAACCTAATGTCCGTATGTCATTATAATGTTTATATAATTATGCGTAGATTAGGTGAATTACAGAATAGCATGTCATATAATTGCTTTGAAAGAACGAAGTTAACAAAAAAAATTCGTTATTATTATTGATAAGTTCTGGGAATTTCGCGGTGAAGCGCTAAACAAGTTACTTTAAAATCCCTAAATTAAAATTTAATTTACATTAATCAAAACAATGGAAACCGGTATAAATATATATTTTAACAATAAATAAATAATTCGATTGATTCGGCTTCTATTTGATGAAGATCCATAATTCAAAATGGAAATAAAACCAAGACCATTTTAATAATATAAAATATTATTAAAAATCGGATGTGGAGAACATAATACAAGTATATATTTGTGTAAAATTATCTCTCTAGATACGCAGAGACGTGTTTCATCTTACTGCAGAATCATTAGTATACACTACAGTAGAGATATTTTCACTATAAACCAAAATACACTTAGAAAATCAAAGAACTGCATATAAACATATGTCGGAAAAACTAACAGGCGAATAAGTGTCAGCGCAGAAGAACATAAGGTCACAATAAGAAATCGAACATCCACGTCACCGTTAGCATAACATGTAATACAGACTAGACATACAATAGATTTTGAAAATACCAAAACTTTAATGAATAGTACAAATATGCGAACAAGAACAATACACGAAGCCATAAAAATCAACAAAAGTCCTGAAAGCATAAACAAACGCGATGATGCACAACATTTACCACCGACATGAAAACCATTGCTTGCCAGGGGATGGATACATTCACCGATACAAGCATCGCGCAGTGAACGTCCAGTCGCGGACGTTCGCGAGCAGGAAAATTATAGTACTGAACCGGTCACCCGAAGCCGCTCAACATTAAGTGACTATACGAACCGTCACCGAAACATCGTGCAGGCTCGTAATAACGAACCGCCGAATGTCCTACCTCTGAAACAGAGAGGGGGAGGAAGCGATGGTACATAATAATCCATGCACTCGACCGCAGCACATTCAACCGCGAACCTACTCCAGATGGAGGCAACTGAGATTTCGTCGAAACTTCGAGATAGAGGTTCTTCTCAGAACCAAATCCACCCGCGGAACTATACCCAAGAAACCACTTCGGCATATATATATATTAAAATAATAAGCTTTTTTTTTTGGTTTAGCGACCTTCTTCACATACAATATATAACATACCCTGCAAAGACTGTGACAAAGTATACATAGGCCAAACAAAACAGTTACTACAGGAAAGATTAAAAGGACACAAATATGCAAAAAATCAGACAGCTTTAAAAAAACACCAGACAACATTAAAACACAATTTTGATTTTGAAAATACAAAAGTAATAACCAAGCAAAAAAATACAAAGGCTGGGGAAGTATTAGAAATGACTCACATTTTCAAAAATAACAAAACAATCAACGGCCGAAACGAGATTGATGGACTTTCAAAACTGTATTATCCGCTCATTAAACAATAGAAGACAACCCCACCCACACAAAAAAACAAAAAATTCTTTTTCTTTCCCATTGTAAACACACTGTATTTTCCCAAACACATGGCCTGACCAAACAAATTTTAAAACGGATAATATAAAAAATTTCATTTCTATAACAAGACATTTAGTTACACTTAAGATTCCGAGATACGCGGTTGGACCCTGTAGTGAAGGGTCGACATGTTTCCGACCATGTATATTGCACTGGGCACTTGTTTTTTAACACGAAATAAATTGGTGAGTTTTATATCCTTTAAATTTTTAAAAATTTTTAAATTTTTAAATTTTAAATTTTAACTTTCTTTACTCTAATCATTATTTTAATTTTAATTCATTCATATAATGTAAATATAATGCTTACCTTTCGTTTGTAATTTTTTTTTTAGTTCTAAAATCACTTGAAAAAGACTTAATTATATACAAAAATGTTCCATTTATATATATATATATATATATATATATATATATATATATATATATATTTAGTGTTTATAAGAATTTAATTTTTCTTATTTATTTTATTGGCCGTGTCTTAATATTAAAAATAATAGACTTTTTATTGGTTTAGCGACCTTTTATTAACCACTTTCTTTTGCTAATAAGTCATTAATTTATGTCCATCTGCTCTTAAAGTGACCCCTGATGAAGCATACGTATTCGGTGCGAAATATTGGAATGAAAAAATAAAGAACTGACTTAAGTAATAGAGTTTATGGATTCCCCAAAAAAAAACATTTTCCTTCCATACATGTTCTAACGGCAAAGAATCCTGGTCTAATTATATATATATATATATATATATATATATATATATATATATATATATATATATTATCATATCTAAAATATAATTAGATATGAATTTTAATTGATATCTTCCTTCGATTATAAAATCACTTAGGAATTTTTAATTGCTAGTGTAAGTACGTTTGCATATTGTATTGTATATAGCTATCTGGTTATTAATTTAGCAGGTCTGATGAAGAATCAAGTATAGTTTCGAAACGTTACGTAGTAATAAATCGTTTTATTTGATATATTGACCCAAATTCTATTTTTATTAACAGTGAAATTATATACATATTAGAGTTAATTAATCCAGCATTGTACACTTAAATGAATTTTACCTATATATATATATATATATATATATATGTGTGTGTGTGTGTGTGTGTGTGTGTGTGTGTGTGTGTGTGTGTGTGTATGTGTGTGTGTGTGTCTATTTGAACATACATTTTATGTGTATATTTTATAGGAATGGCCGTTGTATTTTTAGTTGAATGTTAGTGTAATAAACGGTCCACATATATATTCTAGCCAAAGTTGTGTTTATCGTAATCGAATACATTCTAAAGTATTTATTTTCTCTTCTGGCGTAGAGTGTTCATTTTCTGTCTACAGGCAACATATTAGAATTTATAAATTGAGATACAGCCATTACTGTTTCGCTGGGAGTTGTTACCACAAGAGTATACTAAATTTAATTCTTCCTTCTATTTAGGTATAATAAGCCTTATTTGATTACATTTGAAGTTAATAAATATAACATGAGTTTAAGTTTGAATAATGTAGTTCAAAATTTAGTTGCAGTTTAAGAAACTTAAAGTAGTGCTTGTGTGGTAGTAGAGGTTTAAATTCGATTAATATATTCTTCAAATTTATATTTAGGAACGTGTATAGGAATGGCCACTATGAAGACTTCTTAGAAAATTGATTTAGTCTAGTAGTTCAAGTGGTGTCCTCGTTTTTATTATACACATCGACTATTTAAACACTATGTTAGAAAAAGGTGGGAAAACGCATAATAAAAATTGAAGAAAATACTACTTAGAAAACAACTAGTGTTAAATTCTATATATAATTCTAAAGCTCAACCCCAAATTAAACGTTCAATATGTTGTTTTAATAGCGGCCCAATATCTTAAGCTGGGAGATTGTCAAGACTCCAGTGGAGCTTAAGAGCGTATATAGTCTGTGTAAAGTGGCTGTGTTACTACACTTCTCGTCGTAAGAGAGTAGAAATGTTGATTCGATTTTCACTTCCTCAACATTTAAGGTTAACAGAAGAGGATACCGATCCTGAAAAAAATCTAACTCTTCACACGCTGGTTCCAAGATCCGTGTTATGTATATATATGTTGTTTATATATTATGAATATGGGGATGTTGGCTCATGGAGCCAAATTGTTGCGCCTTGAAGACCAAATTGATGCGACTCGAAGGCCAAACTGTTTGCGATGAATCCGGTTTCTGGCGGTGATGCTTCAACCCCAGTTAGTAGAATCACGACCCCGATGTTTACTTCACCGTGCAGAGGTTGTAAGGCTATATACACTTTACTTTTTAAATCTTCGGGGACTGTTAAATGAATAAATGGTCTTTCATCTAAATAAATACTGAAAACGCGTTATATCCAATTATACGGTATACTAGATCCATGATGACCCGTCCTATATATGCTGCCGTCAAGATGTCAATTATAAGATTTTAAGATGTCAACTATAAAGGTCAATAACGAAGCAATTAATTGACAAAATGACGCAACGAGATAATAAACACAATGTAATTTAAACAATCAAAATAAACGGGAAAAATGTACACAAAACTAGGCTTATTTGACAGATATGTTATCTTTCAACACGGCAAGTAAGTATTACCCTGCTATATATATATATATATATATATATATATATATATATCACATTTGTTATTTATTTATATGTATGAACCTTTGTAGGTTAGGTAGTAAATTTTAATTTACGACATACTTCAAAATGTTCTCAGTAAATCACATGCTTCTAGATTGACTTTTCAAATGAACACCCGTTATGTTGTAACTGGATTCCGGGTTTTCTTCCGCATTTCCACTGTTTGGTCTTTGTTAAGGCCAGTGCTAGTTTCTGGACGATGTTTCGGCAAAATCACATTTGCCATCTTCAGGTCTGCAATAACTGTCTACTTCTGCTTCTGGTTACTCGTTACAGTTTACGAGTAACCAGAAGCATATATATATATATATATATATATATATACAAGAATCATTTAGTATTTAAACGGAAAGTATATGTTTATTTGCCATGAATACATATATTATCATTAAATTCATAACATTTTGTATTTAAGTTGATGTAATAAAAGCTTTAAAATATAGTTTAACAAACTAAGTTTTTTAGTTTCTCTAATACAGTTATGACAACATGTAAACATCATTATTGACGTATAATTGGACTTAACGCGTTTCTTCTAACGAGCCATCGAAAAAATTCATAATTGGAGTAGACTGTGAAATTGGGTTGGTACTTTACCCACTTCCACATAATGTCATTTATTATTTGACATTGAAACCATAAGCTTGTGTCAAATTTTTCAAAACTCTTATTAAGAAAATTAAATTTGTTTAGATGTAAATGGACAACATTTTCGACAACTTCTGTAGCTATATGTAAATTTTAATTATGATTTCGATATTAAATATATTATTTGTTTTCTTTTATGTTGTAGTATCATTTCAATGCCATAACCTTTTTTTACAATTAAACTAAATGAAACTGTCAAGCATCAAGTAATGTGTCATTATGTGGAAGTGGTTAAAGTACCAACCCAATTTCACAGTCTACTCCAATTATGAATTTTTTCGATGGCTCGTTATATTTATTTACTACTACATGCATTTATTTTTGAATCTGCAACGATTTATACTAACAAGGAGCTGCTGTTGAGACTAGTATCTCTTGTTAAGGTATGATTGTTATGCTGATATTTGTTATGTTACGGATGAGACTGTTGTGTTAGGACTGTATTACAAGTAGATAAAAATATACCACTACCCCTAGAAACTATTATATAATTAAGAGCGCGTATTGTTGTACACTGTATTGTTTGGCGTCATAACGGGGAATTTTTCTGTTTATTTCGTAGAAATTATATCTCCTGGCAACAATACCCAGGGTTTACGATGGGGTCTTAAAATTATAATCTTAACTAATAAATAATTAAATATCATTACTAATTAATTATTGATGTTATAAAGCTAAGTATGTAGTTGCGGATCATCCCTTGTTAAAGTAATAAAATTTACTATACATAATTGAGAAACGTAACCTTGAGAATGGATATCCAAATTAAACACTTTATTCTCTATGACCGTGGGTAATAAAGCAGCGGTCTAGTGTATAAGGTAATAAATTAATTTGCAAATGTAAAGAATATTGCTTTCTTAAAACCTAAGGAAAGTTGTACAATTTGAATAGGATAATAAAATTATGTTATAGATTGGTTTAAACTTGAAAATGCACGTTGAATATTTATAAAATTGGAGTTTGAATTATATATCCTAGATTTACTTATATTTAACAATAAAAAATGTTTCAACTTAAAATATTACAAAAAGGATATTAAATTTATCCTCAACAATTCGAGTCTTCGATTAACGGGGATTTCGAATTCGTTGTCCGAAGCTCTTACCACAACGCCGTTCAGCCGTTAAATTGAAATATATAAAATAACGATTACTTTAATTTGTCTATTAAGAAACATTTTATATAAGAAATATAAAGGAATTAAATATCAATGCACTTTTCATTAATGCTTCACCAAATCCGGCGATAAAAATAATTTGGTGTATGGTGGAATGCCAGAAGTTGGTCGACTTCTGATCCAATTTTCAGGCGTATTGAATCTTCAATTATTAATTTGTATAGAATGATTATTACAGAGATAGTTTCCTTCGATTCTGGCATTTCCGTACATAAATCTATATAAAAATGTCCATGGTAAAGATAATTTTCGAATATTGTGTTTTTATCAAGTGCCTAGACGTAAGATAGCAACTGCTATATTCTACAATGCTTGCATTAAACATTTTACATCTCACTAACATATTAACATTTCTACAGATCACTAAAACCGGTGAAAAAATTATTTAGTTTGTTGAATGATCGAATATCAAAAGTTGGTTGACTTTTGGTTCTAGTTTGAGGCCCATTGAATTTTCAATCATTAATTTGTGTAGAAAGAGCATTGTAGAGATAGCTTTCTTCGGCTGTAATATCTTATAGTTGAATTCCATACATTAGGGCTGCCTAAACAGTCGATCGCGAATGAATAAAAAATAATCACTTCAAAAATTCGAATTCTCTCGAGCATCAAGTCTAGGCCGTCTCTATTTCTCATTGGAATTTGCGAGACTCCCTAGGCAATACAACTGGGCGACGTTGTTTTGTGGCAATCCCAACCGCTGCCATACATAAATCTTCATAAAAATATTCATGGTCAAGGTAGTTTCCGAATCTTGCCGTTCTACCAAGTTCCTAGACGTAAGATTTTAGTTTACTTTAACTTGGATAATATACATAGCAACTGCTATGTTCCGAGAAGCTTATATTAAATATTTTATATCTCATTAACACTTTTACACATCACTAAAACGGGTGAAAAAATTATTTAGTGTATTGCATGATGAAACATAGAAAGTTAGTCCACTTCTGATCCCAGTTTGAGGTCTATTGAACTGTCAATTATTAATTTAGGTAGAAAGACTATTCCAGAGATATCTCTCCTTGATTCTAATGTCTTAAAGTTGAATTCCATACATAAATTTCCATGGTCAATCCATAGTCTAAATAGCTTCCGAATTCTGCGGTTCTATCAAGTTTTTAAGAGTAACGTTCCAGTATACTTTAGCTTGGATAATATTCATAGCAATTACTGTCTTCTAAGATGCTTACATTAAATACTTTACTGTAAATTTTGCTATGGGATGTAATCTCTTAGTGCACAAAAAATGTTTGCAACACAAAAATAAATATTTGGGAAGATTAGAGGAATATTTGTAAATATTACTTTCTACATTTTGAATAGTTAATTGACGAAGGACATACTTGTTGAAACTTCATTATAACGCTTAGAAATAAGTAATTAAACTTCTAGTTTCAAAAATTCTTTTATTGTAAATACCACTACAATATTGTTTCGCCATACAATGGCTTCATCAGGTGGATGAAATACTGAATATGTACAATACGAGTTTGAATATTTATGTGAAAATTATTGGGGAAATGGTGGTGGAAAATTTTTTTTTACAATCTTAAATTTAGTAGAGGGGAGTTGTTTAAAAATCTAGTTGGTCATTTAAAGCTAATCCTAAACTATTGTATCTATTAATTTCTAAGTTTTCTAACAGGTTAAGTTTTTTACTTTTTTCTTGAATGTGTAAAATTTTGAAATCTATATTAAATCTATGATTGATATCTATACAATGACTTGCGAAACTTGAATCTGTTTTTTTTTCTTTATGGCTTGTCTCGTGTTCTTTCATCCTAATTTTGAATGTCCTCCCCGTTTGTCCTATGTAAACCTTATTAGAATCTTCGCATGTTAACTTATATACACCAGAGTTTGATTCTTTGTCTATTTTATCTTTGTTGTTTTTAATAATGTTCTGTATAGTATTGTCTGTTTTAAATGATATATGTTCGTTATTAAGTTTTTTAATGAAAGTACCATTTTTTTCCGAAATTTTTCTTAAGTAAGTGATTGAATTATAGGAATTAATTATCTTGTATTTTAATTTTGGATAAACTAAGGAAAGGGTTTTAGATTTTTGTTGGCTATTTAGGATATTATTGACAATATTTATAGAGTAACCATGGTTTAATGCTATTGTGTATATTCTATTTAGTTCAAGGTCGAAATTACTTTTACTCATAGGTACATGAATTAATCTATATACTCTATATATATATATATATATATATATAATCAGCATACCAATCAATGGTATATGAAGCCATTGTATGGCGAAACAATATTGTAGTGGTATTTACAATAAAAGAATTTTTCTATTTTGCGTTCGAAATGAACTCATTATGAAACCCAAAACAGTATCGAAATGAGCCTCATTTCGATACGCTTTTTTTCATTTTTCAATGTTGGCGTTGTTCGAATACAGAAATAAATATCATTGCTGTCATATGATTTTAAGAATTTATGTACATTTGACATATATGATATATGTCCGTATTTTACACAAACAACGTATGTTGTATACAATTGACAACAACATATATATGTTTCTATGTCACTCATGTTTATATTTTTAAATGAAGTATCAAGTAATGTTAACGAAAAGTAGTAAATAATATGTAATATAATATACTTCGCGGATAGCAAGATTTAAATTTGAAAATGTCAAGTATCAATGTGACCAACTGCATGCTTTATATAAAAATATATAAAAATTAAACTCTGAACTTTCAAATTAAATAATTCCAATTTAAGCAATTTATTAATGTAAAAAACGCAAAATAGAAAAAATAGTATAAAAAAAAAACTTTTGCCGCACTCCCTCTTTAGAAAACTCGCCGCAAGCGGCTCGTTTTCTAAACTGATCTCGTGCGGCAAAATGGTGCCTTATGAAACTCGTTTTTTAATATACTATTTTGAAACCAGAAGTTTAATTACTTATTTCTTAGCGTTCTACATTTTACGTTAATAATTCGAATTTTTATTTTGAAAAAGTTCACCCGGAAACAGGATTCAAACCCACGTCCATGGTTTGCCGGACCATTGCCATCGGTTCGAATCCTGCTTCAAGGCAAATTTTTTCAATTAAAAAATTTGAATAATTAGCGTGGTAAAATCTAGAAAGCAATATTTACATTCACACTACTTTGCGAAAATGCAATTAATAGAGAAATATTATTCAAATATTTCTTGTCAGGACTAGAACACCATGTTAATATGCCATACTTTAAGGGCTGTTCGATATTTAATTAATTTTGGATACCCAAATAAACATTTGTCAGAGAAGTATGACGTATATATTAGTAAAAGAACAGTTTAGAAACTTTTATCGGTATTTAGTAATTTCCAACTTATCGTCTGGTTTAGATTGCACATTGCAGTTTGAGATTGTTAAAATTTAACAGTAAATAAATTACAAAATTCGACAGAGCTGAGGCATACTTAAAATATAAGCTCGAATGCCGGCCAGAAATAGGTCGACCGATCCGATCGGATGGTTCGTTCATGTATCGCGTGCTTTATTTTGACAATTAATTATAAATACAATTAGAAAACACCTGGGCGATGCCGAAACAAAATGAAGCGACATTGCCGTTGGCCGGCTCGCCGTTTAATAGCCGTCTTGTTTTTTACCTCACATTCTCTCATTAATATTGAATAGCAGATGGGGACAGTACGAAAATTAATACACACACAAACACACACACACGAGAAACTACATATACATTCCGCATATGTAGAGGTGTATAAAAAAGCATATGTTCTGTTTCTCAATTTTTCCCCTTCATCTGTATTTTTTTTCAAAGGCCTCTTTGGCTTTTAGTCTTTTATTTTTTTTTAATTTCTCATAGGCATATACGAGGTGTGGCTATAAAATAACGGCACACATACCACTATGGTATTTTTACGATAGGAAAGCGAAGTAATGTACATTACTTCGCGAAAATGCAATAAATTTGCACAACTGCCGTACTACGGGCAAGTATCGTATGATCAAAAAGTCCTTGGATCGCTATTGCCGCGGTATTTATGAGATATCTATGAAATTATTTATTTAAATTAATTTTGACATTAACTTGACAACTTCTTATAAAATATACATAAAATGCAAATAATTACCATAACCTAAAATCTATTTTATTTGTGACTTATGTGTACTTCAAAGTACAGAAGTAAATAATTCTATAGAATGGTTTTTACACTTCATGGCCATCGCGATCCAAAGACTTTTTGATCATATATTATATTCATCTGTTTCCTTTGATGTAACTCAAGGCATCCCCATAAAAAGTTTCTAATTCACACCTTTAACAGCTCAGTGGTAGAGCAATGGTCCGGCAAGCCAGAGGTCGTGGGTTCGATTCCTACTTAAGGGCGGAATTTTTTTTTTTTTTTCAATGAAAAAATCCGAATAAAATAGCGTCGTAAAGTGTAGAAATCATATTTACACTTCAATTTACTAATGTAGTATATGCAACTTTTCCAACATTTTACGAAATTTGTTTTATCACTGTTACCTATTCCGTACAATGTTGTCACGTATGATCATCGTATGATATTCGCCTGTGATCTGTCAGTCGCCTTTAATATTGATCATTTTATTTTTCTCGTATTATCGTCTCTCACAACAAAATATTACAAAATATTGGTTTCTCTTTTAAGAAAGACGCCTCTGAACGAGCATTGACGGAATTGTATCTTTTTATTTTGAAACGAATAACGATTTTGCAACACTATATTTAAACAAAACAAGTAGGTGGCAAAAGGTATTAATATTTAAAAAGGTATTAATATTAAAAATAAATCGAGAAAATTTTGTATAATGGTACGAAAATCAGCTACTTGAACATTTAGAAAGCCCTTAAGTTATTATTATGGATAATGCAAACTATCATACTACAATAACAAATAAATCTCCAACTTCATTTTCGACAAAATACCAAATTCAGGAATGGTTAACCAATAAACCAATAACAATAACCAATAACCAATAACAATAAAATCAACTTTAACAAGACAGCTCTAAAAACACAGTTACTCGAGTTCGTTAGACTGTTAATACATAAAATAATTACTAAATTAGGTTCAAATAGATCACAGTTTTTATTTAAAGGTATAAACCATCATCTATGTATGAAGCCGATGAATTATCAAAGCTATATGGCCACACAGATCATTTTCTTCTTCCATATTGTCTTTTTGACCTTATAGAATTAATTTTGGGGTTTGCAAAAAGATATTATTAATAATATAGGTAAATATGGTAAGACGAATGAAGGCTGTAAAAGGTTGTGCAAGAAGCACTAAATCAAGTAACTGCTGAAGCGTGAGCTAACTGTGTGACACTCACATTGAAGCTGCGATTTAGAAAATAGTGGGACCGGGAAGTAGGATTTCATCAAAATGATATCAGACTTTTCATAATTAATTTAGAAGAACAGGAAGATTATATTTTAAGCTATAAGTTACGACTGCACTTTTACCTTTTGTTCCAGTGAAAATATTTGTGAAATGAATATTGTGTATAATATAATATAATATAACGTATATTACACCATATATAATACCTAATACTATCTGATTGGCAAGTACTTCGAGAACAACACCTTTATTTATTACCTGTGCCTAAGCGAAACTCGTGAGTGTAATGTGATAAAACTAAAAAATATAAAACCTTTACATGTATTCTGTTCTTTAGTTTAACATATTGCTGTGGATTTTTCCCTAAATCATATTTAAAATTTATTTAAAAATGTATATACTATTATTTTGAATTGTAGTGTATATTTTTGAAATTGTATATTTATGTGTAAGCAAAAAGCTTGTATTTTTGAAGGACGGCTTTATGTGAAAGCGATCGTAGTGTCGATATTGAGGGACAGACGAAATTAAACCTTTAGACAAGAACGTTCTTTTATTTAAAAAATATATAGATTTATATATTTAATTAAATTTGGGTTTTTATTGTGTTAATTAGTTGTTGGTGGTTTATATTCAATTCCCGTTTATTCTACGAGATTGTGTTCTCGTAATTTTGATTATATTTTATCAAATAACGTTTTCTTGTCTACGTGTCTCATATTAATTTTTCATGTAAGTAAAAATATATATATTTTTAAAGGATATCTTATTAATTCAAAAGATTTGAATATTGTATTTCATTTGTATTAATATTGTAATTTAGAGATTTAGTCATAATTAGTTGAGATAAATGACAAAGAATATTTTTAAAATTTCTATGTAATAACTGTAAAATTTTATACGTTGGGAAGTTCAAGGTTATTTTTCATGTGTTTGATGGTGGCACATGTGGTAGATTTTTGATCGTGTTTTCAAGATATACAGTGTTGTTCTCTAGGGAGAAATTAAAGATAAACTTTGTTATTTAATTAAGTTGATCGGTAGTCATTAGGGGATGTTTAAATTCATTCAGCGGTCATATTCAATGAATTCTTTTACCTCTGGTTGTAAATTAGATTACACAGTCTTTATACTTTATAAAGATCTTTTTTTTTTCTTTTTTTGATTTTTTTGTATTAAATGTTCATTTAAATTTTATATTGTGCTCATTATTTTTACCTTTCACCGTGCATTTTTAATTAGTAACTTAAAAAAATATAATTATTACATTTATCAAGGAACTTTGATTGGCGCCTAAATAACATTTTTATTTTCCACGTTTCCGATTGGAACCCTGAGAAGAAAGCAGTCCCATTTTTTGGAAATAAACCGACTGAGTATCCTAGTTGGGTAGATTAGTTGTGGATGGTGGTGCAGTAAATATAAAAACCACAATTCATAGCAATATGTACTGCTATATCTTAATTATTAATACTAACTGTAATAAGCTATTTCCATTCCTTCCGTTTTTTATTTTAAAACATTGATATTATATTTATAAATTTTGCAAAATGAAGTAGTAATACAATTGTATTGCTTTTATTAATTAACATAAACCATGTATTTTTCTAAATATAGGGAGATAAATATCCAATAATTAACATTCTAAACAGTCTAAGATTAGATTATATCTTAAACTGTTTAGAATGTTAATAAACTTATCTCTCTATATTTAGAAAAATACATGGCATTTGTAAGAAAAAAAAGATTTTTGAACTTTTTAACTGATCTCGAACATAACCTATAACCAAAATGGAAATTATTTGCAAGATGTAGACAATAAATTTGTAAACGTTGTGTGACGCATATTGATGACGCAACTGCGTTCTTATCGTAAAAAATACTAAACAAACGAATTACGAATGTGCCAAAGATCTATGACCGGCAGATGTACAGCGTGAAGCTATGTCTTTTATCAGAATAATTGAAACATACATGAGTAGGTAAACCCCACCAGTTTTGTATAATACAAAGGTATTTTTAATAATATAAAATATTATTAAAAATCTGGTGTGAAGAACACAAATACAGGTTCACTATTAATATATTTGTGAACGTGTCCGAACATATCCCTCCCCAGAGACGTAGATACGTATTCCCCTTTCTACAGGCTTATCGGTACGCCCCTGCAGGAGAAAGGATATTTTCAGACACATTCACAAAAAAGAACCACATCGCCACATCACAGAAATTATCCAGACCGGGCGTAGAAGTAAATTCAGCGCTGCCTGTTGTCAGACAGCCGAAATACCTCGCCCCGTCAACATAACCAATGTGAAGTAACGACGCCCTTCCAAAGGTGGCAAAGCCAATCTCTTTAGAAGCTGCATTTTGTTTGTGTCTTCACTCATACTACGGACTAACCGCATGTGTAATGTATCAGAATAATTTAAACATACATGAGTAGGTAAACCCCACCAGTTTTGTATAATACAAAGGTATTTTTAATAATATAAAATATTATTAAAAATCTGGTGTGAAGAACACAAATACAGGTTCACTATTAATATTTTTGTGAACGTGTCCGAACATATCCCTCCCCAGAGACGTAGATACGTATTTCGCCTTTCTACAGGCTCATCGGTACGCCCCTGCTGGAGAAAGGATATTTTCATACACATTCACAAAAAAGAACCACATCGCCACATCACAGAAATTATCCAGACCGGGCTGTCTGACAACAGGCAGCGCTGAATTTACTTCTACGCCCGGTCTGGATCATTTCTGTGATGTGGCAATGTGGTTCTTTTTTGTGAATGTGTCTGAAAATATACTTTCTCCAGCAGGGGCGTACCGATGAGCCTGTAGAAAGGCGAAATACGTATCTACGTCTCTGGGAGGGATATGTTCGGACACGTTCACAAAAATATTAATAGTGAACCTGTATTTGTGTTCTTCACACCAGATTTTTAATAATATTTTATATTATTAAAGATACCTTTGTATTATACAAAACTGGTGGGGTTTACCTAGTCATGTATGTTTCAATTATTCTGATACATTACATATGCGGTTAGTCCGTAGTATGAGTGAAGACACAAACAAAATGCAGTTTCTAGAGAGATTTGCTGTGCCACCTTTGGAAGGGCGTCGTTACTTCACATTGGTTATGTGGACTTCGGCTGTCTGACAAGAGGCAACGCTGAATTTACTTCTACGCCCTGTCTGGATAATTTCTGTAATGTGGCGATATGGTTCTTTTTTGTGAATGTGTCTGAAAATATCCTTTCTCCAGCAGGGGCGTACCTATGCGCCTGTAGAAAGGCGAAATACGTATCTACATCTCTGGGGAGGGATATGTTCGGACACGTTCACAAAAATATTAATAGTGAACCTGTATTTGTGTTCTTCACACCAGATTTTTAATAATATTTGATATTATTAAAAATACCTTTGTACTATCTCTTTTCATTACCCCCCCCCCCCCCTCCTTTCGTCTCTGCAGAATCTAGTTGGGGCCTTCATTAAATAAGATCTATTTTTTTTATTTTATCGAAACTATAATAAGTGTCTCAATAGAGCAACGAAGCTATAATAATATTTGAATCTTGGAAAAACCGCTACTGAGACCCGGTTTCATAATTATATCCTTAACGGAGAATTATCTAATTGAGAATTAAAGTTAATGCATACATTAACAGTCCATTAAAATATTTGAGTTTCGTGATAGTTGGGGACCAGTTTGTTAGATTAAAGAAATTAAAGTTATGTTGACAGACCTGAATTCATTTCCCCTGACTTTTTGACATGATTTAAGTTACCTGCTTGTTATTTTCTTGTTTACGTTTCTTTCAGTTGATTTGAAAATTAACCTATCCAATGCATATTTAAAAAGTAAATTATTTTCCCTGCAAATAAAGGATAAATAAACCGTAATAAATCCTGCAAAACGAGTTCGTTCGTGAATTTTAACAAGGAAGAATACAGGTTTCATATGGTCTCAGGTCTTATTTGATTCGTACTCGAGCTTTGGGCTAGCCTAGGAAAATATACCCCATAAACTTCCTCCATATTACTGCATTTTTAACAACACGACAAGGTTAGTTATTTTCTTACGAAATATTTTGTTGGAAATATGTTTTGCTGATAAAAGGACACCAGCCACATTTTCATAATCGCAGAGCGTTCGATAATTATTTATGTCATTTCTTTAACTGTACCAAAGAGTTTCTCATGTCAAGACGTCATCCAAATTTAACCCTGCCTTTCACATACATACAGGACACGAACTTTATCTCCCGGTCTCCATTAGACACATTGCCGTTCACCCTGCTTTAAATTAGATTTATCCGTGAAAACAACACAGCACCAAAGTTCTAATACATGATCTTTCGTTGCTTGTGCTCGATTTAAACGTTGCTATATGCACCACCACAATTTGGAACATTTACATTGTACTTGGTATTTGCTTCCGGTTTCGATACCGGGAAAAAGTTGTATTCTTCATTAATTATTCGGAATTAATAACTTATTATTATAATAATAAAAAATAACTTTCCCGCCGGTAGTAATCGGCTCCCATTCTCGAAGATTGGGAATCACATCCAAACACATTGACTTTTAATCAATAGTTTTTTTGCAAAAAGCAATTCATCAAGCAACCATGACGACACTAGAAGAGACGATGCCACTCCTACAACAAGTGGAAATAGGGGAGGAAACAACAGAGAACTGTCAACGGGAATGTCTTCTCAATTTGACCGAATTGATATGGATGGATTCACTTCAAATTCCGATGCTCTTCATATGGTTGGAAATGTCGATCTCACACAGATTTGCAAGAACTTCTTGATATCACTGCGGAAGCTATCCAAGGAGATGAAGGGCGTGAAAATAAGCACGTCGTCCGAAATTTCATTCGAGAGGTTTGTGGAGCTCCTAAAGGAAAAAAAATTATTCACGATGTATTGCCAGACATTACTTCCGAACAAAATGAAAGATATTTTACTAGATGTATTCAACAAAAAATTGAAAGGAGGATGCTTTATCTGGGTGTGACACGAGGACCACGCTCACATTGTCCACGAGTGTTTCTGGAGCGACGGATATTGTCGATGTTCCAGATTTTCTGGATTGCCTCTCAAACGAGATTCATGCCGAATTAGGCGAACCTACGACATCACAAACCAATATTTATTCAACCTCACAAAATATTTCATGAAACACCCAAGAAAGATACAGTACTATTCAGTCGCCGGGAGAAAAAGGGTCCCACCTAGTGAAATTAGAATTGTACGAACTGAATAAATTATTATCACGATACAACTTTAATAAACAATACTCTCAATTAATTAAGTATTCGAATCGTGCACCTGGAACTTCTAAACAATACGCCACCCGATCATAGAAACCACGTGTAACATTTACCAACATTTAGGTCGTAATCGATACTACGCAATTTCTTATTTTTTGACGCAGTTCATATAAATTATTTGACCGCTTATACTCGAAACCGTATATTTTTGTCATTAGATACCCTTACAAGAAAAAATCATTGGGTGACAAATCGAGTGATCTGGGCGGCTATTCAATTGTGCCGTCTATAGAAATAATTCTATTTTCAAAGGTATTTCTTAAAAATTGTCGCACAATTGCACTGTTATATGCATTCATCTTGCTGATACCAAATACTTCCTATTTAAATAGTGGGTATGTTCTGGATAAAAGAAATAATGTTATTCTGCAGCAATTGTAAATATGTTTGTGAATTTAAAACGCCGTTTATAAAAAAACGTACCAATTATATTATACCCTAACTATAAAACACATATATTCAATTTCTGTGGGTATTGTGTATGGGCTGTATACGAATTATGTTCATTCTGTTTTGACTAATACCTAACTAACATAGGACCGTGTAAAATAAATGAAAATTCGTCAGTAAAGAGAATATTAGAAATAAAATTTTCATCCACACCACATTTCTCAATTATATCAAACTGAACTCGGTTATAATGATCTCCAGGAAAAATTTCATTTACTCTTTGTTCATGATATGAATGATATTTATTTTTCTTTAATAATTTCCTAACAGTTTCACGGGAGACATCAACACTTTCATTAATTTGGCCTACGTTTGATATTCATTATCTTCAACAGTAGCGCATATCATGATATCCCGATCTACATTATCATGTGCGGGCTTTTTAGGTAAAGTGGGAGAGACACAGCCGTATTTTTCAAAATTTTCCTTGATGCGATGAATTGTATTTGAACAGGGAACAGAACGATCAATGGAAGTAATTATTCAAATATCTATAATTGATGAGAGTGTTTGGCCTCCATAAAATCACTTTATAATTTGCATCTTTTCATTAATTGTGTATTCCATTCTCAAAATTTTACTAACACCTAGGATAAAGCTTGATGGTTCGGTAAAGTAATTAACATAACTACTGACATTCCTGTCATGTAAACAGTTGGCAATACTAAAATGGATACATTTAATTTTAACTGCCACTGCTCTCTCCTATCAATAGGCATTCGTAGTTCAGGTTGTTATAATATACATAACTGGAATTTTCCATAAGGACTGGCATCGTATAAAAAGATTCATAAGTACGAAAGCTATTCCTAAAGTAAGTTCTGTTTGGTTATCTAAAAAAAAACACCAATACAAGAAGAGGCTTTTATTATAAACAATTTAGAACTACTACATTCACCTATTTTTCTACATAAGATTCTACATAATCCATTAAGATTGAGACATTCGTCATAGCGATGAACCAGCTTTTTAATGCCCTCTTTAGCCTGTGAATGAAAACATTCTGTAACACTGTACTGCATCTATTCGTCGCTTTCAAACTGTTGACTTCTAAACCTTTTTGTCCCAAAAAAACAGTGATCATGACTTTTCTGACGCAAAAAGTTTGACGGCACTTCGAAGGTTTCCTCGTAGCCGAGTTAAAGCGAGCCCCCTGCATTGATTGTCTTTTCGTCTCAACGTTGACAGGCAACGCAAGTCTCGTCACCTGGCACAATATGCCTTAGGAAATCTTCACCTTCAACATTGTAACGTGTCAGAAAAGTTAGTGTCGATCCCATTCTCTTTATTTTATGATCTTCAGTTTTGGCACCCATCGTGAGCAAAATTTGTGGCAACCTAAATAGTCAGTAATAGCCTCGAACGAAATTGTACGTGAAATTTGAGGGGAAAAGGCACTCAGTTCTGTGACTGTGAACCGCCGACTTTCACGTTTTTTTTTGTTCGTTCGTTACAACAGTAGATCTTCCAGTCCGTTCTTCATCATGGACATTAGTTCGTCCTTCTCGAAAGATACGACACTATCTTCTAGCCATACTGTCACTCATGATATTTTCACCATAAATAGAACAAAGTTTACGATTAATCTCACCAGCCTTCATGTTCTTTACACACAGAAATCGGATAACAGCGTAATTCACAGTAGGCGGAATCTTCAATTACAGCAGTCATTTTAAAACGACCAAGATAGCACCAAAGAATGTCCGAACGATTCTCTCACTCGCACTGCCAGACAGAATTTATTTTTAGTATAAATTCGATAAATATATTCTTTTAAACATAAAATACGTTTCGATTAATCCAATCTCTTTCTATCTTACAAAGTTGCTTTATAATATTTTTCAATTTAGTTTGGTTTTAGAGTTTGCTTTATTTTTTTGTCTTTTGAAAATTTACATAAAACAAAAAGAAATGATGATGGAAAAGAAGTCGAAACACGTTATAGAAGAGTATAACATGAAACACTTGGAATAAGTCTGTAATATTGTATACGCTGAAAAATCTTATTTTGGATTTGGTTGTAGTGTATTTCTTCTCATTTTGCTGAACATGTTACCAGCTTCTTCAGAAAGATGTCCCCCTATTCCTTGTCAAGTCGTATTTGTTGGCGTTCCTGTCTGCTGTGGTTTGGTGATTTTTGGTTGTTGATTATCCAGTAACAGTTTTGGAACAGTGCTCAATCTGTTGTTATAGCTGTTTGATCTATATAAACGCAATTACTATCATTATATGGAATGCTATAAACTATATGTGATTTATTTTCCGGTGGAATGGCTGCTTTTAATTTTGTTTTAGTGAAACTTAAATTATAGTAATTTTTGTAAGCAGTGTGGATATCATATATATCATAAATATGGTATCCACATTGCTCACAAAAATTACAATAATTTAAGTTTCACTAAAATAAAATTAAACAAATTAATAATTTAAGTTTCACCTAACGAAATTACGTGAAACTTAAATTAAAATGTTGATATTATATTTTTTTGTAAAAAACTCGTTCAATTTCTGAAATAATAAACAAGATTTTTACAAAGAAATGTGATATCCACATTGCTCACAAAACTTACAATAATTTAAGTTTTACTAAATCAAAATTATTGTAATTTTTGTAAGCAGTGTGTTTAATTTTGTTTTAGGGAACTTTAAAATTAAATATATAATATCCACATTGTTCACAAAAATAACAATAATTTAAGTTTAACTAAAACAAAATTAAACAAATTAATAATTTAACTTTCACTTAACGAAATTAAGTGAAACTTAAATTATCTAATTTTTGTGAGCAATGTGGATACCATATTTATGATATATATGATATCCACACTGCTTACAAAAATTACTATAATTTAAGGATGGATATCATATTTTTTGGTAAAAAAATTTGTTTAACTTCTGAAAAATTAAACACGTTTTTTACAAAAAATAGAATATCCACATTGCTCACAAACACTAAAATAATTTAAATTTCACAAAAACAAAATTAAAAGCCACCATTCCACTGGAGAAAAAATCACATGCAGTTTATAGCATACCCTGTAATGATTGTAATCGCGTTTATATAGGTCAAACAGAACAACATTTAAAAGACTGTATCAATGGCCACAAATATTCAAAAAACATCAGTGCTTTAAAAAAACCTGAAACTAAAAATAACCACACATTTAATTATAATGAAGTGAAAGTGCTACAAAAGAAAAAACTACAAAGCAAGATCAGGATTAGAACCAATTCATAATAAAAAACATGAACAACGCCGTTAATGACCGTCGTGAAATTTAAAATTTGTCAAAATTATATTTCTCGTTAATATAACATATCCATAATATAAATAACATAAAAATTTAAATTCGATAACAGTTAAATCTTTCAGAAACTCACCCACCACGAAGTCGAAAGTATCGATCTACAGGCAAGGACAAAACATAAAAATTTAAAATATATACATACACACTGTACCATACTACACCGCAGCGCTGCGGTCGCGCCAATATCCCCACTCCTCTGCTCACTAGGTAGAAACGACACTTACTTTACGAATCGCCCTCGTATTTATGTTAAAGAAATTAAATCGTCATTCTATATTTAAATGGAATTGTTTCGAGAATTTAATAATATCACTGTTAACGAATTATATAATAAATGATGTTAGCCATCCATCAAAATTTACATAATATATTTACGACGAATTACCTAATAAAATTCGCTACAAAATAAATTTAAATTTGTCCCAACCAATTTCAATATCATTTGTACATACTGTCCTATGCAAATGCTCCTAAATATTCAGTAAATGTCATTAACACGATTAGATATTCCTAGAAGCAGACATCCCTCTTCGGCTCTACCATAGAATAACATTAGCTCTCATCCAATATGAAAATTGGGATTCATATTCATAAATTGTCGGTTTAGTGTTACTTGCAATGTCATTGTTAAACAACTTAGCGACAGAATAATGTTCACACGCTGTTAATAATGATGAATCATCTGACGTTTGCCAATCAAACTTATTGGAAGTTTAATAGCTTGTTTATATGTTGTAGAGGAAGGTGTTTCGATGGCAATGACGTATATGTATGTCGTGTTCGCCACGCAGGTAACTTTATCCATTAGGCGCATGTGTCCTATGCAGTCGCAATAAATAATCTGTGCTTACATTGATGTAGACCTGGTCATTATAGGGTGTCGATAAGTCATAAATTTAATGGAAAAATTATTTAATAAGGAAACGATATACATTGATAGTTCGACATCGGAAGAAAATGGATGGAAAAAAGATTAATATAGATCTTATGTGAATAATAAACTTGTTGTTATTTGTAAGAAATGGGATATTTAGAAATCTTGAGATTTCTTAGATAATATTGAGAACATAATTTTAGAATATAAAATGTGTTTTTTAAATTCATACTCAAAGATAGCTTTGGAATTGCGAAAATGTGAACCAGCCAGACTATACTTGCACGTTAACTCTCCGTTTTTCAGTTGTCCTTTGTGTTTTGACTGTAAGATTCATAGTTTGTAGAACATAAATAAATTTCAAACTACAAACTTCTTTGTGTTTATTTTTGACTGTAAAATAAAGTTATGTAGAATTTGTGATGTAATAATGTTCACAATGTACATTTCATGACTTACTTTGAGTATGAATTAAAAAAAATCCTATTACAATCATGTTTTGGTCATGCCAGTTACTAGAAACTGGTATAACGCAAACAATATAAAAACTTTGTTCCTAAGTTAGACAATCCTCCTAATGTACGCTAAATACCTACATAAGTTGGGCTTGCTCAGAGCGCCAGGTGAGCCTGCGGAGAGCAACGCTCACCTGAGCATGTGCTTTTCCGATTCGAGGACCGTGGAATCGCCCTTGAGGGGCTTAGTGTATATCGCCCGCTTAGGGACGAGGAACGGTTTAAACAGCTGGCCTTTCTAATAAATAAGCAGGATACTCCACAAAATATACCTCCACAATAACATCAGGGGGAGGGGGGGGGGCACTGACAAGCCAAGGCAAACACAGAATTTGACAACACACACTGACCTACGACGACATTTAAGAGCCGTTCAAAAACCCGAAACATGATGAAGCCAATGCACTAACACCACCTAACGTGCAAAGGCAAACAAATGAGGTCACCCGCGGTTCCGATGTGTACTGGGGGCCAGGAATCCCAGAAGCGTCTGCTTCTGGTGTCCGGTCCCCGGGATTTTCCGGAGCTCAAGGATATGAAACACTGTCATACCAAAGCACGTCATACGCACCAGACGTGCAACGCATGAGCCTGTCAAAATTAGGTTTTAAGTTTTGTAGTTAGTAGTTTATAGTTTAGTAGATTATGTAATTTTTATAATTTCTTCTTTCGTTTCTTACTGTAGTATTTTTAGTAATCAAAAGTTGTAGCAAGTCTTGCATATACTTCTACACTGGTTTGTGATCTTAATCGTACATACTATTGTAGTTCTGTACTTTGTTTCTACTTCTGTAACTTAGAAATTCACTAACATAAATTCGCTGATCCATGCTTCATGACCTCTGTGTGGTAAAGGGGGTAAGACGGTGCCCCGTCCTCTTGACAAACATCTAGAGCAACCGCTTTCTCGTGGTAGAGACAGAAACGAAGTCCAGGTAACTGCGCATATGCAGCAACAAAAACTGTGGACATGGTCAAAGGGACCTCGGTCGGCGGAAACTACAAGTTCATTACTTTTTGCGGGAGGGGAGTCCGCTTCTTTCGTTCTGTCCACACTACTTGAACAAACAAATGGAGGAGAAACAGCCTATTTTACATCACAAGGGGATACACTAAGAGAGTCAGTGAAAGAAAATAAATAAAAATAGAGAAATTTTGGTCAATGTTCACCAGAAAAGTGCATGAAGATGGATGGGAAGCTGCAAATGAAAACCAATTACGTCTAATTTTAAAAAACATTGCGATAAATTGCTCCTGTTGTTGTCCAGAAGATGGTGGGACAAGTCAGAAGAAAACTGAGCACCGTGGAAGATAATGGCCGACTATTAATAATTTGAAGATTAACTATTTATTTAAGAAAATTAATACTGGTAGCCGTAATTTTGTGGTAATTCATTTTGAAAATAATAAAATAAACTAAAACAATCACTTTGTTATACCACTTTATTCACATATAATCGTGACCGCGGTTTCGACATACAATGTCATTATCAAACTGCAAAAGTTACAGGCCTACATAGAACTTATAAATGACACAAAAATATATGGGGGTGGTTTATGATGTTATTTAAAGTTACTACTATATACTTAACTATTATATACAACATTGGAAAAGAGGTGTAAATATAAGATCCAACTGGTCGTTTAAAACGATATCTATTGTGTTGTTTCGGCTTTTAAAAATTTCTAGGGCCTCTAAACGATTTAATTTACGACCTTTTTATATAACAACCGGGTTTGTATTTTTTAAACCCGGTTGTTATACACGAAATCATATCTCTAACGGAGTTAGTCACCAACCAAAGTTACTTTACATTTAACAACAAATTCTACAAACAAACAGAAGGTCTGGCAATGGGCTCACCTCTAAGTCCTCTATTAGCTGAAATTTTCATGAAGCATATTACAGAAAAAATTCTTTCATGACAACTAGGTAAAAAACATATTAAATTTTGGTATCGGTATGTAGACGACATCCTAGCTTGCTTTATGGGTACTCATAGACAACTACAAACATTTCTGAACTACATAAACTCAATCCATTCTAATATCAATTTTACAGTATAAATAGAAGAGAATAACAGTATTAACTTCCTGGATTTAAAATTAAACAAATTAGATCAGAGCTTAAAATTTGATATATATCGTAAACCTACTTTCACTGATTGCATTATTCCCAAAGATTCACTACACCCTAAGACACACAAACATTCATTTTTTAATTCTATGATACATAGAGCATTAAATATTCCTTTGTCTAATGAATCTTTTGTTCGTGAAATCAATACTATAAAACAAATAGCGGTAAACAATAGTTATAAAAGTAGCGTAATTGACAGTATACTAAAGAAAAAACAGTTACAAGTGGCCCTTAGTTTAGTATATGCTAAAGATAGTGCTAATTTGAAACAATTTGTCTCGTTAACTTACTTCGGTAAAATAAGCGAGCAATTTGGAAATATAATTTCAAAAAATAATATGTAGTAATATTAGTATAGCTTACAAACCATATGTAAAAACAAGTAATTTCATTTTTAACGCAAAACCTAAAACAGAAACCGCGGTCACGATTATATGTGAATAAAGTGGTATAACAAAGTGATTGTTTTATTTTATTTTATTATTTTATGTATTTATTGTTAATTCTTGTAATATATAGTTTATAAAGTAGAACAGTTTTGGGAATATTATTTGGGACCATACGTTAATATCGATATTTAGGATACAATAAGTAACGCATGGATTAATTTAGCATACAATTTCGTAATCCAAATTGATTTTATCGCATGATTTCTATCGTTTGTTAAATCCGTAATCTGTCGTCTAGATACGTATGTATATACATGCATATATACTTATCTACATATGTGCCGGAGTTTATGCATAAAGAACAATCGATCGAAAATGAACTTTAAAAGGAGCATTTTTGTTGTAAGAACAGGGGCACGCATACCAAATCTTTATTAAAGATATTCCGGGATCCCATTTGTACGTGCTCTAAACCTTTTAGAGGGAGATAGACGTACCTTTGCTCGTTTCTTCTGAAAAAAAAGCTCTTTGCTTACAAAGCATGTTATTACTCGTTAGATGCATTCATGATACCTATCAAAATGGACTTCAAAGGAGCACCAACTCATTTTTAAAATGCTTATTTTGTCTGCTGCTACCTCTGTTCCTAGTATAAGACTACTTCGCCGGTACCTACGAGCACGAAATCTTGACTGTCTCTGTGTGTACGTCTGTGTCGGCATACATGTATGTGTTCCTTTTATCTATTTGTTCGTCTCTTTTCATCTTTGTCTATCTGGCCCGTTTTCCAATTTGCACATTGATATGTTTCTATCCAGTACCCGCGTTCATGGTGGTAGTAGCAGAGGTATCAATGCCTGAATGAAAGCGATGTGCAGAGAAGCGGGCAACAAACTGCCTATCGGAACAGAATAAATTTACTTTTTATCGGGATAAGAGAAACAGAGAAGGAGGGAGAAAAAGAGAAAAAAAAAGACTGCAGCCAATATATATTCAAATTTCATTGACATATCATAAATACAAATACGGAGATTACAGCCCACAATGGGTGATTAAAGTCATTTCCATACTGTAATGAACCATATCATTTTATCCTTTTACTCTCTTTTCACGGATAAATTTTTTTGAGGTGTCCTAAAAATACTCATTGTATAATGAACAGAATTAAATATCGCGATATTTCGAAGCATTTTTCCTCCTATTTAGCATAAAATTTATACAAAAACGTTTTTTAATAATATAAAAATATTATTAAAAATCGGGTGTAGAGGACACAGTATTTATGTGAAAGTATCTTTCCAGACATACAGACGCGTTTTCCATATTATTATAGAATCATCAGTACGTGCTTGTTTCAGCGTTCATCATGTTGACATTATACAAAAAAGGTTTAAGTATATCAATACGTTAAGCACGTATTACGCATTTGTTACAAATGAAACAGACATGTAAAATACACATCTGTAACTGTAAACATGGACAACACACCTCGTATTTTCCAGCTTTTTACTTCTGCTTAAGACATATTGTCATGGTTTTTTCCATGGAGAAGAAAGGAAAATAATAGAACTATATTAAAATTTTTGTGTAGTACATTTATTAAACTTATGTATTTCATTTTGGTGTTTATTTTATTTCAGACGGGGATCGTTATAAATATATATTTAATTTTAAGTGATGAATTTTATTATGTTTGAAATTTTGATCTATCCTCGTATATTTAGGTTGATCAGATGTTTAAAGCTGCCTCCATCCCGGATATTATATTGAAATAAGATGTATATTTTTCTCTATATTTTGATTTTATAGTTGGTGGGGATATCCGTGCGGATGCTGGAACTTCATTTTCAGAGATTATTTAAATGTCCTTGAAGATAGGTGTGTATAAGAGTATATTGGACACGACTTAATTTTGTCTAATAAAATTGAAATTTTGAATAATTCGTTTATAGTTTTAGTGCGTCGTATGTGAGTTAAACTTAATTTTTCGTGAATTTACAAATCTTTTATATTTGTAATTTTATTTAAATGATACACCTATCTGGAAAAAAGGAATCTCTCGTGTTTAATTGTGACTTACTTTAATTAATGTAGGTATCTTTATAATTATTAATATATATTGGGGAAAGCGCTATAATTAACTTGTAAAACTTTTGTGAATTTTTTTATATATTCAGAATAATATCTAGAAAATTTATTAGAAGATTTTTTGTGGAGGTTGGTTGTTTTTAGTCACTTTGAATATTTCAATACGCAGGAAGGTGGGGACGAGTTTGTGTGATGTCATGTGCATACATTCATGACAGTTCAGATTTTGATTTCGCGCGCAGAGTAAACAATTCTTTACTTTGACGTTTAAATTGTTGGGTTAAAATTATTGTTGACATCTGATAAATTTTTGGATATTAATAATTTTGTTATCTTTGCTCGTGAGTTGTCATAGTGAGGTTTTTTAATGATTTGTATCTTCATATGATATCCAAATCTTTTTTGCCCTCTATTGCTGTGTCTTTAGCAGTTCAACGTTGCACTTTGTAAAGGGAAGGGTTGCCATTATCGGCATAGTCTCTTTCCTGCGTCAGATGTCACTATATTATATGGTGCTACCTGATAGGACGAAATTTGCTATACCTTATAGGCGATTTAAGCTTTTAAATTACTTCACTAGCTTAACTGACGACGCTTAATAGTAATAGCAAAAACATATGTCTTAAGCAGAAGTAAAAAGCTGGAAAATACGAGGTGTGTTGTCCATGTTTACAGTTACAGATGTGTATTTTACATGTCTGTTTCATTTGTAATGTTGACATTAGTTAATGAGTGACACTGAATATTCTTCTACGCTGTATCTTAATAACTCTTGTAACGTAGTAAGGGTGTTATTTATGGTGAAAAAAGTATCTCTCCAGCCGTATGTACTAATAATTCTATAGTAAGATGAAACACATGTCTCCATGTCCGGCAAAATATTTCCACACAACTATGAAATTGTGTTCTCCAGACCCGATTTCTAATAATATTTTTATTTTATAGAAAAATATTTTTGTTTTATACAAACCGAGCTGAACCCGGGAATGCTGCGGGGTTGCTATTACTAGATTTTCGTATATAAATTCACTAATATTTGGGTTATCGGTCTCTTTACATTGAAACTCAAATATTCGTTCTCAATTTTTCGTCATTTATTAATGACTTCATTACGAGAAGAGCTAGAGTTAAGCGTTCTAATGTTCGTGTTTTATTTGTGAGTTTCTAGTGACAATTATGTGCAAATTAATTAATAAGACTGCCAACACTTCACTCTAGCTCGTCTCCTAATGAAGTCACTAATAAATGACGAAATATTGAGAAAGAACATTAAAGTTTTAATGTAAACAGACCGATAACCCAAATATTAGTGAATTTATATTAGTACGGCCAAGAAATTTTCTATAATTATAGTCCGTCTAGAAAGTATCCTGAAAACAAGAAGCACAGTTATAATTTTACGGTATATATTTTTATTACTTGAATAATAAAACTACAACAAATAATTCATTTCATTTACTAATACAACCTCCATTTAACTCTAAACATTAACTAAATGCTGAGGTACTGCTGAAACTAAGTCACTGCTATACATTTCGGTAATGGTGGTCCAGGCTTGTAAAACTAACCGAATCAAAACTTCTTTATTTCGTAGCGCTACTCGTTCTACTTCAATTTTCATTAATCTCAATATGTTTTCTATGGGACTAAGATCTGGCGAAGCTGCTGGCCATAGAATTGTTGCCAAGTTTTGTTCTTGCATCCAAGCTATAGTGTAGGCAGAAGTATGGCATCTTGCATTATCCTGTTGAAAACGCCACCCTTCTGGATATAAAGCATGAGCGGTTTCAAGAAGAAAAACATTAAAAATTTCACAATACTTTACACTATTAACGGTGCCATCAATTATACAGAGAGGTGTAGCACCACGTTGAAAGTTTGCTCCCCAAACCATTATTTTAGTGGGAAATTTGAACGGTAAGTTTTTCTCTTGATAGGATTTTTAGATGATTTGCACCAAACACTTTCACCAAAACAACTTTCGTCAGATATAAAAACATCATTAAAATTATCGTCTTGAAAACGTTAGCAAAAATCTATTCTTCGTTGCCTTTGTAGAGGTGTCATTGCAGAGATTTTTTTTTGGTTTTCTTGTTAAGTAACCTTGTCTTTTCAGTGAAATGCGGACGGTTTCTGGACAAACTTTTATTTGACGTTGATTTTAAAATCTGTTAGCCAGTTTTTGAAACCCTAGGCGTGGATTTTGTCGTCCTAAAGTCACTAAAGCGTTCAGATTGTTTCCAATGATGTTACGCGGTCTTCCGGAAACTGGTCCATGGCTCATATCTCTCCCATTTCTTATCCCCTTTATTGTCTCATATACTGCACTTTTTCCGAGTTCAGTCAATTGCAGTAATTTTTTAACGTTTTGAACACCTCTTCTATACAAATGTTCCACCAACTTTCTTTTTTTTTACTTGAGACATTATTTTACAAATATTAAGCCTATTAACAATCAACAATATTTGACAGCTGATATTGTCATATGATTTTGGCCATGGCCTACTGTCGCTACAACCTACTTAACGCATTACTTTTGTATTGGGATGTAACAAAAAAGAAATATATAAAAATTAAGAAAAATAATAAATTTCAGATACTTTCTAGACGGACTATACATATATATATAAAGATAATTGATTCTTGACCTTTGTATGTTCAGTCGATTAAATTAACTGGCGGTTTAAGGTCTGTTTTACTTTGATATGTATATATTTAAAATACTCTTACATGTTTCGGCACATAGTGCCTTTATCAAAGAAATTTAAAATATAAATGACAGTATGTTAATTTCATATTTATTATATATCTGTAGTTGTCATGGCTAAAATTAAAATATTCAAAGATACATTCAAGGTTAATAATAATAATTCATGTTTCAGAACTCAAGACAGCAAGGCATCAATTACGGGGGATTGGCAAGCCATGAGTTATTATGTCTGCGCCCGTGGAGCGACTTAATATGGCATTCGCCTTGAACGAGAAGGAAAATCACGAAAACCTACTCGGACAGCGAAGTCTGGGATATAAACACGGAACTGCCAGCATGATAAGCCAGTGTACATATATATAAATGACATATAGATATTTATATAGCAACATTCACGGTGGTAAATTGCAGATCGTTACATTATTAGGTTACAGTATATACTGCTTAGATTTTCTATATCACTTCTGTTGTTAATTGAATTTTTTTCTTGTTTAATATTAATAATTTCTTTAATTTCCCTTTTCATTGTGTGTTGTTCTTTATCGATTATCTGTGTGTTTTCAAAATCTAAATGGGGATCGCGTTGTAGTTTGTGTGTAGATAAAGCAGTTTTGTCTGCTTTGGAGTATTTGTGGGCTTGTATTCTTTTGTATTAATATTGTTTTGTTTGGCCTATGTAGTAACTATCGCAGTCACGACATGGTATGTTGAAATATTTTATTTAAAATATAAAATACAATAGAGTGGCGACCCAGATCGCCAGTTTTATCTCCTCTCGATTATTTCTTGTTCGGATACTTAAAAAGTGAAGTATACGTGACCGCCCAGCGAATTTAGAAGATTTAAAAGCACGGATACACCAAGAAATTAGAAACATTACCGCAGATATCATCGACAACGTTCAAAAAGAATTTCTTAATCGCCTTGGCTATTGTCTGATTGTTAACGGTGCTCACTTCGAACATTTAATTTAGATGATTATGTTTTCATTTTTAATGTTTACGATAATATTTATTTCCTTATGTAAATATCATCCAAAATTACTTTGTCGTATGTAAAAAAATCTGACCTTTCTAATTCTGTAATAAGAAATGGGTGTTTATATTTTAAAAAATTGACTTTGTATCGGTTTTTGGAGACAGCCTATATATTTAAGTTTCACGTAAGAAAACAATAAACTAAAAGATCAAATTCGACGGGTCCAAGGGGTTTTTTTTAAACTTCCCTTTTAATTTTTATTTAATTAATCCGCTACTTTACGAATGTACTGTATAAGATCACCTATCTTGTATATCTTGGTACGAAATTAATTCATTGCTTCTAAACAACACATGGACAAATACACCCACTGCGTCTTATACTATTAACTTTATGTACTTGTACCAGAGCTTCTTCAACAAACAGACGTCTCAACCGTCGAAAAGGCGGAGTGAAATAGATTTAGAAAATGTTTGTGTGTTTGATTCTGGAAAGCGTTCTCTCAGTGTCGTCTAGTTTATATTGTTATGACGTTACAAATAGAGCATATAATCGCGTGTGTAAACAAACGTGCAACGCTCGCGGCACTTTACACTGATTAAAATATTCTTTCTCTATTTGTCGATATACTGAAGTATCTCTTTTGTTTTCTATTCTCAATTCAAACTTTCCACATAATTTCTGTCATATATTATTCTTGTCATTTTCATTATATTTTATCATTTTATCATTAGTTAAATAGGTATAAATCGAGTAAAGTAAATCACTGTTTTCTATAGACAAAACGATTGATTTATGTACGATCTAATCACAAAGGATGTCGTCTTTTATTTCAAAACATTGCTTTAAGTAATGGTTAATGACTAGAGCTGAGGATGTTTGCGGTACGGCAGGACCGTATGTAGTGCATCCCCACATTTAACTATTTATCTAAATATTCTCTGAAATGATTTGCCGGATCTCATAAATTAATAGAGTGATATTTTAGTATGCACTGGATATTGTTATTATACAAAATCATAATAGCCATTTGTATTTATGGATCATAAATAATAATACGCATGTATTTGTATTTGATTGTGAATTCAATTTAAACTTAAAACGAATCGTAATATTTTAACGACAAGCCGTCCTTACAATACATGCATTCGAGACAAAGTGTGCAACTCTACGAATAACTTCCATAATTGATCGAAAATGGACATTTTGGAGCTGAAGTAAAGCCCCTATTCTTAGAAAATTTTATTACTGTCGTTAAGAACTATTATTATAAACAACAAAGGCCTTTTATTAGTGTTGAAGTTTTAGTTTCATTGAATTTCCATGTTGCAAGTAGTCAATTGTAAAGTGTTCATTCACAATATTCTAAAACAAGGTGTAAATTTAACTAAAATCCAGAAAAACACATTCTGATAATATATTACTAGATTAGAAGCTGTGTTTATTACTATTTATTATATTATTTTTATAACCAAATGCAATAAAAGCTACGAAAACAAAAGAAACCTCGATTTATTAAAATCTTGTCACAGCCTTTCAAAGCCTGGCAGCACATATTTTGCATATATTTTATATATACTACCTACTTGAACTAGGTGAATGAAGTTAGAAGTTATAAGTTATAACTTCTAACTTCATTCACCTAGTTCAAGTAGGTAGTATATATAAAATATATGCAAAATATGTGCTGCCAGGCTTTGAAAGGCTGTGTGACATATGTGACAATATGTATTGATTTAAAAGATGGCTTCTAATGCGTTCTACCGTTCTCGTATAGCACCTAGAAACATAATATTTGCGTAAAGTTGATTCATCAGGAACATTTCGACCAGTATATTTTTCCAGAAATGTCTTCAAAATTGGATTGTTCAATTTTAATAATGGAATATTAGCTGCCATAAAAGTTTCACAGAGTTCTTCGTTAAAATTGTCATATTCCAACGGGTTCAATTTTTTTTCGTGCTTTAACGATCCTACGTGACTTTACGGTTGATTTATTGCAAATTTTCAATAACGTTTCACACATTTCACAATAAATTTCAGAATCACTGGCAATGTACATACAATCAGTGTGGCCCTCAATCCAACGCATCATTGTTTCACGATGCCATTCTCAACGCTCTTCCATTGTCTGAAAAAGTAAGAATATTCTATATTCAAATAAACGAAATTAAATAACGAAATTTTATGCACACTTACGTGAAAATAATTGGAAGATGTTGCTTAAATGAAAAGAAAAGGAATGTACGTGCTATTTCTCTTACGAAATACGATAAACTTATTTATTTTACCTACGTACACGACACCACTGGAAACACTATATTCTCCGAATACAATAGCTGGGTTGTCCATTGTTATCGCTGCGAGAACAGGTGGCCGAGTAAGTCAAACAAATACTTCATTGAATTACGCCGGGATGTACTGAGCGACGTTATACACAATTAACGAATTAACGACAGTAATAAAATTTTCTAAGAATAGGGGCTTTACTTCAGCTCCAAAATGTCCATTTTCGATCAATTATGGAAGTTATTCGTAGAGTTGCACACTTTGTCTCGAATGTATGTATTGTAAGGACGGCTTGTCGTTAAAATATTACGATTCGTTTTAAGTTTAAATTGAATTCACAACCAAATACAAATACATGCGTATTATTATTTATGATCCATAAATACAAATGGCTATTATGATTTTGTATAATAACAATATCCAGTGCATACTAAAATATCACTCTATTAATTTATGAGATCCGGCAAATCATTTCAGAGAATATTTAGATAAATAGTAATGTGGGGATGCACTACATACGGTCCTGCCGTACCGCAAACATCCTCAGCTCTATTAATGACTGCTAGTTATCGGTATACTCATGGGTGTAAAAAGTATTTAATGTAAATATTTTTGCCAAAAAAATGCGCTTATAAATTATAAAGGAAATGAAGTTGATTGACTTAGTGAAATACCGTCACATATTAATTAATTTAGTATTCTACTGTCACAACCCAGATCCTTCAATAAACCGTTATTACAGAGTTAATAAAACGCTTTGTATGTCTAAAAAAATGGGTTCACAAATGCAAATACTAACTGGATATCAAGATAATACAAAGGTATTTTTAATAATATAAAATATTATTAATAATCTGGTGTGAAGAACACAAATACAGGTTCACTATTAATATTTTTTGTGAACGTGTCCGAACAATATCCCTCCCCACAGACGCAGATACGTATTTCGTCTTTCTACGGGCTCATCGGTACGCCCCTGCTGGAGAAAGGATATCTTCAAACACGTTCACAAAAAAGAACCACATCGCCATATCACAGAAACTATCCAGACCGAGCGTAGAAGTAAATTCAGCGCTGCCTGTTGTCAGACAGCCGAAGTACCTCCACATAGCCAATGCGAACCAACGACGCCCTTCCAAAGATGGCACAACCGTTTCTCTAGAAACTGTATTTTGTTTGTGTCTTTACTCATACGACGGACATAACCGCATAATCGAACGTGTAATGTATCAGAATAATTGAAACATACATGAGTGGCTAAAACCCCACCAGTTTTGAATAATACAAAGGTATTTTTAATAATATAAAATATGATTAAAAATCTGGTGTGAAGAACACAAATAGAGGTTCGCTATTAATATTTTTTGTGAACGTGTCCGAATATATCCCTCCCCTTTGTATTATACAAAACTGTTAGGGATTTATCCACTCATGTATGTTTCAATTATTCGGACATCAAGATATTATTTGATGCAGTTTTCTAATAAATAACCAAAATAAAATTACAATCTTTATAAACAAAAACTTTATTGAGTTAATACTTTAATTAATTAATGCTTTAATTCACAATTTTTTCAATGTTTTGCTCTCGCTATAATGTAAAACACTTGTAAATAGTCAAATAAAGTTTATATATAAGCACATAAAACACTATGAAATTAGAAAACAACTCTACGAACACTACAAACATCAATCTAGACCGGTAATTTGACAACTAGTCAACTAGACAGGAAACGCATGGCACGCCCGATGACACCAAATATGGCGGTCGCAATTAGTTACGAAGCAACCTTACCTATTTACTAACCTTGGGTTCGGCCTGTTGTTGGTTCTACATGTTGGTTGGATGTCAGTTTCGATTTAAATTTTTATTTGACATGAATGAAATATCAGTTTCGATTTGAAGTTTTATTCGACATGAAATGTCAGTTTTTTTAGCTTACATAACCAATATAATTACAATTACTTCAAATTAAAACTGATATTAATTGGCAACAATAAGCTGAACCTATCAAAGATATAGGTCTTTCACGATAACAGACGAGACACGTGATAAATAGTTATAAAGCAGGGTTGACAAATCTACATTGCCTTGAGTCAGCTGTTGTTAGTAAATAATCGATGAGGTTAGGTTTATGTCATTTTAAAATATTTACAACTTATAATATGCTTTATGTTGTTATTATATATACAAAAAAAATACAAACAAAATAAAAATGTATACGTGAATTTATTTATTTTGGGCTACATATACAAAAATAATATACAGAAAATCAAAATACATACATATTAAAGGGCTTGTAACATTGTGATAAACATATGATATAAATTAAAAAAAAGACAATATTAATATGAAATACATACTAATTTTATTAAACATTTATGCTGTCTTCAGAATTACTTTCATTGATATTCTCGGCTGTTGTTGCAGATACTTCTTGGTGAAACATTTTAACTTCATACAGTAAATAATAAAAATAAATTAAAACACTTGGCTTGTTTCACTATGAGATTTATTTAAATTCTCTAACAATTGTTTCGGCTGTTATGCCATTCTCAAAGAGATCTATAAATCTAACTTAAAGACTATCGCACTTGTTCTTATATGTTGTCTGTTCTTGTGTGTAGTGGGGGTGGTATTATATTGTGTATTACGGTGTCTATAAAGGGTGTATTGGCATATTCTATCTGTGTGTTAGTGATTAATAGATTTTGTTTTTTCGCTATTTTTATTTCTAATATTTCTAGGAGGTCCAATATCTTGCTTTTTGTGATATTGTGTATTAAGTCGCAGTTATCTATATCGGGGAAGTGGTTGAGTTCTATACAGTGTTCGGCAAAGCCTGTGTTTTTCTCACTATATAAAATTGACTTTTTGTGTTCTTTAACTCTGTTTTTAATGGCTCGTCCACTTTGGCCGATATAGATAGCTTCACAGTCTTTACATTTTAATTTATAAACACCTGATTGGTCCATTTTATCTCTTTTATCTTTGTTGTTGCTAATCATTGTTCCCAAATTTGTTTTATTTACCCAGCTTATTTTGATATCAAATCCTTTTACTATTCTGTTTCGAAATCTACAGAAAACCCACTTTTACAGACAACATATTACATGCAAACGCGAAACAATCGATGAAAATAAAAATGTCATCATTCAATAGTTATATACATAGAGCCACAAACACACCATTAAGCAAGACAGATTTTAATACAGAAATAAACACAATTAAATTAATCGCAAGAAATAATGGATATGACCCTAAAATCGTAGATAAACTGTTAAAACGTAAAGAAATACAAAATAATAAGAACAAATACCTATACCCGAAAATAACAGAAAATATACAAAGATGGCACAAAATTACATACATACCACAACTCACTAATAAAATAAACAGAATAGTAAAAGGATTAGATATCAAAATAAGCTGGGTAAATAAAACAAATTTGGGAACAATGATTAGCAACAACAAAGATAAAAGAGATAAAATGGACCAATCAGGTGTTTATAAATTAAAATGTAAAGACTGTGAAGCTATCTATATCGGCCAAAGTGGACGAGCCATTAAAAACAGAGTTAAAGAACACAAAAAGTCAATTTTATATAGTGAGAAAAACACAGGCTTTGCCGAACACTGTATAGAACTCAACCACTTCCCCGATATAGATAACTGCGACTTAATACACAATATCACAAAAAGCAAGAGATTGGACCTCCTAGAAATATTAGAAATAAAAATAGCGAAAAAACAAAATCTATTAATCACCAACACACAGATAGAATATGCCAATACACCCTTTATAGACACCGTAATACACAATATAATACCACCCCCACTACACACAAGAACAGACAACATATAAGAACAAGTGCGATAGTCTTTAAGTTAGATTTATAGATCTCTTTGAGAATGGCATAACAGCCGAAACAATTGTTAGAGAATTTAAATAAATCTCATAGTGAAACAAGCCAAGTGTTTTAATTTATTTTTATTATTTACTGTATGACTTTCATTGATTATAAATGGTAATATGTCTTGCCTTTAAAAACCCAATGAATATAGTTTTTATTGAATATCACTTTTATTTTTAATAGTACTATGATAACTGGCATTATCTAAAGCAATTGTGGAGGGTTCTTCTAACTTCACAAGAAGTTGATGTTCAAACCAGTATAAGAAATTGTTCCTCTTCCTGTCACCGTGGTGGCCCAAATGCTGTTCTATTTGTTGTAAATATTAATTCAGCTTCAGGAATAAATCCATTACAATTACATGCATGTAATACAATGTATCTATAACAAGATAAATACAAAATAGAATCTTCACTTTTTAATATTTAATCATAACACGACAATTGTTTCGTCAGCACAGTGGCTTTATTTGAAACGTGCTCTTTAGCTGTAAGTACCTGAGGAAGCCACTGTGCTGGCGAAACAATTGTCGTATTATGATCAAATATGAAAAAGTGAAGATTTGAACCGTAGTTTTATTTCTATTTTAAATTATGGATCTACATCAAGTAAAAACCGAATCAATTCAGTTAAGATAAATACACTTTACGTATGTTAGTAATAGATTATACTTTTTACCACCCTCTTTGTAGCTTTGACTGTTTATATTGACTCATTTTGTAAAGATTTGCAAATCTTGGAAAACCTAGGTTTAATCTGAGAAACCAATCTCACATAAATGCTCATGTTTCATATGAACATGTTGTTGCTAGAACGTAACACGTTTTAATACAATATGTAGGAATTCCATTAATGCTCGTTTTAGATCATCCTTCTTGTAATGAAAACCTATTCCGTGTAATATTTTCCATAAAGATGTATTACCACCAGAAAAAAGTTCCTTTTCGTTGAGGGTATTCAAAGATGAAATCGTAATATGCTGTTCTGTAATTAATTAAAATATTTATTTTATAAATACAAGTACTAAATTACTTTAAACTTACTGTTTTTATACATGTCATAAACTGTGTTTCTAATTGCATATTGATTAAAATCATCAATATCTATGACAGGCTCTTTTTTAGTCCGTTTTCGCTTTGGACTAGATGGTTTAACCCCCATTTTTGACACAAGCAGAGAGCGGGAGTAATGGCCCCTTAATTATTATCGCATTCTATTTCGAAATATTAATGATCGAATGATTTCTTTCGCTTGTTTTCCTAACGGTCTAGAAATGATTTAGTTGCGAAAATAACTGATCTTATATATAATATCGATTTATAAATAAAATGATATAGGTAGGAACTTCTAAATATGAAATTGTAAATAACTTATTTGAATGACATTTGACGGAATTCAAGCCGGCAACCATGCCCAGTTACGGTAACATAATATATTCACTTAATAGAGAGAAATACTAGGATTATTTGGTATTATTGTAATTTGAATATTACTTGTTCCGAAGTAACTGTTTATCACGTGTCTCGTCTGTTATCGTGAAAGACCTATAGCAATCCCCTCAACCATGGCCATCCCTTATCTAAATAATTTTGGCTCATACGGTATGTACTTTATTTAATTTAGAAACTAATCCGAAAGAGTTATTAGTAAAATTAGGTGAATTGATTGTGTTCCGATTTATGTTTTAATAAATAGTAACAGTAAATAGTACTTTATTTAATTTAGAAACTAATCCGAAAGAGTTATTAGTAAAATGAAGTGAATTGATTATGATCCGAAATATGTTTTAATAAATGGTAACATTACAACTTTCTATTCATATTAAAGACATTTTGTTTGCGTAGCTCTTATAATGTTTTAATATTGTAAATATTTTGTTCCATTTTGTGTACACAAGACACAATACATATACTAGTATGCGTCTATGCTTATACAAACATACATTCATAGTCATGATTTACTCATGAACCTATGTTTAAATGAGTAGCAATGTACATACGTCATCGGGGTTAATCCCTAAAGCTCATTATCGGTGTAAACGAATGTGTTCCTTCGCTTCTACATTTCACCTCGTCAGTACTGTCGACCATTTATACTATTGAAAAACTTCAAGTGTTTCTGAAGCTTAACTTACATGATGCGTCCATTATGTCCTAGTTTTTCGTGGTTTACTTAATGAAGTCATTGCATGTACATCAACTTTTTGTTTATTTTTTGCCTTACGACTTGGTGATTTTTGGATAAATAAAGTATCTTATTTTCTTATAACATTTTAATATATTGAGAAGTAATAAGATATGTTGGTAAAAATTATCAATAATACGTAAAATAAATAAGCGAATTATGAAATTTATGCTGTCTTTGATACCTATATAAGGGATGTCCGGTTAGTAAGGTACATTTGTGAATTCGCTTTTGTGGCATTCGCTGATTTAATAAACTTGTCATTTCAGAGCTCTGTATTTCCTACTTGTTTCAAAATTGCAAAAATAGATCCTGTCCATATGGGAGGATGTGGATTTGCGCCGTCCAGCTACAGGCCCATTTCCATATTGCCTGTATTATCTAAAATAGTTGAAAAGATCGCGAACAGAAGAATACGTAACTTTATTGGGGGGGGAGGATTTGTTGGTTAGTTGTCAGTTTGGCTTCAGGCCCCACACATCTACGTGCGATGCTATTTATTATTATCTCGAGAATGCGTACAATTTCATTAACGAAAAACAGGTCGTCGCGACCATGTTTTGTGATTTGGCGAAGGCATTTGACTGCGTTCCGCACTCGCTTCTTCTCCGGAAGCTCGAATATTATGGGTTCCGGAGAGGAGCGAATGACTGGTTGAGATCTTATTTGCTTGGGCGTACACAATATGTTAGTCTGGGCTTTGGGACGGGTTGTGTGGAGTCTGGGGTCAGGGATGTTTTATGTGGTGTGCCGCAGGGTTCGGTTTTGGGTCCGACGCTTTTTCTCTTATTTATTAACGATCTTGCACTGTTGGACACCAGGGCTCACATTGCATTGTTTGCCGATGATACATCATTAACTTGGCATGCTGCGGACCCGCGATCTCTGGAGGGCCTGATGAACGACGAGATTCCGATTTTTCAGAATTGGTTTAATGCTAATGGAATTAAATTTAAGTAAAACACAACTCTTAATTCACAGACACAATTGTGTAAGTGTGAATATTGAGATTGGTGGCATCACTTTAGAGCCTGTGAACTCCGTGAAGTTCCTTGGTCTGATTGTGGAGCCAGGCCCTTGTTGGACCGGGCATGTTCGTCGCCTTTCGTGTAGGCTCTCATCTGCTTGTTATGCGATTGGAGTGGTGCGTCGTAACCTGGGAGAGTCCACGGCTAGGACTGTATATTTTCCATTGTTTGAGTCTCGTCTACGGTATTGTATAGCATTTTGGGGATTCGCGACCGCTGGCAATCTTCCTTCGATTTTTAGGTTGCAGAAGCGGGCGGTGCGGCTCTTGTGCGGGGCGGCAGCGGACGCCCACTGTCGGCCGTTGTTTGCGGATAGTGGAATCATGACGGTTTATTCATTGTTATTATACGAATCATTGTCTATCATCTTTAAAAAGCAAAGTAATATCCAGCATAGGTCTGATATTCATTCGTATGATACACGCGGCAACCAACTTCTAAATTTACCAAAGCCCGCGACAAGTGCGAGTCGCGATTCAATAGTTTATAGGGGCTTGCAGTATTTCAACAGACTGTCACTGAACATTAGGCAGTCTTCAAGCTTAAAACAGTTTCAGAGAAAATTAAAGGTGCTGCTCCTCGGGCAGGTTTTGTACTCGCTGGATGGGATCCTTGCGGGTTGACGTTGGAATCCCTTGCTTTTATTTTTAAATTGTTTTTATGTTAAATATTGCTTTGATCATGTATTTTTTATTAGGTGACATGTATTTGTTTGTTTTGGCAACCTAATCATTTACTATTATGTGTTTATACTGTAATTGTATGTGTATATTGCTTACTGTCCACGCACTGTATGTGCTTATTGACAATAAATCTATTCTATTCTATTCTATTATAGACTACTTTATTTATAGAAATTAGACATACACGAAGAGCCTGTCTTTCAATGTCCAGATAAGGCCTCGGTTAGTTAACTTTCAGATATATCTTACGGATAATGATATTTATCGTCTTTTTATCGTCAGTTACCTCTTATTTAACAGTTTACAGCCTCATCTGAGGGATAAACTTAGCTGCTAGACGACGTTACCGATGACCTCGTATCTGTTGGTTAATTGCTGTCATCATAACGTCAAATTGTCACCCTCTGGTTTTATTTCTTTATTATGTTTTACATGCTTAAACTCTACTTTTTTTGTTAATTATTGATGTTTTTATTGACGATGTGTTGGAAGTAGAAGAAATAGAAATTATAAACGAGATGAACGCGGACCGCTGGCCGTATACTATTAATGAAAGAATTGATTATTTCTAAATATAGGATGATCTGGCATTTTTGCGAAGGTTTCCTCCCAATCTTTATACAAAACATCAACTTTGGAGCCACCGACATTTTTCTGCAGGGCTTTTTTATCTACTCATACTTTGCCTTTAATTTGTGGACTGCCGTTGCACAAATGTGGAATTCCTAGCATTAACCCTAGGACTACCGAGCGGGTCCTATAGATCCGAAACGATTTCTAACCATTGTTTTATCGTATTTACGGTAGTGACATATACTGGAGAAACAATGAGATTAACACATAAAGATGAAGAAGCTCTAAGAACATTTGAAGAAAAAATCAGAAAAATTTATAGACCAAAGAAATAAGATGGTGGTTATAGAATCATTATGAATCATGAGATAGAGGAGTTATTGGAGAGAGAAAACATAGTAAGAGTTATTAAATCGTTGAGAATAAGGTGGTATGGGCATGTCAACAGAAGAGAAGAAGGGTCAACGTTGAGACGAATTACAAGATGGAAGCCATATGGAGCACGAACAAGAGATAGACCAAAAATTAGGTGGGAGGACCAAGTAGTGGATGATATTAAAGACATGGGGACTGTAGCAGGGAGATCATTAATGTTAAATAGGGAAGAATGGCGAAAAGTTGTGAAGAGGGCAAGAACATATCTATAGACTGCAGAAAATGGAGTGACTCACCACAAAACGAGTCTTACGAGCTCAAAGAGCGTCTGCAATTCCAGGCTGAAATGTGTAGTCTTATATTATGGTTGAGCTAATTACTGGTATTAATAGACTTTTTAAATACGAGTTATAGCTTTAAAATTTTGACCAAAAATTTATTTAAGAAAGAATAGTTTTGGCAATATAAAAATACTTTCGCGATTTACCAACCGGGTCCGTTGGACCCATATGTCGTTTACTATATAAATGTAGGTAAAGCGAGTGTGTTTTACAATGATAGTGGTTCGCCTATAAATTCCGGACTTCTCCGCTGCTGATAAACCTTTCTTGGCATTCCCCGATGTATACAGAAAGGGGAAATCCCTTTATTATGTGGATTTTGGGGACTTAACGTATTTCAGCATATTTATGGCTGTACGTCGTAAACAAAGCATTAGAGCTTGCCAAATCTGTATAGTGTTACTTTGTTTCTGCGAATAAGACAAAATTTATATTATGTTCAGTTGTGATGTGCGATTTGATATTTTAGCGTAATTTTTTATCAATTGTCAGGTAGTTATTCCTGAATCTTTTATTGCGGCTATTTTCTACTTTGCGTTTTATTCATTACGAAAAATGAATCGTAGAAATAAGGAATACCTTACACAACAACAGCAAAAGACAATAGTAGCCGAAATGAGTGACGTTGAATACAATAGCGGATATGAAGCTTCAGAACGACAATGGAGAGGTAGATGCAATCGAAAGCTTCATCGATGGAGGTAATACAAGTACAGCAGAAGAATCAGATAGCGAAGAATCTGCTGAGAGCAGCGATGATAACCACAACAGGAATCCGGCTGGAGCTAATTCTTTTATATCAAAGAACAAACAAGTTGTTTAGTACCAAGATCCTATTTTACCTCATCACGGAAGACAACCACGACACAATATTTTACGAGAACATTCAGGCCCAACACGTTTTGGAAATCGCGAGATGGATACACCTGCTCCATCCTTTTTGATTTATTTTCGTAAACCTCTTCTTGAAATTATCCTAAAGTGGATGAATGCTCCTTCTTCATTCGTCCACTTTAGGATAATTTCAAGGTAGGTGTGCCATTATTTGCATGAAAACAATAAATGACCGCTCGCACTTCAAATGTGGAGTATGCTTTGAACGGAACTGGTATTGAGCGGCTGTCACTGTGCACGTTGTACTGAACCTAAGGCAATGACAATAACCACCTATGCAGTACATATGCGCATCTAAAATGCGTGCAAGTTTTAACCTGATGGGAGCGACGAAGGAACCGGACATCCCTCGTATAATATCAATTATTTTTGTGAAGGGTTTGGAATTAATTAAAGTTTCGCAAGTTTATTATATTCCATTTGCATTAATATCTTATTCAAATATCTTCCACGGTAAGACGTGGCAACTCTGTATAGTATTCCCATAAGCGCTGTACTGTCTTAAATTTCGAACAGACTCTAGCGCGTTCGTCCAACATGGAATCCGAGTGTTGTACAAATAACTCGCAGTAACTAAATAAGGAGATTTTGTTCAAATATTAATATATTTAGTTAATCTAGTTTGCGTAAATTTGCAAAACTATATTAATTGTTTGCTGAATTTAAAACAATACAAAATTATTCACTTCTCGCCGGAACTTCCGAACTTTGTAGTTCAATAACAAAAGCGCTCGACAGAAGAAAGCATTTCGATAAATAGAGAAGTTTTTGTATCTAGGAGGCGAACCTTACAAGTGCTCGCTCTCGGCGATGGGACATTTGAAACAAAAAAGTCGATGTCATTTCCGGATAAACTGGAAACAAGATAGAAAATTTAAAAGCTCGAGGGTTAAGTGGCAAAAAACTGCAATTATAATACCTGTTCCTTTCAAAGTTATTGGCATCATTTAAAAATTAGCAACGAAATAAAGGCACTTTAGAATTTTTATGAAAATTTAATGCCAGTGATTTAATTCATATACAAAAGAAGTTATATTAATGTTGAGTCTAATCAGTAAGCGGTGATTTATTGACCCAAATAGTATCTCGACATTTTTATTTTCTCTTTTGTGAGTTTAACAAATGAATAGTATTGTAGTATTTTGAAGTTATAACCGATGAAAATTTATAACAACTTTGATCTCGGATTAAGTCGGAAAGAATGTTTCTATAAATTGAGAAAAGTTTAGTAGAAAGGCAACTAACTTCATCAATTAAAGTAAAAAAGATGTTTTGGCCATGATATAATAAGCAGAGAGCGGACTGAAGCGATTGAATGATCAATTGTCCCGACAAAACGTTGTATCATGTATAGTATGCATGTTATAACAGCTCCACTATTTGCTTGCTCGATTGCATTCGTCAAGCAGATTTTGTTATTTCTGTCGTTATTGGTTTATTCATTCATAAAATTATATTTTACAGTGGTGTGTTTCAGGTTTCGTTTCTTTCAACGTTATTTGGTTACAACTTTTAATATTTTAAGAAATCCGTTTTATATTGTTATATTTATTCTATAATTTTTTATAAATATTAAGTTTAATTTACTACCTTATTTTTGGAGTAGTTTTCATTTCTTCTTTTTAGTCTATTTCTTTCTGTTCTTTGTATTTCACTTTCTTTTCATTGACTATGGAGAACTCTAGTAGGGCAACCATGGTAGGATGGATTAGAGGCCATACAGATTGGTTGCATATGTATGGTATGGTATGATCAAAAAGTCTTTGGATCGCTATTGCCGTGGAATTTACGAGATATCTATGAAATTATTTTTTCAATTGTTTTGACATTTACTTGACAACTTTCAAGTCAGCTGGTTATAATTCAAAATGTTTCAGTTAGAACATAAAATTTTTATTATCAAATCATACTACAGTAATGGAAATATAGGTGAAAATGGTAATTGGGTTTATTCACCTCGTTTATGCTTGAATGAGTTCCGTGAGAGATTTCACAACTTCGCAATAATCGAACGAGATTTTTTTCGGCGACTTCAACGAACTGTGGACAAATTTGAAGGAACTGGTAATATCAGCGATAGTGTTCGATCTGGAAGAAGACGGGCTAGAAATGATGATGTTATTGATCTGGTTAGGCAACGCATGCAGGAAGAACCTACCTTATTCTAGCGTAGATTGAAACAAGAAATCAATTTAAGTTATGGGAGGTTTCAAACCATTGTTAAACATGACTTGAACATGTTTCCTTATAAACTGCAGATGTGTCAGAAGTTACTGCTACCAGATTATCAGAAGAGAATATCGTACTGTACCTGGTTTAATGACCATATGAATAACGATATCCTTGATTTAACATTTTTTACAGACGAATCTTATTTTTACCTATCTGGATACGTTAATAAACAAATAAACAAGTTATGCGTTTGTGGAGCGAGAATAATCCTAATTTTCATAGTGAGGCTCATTTACATAGTCCTAAGATTGGTGTTTGGGTTGCAATGTCCCGTAGACGGGTAATAAGGCCAATATTTTTTCAAGATACCATAAACGCTGAAAGATATATAAATCTTGATCAGTACTTGATCATTTTATCAATCAATTGCACGATGATGAACTTCATAATGGATACTTTCAGCAAGATAACGCGAGACCGCATGTTGCTCGAGTAACCATGGAATATTTACGTCAATTTTATGATGAAAGGTTAATATCAGACGGACGTTACCCACCTAGGTCTTGTGATTTGAGTCCTTTAGACTACTTCTTATTACCATTGCTTAAGAATAACATTTTTAAAACTCCAGTTCACACTTTAGATGAATTACAAGAACGTATTGTTGAAAACTGTCTCAGAGTAACACCTGATCTTTTAATTAAAGTTTTTAATAACATGGGCCGACGTGTTAACCGGTGTATTCAAGAACAGGGAAGACACTTTCAACATCTTTTATAATTTTTTATTGTAAAAGTGTACCTACCTGAATGTTATTGTATCATTGTGGGAGTTCTTTTCTTAACTGTAATGAGCCTTTTTTTTTTTATTAGTTATTAAAACTTCGTTTATTTATAAATGCATTCTGTAATCTCTATAAATGTTATTAAATATAACATACATAAAATGTAAATAAATACCATAACCTAAAATCTATTTTATTTGTAACTTATGCGTACTTCAAGGTAATGAATCACAGAAGTAAATAATTTTATAGATAGCTTTACGCTTCATGGCTATCACGATCCAAAGACTTCTTGATCATACGTTATATTGGAGTTCATTAGCCTGTTCATTAAGTTTAAGGCGTCCACAATAGTGGAATGTGCAGAGATATGTTTCTTCAAAAACTCATCTAGATAACATATTGCTATGTACTGCGGTGTTGCTTAATTTATTTAAATTAGTCCACAAAACACAATAGCTTGCTCGGTCTATCTCAAGTCGGGTCAGCCTTCCAGGAACTCTTGTATCTTCAGGGCTACCCTCACAGTGTACGTAGTAAAGTAAATAAAACAAAAGGTATTAGCAAAGAAACAAACAATCACCACACGAGGATTTAATTTAAAAAAAAACAAAAAAAAGAAAATTACGACTTTATCAAATATAAAGACGTGCTGAGACACCTACTGTGCCCCAATGTGAGGAAAAATTGTATAAAAATTTACTGCTATACTAGACTAAAAACCTCACTTTGACCACGAGCAAAAATTAAACTAATTAAATATTGGAAAACTATCAAACTTCAATAATTATGTTATTCCCAACTAAACGTCAGACAGAACAATAACTGTAAGCGCGCGCTTCCAAAATTAACCCATGCGCACATTCAACATGGTAAAATGTACTTTTCCCACCAATTCCTAACCTTCTAGAATGTATTACTGATAAAAAATACTTCATGAAAAGTATGAAAATTTTCCTTAATATCTATCTGACTCTATATATATATATATAAACTACAATTTTTACTGAATCTACGAGCTCCAATATTATACAAATAATATAACTAAATTATTTCTAAATAAATGAATATAATTACAGAAATATACGTACATTAATTAATGTAGTCGTCACACTTCACAAAAAAATATAAAATGAGAGATTTCAGATAGGCCGCACAAATCAAAAATTACAAGTATGAAAAACTCGTAATTAAACGCAAATTACTTTGACTACATCGGCTAACACAACTAAAAACGCAAACCGAAATTAACTATAAATTTCTGAATAAAAAGGAAGTTTTTATTCAGCAGAAATTACTTAAACCTATCTGTTTCACTGTTAGAGAATCTCTGCCTTCTTCCCTCTCGGAAATGAAAAATATCAGCATACCTAAAATAAATAAACAGAGCGACAACGACTATAACTTCCGACGTAGCGGGAACTGCAAACATCGGCGGCACGCTCGAACATTCTACAGGCGTGGACCAAAATACACATTATCATAAATTTTACAACAAAATACAAAATCTTTATAATTATCTTACTGGAATAAATTGTACATAATTATAAATTGTCTGTTGATGTTTCTTTGATTTTTCTTCGGGGAAAATTCATGACAATATGTCCATCTGCACTTGACACTTTTAAAGATGAACTGTGTGAAGCTTTTATGGCGGGCAATATCCCATTCAAAAAGTTTAATAATCCAGTCCTTAAGACGTTTCTCACAAAATATACTGATCGTCATATACCAGATGAATCTACTTTACCTAAATAACACTTACCAAAATGTTATTTGAGAACCATTGAAAAACACGAACCAAACTATCTGGTCATTATCTTTGTGCAGATGAAACAACAGATGTAATGGGACGATATCTGTTAAATGTAGTTGTTGGTATTCTTCATCCAACAACTTCGTACCAACCATACTTAATTGCAACTAAAACATTGCCAGTCATAAATGTGAAACAGTTGCAGAAGTAATTGATCAATGTATTCATAATTTTCATAGTCATAGGATAACAGCTATAAAGACAAGATGCTATTATTTTTGACTGATGCGGCAGGTTATATGTTAAAAACAGGGAAGTTATTAAGTTTAGTAGCTTCACTACCTCTTCATGTTTAGAAATAATGTTTGATGATTGTTCACATCACAATTACTTACTAGGATCGAATACGGTGCTTAGTAACATGTTTAAGGTGAATACTGACAAATATATCTTAAGTCCCTCCGTAGACGCAGGCGCAATAATACTAGTGGTCTGCCAATACCCCTTATAATTGGTGTTAAGCCGTTAGGGGAAACTAAGGCATGAAGACGTAAATTGTTACTTAAAAATATTCAATCTATTAAAAAAAAGACGTTCTTTAGTTTGTAGATCTCGATTTCCGGATTGGAACCGCGCCGAGTTACGCGCATTTGCCAACGTTTCGTCCACTGTTACAAGGGACTTTTCATGGGTCTTTGAGTTTTGTTCTGTGGTCGAAGTTGCCTCCACTTCCACTCCGTTGTTTCGTATTTCCCAGGGTTGTGACGTGTTTGAGTCTGATGTAATCGTTGGATGTTGTGTTTTTTGTGTGGTCCTGTGTGTGTTGTATTTGTGTAAAGTCTGTGTGTCAGTCGCTTTTTTTTTTGCGTTTAAGTCAAATGTGTTCGTTTTTTTTTTTTTGCGTTTCAGTTGAGTGTGTGTTTAGTGTTTGTTATTGTAGAGTGTTATTATTGTCTGTGTTTGTGTTACGAAGTATTGTATTTGTTCTTTTGTGGCGTTTGTCGAGTGTAGTGTTATTATCATATTGCCTAAGGCAAGTGCTAGTTCGTCATTTGTGTTAAGTGTCGTGTCTTTTTGTCTTTGTGTCGATGGATTTGTTGTTGGGGGTGGTGCTGGTATGTATTTAGGTTGAGGTGTGGTTTTGTTTGTAGGATTGTTCGGATTGTTGGGACAGTTTATGAAAGTGGATAGATGAGGACCACCGCAGTTTGCACACTTTGGTGGGGTTGTTTTTGTCTTAGTACATAGATGTGTCGAATGTCCGTCTCCGCATTTCATACATTTGTAGTTTATGTTGCAATTCCGTTGGTGATGTCCGAAAGTCTGGCACTTGTGGCATTGTATAATGTCAGTCCGTTTGTTGAGTTGTTCTATTTTGATTGTAAGTCCGCAGCAGTCGCGTAAGTTGAAGATTGACTTGTATTGTCTCGTCAGTTCGATTAGTACAAGTGGTGCTGGTATTCCGTGTTTGCCGTTCATGCGTTTAATTTTTAAAGTCGGGTATCCTTGGTCCGTCAAGTCGTCTGTGATGTCGGTGTCTGTTATAAAGGTGGGAATGCCACGCATCACCACCTTTAGTGTCTTTTCACTTCTCAATTGAAATGTGTAATATTGAATTTGTTCGTTGTCTAGTGTGTGTTTTAGTTTTCGATAGTCTTCGTCGGTTGTCGGTTCGATGTGTATTCCTGGTTTCACCATTTTGTTTTCTACTGTGTTAATGCTGTTTGATTTAAGTAATTGTCGTATGTATGTCCATTTGTCTTTTTCGATTATGATAATTGGTGCGATTTTGTGTTTTTTGTGTTTTTGTGTTATGTGTGGTGGTTTTGTCACTTACCCTGGGCGAGCTGGCTGATGTTGAAGGCTGTGGAGTGGATTCGGCAGTTTCTTCTTCCATCTTTTCGTCGGTTTTGTTGTCGAGGGCGTCGTAAGAATTTTTAGTTTCGATCGGTGTGATTGTTTCGTCTATTTTTGGTTTCTTCGTGAATTTCGGGTAGATGAAGTCTTCTGCGGATATGATTTCAGTTTGCATCTTGTTCTGTGTTCGGTGTTGTTTTTTTTCTTCTTTGAGCGGTTCGGTGTTTTTTTCTGGAATCCTGACTTGTATTTTTGGCTGGTTTGGATCTACCATAAATATGTTTGGCGATGTCCGTAGGATGTGCTGGATATCTCGTTCATTAAATGTTCTGTCGATTATCTCGAGTGTCTCTTCTTTTAATTCCTGTGACCAGAGGATCTTGGTGTTCGGATTAAGAATTAACTTTGTTAAAGTAACAATTCGGCCGGCCATTGCTTCCGGCTTCGTATTTACGGTATAAAATCGTATGTTCTCTCAGCTGGTGTACTGCTCGCACAGACGACGCAGTGAGAATGTTACAAGGGACATCTTAAGGGCTGTATATAGATATTCGTCAGTTCGCAGTAGCTAGAAGAATGCTAGGACAGAGACCGGCGCAACTAATATAGGGGGGGGGGGGGGCGGGTCAGATGGTGGCCTATTGCCTTGAGACAATTAGCCAATCGCATGCGTCGTTTGGGCGTGGGATTTCGCAGTTCAATTCAATAGAGCTTGCCACGTTGGATGTAACGTATAGCCATCGTCTCTGTTACAATTGCGGGGATGTTTGTGAATTTCAAATTTATTCACGGATTTAGACTAACATGATTTTTCGGAGTTAATAATTTCTGATATCTGCAACTTTTAACTTTAAATATCTCATAAATTTCATGATGTACGTAACTAGTTTTTTCACATAGGAATATCAAGAAAATTGTGTTCTTTCAAAATCAGCCAAAGAAATTTAGTTTGTTATTTAAAATCTTGGAGCGAGAGTGGCTAGGGGCGGCTGGTGCCCCCAGCCAGCTTGTCTTCAAAACCACTAAAAATAATTCAATATTAAGTTTTCGTGTGGGCACCTGGTATATGTTATCGTTTGTGTCCGATGTAGAGTGGAGAAAGATTAATACAGTTTCTACAGGTTGCGGCTGTGTCTGTTAGATAAAAAGCTCTAGTCAAGTCTTACATTTTTCATGACGACAGCGATTCTATAGTAAGATGAACCACGTATCTGCATATCTGGAAAGATATTTTCACACAAATATAAGCTTGTATTGGGTTCCCTAGACGCAATAATATTTTTATATTATTAAAAAAGTTTTTGTTTTATACAAAACAAGTTATATTTAGGTTTTCAGTTGCTTAATATTTTCACTTTTTTCGACCGTATTTTTCATGGACATAAATTTAAAAAATAGACAAAGCGTCAATACATTTGAATGTATGATTAATTCAATCATTAAGGCATGTTACTACTTTTCTCTTCTTCTGCCTAATAATAATTTTCCAGAATCTATTTTTTTTTTAAATGCACAAAATTATTTAACCTTAATATTTACATCTTCGTTTTCAGCCGATATTTATTTTACTTAAATCAGTTGACAATATATTTTACATTCACGTTTATATACTACTGCATCCACGATAACAGAATATCCCTTTCTGCACAAAAGTTTAATACCTTTGGTGTTAGTGCAAAAACCTGTAACACAGAATACGAATTAGCATTTCCGTAATTTGCAAGTAACATCAGGAAATGACATCCTTATTCTGAAATTCCTTATTATTTCATGACGTTTTTACGGTTCTCTATTCTTGTTATTGCAGTGCTTTGTAATGTTACTTATGAATAAGAAATACAGGCGACGTACCTACCGTATTCTTTTACTTCGCGTAAAAGATTCTTTGTACATTTTCGTTATGCAAACGAGAATTTTGCTTAATTATATTTGAGGAAAGTGCATGCGATGGAACGTACAATAATATGTTTGAAGAGCACGTAAGACTGCAAAAATAATTCAACGATTAAGATGTGAAAAGTTCATTTTAAAGTGGAACATTAAGAAAGGTAAAAATTATATTTTTCGCAAAGATCGTAAGTTGTACTGCATGAAATGTCGAAATTCGAATGTCTATTTATATAGCGTATGTTCTAGCGTAATGTCCTTCTCAATATTTCGTCGATATGTTAACGACTTCATCAGGAGGAGCTATACAATTCTAATATCCACTTTACTCTTACACTAATATATTCAAAAAAGAAAACTTACAGGTAAAGTTAAGCGTTGGCAGTCTCATTAATTAATTTACACATAATTGTTACTAGCAACTCACAAATAAAACATGAATATTATATTTTTAAACAACAACTAATACTGTAAAATTTCAACTTGACCTTTTTCACCCGCACTTTTCTATAATTATATATATATATATATATATATATATATATATATATATATATATATTGCTATGAGGCGAATAGCACCATTATTCCAGCTATCTGCAAATGGAAAAGCAGTAATTAATACAGGAATTACACTCAATAGAATGGTTACATTTGGCGGACATAATTTGTAAAATTAGTATCGAAATGTTAATAAATTAATATTACGATAACTTTGTATATTTAGGATTAATTTATATTTATTTCAAAATTTCCTTTTTATACTTTTCAATTGTCATTTTCATAATTCAAGTCATTTACGCGAAATTAACAACATAGCTAATTTATTTACATTCAAATTTTATATCGATACTAATTGGACACGCCCACTTTTTGAATTTTTACAAACCGACGAACAGGTTATTTATTCTAAACATTACACATAACCTAACATTGGAAAGCCCGTTGTAACTATTTGTAAATTATTATTTTCATTTTGTTTTCCTGTTTAAATTAATATTTCATTTACATGTAAATTATTATCTATTGTAATAAAAGTAAAAATCAAGGCTACTTTCTTAATTTCTTACAAAGCTTTGAAAAGAAATAATTGCTAGCGAGCGTCAGTAGAAATTTTTATTATGATTGCCACAAGAAAAGTACTACTCCGAATTTAAAATTTAATAAAACCATAAATACTTGTGATAAAATTCTAAAAATACTCAGAAAAGAAGCATTTAACCTTGGCGCTACTTTAGAACTACTTTTGGAGTCAATAATACCTGAGACCGGCAAGTAATCGTCCAATGCATCATTTGGCCACCGGCTACGAGCAATTCCTACGCCTTCGAACAGCGTCCATACCTGCATCGTAGAACCGAGAACTCCTTTATTTGGTCCCGTACACCGAAAATCCTGACTAGTTGATACCATCCTACATGCCTGCACGCTCCATGCAAGACACAGGTTTATTTAATTCAATACATTTAGGAAAAAGTCTTATTAAAATCTATTTGTTAACAAAACAAAATTTTATTAAATTCATAACTCCTTGATTTTGCTTTAAAAATATATTTCTATCTTGCTCAAACTTGTGAAAAGAAACTAATTATTAAGAATTGTAGTACTTACTATTAATTTGTTTGTTTATTTATTTATATTACAATATACTTTACAATAACATTGCTATTGAAACATAACCTTTAGTTCACACGTGCACACTATATTAATTCCTAGTTCTGTCGTTAGGCACTTGTTACTTGTTCACTACTGTTTACAGATAACTTACGTTCAATAAATATTTACACTTATTATTTTAAAGAAACTCTTTTATTTATCATTGCGTAGCTGCAGATAACTTTGTAATATTATTAAGCAATTTTCCATCATTTACATAGGGGTAAACTGATCGACGAGGAGCCGAGATAGAGTCCAATTTATGTAAAATATTATACATGTTCTACCGACATCTAGTCGCAACCTGAGATATTATATGAGAGTGGCTTATGATCGAACGTTACAAGTTTAAAATAAAAGCGCCCAACACAAAGTACAATTCCAGTACAATTCAATCAATCAATACATATTATTATTATTATTCATTTAGCTCATTCGCCATTTATCTATATATATATATATATATATATATATATATATATATATATATTGTTATGTACTCTAAAAAATGTTGTGTGCTCTGGGCGTGTATGTAGTCCGGATAAAGCTAAGGGATTCATACACAGGTTTCACTTAATTGAAAGCAATTATATAATTATTGATTGATTGAAAAAATATCATGTATCTCAAACTGCAGTTATACCCTGACAGTACTAAACCAGTAGCAGTAACCAGAAGCAGAAGCAGACAGTTATCGCAGACCTGAAGATGGCAAATGCGATTTTTCCGAAACGTCGTCCAGAACCCAGCACCGGTCTTTACAAAGACCAAACAGTGGAAACGCGGAAGAAAACCCGGAATCCAGTTACAACACATACTACTACCCGCGCAAAATTAAAAGAAAACCACTTCGATAAAAAGGGGGTAGATGCTATAAATGTCCAAGAGAACAAGACAAGAAGGTTAACATAAAATGTAAGGACTGTCACAAATTTGTTTGTGACGCACATAGAAAAAAGGAGACAGTGACGGTTTGTCTTCCATGCCTTTCATTAAAATAATGTTTTCCATTAAATTTTCTTTTTTAAAGTTATATGTAATTTCAAAGCATTGTCAAATCTAATGTTTTTAACACATTTTTGTTTTGTTCTAATATAAAAATAATTGTACAACCATCATATTATATGTAACTTCGATCAAATTAAATTTTAAGACTTTTTTTAAATTTTAATTTGTCTTAAAGTACCTTAAATCTAAAAAAAAATGGGGTCTCGACAGGACCCCACGTATGTGGTTACGTACGCATTAGTCTGTCATGCACACAAGGGTTAAATGAGCAGAATTACTGTAAATTGGACATAATGTTTTACTCTTTTAAAATTGCTAAGTAAACATCTTAAATATTTTAATCAAATTGATCACTTGATAAAAGAAAAGGAGATTATATCAGTATTTTCCTAAATTTTTCGAGTCTATCTTGTGAATCGTGTTTCTCGAAAACCACGCGACTAAGAGAATAGCGATAATAATTTTTTTCCAGAACTTTTTATGAACAATCTGTCCTTAAATTTTGGCTAAAACATTCCCTAACACGGTGTATATATTGAAAAAAGCAGTTCAAATAACGAGCAGACGCAACCCAGGCAATTGAAATATAATATCAAACTGAAATGACTATTAAAAAAAATATATTTATTTTATAACGCTGAAAGAAAATAGTGGAAGCCAATGGAACATGTTTCAATTAATAAGCTTAGCTATTATAACAAAAAAAAAGTGTTACCGAATATACGAAATCTAACATTTCACATCGTACAATCTAATATAATCGAACGAAAATGGGAAATATTAAATTATATAATGATATTCCTAAAAGAGCGGATAATATAAAAAGCCAGCGTTCAAATCGCCGTCGCATATTTCCCCTAATTCTATTCAGAAAAATTAATATGAATTGATTTACTTTCTCCGTATACTTAACAGAAAATAGAGCGCAAGAGAATCAAAGAAATCCCTCTTCTTGATCGCACTTAAGCAAACATTTAAAAATGAGTTTCGATTAAGTGAAATAAGCAATTAATCTTTCCAAGTTAAATCAATACATTAACCAGTGGCACGTACGGCGTATAATTTATACCCCAAGTTATCTGGGGAGATTTCGGAATTTGATTTTGGCGGAGGTAGTGCTTTAAAAAGTAAATCGATCGCGGAAGAATTGTTCGACGTTCGCCGAGCTATTATAAAAAGGATACGAAAATATTCTTGCTCTCTCATGGAGTATCACAAAAGTGTATTGAACTATTTCTGTATTTTGATAGACTAGCAGAAAGAATTAGACGTTGTGAAACGTAGCCAATTTAAAAGATGCAATCCACATGTTCCTACATACGAGTCCGTCAAACTGGTTTTATTGGTTCAAATACGTGTTTATTGAAAAGATTCACTTATAACTATACAGGCTATTCTTGAAATAAAGAGACAACGTATGATAAATGGAAAGATGAAACTATATAGAACACAAATTTAAAATATGTGAGTCAATTAAGATACGTAGCCCGAAATTAAAACACCCTGGAAATTGTATTACGTGACGCCTATGAATTCAAAATATTTAGAACGTATGTAAATAATAAATACCTCACACACGTATATGCTACAGCGTATGTTTATATACGTAACAGCTGGATAAGATGGATAATAAGAAAAGTATTCTTTTTGTTATTGTCGGTCGACTTTAAGATATCGTCTTTTATAATATAGTCGATGGCATAGTGGCATAACAATTTTTTTTTAATATTTTTGTCATTTTTTTCTCGCTTATGAGAGGGAAATTTGGGAAAATATTTCGGATTTATATTCTATATAATTACATCTTTCCATTTTTCATGTTTTCTTTTCATTTCAAGGGCACCTTGTATATATATATATATATACTATATATATATATATATATATATATATATATATATATATAATTATTTCGTGACCTTGGTATGATATGGTAAATTCAATCAGTTGGCGATTTAAGGTCTGGCTTTACTTTAAAGTATATATATTTAAAACAACCCTACATGTTTCGGCAATGATGCCCTTATCAAGGATATAAAATATAAATGACAGTATACGAATGTTTACCATCATCATATTTTTTTTTGTTATATAATTATATATCTTAAGTTATTTAAATATCAATTACATTTAATTATCATATACATTTGCTTATCATGCTGACTGTTCCGTGTTTTGATTCCTGTCTGGTTGTCCGAGTAGGTTTTCGTGCTTTTCCTTCTCGTTTAAGCCGAATGCCGACAACTTTGCATCTTAAGACGCTCCACGAGCGCATACATAATAATAACTCATGTCTTGCTTTTCCCTGTTTTTGTTGTCTATCTATTTTTGGAATACTAAGGCATGATTTATTATTACTCAATTGGAATGTATCTTTGAATAATTTTATCCATAGCAACTCAATTATATGACATTTGTATACTGTCATTTATATTTTATATCCTTGGTAAAGGCATCATTGCCGAAACATATAGGGTTGTTTTACGCTTGTCTAACGCTTAGTGTATACTCAAACAATAATATATTATTATTAGATGTAAAAGAATAAATTAAATGTAAAACATTTCTTGTCTCTCAAAATATTCGCGTTAAAGATTTAAGTGCTTTTGAATTCGAAGAAAGTAGCTGTCGAAACATTTATTCCAATCTGAAATGGATATCTCAGAAACAAATTTAAATGCTTCAACGGCCTCTTTCGGTTTCGAAAACCGCTCACCACGCAATTTGTTTTTGACAAAAGGGAACAGAAAGAAGTCATTAGGTGATAAGCGAATATGGTCAATAAGTCATTAATTCAATGTTATTCTCCTTTAAATAATCAACTGTTTGATGTGCTGTGTGAGAGCTGGCATTGTCGTGGTAAAGGATGACGTCTGCCGTTTTTCCTGATATCATTGAAAACTTCAGGCAAACAAATTGTTTTATACCAATTAGTGTTTACTATTTTTCGATCATCAGGAGTAACGGTTGCAGGCTTTGTCACCTGTTATGATACTGTATACGTTAGCAGAAGCACCACGATTGAATTTTTGAAGCATTTTCTTATAACAACTGACACGAGCCGTTTTTTTGAGCTTTTGTTAAATCCAACGACAGAAAAGTTTCTTCACTACTAAATTCACTACAAATCGTTTGTATTTGACTTTTACCAATGCACGAGGATGCCTACTTCTCTCGATATGTCACATGTCGATCCTCTTCAATCATTTCTCGCACAGCATTGATGTTTGCCAAAACAACAACAGTTGATGGACGAAATTCGTCACTAACACTATTACGTCCACACTTAAATTCTGCAAGCCAATCATAAACTGTGATTTATGGATGATGCTTCATCACCAAAGGCAGAATGAAGTTGATCGATGCATTGTTGTTGAGTTAGACTCGTAAAAAATTACTAAATTTTTCACTAAATTAATTCTGTTGAAATGTTATTTATACAAAACTACGAATACACGACAAGTGCCATCTAGTGGTCATTTCTGATCATTTTTAGGATACTCCTCGTATAAATAAACAAGATCTTGAAGTATATGGATAGTTAGAAAAAGACATCTACTTGATCAATGTTCCAATTAAATCTCATTTGTCATTTTCTTGTCGTTGTGTCAGCATTCACGCTGATACGACAGCAAGAAAAGACGTGGAAAATATCGAGTAAGATGCTTTTTTGCATAGACCATTTTCTCGGTAACCTCATGTGTTACGCTATGACGACCCACATCGATTATTGCCTCGATTTGGTTATCATCAAATTTAACTGAACGACCGAAACATTGTTCACCCTTTGAGTGAAAAAATCACCAGAACGGCAGTGTCAAACCAATTTTGAGAGTGCTGTTCTTTCAAGGCTTCTCTGCAATACACATTATATCGCTTTTGTTGAAGAGGCGTGTTTAGATTTTCAATTTTTCAATTGGCAGCGAATTTCGCAACCTATCCATACATTTTTTACTGAATAGCAATCGAAGTAGCAACTATAAAATGATAATATACCTAAAAATTTAACTCAAATCATCTATAATTAAAACCTGCAATTATTTATTTAGCAGTTACGTATGAATACATTACATCATCGATCAATACTTATTGTGCTTAGATGCTTTTTTCCTTTATCAAAGGCTGATAATGCTTAGACGATATTTCCTGCGTCATCTTTATGCTTCTCGATGCCTACGAGAAAGACAGGCCTAGGCGCGTATTCGAGAAACAGTGGTCACGTGACCATCTTAGTACCATAACTTCACCGCGCTAGATTTGAATGTACTATATGTGCAAACGTTTGGTGTAATAAATCGATTTCTGTTTTAAATTTTTCTTATTTAATTACTTAGTACGAAATATAGCATAAAACAACAAAGTATTTATGTAGATAATAGTGTTTTTTATGTACATTGAACATCAAAGTATCAAGATATTTTACCGCAATGAATGGTTTGGGTCTTAATAAAATTATCACATAGTCATTGTAAATAATTTTTAATGTATAAACAATTACAAACAACAATATAATATATATAAATTAACAGAAAAATAGTCATAAGATTTATAAAAGTAAAGGTATATAGGTAAATATAAATAGCTCATTGTCTTATACTAAATATATTTTAAGCTTTCAGTTTTTTTATTTTTCATATATTTCATCCAGATGTAAATTTACAACTAATTCATGGTCTTTCAAAAAACTTACTTTACTTTTTAAGTATTCAATGCTTCCTTCAAGACTAGCATCTCCTAAGGAAAATTTGCAAATTAACTTCCTTATATTTCTAGGATGTGACAAATATAGAGATTTATTTTTATACAAAGAAAAATATGCTGCACTAGACTGAACAAATAACGTTGATGCAAAAAGTAGTGTGTTCGCACTATACCTCCTTGTGTTGGTGGCTGCCTGCATAAGGTTAATTGCTCCATTATAAAAGAAAGTTGCACAGCTTCTTCATGATTTTCACTAATTTCAGATAACATAGTATTAATTTTATCAAATGAATTTTTTTCAATTAGATCACTAACACTACACTTCACAAAATCAAGAATGTCTTCTAAAATATTAATGGAATTTAACACATGCATGTTCCGGGGTATATTTTTAAAAGATAATTTCTCGCCTTTTATGCATAATTCATAATTTAAGTTTTGTTGAACCACTACCGAATATAGAACACTTGGACATCTTCGGTCACATCAATGTAGCACAAATACACCTTTTCATTTCGATTAATTAAAATCCATTCATTTGAGATATTCTTAGAATTATAATAATACGTTATAATATCTTCTATTGTGTGAATTTCTCTCGCTTGTTGATATTTCTGTAAAGACTCAAGACTGTCTTTTACAGCGGTTTCCATATTTTCCTCTTCTACATTACATAACCTTCTTGAAGTAGAAGGAGCTGTACTTAAATAGTACGGCAGGTTTGGAAATATTGAAGGTACTACATTGTTTTTCAATTTAGGTATTTTTCTTGGATATTCCTTACGTTCTCCACCAACAATACACACATCTGTTCTAATAATGTCACATTCTGCAAAATGTTTGATGAATATAAAAGGATTTTTTACGGTAGTAAAATCAGTTGGTATTTTTCTTAGCCAGGTTTTTCTCAAAACTTCATCTTTAGGAAGTGCAAATGTTGTGACATACATACTCTGTTTCATTTCTGTAATTTGATCAACATCCTTTTACACTGCCATGTCTAGGCATGATCTGAAAACAAAACAATGTAAAATTAATAATAAGTAGGCATTTTAAAAACACAGAAGTGGATGCAAATAAATAATATTACTTACTTATATAATACTATATTTATGTATTCTCAATGTTCTTTAAATGCACTTATAACTTATAAATAACCTGTAAACTTAATAAATGAGTTTGTAGCACATGCAAAACTATATAAACATAACCACACTGAACTGCACTGAATCGCACAACAATCCGTAGGCAAGGAATTATGGGACTAAGATGGTCACGTGATTTTTGTGCGCCTAGGCCTGTATTTCTCCTAGGCCTCGTATGCTTCTCTATTCCCTATGCTATAGTTTTTATTGCTTGGCTATTAATGCAGGCTGTTTAATATCTTGAAGGATTTGATAGAACAACCATTATAGCAACGATTCAACAAAATTCCCGGGAAGAGTTAATTGCTGATGACACAGGCGTTGTATTTAGTAGTTATCTGCACAATCCCAAGAATGTTAATAATTTAACAGGTATTTTCAAGATTTCTTCCTTTTTTTGACATTTACATTCAAATTTAGTACCATTTGATGATACATTTTAATTTTCATTAGATAATTCTGGGTGTCGAAAGTGACTTCACAGCCTATCTTAACGTAAATAGATAGCGTTTAACAACAAATTAGTACGACGTATGTACAACGGCGGTCGGCAGGAAGGCAATTATTCAGAGCAGACCGTCTGTGATACAATATCTGGTATCATATATCGTACCCTAGTGGATTTCTGGCGGCAGCATATGAATTCCGAGCCTGTCGTTGACAAATCACTGCAGTGGGACAAATATTCACTCGACACATGACGGGAAATAACCACTAACCGGCGTCGATCGCGCGCGCGATACAAATACATGTCATCGTTTGGGCGCTGTGAACGCGTGATTGATCGTTCCGATGCGTGAAGAAATACTTATGTGGTTACGTGCGGGATATACTTACATATTCCTTACTCTTGACGAATTACTAAATTTGACAAAACACACAATTAATATTAAAGGCACATGCACATACTCTAAATCATATATGAGAACATTTATATTCGACATTACTACAAGATTTTAAAGAGATGTAAGACATTTTTATATTTCAGGTTTATTAATGGAAAAATAATGTTATGTTCAGTTCCTCACACACATACACTAGAGCCTTAAAATTAAACTCAATCAAACTTAGTGTAGAGTTTTGTGCGCTGGAATTTTTCACTTAATTCCTTTTATACTGCGTGTTGAAAAAACTGTGAGAACTATTATTTCAATATATTTTATTAAAAACACTTATGTACTTTTTCGTTTATTTTATTTACATAAATTGGATAAATTTACATAAATGAACTAGTATATACAAGTGTCCCCTATAGTTACGTTCAAATTTTAGGAGTGTAAAGTAGACTTCATTTCATGTAACAAACACGCAAAACTTGTATATCCATTTGCATTTGTTTCAAAGTTACAGGTCTATGAATGTGATTGTCAGATCATAAAAAAAATGTAATCATAAAGTCAATAAAAACAGATTTTATTTAAAAAAGTTCATTTAATAATATTTTCGAAATGTCTACCCCCTTGTTGAATGCAGACTTGTGTGTTACTTATCCGAATTTCATACTTGTTTTGTCGGAGTTGCTCGGCAGCCAGGTGAATACGATCCAACAACTCTTCTCTTGTGTTGGAAACTTGCGTAGACTAACTTTTTCATGTACCCCCATTAATAAAAGTCAAGGGGATTAAGATCGGGTAATCTGGGTGGCCATGCAACAGGACCACCTTGACCAATCTATCTTGGATAAATGAAGTTGACCCAATTTCGGACAGCAATTCCATGGATGGGGGTGCCCCATCCATGTCAAACCACATGTCTCATCGAACATTCAGTGGGACATCCTCTAAAAGACCTGGCAGTTCGTTAATAAGAAATTAAATGTAATTGTCCGCATTTAACCTCTCAGGAAGAACGACAGGACCAATCAACAAGTCATCGATTAGGGCCACCCAAACGTTAATAGAAAATTCATGTTGAAATTTAGATGGGCGTATAGCTTTGGGATTTTCTGATGACCACCTGTGCAGGTTTCTCAGATTCGTAACACCACTTCTCGTGAACGAAGATTCATCTGTCCAGAGGACTGTTCTGCAAAAATTAAAATGAAGCCGTCACTGTCTTAATATCCAGGTAGAATAAACTAGACGAGCATTGTGGTCTGCCTCAAGCAAACCGTGTCCCCTGCGATAGTGATATGGATATGAACCCTCACGTTTTAAAATTCGCCAAACTCCACAAGAATGCATTATATCTCTTTAGCCAACTTTTGGTAATGAAGCACCATCAGATAAGACAGTTTACAATTCGTTTGCATAATTTAGCCATTTCGTGCCTCAGTGAGTGATGAATCACGCAAAGGTCGACCAAAAACTGTTGTGATTCCAAAAAACATCGAAGCTGTGCGGTAAATGATAGAATACGCTCGACATGTGACTTCAGTGAGGTAGTGGCATCTCTAAGCATATCGCAGACTGCAATTCATTCGATTTTACAGGAACATTTATTTGTAAAAAAAATATGTTCCAGATGGATTCTACATAACTTGACCGAATCACAGAAAGCATCTCGTGTCAATTGGTGTAAAGATATGCGCAAAAAAATTCGACGTGGAGAGCACAAAATCCGTATACAACATCGTCACAAGTGACGAAACATGGATATATGCGTATGAGCCGGAAACCAAGTAACAATCTACTGTATGGGTGTTTCAATACGAAGCGAACCCCACAAAAATTGTTCGCGCAAGGAGCACTTTCAAGAAAATAATCGCTTGTTTCCTCGGCTGCGCAGGATACATCGCAACAATTCCTTTAGAGGATCAAAAAAGTGTTAACGCTGAATGATATACAGTAATTTATTTGCCAAAAGTTATAGACGAAATTAGGAAGAATCAGAAAACGTCGCATTAGTCTTCGTCACGACAATGCGAGTTCCCATACAGCACGTCTAACAGTTGACTATTTAAAGGAGAAAAGTGTTGGAATAATGTCTCATTGTCCATATTCACCTGACTTGTCGCCGAATGATTTCTTTTTGTTCCCAACTGTGAAACAAAAAATGCGTGGACAGCGATTTTCAACACCTCAAGAAGCAGTCGAAGCCATTGAAAACCATGTTTCTGAGATACAACTTTCAGAGTGAAGAAAATGTTTTGAGAACGAGTTCGTACGTATGTAAAAGTGTATAGAACATAAAGGCGAATATTTTGAAAAACAATAAAATAGTTAGATCCCAAAAATTTTGTTTTCTTTCCAGATTTTGTAAAAATATTAAAGGTGATCAGGAAATTAAATAAAATAAAACAATAACTTTGTTATACCACTTTAGTCACATGTAATAGTGACCGCGGTTTCGACCTACAATGTCATTATCAAACTGCAAAAGTTACAGGCCTACATAGATCTTATAAATGACACAAAAATATATGGGGGTGGTTTATGATGTTATTTAAAATTACTACTATATACTTAACTATTATATACAACATTTGAAAAGAGGTGTATATATAAGATCCAACTGGTCGTTAAGAACAATATCTATTGTGTTGTTTCCGCTTTTAAAAATTTCAAGTGACTCTAAAAGATTTAATTTACGACCTTTCTCGGCCAAATGCAATATTTTATGATGACCAAATGTATGCCTTTCTGTAATAAGATGGTTTGCGAATGTTGAATCTGCCTTCTTTAGTTTATATGACCTCCTTTGTTCTTTTTCCCGTATAATAAAACTTCGACCAGTCTGACCTATATATACACTTTTACAATCATTACAATATAATTTGTAAACGCCTGATTTATTATTGATATCTGTTTTTGGTTTTGCGTTAAAAATGAAATTACTTGTTTTTACATATGGTTTGTAAGCTATACTAACATTACTATTATTTTTTGAAATTGTATTTCCAATTTGCTCGCTTATTTTACCGAAGTAAGTTAACGAGACAAATTGTTTCAAATTAGCACTATCTTTAGGATATACTAAACTAGGGCCACTTGTAACTGTTTTTTCTTTAGTATACTGTCAATTACGCTACTTTTATAACTATTGTTTACCGCTATTTGTTTTATAATATTGATTTCACGAACAAAAGATTCATTAGACAAAGGAATATATAATGCTCTATGTATCATAGAATTAAAAAATGAAAGTTTGTGTGTCTTAGGGTGTAGTGAATCTTTGGGAATAAAGCAATCAGTGAAAGTAGGTTTACGATATCAAATTTTAAGCTCTGATCTAATTTGAAAGAGATGAAGAAAAATACAAACCCGGTTGATATACACGAAATCATATCTCTAACGGAGTTAGTCACCAACCAAAGTTACTTTACATTTAACAACAAATTCTACAAACAAACAAAAGGGCTGGCAATGGGCTCACCTCTAAGTCCTCTATTAGCTGAAATTTTCATGAAGCATATTACAGAAAAAATTCTTTCATCACAACTAGGTAAAAAACATATTAAATTTTGGTATCGGTATATAGACGACATCCTAGCTTGCTTTAAGGGTGCTCATAGACAACTATAAACATTTCTGAACTACATAAATTCAATCCGTTCTAATATCTATTTTACAGTAGAAATAGAAGAGAATAACAGTATTAACTTCCTGGATTTAAAATTAAACAAATTAGATCAGAGCTTAAAATTTGATATATATCGTAAACCTACTTTCACTGATTGCATTATTCCCAAAGATTCACTACACCCTAAGACACACAAACATTCATTTTTTAATTCTATGGTACATAGAGCATTAAATATTCCTTTGTCTAATGAATCTTTTGTTCGTGAAATCAATATTATAAAACAAATAGCGGTAAACAATAGTTATAAAAGTAGCGTAATTGACAGTATACTAAAGAAAAAACAGTTACAAGTGGCCCTTAGTTTAGTATATCCTAAAGATAGTGCTAATTTGAAACAATTTGTCTCGTTATCTTACTTCGGTAAAATAAGCGAGCTAATTGGAAATACAATTTCAAAAAATAATAGTAATGTTAATATAGCTTACAAACCATATGTAAAAACAAGTAATTTCATTTTTAACGCAAAACCAAAAACAGATATCAATAATGAATCAGGAGTGTACAAATTATATTGTAATGATTGTAAAAGTGTATATATAGGTCAGACTGGTCGAAGTTTTATTATACGGGTAAAAGAACACATGAGGTCATATAAACTAAAGAAGACAGATTCAACATTCGCAAACCATCTTATTACAGAAAGGCATACATTTGGTCATCATAAAATATTGCGTTTGGCCGAGAAAGGTCGTAAATTAAATATTTTAGAGTCACTTGAAATTTTTAAAAGCGGAAACAACACAATAGATATTGTTCTTAAGGACCAGTTGGATCTTATATATACACCTCTTTTCCAATGTTGTATATAATAGTTAAGTATATAGTAGTAATTTTAAATAACATCATAAACCACCCCCATATATTTTTGTGTCATTTATAAGATCTATGTAGGCCTGTAACTTTTGCAGTTTGATAATGACATTGTATGTCGAAACCGCGGTCACTATTACATGTGACTAAAGTGGTATAAGAAAGTTATTGTTTTATCTTATTTTATTATTTTAAAAGGTGATCGTATTATTAAATATGTTTTTATTTTATACAAAATGAGGTTTTACCAACTCGCGTATGTTTCAAATTATTTTGTCGTATATGAACATATTTTTTATGTCGTTATATCTTAAACAAAACGAAATATATATTTGACAACATTATTTTTTCCTTGTATTAATGCTTGACTAATTTACCACTCTTGAAATTCCGTTCCAAAAATCAAATTAATTTTAATTAATGACATTGAGTCATTTTTCGTACTCTCACCATACTCAACATAATAATATTCTTGTTTCTTCAAACTTGTTTTTTATCTAAATAGGTACAATAAATATGGAAACAGAAAGAGGAAGGAAAATAACGACAATTTACATTTTCCTCCAGTGATCCGGCTTCCTTTTTCTTGTCTCCCTCAGCATTGACAATGCATTCACAATATACACGACTGATAGTTAAAAGGGGCTTTTGCGTCTTTTCGTTTGCCGCTTTTGCTGTTAATTTACTTTTGCACAATCGCTCAGGCTAATGAGGTTTTATTATGAAACAGCTGCAGTCTCATTCTGTCGGTTACAGCGCAGTACTCGGCAATTACTTTGATGTAAAAGTGTGAAGTTGATACTTGTAAAGTTTCTAACATAAATGCATCAGCCAAGGCGCAATTTGTTTGAAGAAACCAAATTATTATCCTATTGTATTTCATTGGAATAATAACTAAGTTGAAAAATTCTAATGAAAAGTAGCACGAATATTTTATGTAACGTATTTGAGAATTTATTTTAGTTATTCTCATTGGTAATTGATGATATTTAATTCATTGCAAATTGTTGTAAAGTTTGTATAGGCATAGCCAATTAGATAAATAGTGAATCTGTAAAATTTTTAAATTAATTTAAGTTCAATTTTTCGTGTACTTTATAATATACAGAACATAAATTAATATGCGGAACATAACATTGATGAGAATGGAATAACGATAGACTTAAGGCTCTACGCTATACCCGGCAATCCCACACTGAAATGAGTGTATTTTTCCGGCCATTTTTTGGCTTCAAATTAAAAGTTGAAAGACCGCTCGATGTATGTATGACCATGTATCAATAAAAACAAGGTAGGTATTTACGTTTTTTTCAAAATTTTTGAACGGTTTGACTTTTATCGGTAAGAAACAGAAAATCTATCCGGACAAATTGAGAGATAACCAGGCCAGCTAATGTAGTTATGAAATGTGTGTGTTGTAGGTATTTATAATATCTAGGTAGCTATACAGCCCGTTTTTGTCTAGATGTAATTGTTGTTTAGTTATCAATAAAAATAAAAGTCAAAAACAGGCAACCCGATACTCAACGTCCCCGAAAATATACAGCCCACATTACAGCACACGTAGGTACCAAGACGTCCTGCTGAGAGGGTCGAAGGATTATGTAAATTGGCTCCACAGGCTTCTACCTATAACAATATTTACTTATCAACCAATAAATCGGCGTAAATATTGAAATAAATGCTGCAACTGGTTCAATGGCTAATTAAATTACCTTTTATTCAGTTTTAAGAGAATTTTGATCCATAATAATCACCGAAAATTAAGTGCGGATCGGAGACTAAACATCAAAGATGAATTTTCTAGTCATTTATATGTGAACAAACTAATTTGCAGCTAATAAATTACTGTATTTACATAAGTAAATAGTTTGTATTTAAAAAAAAATAGAATAAAAAATAATTAGAGATCTTTTTTCATAATACTTCTTATAGATTGATCTCTATGATACCTCGCGTCAATTATTTCTGGAAGCATTGCATTCATATAAAATTTTTCCAGATGTTCATTCATATGATGATTCCAGAAATCATCATTTCGTTCTATTACTATATATTTCAAATCGTGTTTAGTATAAACTACGAAATAACATTTCTCTCTTTTGGTGATGTGGAGTTGTCCCTGCACTTGATACATATAATTATCAAAAGTTTTTAGCAAAATTTTGTTACTATCATTTGCATCTAAGGTGCAATAATTAATTAATTTTTCGTTAATGGCTTCATGTATTAATTTATCACGCGCTGAATAAGGACATTTTATTTCGACAATAGAATCGAATCCAATTAATCAGTCTGGAGTGGCACCTAAACATTTTTTCTTCTCGTCAATGAACAAACCGCATGCCTCAACTTTCAAATTTGTAATTTCCATAAATTTTTGCTTGGCCCTTTCTTCATTATCTATGCCATACTGTAGAGAATGTGGTAGTTTTTTATTATTGAATCTATTAGTATACAGCATATGTTTTATTGTACTAGCCGTGTCTGTTTTTTCTCTCATTTTACAAATCTTGCCAAAGTTACTTGCCGTTAATCTTATCTGTCTCTCTTTTTCCCATTCGTTGTTATGTCTCTGATTCACCGTCCTAATTTGAACATTATGACAATCAGATAATGACAATTCATCAAGAAATTTTTTTCTCTTGCTTTCGTATTCCGGAATAGGCATGTCAGGTACCACGATTTTGCACGCTCCGTAATCCGAATCAGCACTTTGAATTCGAATTTTATTTTTTTTGCTTTTCTTTTTTATTGCTTGATTTAGTTTAAGATTTTTGAATTTTTCCAAATATACACCGTTAAAATTATCCCCATTAGTTTTCTTAACAAATGTATATACAAATGTCTCTTTATTATTATAATTTATGGCTGCCGCAAAACATCTCCCTTGGTACGAGCCTCCCAGCGAAAAATTTATTCTTTTTCCTCCCACGAATTTATTCACAACAGAATTGAAGGATTCTACGGCGTTATTGTCTACGTCATAAAGTAAACTGGAGGATAAATTGGCTACTCTATTCAAAGACTGAAAAAATATATCATATAGAGCACTGCTTTTGAAATGTTTGTAATCAATAGTATTTGAATTGTTACCATTGTTACCATCTTTACTACAAAAATAGCTAGTACAGTTACTATGTTCTCCAAATATGTGGGCAGGTCCATTGAGAATATCATTTTTTAAGTTTTCAATTTTTTGTTGAAAAGAAACATTTTCATTTTTGCGGTACTTTATGGCACTAACTACAGCTGCCCTAAATTTAAGAATATTCTGCCGTAAAAAATTTCGTATACACATATCTGATCGAGGAGTTTTTGAAATTTCTCGTATTTTCGTACAGAAATTTCGCAACACATGATTTCGACACTCAATTTTTTCAATAAAATATGTTGGTCCGTAAGGTTTTGCTGTTTGAATTTTTTTATATACACTACTATCCCCATCACCAATAATAGTTTTATATCGCAAATTATGCATTTCTATTGACATTCTAAACCCATCTAGAATAGCTGCTTCCATAGAAGTTGAAGAACTGTTCCAGTTTTGAAAACATTTATGAAAAACATTTATGAGGAACATTTTTTTTATCCTTATTTTTACAAAATTTGCACATTTTATTTTTTACTCCTACGTACATAACTTTTTTACTTCTGGTCCCAATTACGCACCCAACGCCCGAGAGAGCGTTATAATTAGACTTGTAACTTCGTTTTGACCAAGCTCCATCCACTGTTACAGTTATAAAAGGTATTCCGTCGCTATCAATTTCTCCTGCTTCAATTGCCAACTTACGTTCTTCCTTTCCTGCAGTTAGCATTTCTTTTAATGCTAACTCCTCTGTATTTTTTAGCACTTTTTTTTCTATACGCGCATACGTTGCTGAAGACATTTGAGGAATGTCTAAAGCTGCGGAAAATTCTGTTAATTGTGAATGACCCGCCCCTATTGCAACAGTTCCACACACCGCTGCTTCATTTACTCCACATTTTTTATTTTCATTTTCAGTACTGAATGTATCGGTTATTCCACACATGTTGCATTTATACGTAAAAACACTTTTAAAACCAAAATGTTTTTCCGCTTTTATTTCTACATTTTGAAAAGTACAGCCAAACATATCATGTCGTATTCCTTTTAGAACAGTAAACAGATGATTTATATCAACAATCCTACGTCCAGCAAGAGTAAAATTTGCAATATTGTTTATATTTCCTGTTTCAATAAAAACCTCATCTGATATATCCGAATCAAAACTGTCGTCGCGTGCCGAATTTGTCTCAGTGAAAACAATTTCATTATCTACAATATTATCACGTTGAGACACTATTCGATTTTTTATCCGAATTTGTTTCATCAACTGTTTTCTACTTTTCCGTTTTGCAGCGGTTGTCAATCTTTTTTGGGAGTGAAGTCCCATTGTTGTTTATATTTCAAAATTACAACGGTCACCAACACTAATATCATATGGTCATATCTTTATCGAATTATATACATTTTTCCAAGTAACCAGGTGATTAACTTTAAATGACTAAGAAGGATTAGAAAGCCAGGTAATGCCGTAACCACTTTTAGAGGAAAACAAGTTAATACATTTGTTTGTCTTTTACTTTACGCAAGCATCTAAGTATTTCAATTAGGTATGTATGGGTAAAATTGTGTAGCTTTACTACACTACTTATTTTATATTAGAACCTGTTAAGTTACATTTGTTATAATAATACATCTATTCTTTATCTACGATTCAAAAAATTTTAGGCGGAAATACACAGATCATCTATCTGCTGAAAACAAGGCATAAATAAATCCCAAGTAGCTGATGTGTCAATAATCAAATTTGTTTGCTAATTTACATAATCCTTCGACCCTCTCAGCAGGGCGTCTTGGTGCCTAGTCTGTTGTAGTATGCTGTAATGTGGGTTGCATATTTCTGAAATGGTAATTTTTCGGGCACTAAAGTAGACCCTTAAACAAAATGATAAAACATTTTTCTTGTTTCCAACTGATGAAGATGAGATTCGAAGGGTTGTGGCTGGACTTAATAATACATATTCATCGGGACCGGATGGTATTAGCACGGTTCTCATAAAGAGGTGTTTAGATGGAATTATTATTCCACTAGCGTTTATAATAAACAAGCATAAAAAATCTAAATATTTGCCACACGATTTAAATTAAAATTCCAGAAATTGTTTACATATAAAGAAGTTCCACAGATGTTATATACATATTAGTATTTTCTACACAAAAGTTTTTTATAATGTGAATAAAAAGAGAAAAACAATATTTTATGTGAGAAAAATAATCCCAAATACGGAATAAAAATAATTACTTCAATATGCATTTTAAGAGAGAGAAACATTTCTTAGTTAATATTTAAAATCAACGTGTCAAACAGTAGAACAATTCATGGCAAAAAAAAACATCTAAAAAAATCGTAAATAAAATCCATTAGCGAACACAGTTCTTGGAATTTGTTCGAATGCATTCTAATGCTAGGGCATTGACCTGATTTAAGAACATGCGTACGCGAACGGCTATTGGCGTTTGCCGTTCACGTGGACTGCCGTTCTGTTGCTATGCCATTTCCACTTCGACAATTTGACATGATAAGAGATGCATAGTCCACGTTGCTTGATCGTATGGTTCCCATGACAACCGTTAATTCGCATTCAATTTCCAATGAAATATAAGTAAATATTAACATATTTTCTCGGTTATTTCTTATATTTGAAGTTTTATATTTGCAATATTTTAAATTACCCATTTTAGTATTTAGAATTACGATGCCTGAATATTCATTTTATGCATTTAGTCAACTACATTTACAATTAGATATTCTCATATTAAATTTAAAATCATAGGATAATAATTTAGTAATCTGTCAGAAAATATCACTATACCTATCAAAAGCATTTGTCGAAATCCCATGAAATTAAATACTATTATATGTTTGAAATTTAGTGATTTAGTAGTTTATATATAATTAATTAAAGTTTTATATTATTGTCACAATCAAGGTTGATTTATTATTTTGGTTCATTAATGTATTCAATTATGGCAATAGGTAAAGATTTTTTTTGGTTGTATTGTGGTGAGTTAGCAATATAATTTTAAAACTTTTCAGATTAATTTATTAATATAGTATGAAGTATCAACATGAATGAATGAATGAATAATATACTTACTTTGGTGTATAAGTTTCTGAAATAGGGTCTGTAGTTTATTTCGTTCCTGTAACTTTGTTATTATATTCTCTCGCCAATTAAAATCTTCTATAGCTATTTTATGTTTGGATGCTAAATATGATTCTAGTGCTCAATCATTTTATAGTGTTGGAGCCATTGTTTTTTAAATCTTTTTTGAAAAGTGATAATAAATCATAATAATTATCTTAAATATGTTTAAAAATATTGAGCACTTTTTTTGCTTTCCTTTAAATATGTAATGTACTCAAGTAGATGTCATTATTTATTCACTTTAATTAGAAATGTGTAGATAGTCGAGTAGTATTGCTCGCAAATATAATACGATTTTGTATTACCTTGTAATTATGACAGTTGTCTAAGTCTAATTTTTTTACTTTTGTCATTTTCCTGAACTTGACAATTTATGTTAGTGTTGGGCACTCGTTAAAAGTGAAATAGTACCATTGTTCGTAAAAAAAAATTGATACAATGAAATTATATTTATTATTTTTTTTTAATTAAGGGCACACAAAGTGTTATTATAATGGTGTTTTCAACATATTTCATCATTAATTAGCTACACTGTGTTCGTATCGTGCGGACAAAGTTTTCATGCCTGGTTGCCATGGCAACTTAGCGTTTATTAAGATCTAATAATAACTGCTTCAGTAAGGGTTCATTTATTAGTGACTTAAAAGTTGGGAGACTTATTCCGGTTTTTAAATCTGGATCCACACACCTTGCAAGTAACTATAGACCTATTTCTTTATTGAGCGTATTTTCCAAAATTATAGAAAAAATAGTAGCTATTAGATTGACAAAATTCCTAGAGCAAAATAATATTTTGAATGAAAGACACTTTGGTTTCCACAAAGGACGTTTAATTATATCCGCAGTAACAGCATTCTTGGATGATGTGTACAACAATTTAGAGCCAGGACGGACATGTGTGGGTGTATTTACAGAACAGACTTAAGCAAAGCATTTGATTTACTAAATTACAAAATTTTATTAGAAAAAATTAGCTCGATATGGCATCAGGGGTTTGGCCTTGGACTGGATTTAGAGTTATTTGGAGGACCGTTCAATTCATGTGGAAGTAAAGGGAGTTAAATCGAATTTAAGTGAAATAGGGAGAGGAGTACCCCAGGGAAGCATATTGGGACCGCTTCTTTACGTAATTTATGTAAATGATGCACCAAACAGTAAAATGGTGATGTACGCGGATGACACGTCATTGCTTGTAACGTGTAATAAATATGAAAATGTAAGTCTTGCAGTGGAATCCTCAATGAATATCTTGAACGGATATTTTCAAAACAATGCTTTGTACTCAAATAACACAAAAACAAAAATAGTCGAATTTAGTGCAAAAAAACGCGAGAGGTATTGTTCACAGTTAGAGTAAATGGTGGTACTGATGCTCAGGTAGACTCTAAAAAATTTTTGGGCATATATATAGATGAGAACTTCTCTTTTAATGAGCACATTGATTGCTTGGCAAAGAAATTGACTAGTGTATGTTACGCAATAAGTCAATTGCGTAACAGGGTAGATACGTGTGTCGTAAAAGTTTACTATTTTGCTCATTTCCATTCCCTACTCGCATATGGAATACTTGCTTGGGGCGGTTCAATAGAAATACTAAAAAATTTTAGACTTCAAAAGAGAGCGACTAGATTAATGAATAAAGTCAGTGTAAGAGCAAATTGTAAAAACTTATTCAAGGAAATGAACAATATGACATTGCCATGTGTATATATTTATAAATTATTAATTTATATCAAGCAAAATTTTAATATTTTCACAAAATTAAATGAGAACCACCATTATCATACACGTAATAGTCAGGTATTGGAAATTCTAAAACATAAATTAGCATTTACTGAAAAAAATCCTAAATACCAGGCAATCAGTTTGTACAATAGGTTCACCACTTAAGTATAGACAGCTACCACCTGATTTGTTTGAATACAGTATTAGGGACCTATTAATCTTCAAAGTCTATTATTCATTCCAGGAGTTTGTTCATGACTGTGATCATCACAGTACATTACAACTATTATTATACATCACAGTGTGATGTATAATAATAGTTTTAATGTAGTTAAGGTTACTGTGAAAATCTATGTTATTGCATAGGTTTTTAATATTTTGTTCCTTGTATATTTTCATTTGTACTCTTCTTAATGTAGTATTAGATATCAATGTTTATTTTATATATTAACGCTCTTACATATGTAAGAATAATTGTGACCACGATTGAGATTTTATTTTACGTTAAATTGACTTATCCTATGCTACTGTAATCAAAGGGATGAAAATAAATTATTATTATTATTATTATTATTATTATTATTATGGATGTGAAAGCTACTTTCGGGAGGAAGGGAAGAATTTGAAAAAAGGGCGCAAGGCAAGCATATCAACATCTATCCTGCTTGATATGGATGGAAACATTGGTAGAATTATACATGTACATTAAATATAATTTTTTTTGTCTTTGTTGTTCTTTTGCTTTTTTTTTTCCTTGACCTACTGTAACGTTGTTCTTTTGGCTTTTTTTTTTGTTTGTTTCTCGTTAATCGATGCAATAGATCGTAGGAGTCGTTTAGTTCGTGTTTTCAGAGATTTGGTGTTCCGGTTTGAGATATGTTCGTGGTTGTTTTATCATGTATTCTGGCTCAGCACCTGCCGCACAATGCTCGTTGACTCTAGTATGACAATTTTTTGAAGCTGTTTATATGTCATAGGATGTATATTTAGGGCCTTTAGAGCCTCATGTAACTTCAGCGGTATTTCTCCTGTAGCACCGATGATGATGGATACTACAATCACTTTGTTTTGGCTCCACACTTTAACATCTTGGGCAAGTGGTAAATATTTGTCGATCTTGTCTCTGTGCTTCGCCTGGATATTCGCTGGCGCTGGCACAGAGATGTCTATGAGGTATGTAATGCTCTTGTTATGGTCTCGTAACGTAATGTGTGGTCTGTTGTGTTGGACAGTTCTATCAGTTTGTATTGTCCGATTCCAGTAAATCATGGCCTCAGGCAACTCCACTACATTTTTCGGCTGATACTGGTAACATGGCGTTGTTCCAGTGGTTCCATCATACAGTTTGCATATTGCCTGGTGGATCACTTTCGCAACATTGTTATGGCGTCTAGTGTATTGTTTTGGGGCTAAAATGGAGCATCCGCTGAGTATATGTTCTATGGCTTCCGGTTTCTCGCCACATACTCTGCATGACTTTGATGCGATGTTTTCTTTTAGTATGTGTTTCTTATAGGTGCGAGTTGCTATCACTTGATCTTGTATAGCCATCATAACGCCCTCTGTTTCGACAAATAAGTTCGTGTTACATAGCCATTGTAGTGTCGCTTCTTTATCGATGTATGCATTGTATGCAGCGTGTATGTACCTGCCGTGTAGTTCTTTGCTTCTCCACGCGTCAATTTTTTCGTTGTCGTGTACAATTTGTTCTTGAATATTGTTTTGCGTGTCTTTTAAGTTGAGTGGAGTGAAACGGTCATCTTTGTTGCACACAACTCTGTGGATATTCGATGTTTGTGCCTTTACTGTGAAGAATTCTCTGAGGTCATGTATCTGCTCATAGTAGATGTTTTTAATATCCATTATACCTCTGCCTCCTTTCATCCTGGGAAGGTGGAATCTCCCGTTCGAACTTCTGGGGTAGTGGGCACGGTGTTTAGTGAATGTTACCCGTACTAGTCTGTTTATTTCCTCTAATTCTGTTCGGGTCCATCGCACTATACCGAACGTGTATATTAGCACTGGTAGTGCGTACGTGTTTACTGCGGTGACCATATTTCGACCTGAAAGTTTTGTCTTTAGGATCAGATTAATTCGGCGTTTGACCTCTTGAGTTATTTGTTCTTTTGCGCGGTTCTTGTCTATTCTTCTGCTCTGTTCGAAGCCAAGGTATTTGTATGTGTCTTGAGGTTGCATTGTCGGTATAAATTCTTGTGCGTCTAGTGTGTGTTCTAATGTATAGTTCTCCGAATCAATCCAGATGCCTTTGGTCATCGCGTTTATGCGACATTTGTCTAGGCCAAAGTTCATTTATTATATCCATTATTATTATTATTATTATTATTATTATTATTATTATTATAACATCTACATTATTTATTACAACATTTCGTTTCCGATTCATTACCATATGCATAGACCTATAACACTTCAATACTTCAACTCACTGATGCTACACCTAAGGTATCAAGTGTTTGCTACACCATTTGCGAAGATATTTAATTTGGCTCTCGCTGCATCCACTTTTCTCTCTATTTGAAAGAGTACTAAAATTGTTCCCGATTTCAAAACTGGTGATACTTTGGATATTATCAACTATCGTCCTATTGCTATCACATCGAACTTCGCGAAAAATTTTATTAAGACCGCAATATCAGTATGCCTTCATGAAAAAGCGATCTACTACCTCTAAACTTGCAGTATTTTCTCAATACGTTGCTGACGCGTTGGATTGCGGGTCACAGATTGATGTCGTATATACTGACTTTGCCAAGGCCTTTGATCGAGTGGATCACGCTATCTTGCCAGCTAAATTGGCGAATTTTAGATTTAGTAAACCGCTAGTTGAGTATTTAACATCGTACCTACATAATAGGCCTCAACGTGTATTGTACAACGAATATTTATCATCACCTCACATTGCCACTTCTGGAGTTCCGCAAGGTTCTAACTTTGGTCCACTGCTTTTTATTATTTTCATTAACGATCTTTCAGACCAGATCAAGTCTAATAACATTTTCTTTGCCTATGACTTGAAGTTGTTCCCTAGAGTCTCCGACGCGAGGGACTGTCTTCGACTACAGGCCGATCTGATTAACATACAGACTTTGAGCAAAATTAACAATTTACCTTTGAACCACGTTAATTGCTAAATTTTATCTTTCACCAAAAACTTAATGTTGTACACTTTAATTACTAACTTGGGGATATGAGTATTTCACGTGTTGAAACAATTAAAGACTTGGGTGTTACCTTCTATATGAAACTTACCTTCAATGAGCATATCCGCAGTGTGTATAAGCAGGCCACACAAACTCTTGGATTTATTATCCGTAACTGTGCTAATTAAAATCCTGAAATATCCTATCTTAATGTTTAATTTTTCTTTTATATCAAACAATTTTCTCTCGATTTCACCATTTCTGGTTTTAAAAATTTTATAATAAGCTTATTTACTATCATCCATAATATGTTATTATATTTGATAACTTACACGTGGTTTTATTATTGTTTATAACATACCAAAAATTGAATAACCAAGAGGAATTTATACAAATTATAAATTACCTTACTTACCTCAATTACATTACATCTGACATAGTGTGTATAAAATATGCAGGGTATTTTATGAAATAAATTTATATTTGTTTGTAAAAGAGCTATTTAAATACTTTTGCTGGTGTGTGCAGGTGATACAGAGATATAATTTGAGCTTCGATTAACCAAATGCGCCTTTCGCAAACTGCTTAATAGTAGATAAGATGGGGGCATACTGTATGTCTTCGTTTGTCCAGTCTGTGAGCCAGACCAATATCGCACCAGGTGTTCGACCATCTGCTTGAAGCGTGTGCGGTATCGTGCGTCAGTTGAGCATTGGCGTTTATTTTCCGAAAGACCATTTGCAGCACGCACGCCACATTCGTTACGAGATGCTCGCTTGTTTTGCAGTTAACATATGGAGTCACCTGCTCCGTGTTTAATGTCAATCGAAAACTTGTATATCTGTACCGTTATATACTAGAAAATGTATATAAATTGAAATTAAAGTTAATTACTGGACGCATTTCATTATATTATAAATATTTTAAATAATACCTGTACAAAGAATCGAGCACATGTTAGTTCCCTAATGATATGATAAATATGAACTAATTTATAACAAATAAAAATAACAACTGCTTGCATACAGGAGCATTAATAATTATAGTTTATGGGCATCTATAAATATTATTTGTCCAAAATTATTAGTAAAACGATACAAGCGTCATATGACGGGATAGTGTCAGATTTACGAGGGCTATTCGTAAAGTAAGTTCTGTTTTCGCCTAGTAAACAGAGAAGTGGAATCTAGCACGATCACAGCGCTGCAGTGTAGTCTACTTCAGACCAGCGTTCCGATTTTTTGGTAGATCTACCGATTTTTGATTCAATCTACCGATCTACCGCAAGGACTCCAATTCTACGGAGTGTTAACGTCTAAATAAATCAGTTAGATATAACCAATATAACCCATAAGCAATAAATATACAAGATGTCCTGTATCGTTATGTTCAAATTTTAGGAGTGTAAAGTAGACTTTATTTCAAGTAACAAAAACGGAAAACTTGTATATCCAATTTTATTTGTTTCAAAGTTACAGATCTATGAATGTGAGTGTCAGATCATGAAAAAAAATGTAATCCCAAAGTCAATAAAAATTTATTTTATTTAAAAAAGTTCAATTAATAATATTTTCGAAATGTCCACCTCCTTGTTGAATGCAGGCTTATGCCCGTAAGCCAACAGAAGAAGTACTTATCCGAATTTCAAACTTGTTTTGTCGGATTTGCTCGGCAGCCAGGTGAATACGATCCAACAACTCTTCTCTTGTGGTCGAAACTTGCGCGTAGACTAAATTATTCATGTACCACAATAAATAAAAGTCAAGGGGATTAAGATCGGGTGATCTGGGTGGCCATACAACAGGACTACCTCGATCAATCCATCTTGAATAATTGACGTTAACCCAATTTCGGACAGCAATTCCGAAATGTGGAGGTTCCCCATCCATGTGAAACCACATGTCTTGTCGAACATTCAGTGGGACATCCTCTAAAAGACCTGCCAGTTCGTCAATAAGAAATTGAAGGTAATTGTCCGCATTTAACCGCCCAGGAAGAAAGACAGGACCAACCAGCAAGTCATCGATTAGGGCCGCCCAAACGTTAATAAAAAATGCATGTTGAAATTTAGATGGGCGTATAGCTTTGGGATTTTCTGATGACTACCTATGCAGGTTTCTCAGATTGTAACACCACTTCTCGTGAACGTAGATTCATATGTCCAGAGGACTGTTCTGCAGAAATTAAAATGAAGCCGTGACTGTCATAATATCCAGGTAGAATAAACTAGACAAGCATAGTGGTCTGCCTCAAGCAAACCGTCTCCCCTGCGATAGTGATATGGAAAAAAAAATACAAAAATTACCTCCTTAACAATGGTTTGCTGAATGATGCACTTGGTGTGTTTGTTTCACAAAATGTAAATTGTTTCGCGTTTTGTGGAACAAGTGTACCGGGTGTTTTGTTTAGTAAATTATTAATCATGTTTCACCTAGAGCCAACCGTGAATTCTATACATTATATTAAAAGTGCTTAACTCCTTAACAATGACATGTCACCTATTTATAATTGGCTTTTAAATTGTATACCTGCAATGTCTAATAATTCATAGAGCCTTTTCACGTTACTTGATTGTTATTTAATATAACATAACACAGTCAGATGTCTTGCCTTTTCGTATGTAACGGCCCTTCCCAATTTTGTCCTCGGAATTTCTATAGAGTTTAGTTTTTGCAATATACGACCATACTTTTTAACCATTTGTAATTGAAATATTTTTACACCCCTACCCAAAATAGATGTTTTTACTATGCATGTGCTCGAGATAATACGTTTAAATAATAACTACTGATGTGTACAATGCACATGAAATATACATATAGTTAAATATACTATTGTTTTGTGAAAATATAAGGTGTTTAATTTAAGTTTAATAGTGGGTCATCGTAGGTTTTAAAAAATCGAATTTAGTGGCGCCCCCTTAGAGATGAATGTCTGCCGTTCCTTTGTTCGACAATTTAACACATGTTTAGACCTTTGTCCTTAAGAGGCAAGTGTTTGTCTCGTAGTTTTAGATTGTAATGTTAAATTTAGTCTTTACGGGGATGCAGTGTATAGTAGTTGTGCGGAAGCGTTTTTCTTACTTTACTGTGCCCCATGTGCGACTTTTAATTAGTAGTTTTTACATACTGATGATGATAGTTGTCGAAATACGTATTTAGGATACGACTAATAATTGTGGTAAGGGGTTACATACCTTTTTTAAATTTTTAAATTTTCATAATTGAAAAATTTTACAGAATTTTTGTGAAAACTCTATATCAAGATTTATTAAAAACGAATCAAAGAAATAAGCTGGAAACTGGCAACTATTTCTGGTTTACTCTATACAAAACAATACCTGAAAGAGCACAATTGTTACGATTTTCTTATTGTTAATGCTTTCGCCAAGATGTTCTCCAACGCTTACTTACCTAATTCTACCTCTTTTGATGTGAATTGCAATACTGTTTTCCCTTATGATATTCTTGATGTGGGATACATATCTGCGACTGATGTAATCAATAGTATGTTAAAATTAAACAACCCAGGCACAGCTGGTGATGACCATGAACCTTTGTGATAAGGGATTTAAGAATGATGCTAGCATTTCCTCTTCATATTGTATTTAATTTATCGATTCGAAATAGCTTGCCAACACATTGGAAGCGAACTAGAGTTACTCCAGTATTTAAGAGTGGAGACATTACTGATGTGCGTAATTATAAGCCAATATCAATACTTTGTAATTTTGCTAGGGTTTTCGAGCATATTCTGTACAAACTTTCACCTCTTTAGCATGGCTTTGTCCCAGGATGATGGACTGTAACTAATTTAGCATGTATCTCTCATGATATATGCATTGCCATTGACGATTTAAGACAAGTAGGTGTCATTTACACAGATGTATCGAAAGCCGTTGATACTATAGATTATAACATCCTTCGATGCAAATTGAGCGAAATCGGTTTTAGTGACAACTTTATATCGTTCATTGGCTCGTATTTATCGGGAAGAATTAATTACGTTCACTACAATGGTTATAAATAGTTAGAATTTATGCCAACATCAGGAGTTCCTCAAGGATCCAATTTGGGCCCTCTTTTATTCTTAATTTTTGTTAATGACCTATTCGAATTATTTTCATGTTCTGCACTCGCATATGCAGATGATCTCAAAGTGTACAAAACTGTAAACCACTTAGAGAATACAATGAACACAGCATAATTTCGAAATTGTTAAAGAATGGTGCTCGGATAATAAATTATCCCTTAATATAGGAAAGTGCTGTGTTATTAGGTATTCGAGGCAAAGGCATATGATGACTACAACATAAATTATCACATCTTGGAGTTCAAGAAATCAATAGAAGACCTAGGAGTTCTATTCGATAGTTCGCATAGCTTTGATGAACAGGTTGCTAGTATACGAAAACTCTTGGATTTGTCATGCGGAACTCAAAACTTTTGACAAACCTCGAAACTATAAATTGTATTTGCGTATCACTTCTACGCAGTAAATTAGAATACCCTTCGATAATATGGTATCCACCCTACGTCTCTCGCCAAATTCCATTAGAGAGAGTTCAGAGGCGATTTTTAAAGTACCTCTCCTACAGAAGAGACGGTTCATATCCAGAGAGGAATACAAGTCATACAAATTTACTACGTGAGCACAAGTTGGATTCTATACTAACACGTAGAGAGACAACTTTCGCAATATTGCTATACAAGCTTCTTCACAACCAGGTAGACTGTATGCCACTTTTGTTAAATATTGGCTTCTGTATTCCGAGGATGGCCGCAAGACATTTCACACGGTTCGCCATCGTATGGGAATTATGTTGAGGAGCCTCATATTTCAAATGTGCAAATTTGGCAATACTTACTATGAAGATATTTTTATAGGGACTAAGAGTTGGTGACCTTAGTGATGTTTTATTTCTTTTGTCAGTTTTTTCGCTTTTTTTCTGGTTTTTGAACTGATATAAACTCAATATGTAACTTTCATTTCAAAATTTGTTATACATATTTGGAGTTATATTGTTGTAACCCGTTTTGGTTTTTACTGTTGGGCACAATTAAATAGATATTATTATTATTATTGAGAAAACACAGATATCAAGAATGAATGATTTTACATTAAAAAGCAAAAGATCCTACGAAAAATGAATAACTAATAATAACAACAATAATAGGTGAAAGTTCTACAAAATATGTTAACTTATTTTGTTGGTTATGAAGTTATGATGTTTATTTTTTAAAAGAATTAATATATTAATAAACACTTTTTCTAAAAATTAATGAAACATTTTATGATTTTATTTAACCGAAACGATTTTCCCCTATAAGCAACTAAAATAAATAATTAATAATCGTTACCGTAAATGTGTCACTTTCAGAAACTTTTTAATACATTAAGTTGACACCTACCGAAATTTCACGAAATCTACCGATTTTTAAAGCTTTATCTACCGCATTTTAGTCAAACGAGCGTAACAACACTAGTTTAGAGTGAATCTGGAAGTGCTAGTGAGAGAATTGTTCGAACATTCTTTCGTGCTATTTTTCTTGTTTAAAATGGCTGCCGCAATTGAAAACCCCGCCGACTGTGAATTGCATGCTGTTGTCCGATTTGTGTATGCAAAGACCATGAAGCTGCTGGGATCTTGAACTTTGTTCTGTTTATTGTGAAAATGTCATGAGTGGCAGTATGGTTAGAAGATGGTGTCGTATTTTTGGAGAAAGACGAACTAATGTCCATGATGATGAACGGAGTGGAAAACTAACTATTGTGACGAAAGAACTTGTGGGTAATGTTGAGAAAAAAATTCGTGAAAATCGGCATTCACAATCACAGAACTGAGTGCCTTTTCCCCTCAAATTTCACGCACAGTTTTGTACGAAATTGTTATCAAACATTTAAGTTCCCAAGAATTTTGTTCACGAAGGCTGCCAAAACTTCGGAAAGAAGTTTTGGCAGCCATAAAACAAAGACAATAGGATCGGCATTAACTTTTCTGACACGTTACGATGTTAACGGTGGAAATATCTACCTTTTACAAGCATATCGTAACAGGTGATCAGACTTGGGTCACCTATGTCAACCTTGAGACGAAAAGATAGTCAATGCAGTGGAGTCGCTTTAACTCGCCGGAAGTATTTTAGTATTTCCCCCTACAGCCCTGATTTGTCTTCTAGCGACTACCATCTCTTCCCTAACATGAAGAAAAGCCTTGAGAGTCAATGGTTTGAGAGCGATGAAGAGCTGCAAGACAGTGTTACAGCATGGCTTAATTCACAGGCGGCGGAGTTCATTAAGAGGGCATTAAAAAGCCGATTAATCGCTATGACAAATGTCTCAATATTAATGGCAACTCTATAGAAACATAGCTGAAAGTAGTAACTTTAACTTTGTATATAACAAAAACCTCTTCATCTTTTGGCGTTTTTTTTTTAACTAAACAGAAACCTACTTTACGAATTGCCCTCGTATATTTAGTTAAAATAGTTTAAAACAGTAGAAAATTTAAAAACCATGCATTCAAATTGTAAGTACCATACAGCGTATATAATTACTGTAATATTAATTTAAACTTACACTGACAGAAATTCTCTAACCACCTAGTATTATAATTTTTTTTTTCTGATACAGACAATAAAGGTTGAAACGTTAAAATGAGTATTTTTATTTAAAGAATAGTTACCAAGCTGAATTCCAAGGAGAAATTTAATATTTATTTTAACCTCAATATGTATTTTACTACTCCTATTATTTCGCTCCAGAACATGTACCCGTGACTACATTAAACAGTGTTGTCAGAGAAAGAGAAATTTTCTACGGTTGTAGTACTTTTTTTTATGGAAAATATATCAAAATATTATATTTTGTTTAAAGAAAAATGATCCCAAGCGAGTATTGAAGAAATTGCTCTAGGTTACTTCAAAAAGAGTAATTTCTTTGCAACAATACATGCGTATTAATAAAGAAAATTTATTTCAATTTGTATTTCTGAATGAAACATATTTTGAAATATCACTATTTTTCTTCAAAAATAATTCACTTCGCAACATGGAATAAAGTGCCCGGAGTGTTGAAGCTTTTTGATGCTTTCCTCCCTCAAAATAGGCTAATAGAACCTTCTCATTAACCCATTTTTTTTTGTCTTCAAACCACTTTCCAAATTTTTCATAAGCTAAATCGTACCGGGCTTTCGACTTTTGTGGAATCACGGTCGATAATGCACTTTGTGCGGCCTCTTCTATATCACTAGGCAGTCCGCCTGAATCTGAATACGACATTTTTATTCGTAAGATGAAACGAAATATTTAGATAATAAAAGTTAATATTTTTACTTAAATTAACAAACACCTGTCAAGTCAAATGAATTATTTCCACAGCATGAAAATTGTCATTACTAATTTAATACGACTTATGCCGTACGTCGTACGGCGTTTCTAAGGAAATTAGTTATGACGTTTAATGTCAGATCAACTGGAAAATTATAAAATCTTGTATGCAACATATTATGAAATGTTATATTGTGTAACTCGATTCATTTTGCAGGATCTCGCTCGCTACGCTAGCTCGTCCTGTAAATATTCCATTTCGTTACACAAAATAATCCGTTTCATAACTGGTTACATAAATAGCTATTATTGCGTATTTTTCAGGTATTTCGTTATAATTAGCATCATTAAACACTTTACAACAATACAGATTTGTGTATATTTAGTGAATTTATATTGAATGTTAAATGTCATGTAGATCATTATATTTCTTTATAATTTATGAATATTAAAAACTTAAAATTTAAATCATGCTATACCTACCAATTTATATAAAAGGATATTTAAAGTACTACAGTAATAGTAAATTTCATAATCAATACTTGAATTTTGCAAATTTCTTAAATACGTAAACGTTGTTTATTGTAACTTAAGATTTTAAAATATCAAATATAAATATTATTATTTGATAAACACCACAAATCCGAATACCCTAAAAAAAAGATAGAATGTGCATTTTAAAATTAACATTTTGTAATATTTATCTATGAGACAAATATTTCTGTTTTGTAAAAAATGCAGCTGTCAACCAAGTTCAGAATATATTTCATTTTCGTTAATGAAAACACATCAAACGGAAGATAAGAAAGGACAATCAATTGATCAATAAGAGAAAAAAGATATGACGTATATATCATGACGTATAAAATATGGAACGTGAATTATAAAGAAGAAATTGTAGTGTCGGGCGTTAGAGAAGGCGGAGAATAAATGAAAAAAAAGCAGATAGCATGCGGTTTTGAGAAAAAAAGGAACACTTGAAAATTGTATTTAAAATACTAAACACTGTTAGAAAGAAATATTAAAAAAAACGTAAACCAATATGTTAACAATAGTTCTTAAATATGGAATATCATTTAGAAGAGTATTATAACTTACAAAATGTATTTGAAAAAGGATTAACGTCACAGGTCATATATACAAGATGTCCTGTATCGTTATGTTCAAATTTTAGGAATGTAAAGTAGACTTCATTTAAGTAACGAAAACGCAAAACTTGTATATCCATTTTTATTTGTTTCAAAGTTACAGATCTATGAATGTGATTGACATATCATGAAAAAAAAATTAATCCTAAAGTCAATGCAAACTGATTTTATTTAAAAAAAGTTATACGATTCAATAACAGGCCTGCGATTGTTAACGTCGCATAATAAAATGTTATCCTACAATAAATAAACACGTGCCGTAGTGCATACAGTAATTTCTTGGAGATCTACAAAAAAGAGTACTGGAAAATGATTTATGATAAAGAAGGTTCTTACTTATTTTGTAAGTGCTGAACCATGAATATCATACAATAAACAAATGTTCAGATGACTGTTAACGTTGCATTTTTTAATAAAGGATTAGATTACGTTTAAGTTCATACAACAGCTTATAAGTGAATGGACACGTTTTCTTTATTCAAAATGCCTTACCGATTTTCTTCTCAAGAGTATGCGGACATGCATTTTGTGTATGGCTACTGTAACGCAGTGCATGTCAAGCAGTTATTGAATACCGGCATCGGTTTCTCGATAGGCGCATTCCTCATTACAAACGTTTCTGGAAGTACACAGACAATTTCGGGAATGCGGACTGCTGGATTATCTTTTCGACGGAGGAGTAAATTTGCCCGCAGACTTAGAAGAAGAAGCAGTAGCTATTGTTGCAAGGGATCCAACTCTCAGTGTAGGTCGAATCGCTAGGCAACTAGGAGTGCCACGAACGGCAGTTTGGCGAATTTTAAAACGTGAGGGCTTATATCCATATCACTATCGCAGGGGACACGGTTTGCTTGAGGCAGACCACTGTGCTCGTCTAGTTTATTCTACCTGAATATTAAGACAGTCACGGCTTCATTTTAATTTCTGCAGAACAGTCCTCTGGACAGATGAATCTGCGTTCACGAGAAATGGTGTTACAAATCCGAGAAACCTGCACAGGTCGTCATCAGAAAAGCTATACGCCCATCTAAATTTCAACATGAATTTTCTATTAACGTTTGAGCGGCCTTAATCGATGACTTGTTGATTTGTCCTGTCGTTCTTCCTGGCAGGTTAAATGCAGACAATTACGGTCAATTTCTTATTGACAAACTGCCAGGTCTTTTAGAGGATGTCCCACTGAATGTTCGACGAGACATGTGGTTTCACATGGACCAGATTTCGGAATTGCTGTCCGAAATTAGGTTAACGTCAATTATCGAAGATGGATTGGTCGAGGTGGTCCTGTTGCATGGCCATCCAGATCACCCGATCTTAATCCCCTTGACTTTTATTTATGGGGCTACATGAAAAATTTAATCTACGCGCAAGTTTCGAACAAAAGAGAATATTTATTGGATCGTATTCACCTGACTTCCGAGCAAATCCGACAAAACAAGTATGAAATTCGGATAAGTACATCTTCTGTTGGCTTACGGGCATAAGCCTGCATTCAACAAGAACGTGGACATTTTGAAAATATTATTTAACTTTTTTTAAATAAAAGTAGTTTCGATTGACCTTTTCTTTCATGATCTGACAATCACATTCACAGACCTGTAACTTTGAAACAAATGAAAATGTATATACAAGTTCTGCGTTTTTGTTACTTGAAATAAAGTCTACTTTACACTCCTAAAATTTGAACATAGCGATACGGGACACGTGTATAGAAAATTTCTCAAGAAGAGGACACTTACCGAAAGATCGTCTTAAAGCGGTGTTCACAAATAAAAATTTGTATTGTAAATGATATAGAATTTAATTCATCATTAGAATTTTTATATTTTTAATTTAAAGAAAATTTTTCTTTACTTTGTTTAATATAATAATGAATTCGACAGGTCAGTAATGTAATAAAGACATTCAAGCCTTTGAAGTTTATTAAAACAAATATAAGATCATTTATTTATATGGATTTTTGATTGTTCGGGAATAATTTTAATTTATGTTTTAAATAGATATAAGTATATTCTGACTAGAGATAAAGATTTACATACCATGTTTTATTGAGAACTAATAATATTATTGATGATATTTAGCACATTTGAAAATTAATGTATATTTTTGCAAAGGTAAATGTAAATGTATTAAACTTAATATGCGATTGTATTATTTCTCTCCTAATTACATTGGATGCTAGGCCTAGTTGCAAGGAACCCTTTTTGTAAAACAAAAACCCTGAGAACAATTTTAAGAGTCTAAACTAAAAGTATGTGTGTATGATGATTCATGTTTAATAATTGACAATTTATATTTAATAATTGGGGCCCATTTTGAAAATCAAAGTACACAGCAATATGCTCTGTTTGTTTATCCACCAGATGGAATAACCAAGAATATTGTGTATCCAAAGGCATTATACTGATAGATTACTTATAATAAAATATTATTAATTCGATGCTTAGCTAGAGAATTAACAAAAATTTTATATCGATAAATGGCAGTTAATACAAAGGAAGTTTAAGTTTTTCTGTAGAAAGTGCCCGAGCAATGCCGGGCTACGGGCATCTAGAAGACTATAATCATTAATTTTCCTTCAAATTATAATTTTTAAAATAAAATATTAGAGTAGTAAATCGATACTGTCTACATATAACGGGTGGCCCAAAATGACCGAAGGGGTCATTATATACTTATAACTTTTTCATTATAATTTTTTTTTTTTGTTTTCAGTATTTTGTAAAGAAGACTTGGGGATTTAAAAATGGAACAGTACCCAATTGAACAACGTGACAAAATCGTTGAACTTTATTTCTCAAATCAACGATCCATTGTTTTGACTCAGCGTGCATATCGTCGTTATATTAATGTGCGGGTTGGCCCTCAGAGTCAACAATAAACCGTCTGGTTGCAAATTTTCGAGAACAAGGGGCAGTAAGGAATCTTCCTGGTGCCGGCAGACGACGAACGGTGTACATGAATGACAATATTGAACGGGTACAGGAGAGTATTCGGGATGATGGAGAAACATCAACCAGGAGACGTTCGACACAACTTGGCCTCTCAAGAGGGTCGCTGCAGAGAATTTTGCATACAATAAGAATGTTTCCATACAAAATTCAGCTTGTCCAACAATTGAAACCGACACATTACCAGCAACGACTTGATTATGCAATTCATTTTCGTCAAAAAGCAGAAGAAAATCATGATTTTATTCATAACTTAATTATGAGCGACCAAGCCCATTTCCAATTAAATGGGTTCGTTAATAGGCAAAACTGCAGGATATGGGCTACGGAAAATCCAAGAGTAATTCAACAGCGAGAATTACATCCACTTAAGTGTACCGTTTGGTGCGGTGTTTCGTCGGAAAGGATAATTGGCCCATATTTTTTTGCAAATGAACAGTGTGTCGCCGTTTCCATCACTGGTGTTAGATATCGGACAATGTTGGAAATTTTTTAAGGCCAGCCGTGGAAAACCATCAGCAAGTATGGTTCCAACAGGATGGAGCCACAGCGCACACTGCAAGGGACACAATTACTCTTTTACGCGACATCTTTGGTGAACGAATTATTTCCCGTGCAAGCGATTTTAATTGGCCTCCACGTTCGCCGGATTTAACCACTTCAGACTGTTTCCTTTGGTGTTATTTGAAAGGAAAAGTCTATATTAATAAGCCTCGAACCATACAGCAATTAAAAAATAATATACGCGACGAAATCAACAACATAACACCTGAAGTTTTGCGAAAGGTTATGGAAAATATTTTGGAAAGAGCACGAATATGCGAAGCAGAAAATGGCCACCACTTGCGAGATATAATTTTTCATAATTAAATTAAAAATATTCTCCATTAATATACTGTATTTAAAAAAAAATAATTAATAATTATGTCTTAAATAAGAAGTTATAATGAACTCAAACCCCTTCGGTCATTTTGGGCCACCCCGTATTTTGTCTGTATGTTGTAGGAGTTTATAAACAAAATTTAATTCCAATATATGGTAATAGGAAACAACAACTTCGTTCACTGTTGTAGATTACAATTTTAGCATTTACATAGGCGTAAATATTTTCTGATACGTCGAAAACAAGTGCGACTATCCATAAAGATAACAACATCACCAGGGCGTAAAATAAAACCAACTGTTTTGTATGGCCGTTACTGTAAATGTTAGCAACCATGCGTAAAATGAGACGTGACAAGTGACCCATGGCGACCAATTTTACAAATCGAACAGCTGACTCCCCGAAATGACCGTCAATTGTTCTGTTATCGGTTGTTTTCATTGGTCAACATAAATGAAACTCTTATGTATGCCTTACAAAGGCTTGATAACCTGCCCTTTAACTGCTTGGATCCCGACGTCCTTTGTGTTCATTTCATCAAAGTAAATTACCACTGCGTGCGAACAACCACGTTGAGAAAAAAGTTTTATTAAAATTTATGCGTAGGTTGTATAGATTGCGGGATAAGATCAAATTTCATTACCGGACCTATTTGTCTGTTTTAGATCTTTAATATTTTATTCTCGTCTAGTGTTAAAAATATATTTTGAATATACGAATTATGTAATGAAAGCTCTGATTTATGTAATTAATACTTTTCAGTATTTGTTCGTATCTGCATATTCAATTCATTTACGTAACTCGAAAAGCGAATGGAAATTCGAGATTGTAGTTGTATAATCTTATGTTTAGTTTGTTTAGTCTATTAATTTTTATGCGATATTAATTCCTTAAATTAAATTATAGTTCAAATTTATATCGTCAATATAAAAAAGCATTTTTCCGCGCATAATTTTCATTTGAAATTTCTTCGTACTGTTATTATTAGAGCAGACCAATTTCCGTGTGCGCCATGAGCACCGGCATGGGAGTATAATTCGTAATATATTAGAATATGCGATAGAATAGGGACGCAACATGAGCTTGTTACTAAGTATAGAAGTAGAGACATTTATTCTATCAGAAATAATTAAATATACATTTGGTTTTCTGCTATTAAAGTAATATGCATAAACACACGAAAAATAAGAATAGTACATATTATAGCAGCGTTATATGTACCTATAAATAAAATGGAAAATGTATGAAATCAGTGATTGTGTGCACGACAGAGGATTTAAAAAAACACATACTGTTTTAAGCGTCTTCCAAGGTTTGACAAACTGGAGAAACTCGATTGAATATTTATTTAAATATCGGGTGCGTTTCTAAGGTTATTTCTGAAACACATGTCCGCCGTGAGGAAAAAATATGTTTATATTCGGAAAACGAGCGTTCTACATTTAGTGATGTTATATTCGCATAATCAAAATACTTTTTTAAGCAACTTAACGCTTCTGTAGACGTGCCCTCACAAATACGTGTTAAGGTATCAAAATCTGCATTTCTGTCTAAAACACTTTCAAATTTAATTAGAACACTTTCACTTTTTGCGTCTTCTACAGCACACAGTTGTGCGTGAACATCTTTAACGATTTGCAGTGATTCCTCTAACGACGGCGACGAATTTTCTAATTTTGTTATTGCTTCTTCAGTCCCAAGTAATTCTCACGAATACTTTGTAAATCCATTTTAATCTGGGCATCTTGAATTTTTTTCTGGCTTGTATTGATAGCTGCACTTTCTTTCGGATCGAATGATAAAACCACGTCCTGAATTTTTTCAAAATGTTCATGATAGCAAAACCCCCCCGTAACCATGTACCCCAACGTGTCAGAATCGGCTGTGGTGGCTCAGGGGTATGGGGACACAATTCGTGAAATTTCCGAATACGTTTTGGATATTTCAGGAATACTGCCTTTGTACTCGATATTAAAGCATCTACCTCTGGATAACATCTACGAACCTGTTCTGCCACAAGGTGTAGAGCATGGAGTTTACAAGTAATATGTAACAAGTTAGGAAAATATTTTCTAAGAGACCGGCCTACAGAACACATAGTTGCGGCACCATCGGTCATAAACATTAATACTTGGTCTTTCGAAGGTTGAAATTTTCCTCAAGTATCTAATAGCACCTCTGAAATTTTTTCGGCATTACATTGTTCTAGTCGTCTGGATGCTAATAAAATTGAAGACTTTGGTTGATGTGGTTCCATATTACGCGCCATCATATTAACTACATATAGTTTTTTGCTGTCAGTTGATTCGTCCACACATAACCACAGTTTTTTATTTTTCAGTTTGGCTTTGATTTTATTTTCAACTTGTTTATGCACCGATGGCAAATTCATTTGTAACGTTGTCGTGCTCGGTAATGTTTGATTCGCGTATTTATTCCAAAATGAAATAAATGAATCATTACTTAACAAGGTAAACGGCAGTGCACACAATCATAGTTACACATAGTTCATGTATAAACTGTTGCCGATTAATTTTGTTATTATTGTGCTTCGAACTGCTTACGTATTCTTTAGAATGTGTTTTTGACCAACACATTAGATATGTATTGCACACTAAACATTTAATTTTTGAACCATCGTATATTAAGTCCGGCAAATCCATAATAAATTTATTCACTTCGTCTGAAAACGGTCGTTTTCTCGATTTATGTGTCGGCGACATCTTATTACGTATGCTTACACTTATATGCAGTCTAAGCAAGTACCAAACACATACTGAATGCTTTTTATTAGTTCTGATGCAATACAATCATCCTCACATCGGCGCACATGGCGCGCACGGAAATTGGTCTGCTCTAGTTATTACACAGGTCTGCAAATAATCTGCGTGCTTTTTTAATTCTTTACCTAGATATACAGCGTGATTTTCAACCTATACGCATAAACTTGTGGATTTATTCCTCATGACAAGTAATGACTAATAGGAAAAAAAATTGAAGTAAAAATTTTTTAGTTTTCTAGATATCCGTGGAATTTACTTTCAAATCAAGAATACATAGGACATTTTACAATAACATCACAGCAAGTGTTCAAAGTTATTTCCCATATTTTCTATACACAATTGAGCTCGCCGAATCCACGATCTCCCACTAGCGCGGCCTAAACCAGGCTGTTGGCGGATTGTCTCAGCAGCAGCATGTATTCGATTGCGCAATTCTTGCTCAGTACTAACTTTGGTGCCGCACGTTATGCTTTTTAAGTGACCCCAAAAATAAAAACCAAGAGGATCGAAGTCTGGTGATCGGGATGGCCAGGCTGTTGAACCATCTCGACCTATCCATCTGCCGGGAAACACATTATCTAGATGTCGCCGCACTTCCCTTTAAATGTGGTGGAGTACCATCTTGGAGAAACCACATAGATTATATAACATTAAGAGCAACATCTTCGAGCAATCCCGGTAAATTATCGCGTAAAAATTGTAAATAACGACCACCAGTTAATAGATTCTCCAGAATGAAAGGGCTAAAAAGTAGTCCGTTCACAATTTCAGCCCACACATTTACAGAAAATGTTTGTTCAAAATGTGTTCGGCGACTATCATGAGGATTCTCCACGGTGCAGTAATGCGTGTTGTGGACATTGTGAATACCGTTACGTGTGAAAATTGCCTCATCCGTAAATAAAACGTTATTGGTAAAGTTTGGGTTCAACTGATGCTCATGTAGCAACCACTCGCAAAATTGTTACTCGAGGGGGGATGATCGACTGGTAGCATATTTTGTCTGTATGTTGTAGGAGTTTATAAACAAAATTTAATTCCAATATATGGTAATAGGAAACAACAACTTCGTTCGCTGTTGTAGATTACAATTTTAGCATTTACGTACATAGGCGTAAATATTTTCTGATACGCCGAAAACAAGTGCGACTATCCATAAAGATAACAACATCAACAGGGCGTAAAATAAAACCAACTGTTTTGTATGGCCGTTACTGTAAATGTTAGCAACCATGCGTAAAATGAGACACAAAATTGTTACTCGAGGGGGAATGATCGACTGGTAGTAGGGTTTGTGACGTCGCATGTAATATGGATGAAGTTGGTTGTGCCCCAATATTCGCCAAATTGTGGATTGTGATGCACCATGTTGCTCTGCAAGTATCCTATGCCTACGCCAGACCGCTCTTCGACGACATTACAAAAAATGTTTACAGGTTTAACTGCTCCTCCATGTCGCCCAGTCCTTGGTCGAATATTTCCATTTTCCCTACCACGTTACATCACACATGAAAAGGATTCACGTGCCGGATGATATCTATCTGGAAACCTTTCTGCCGCAAGCACAGAATTTTGCCGTGATTCCCCGTATGGCAGTACCATGTCCATAAGTTCTTCGTTAGAGAAATTGTGCGCCGTAATTTTTATAAACTTTAAATGTAATGACTAGAGAACGGACATTCTTACCACATGACTAAGTTCTCCGAATAAAATAGCCGTTGTCCATTGTTAACGCTGGTGGCCGAGAAAGTCAAACACAAATACTTCATTGTATTACGCCAGGATGTACTCAGCGAAGTTTATAAACATTTCAAGTTGCCGATTGCGTTTAATGGAATATATCCTCCGAATACAACAGGTGTGTTGTCCATTGTAATCGCAACGGACCAGATGGCCGGGTAAGACTAACAAATACTTCATTAAATTACGCCGAGTCATGTGGTAAGAATGTCCGTTCTCTAGTAATGACATAATTTAAATGTCACAATGACACAAGCGCACTTAAAGAAAAGTTGTTGAAATTGAAATTATTTAGCGCCATCGTAATTTCACGTAATTTCTATGTATTCTTGATTTGAAAATAAATTTCACGGATATCTAGGAAACTAAAAAACTCTTACTACATTTTTTGTTCATCTATTAGTCATTTTTGTCATGAGGAATAAATCAACAAGTATAAATGTATAATATGAATTCTCTAAATTCAAATCTGCTAGGTTTTCATACAAAATAAAATGAATTCACAGCAGCGGCAGTCGCAATTGCAGAGGCTCTAAAATATGTAAAAAAATATAATATTGGGAATGCAATGATTACATCAGACTCCAAAAGCGTGCTGGAATCTTTACACACGAGGACTCATCCAAAAAAAAATAACCCCATAATATTGAACATCATCGAACGCTTGTGATATCTGGAGAAAAAACATGTAAAAATCCGTTTCTATTGGATCAAAGTACATTCAGGTATAGAGCCTAATGAGGCTGTTGATCGTTTAGCAAAGGAGGCTATAAATAGTAATAACATACTGACGGAAAAAGTACCATCTAATGATCTTATTTCTCATCTAAAACCCAAAATATTGAAAGATGATTGGCAAGCATATTGGAAGCATTCGTATACGAATAGAATTACACACTACGCAAAAATATACCCAAATGTAACTATCCGAGAATGGCATAAGGAACTACCGTCGCTCGATTAAAATTTAACCATGGACAATATCCAGCACATTTACAGAAACTTAAAATTATCGAATCAGCTGTTTGTACATGTGGCACCAATACAGCCGATATGAACAATTTAATATTCGAATGTCCTAAGCACAATAACTTTCGAAGTGAATTTATTGGCAGACTTGTTAATGCGGGAATGGTCATGCCTACTAATATTACATGTGTCCTAATGTATAATACTAAGAATGTTTACGATCCATTGATTGATTACATTTTTAAATCTTGGATTCGGATCTAAAATCAAAACCTATCCTCGTTTGCCTTTGTGGGGAAACCATTTTTCCGATGGCCATTTTAATTGTGTCTAAAGTTGTCTGAGAGGCCCCAGACGTTAAACATGTTTATTCCAACGTTCCCCTTCCCGATTTGCGTGAATTTTATCTTATTATAGATTCTGTAAACATTTCTTAACGTGGCAATATGAGCAATGATCCCGAATGACAAAAAAAAATAAAATAAAAAATAAATTGTAATAATGTACTTATGTTTTCAATGAAATATTAAAAACATTAATTAATATATTGAGAAAAGGTAACTATCAGTCAATAAGTAAAAATTTGTAAATTTTTTCATTGTCGGGGAAAGAAAACTTCATTTTTTTCGAAGCTCTAATATGTTCTTCACTAGAGTCTGTTTTCAAACATCAACAGCAGCCAGTCATCATTGGCACATCCCAATGGCCTTGGTAGCGGGTTTCCATTGTTTTAATATGTTTGTGAAACCGCTCACCTTGTTCATAAAATTTTTAGGAAAGTAATCAATATGGCTGTTTAGAAGATGCATTTTAACACTCATTCTACATACAAAAAGGTTGTGTTTATGTATGACAATACGTTATGCACGTATAAAGCATTTGTTACAATATGAAACAGACATGTAAATAAATTACATATCTGTATTGTCCATGTCACAGATATGTAAATTATTTACATGTCTGTTTCATATTGTAACTCATTCTACACCCTAGATTTCTAAAATGTTTCAACATTTCCGCCACAATTTCCTTAGTTCTCAGACTTCTTGTTGCTAAGAAAGTTTTCTGTCACTTGTTTGTATGCCAACCATGCTGACCTCTAACTCGGACATAGACTGAGGAAAGTTCTCATCCTGTATAAGTTTACGAATGGGTCCCTCAAAAATACCTGCTGCTATCTTAAACTCCAGTTTTGTTTATTTGTTTTTCAATATTCACTAATATTTCAGTTAATTATACGCTGCAGAAAGAGTTTTAGATTGACTTTATATGTTTATATATTTGTAATAATTCATTGATAACATAAGTGCATTATTACTACATTTGATTTGATTTTGTATGAGAACCTAGCCCGATAGAGAAAAACTGACAACAGACTTGAATTTTGAGTAGGTATTCACTTTATATGTATCCAGGTGGAAAATTAAAGAAAAGCACGAAACATTTTTTTCGTAGGCTTGTATTATTAAAACTGTTAATTTCTAAAACAAAGATTTCTGAAAAAATGTAGTCTTGATTAAACAGAACTAGGGCTGGTTCGAGAGCTTCCATCAAGTAAGGATTTAGGATAGCTTTCATTCAACAAAACTTGTGCTGACTTGTGTTATCAGTATCTAAGAAAAAAAAGAGAAAAGAGGTAGGATATAATAAAAATCCATTTTTTTTTTGATTTTTACAGAATTATTGAAGTATATAGTTATAATTTCCACTTTCGGGAGATTATCAACAATTTTTTCCTTTGGGGAATTCTTTATTTACAACAATTTTGAAGTATTACAAAATAATTAACACTATGTGCCACTGAAGTCTATTTTATAATACCTTAACCTATTCTATATGCACTCGCCTTTATATACTAATTTGTTATCTGAAAGTTACGATTCAGCACATATAGCTGATATGTAATGCATGTGGCTTTATATTGCTGACTTGTTGGGGAAATGCACTGTTATCTTATAACGATAATAATTTTGTTACTACGAAGTAGGTTGGCTGAAAGCTTAGCCTTAAGCTCCCTTAGTAGTGTTTTGGTAAGGAGTTGACTTTCCGCTAGCCTCAATTTCGTTTTATGTTTTCTTTCTAACCATAAAAAGATCCACTTCTAGCGGAATCCTTAGCGATTCCACATACAGGTTCTGATTCTATGAAATTTCTTTTGGTACCTTCTTTGGCGAGACGCCTCATCTCATTGCCTTTAATTCCTATATGTCCTGGCACCCAAATCAGTGACGCAGTATTGTCTTGTACCACTCAACCACTTGTACCTGTTTACAATGTTGCACCAGTTTAGACCAGGTAGATAGATTCATAATGGCTTTAATAGCCGCCTGACTATCAATTATTACTGTGAATTTTGGTTTCGCAGCCGGCTTCCCGAATTTCTTAGAACTGCAAACAGCTCAGCCTAAAAAACCATTGTTTGTTTCCCGAGATACCATTTATTTTTTTACCATAGAAATAATGTATAAAAATTGTCTTTTTAAGCTTCGTATTTGAAATAATATTATTATGTACAGTCGCGGCTCTTGAAAACTCAGACACTTAAATACAAAAACATTTTAACCGGTGTAAACTTTTTTAAACGTTACTCCAACCAGTCATTGGCGTAGAAGGCAAAATGTTTTGCAAAAATAGTAAATTAAAAAAAATTAATTAATAAACCTGCTCTACTTAAATTTCAAAAATATTATTTCGAATATCAGAATACAAAACTTTACTTCAAAATTTGTACCTATTTATAAAAAAAAGTAATTGTAGTTCTGATAATTGCGGCATTTTAAAAAGCTGACTATGGATTTGTCAAATGTGACATTGTCATCAAAATCTCTTGCAAATTTAATTTATACATAACAAAACATTTTTGACATTCACGTGATAATCGAGGGTCTTAATTTTCGGGGCCGCGACCGTACTTAAAAACAATAACATTATATATTGATATGGGTCAGCTTACTTCTTTAATTAATTCTTCTTCTAATAAGATATCGGTTCCAAGAATGTTATATCTGGAATATTTAGATTTGAGAAATATTACTTTATAGTTAGAATTTTGTATTTTTGATGTAAGATTATAATTGGTTTTTAAAATCATGATACCGATTAATATTGTATGTTATATTTAGTCTATTTTTATATTTCGCTATTTAATAAATTTATCTTAACTTATTTTCGCGAGGATTCTAGATTTCTGAAACTAACTATGATTATTTTATTTGTGTACAAATTTCTGTAAACATTGTTATTTATTATGACTTTTGAAAACATCAAAATTTGCAATTGAGATTACGTGAGTGGATTTTATTAGCATTTTAATAGGTTGTCAGAGAGATTTTCATCTCTGAAATATTAAAGAATTACATAGAAGAAACATTTTAAATTATTTCTTTCTAATTTGTCAATATTATCTTTTATATAATTTTCGAATTCATTGTACAATTTTCTAAGAAAATTTGATTTATGCTTATACAAATTTCTTATGGGAGTCTTGACGACGAAAAACAATATTATTGATTAAGAAGATTTTTGCATGCAGTTGGACCGTAAAGTATAATTTTAAAATTTTTCTTGGAAATTATTCATTTAAATTATCTACGGCTACGTTTAATCTCAAGAAGGTGGTTTAATTATTTTTACATGGTATAATTACCTTGCAAGAAAGTTTTCTTCGAGTGTGGAAGTACTAGGAAACCTTATTATCTTCATTTTTGTATTTCCAACTATACTAAAATCAGTTTACGTTTAAGTACTAGCATTTATTAAGATGTTATTGGAATCATATTTGGATATTTTTGGTTAAAAAACACCTTCTTCTGGATATCAAAATTGCACATAACCTAGCAGATTTCTATATGATAAAGGAACGTATGCGGATTTGCGATTAGTATATCTACCAGACGATCGAGACAAGTATTTCGTAACCTACCTTGCTGTTCCTGTTGGGATTCTTCAGAGTTTTCAACACCCAGAGGACACGTTGGTTTAGAAATTACCATATCTGTCATTAGCAACAAGTATTATTGTGAAAATTGATTCCTATATATACATAAAAGATATAACATCTCTTGTAGTCGCATACCTTATTATATATTACTCACGTTATTTCAAGATTCATATTTCTCTGCATATTTATATCAGTATTTGTGAAATTATTAATTAGTTTAATCTCAAGGTTTAGATACGACCGTGACATTATTAAAATTTGACTATTTTGTGTAGGCAACCCATTGCATTTTGCATTTTAGAAGGTTACATATATTCACGCTTTGTTTTATTATGGTCATATAATGTTTAACATTTCATATTGTATATTGTTCGATTAACAACAGAATATTTCTAAAATATATTTATTATCTTTGACTTTATCGTTTTATTTTATATATTTTTATGTTGATGTCTGTGTATTCGGAACTTACTTTTTGACTCTGAGTTTAAGTTGTTCTCTGCTATTTATTATAATAAATTATTTTATATCATATTTGAGCTAGTCCATTCGAAATTTTACTACTGATTAATTTATACTACTTTTTCACTGCTCTTCCTCGTTATTACAATATATATATATATATATATATATATATATATATATATATAACTTTCTTAAGTGAAAGTAAAACTTAAAAATTAATGTCAAGGACATCTTTCTGTAAATAGAATACTGAAAATAGTATAACACCATATAATTTTAACCGGGACAAACTTCATAAACATTTTAACGTCTACGTAGCGAACAGATTAAAAAAGTTAGTGAAAATTTACGTATAAAACTAGGTGCAATTCGCGTTTTAAATTTTAAATTTGAAATGATCCCAATGTTAATTCCGTGTTTTCTATTTTCTAATTTCTATTTTGAGGAGATTCTCTAATAATTCCCTACAAATATACATCATTATTATGTAGTACACGATAGTTAATTATTTACGTAGGTGGGTTAAGGTCGCAAGTTTATTATATCTTATACGAACACATCATACATACTTAACTGATTTCTAGTTCACATCATTGACCAACCGTTCATAATTAATTTACAATGAAACACGCGAACTGTCTGAATATTATTTGTAATGTCAGGCATTATTGATTATAATGACGCCTACAGATACACGATTTTCGAATATTCTCAGGAACTCAACCAAGTAATTTAATAAAATTGGAATAATTTCTGACGGCTCGGGGATTATTTGAATTTTTAATACGATTGTGTCTTATTTCCTCGACTCCCAGCCGATGGAAAAATATTTATAGATATAACTGCTTCAAATTTCGGTGAAATTTATAAACGATTAAGATTGTCTGTGTTTGTTTCGAAGCATTTTCTATATACGAAAATGCTTTTAATTTAAATAAAAATTTCAATGAAAAGCTTTTCCTGGTATATGTTAATTTAAGATTTTCTTAAACAGGACCGCATTTCCAAAGATTGAGATTTTTTTAGAAAATAAGAATTATTGTAAAATCCATATTCTGAAATATACAAGGTGTGTAAAAATTTGCGTACTAACTATACGTGGCGATGTTCTTCGTTAAATTCGGAGTCTAAAATCCTAAAGCCAAAATGTTGTACCATAGCCTTCATACCTCTGCGCGAGGTTCCTAAAGTTCGAACTTTCAGTCTTTAACTAAAGGCCGCTTTACAGTTTGCTATTTGTGTTGCCTGCAATTTTTCTTGTAGCAATTCGTATTACACGCTAAGCCATGCTTCACACTTTGTATTATTACCCGCAAGTCCGTGAAATTATTTTTGTCAATCAGGTCGACCAAAGCAAATATTTATCACATACAAAATAACATACATAATCTGTACATAGAAGGCTAACCTGCAAAAGCAGAAAACGGCAGCTATGGATAAAAATGAACGCAACATTCAAATTAAAGCTGATAGTTTGCTACTAATTACTACGTCTTCTGCATTATTAGCAGAAAACGCAAAACATTCGGAATCGATGATAATTGATTAAACCATTGTTATGTACTAAATTTGTTTAACTTTATTTTTTTGGACAACGTATAAATATTTTGAACCGTTTGGTATAATTACTAGCGTTAAACTAAACCTACCTCTAATATTTGTTTTACTTGTCATTTACTTTTAAATGTCCAGGTATATATTGTGGAAATTTCCGATATTATATTATTTTTCCTATGTCTAAGAGTCGTTTCTGCTTGTATTTATTTTCTAAACATTTATTAGGGACCTATACTGCGTAAGTATTTCGATTTTTGCTATCTGTAACGTTGAGATGTCATCAAACAGCGATATTGTTTCTCACTTAGTTAATTTCAATACGTTCTAATTCTAGTTAGTTATTTATCATTGTACCTCGAGAATATTATTTAAACATCTTAGTCTTCCTTTAGTTCGTTTCAAATTATGTATTCTTTTCCACAGCATAAATCTTAGGTTGTGTTATTATATTTTCTATTCTTCTAGTTAATTATCTTGTATAAGGTTGTCTGAAATTCTATCTTAATTAGAGGGTTGGTTGGACATTGTTTTATAATTACCTTCGATTCATTTTTTAATATTGTAGGACTTTCTAGTTTTATTATAACCATTCTCTATTTGTCTTGGTTTGTTGTCATTGACTTAGTTTAAGACAAATATGGACAGCTGAGTTGCGCACGTTCATGGCATATCAGCATGAAGTATGCTATGTATAATGGCGGATTATATTGTTATCGCAAATATACTTTTATAAAATTAAAATACTATATTTTGAAGTATTTTCGTAATTAAATCTTGTGTCTTTTTGACTATTTAGAATAATCATGTAATAACTTCTTTATTTTAAATTTTCCTTTATCGTATTCGAATCACAGCGACATATTTGAGTAATTGTCCTGGACCATTTTCCTTTTTAATTAGAAATTCTTTATGCCACGTATTTAATTAAAATTTCCTATCAATTTAACTTTGTTTGTTTTTTTCTTCTCTATCTTAATTGTGATGTAGCAAAATGATTTTCTAATTAAGACTTTCATCATTAACATTTCTCGCCAGTGTCTTGATCTATCTTTGATGAGAAAATAAATACCTCACAACAGAGAGCAAAGTAAAAATATATAAAACCATGGTAAGACCAATAAGCATGTATGCAGTTGAAATCCATGGCGACATAAGCAGGGCTAAATAACTAATACGAACAATCGAAACACTTTAAGAACGATAGTGAGAAAAGCAAGGAGAGATAGAGTTAGGAACGAAGCTATAATTGAAGAATGTGTAATCGGAGATGCCGTTAGATTCGTCAGAGGAAGGAGAAAAGCATGGCACGAGCACGTTCAAAGGACAGATTAGACCAGGTTGACAAAAATAGCAAGAAACCAAATTCCAGCAGGAAAAAAATATTCTGGGAGAGTATAGAAAAGGTGGAAGGGAAACGCCAGTTTTCCGTCCACTGAAACGCCATGATGAAGAAGAAGAAGAAGATTGAAAAAATTATGTATCTGATCGATTTGGGCGAAATTTTGACAGTAGGCTTCTAAAATATGGCCGAAGTCAATAATATGAGCGACAAGCTGAAATTGTTGAGGATAAAAAAAGGTTAAGATTTTATTAAGAAAATTGAAAGAGGCACTCTTGTGCTGAAAAGTATCGTTTGAATCTGCGGTTATAAATCTGTTGACGTTGGTTTCTTTTCGGTAAATATCAAACCGATATTTACCGAAAAGAAACCAACGTCAACAGATTTATAACCGCAGATTCAAACCATAATTTTCAGCACAAGAGTGCCTCTTTCAATTTTCTTATCAATCGTTTGTTAAGCATGCCATTGACAAAGGATAGATATGAAAAGGAATTAACTTTAATTAAGAAAATCATGAGTTACAAACGGTTTCGATTCAGAAATAATAAACAAGCTAGTTAGAAAACATAAAGTAAGAAAAACAATTCAGGATTCCACATGTATGCTACCTCAAATTGATTCGAGCAAAAAAATTTATTAGTTTACCGTTTCACGAAACTACGAAAAATTTAAGTAAAAACTTTAAACAGTATAATGTTCAAGTAGCATTTCGGTCGAATAACTCCCTAAAATCTCTCTTAGGCAACGCGAAAGACAAAGTTGAGGTAAACAACAAATCTGGAAGAAATAAATTGTAAGGATTGTGATAAAAAATATGTCGGCCAAACAAAACGTTCGATTCTAACTCGTTATAAAGAACATGTTTCGCATATTAGATTCAATAGATCGGAAAAATCAAGTGTTGCCCGACATATTCTTGAATCAGATCACAACGTAACATCTGACTGTCTGAGATTAATAAAAAACGTCACACGCCCCCGCGAATTAAATAGTTTTGAGAGCATTTTTATCTTTAAAAATAGAAATAACGTAATTAACGCAGATTGGGGTCCTATACCAGGTTCTTCTTCATGTGAGTTAATTGACAGTTAGATGTTATTAAAGCAAGAAAAATAGGAAAACCATTAAAAAATATTCGAATTCATGGAATTTATTTTTAAATTCGTTTCATTACAATATTTGCCATTAAAATATTCTGACTCAGCATTAATTTCCAAATTTATATTTCAACATAATTTAAGGATTAGTTTCATAATTGGATTCTTAATGTAAGTTAAATTACGGCTCTTATAATATTTCTAAACGGTTTTTCTATAGAATTTACAAATAATGGGTTAATACTCTTGCATGAATAGGTGGGGTTTACCAAAATGTAGGTAATTTTTGCAGCATTTAAGATTGAAGATTTTAGTGTTAAACTAGAAGACGTTCAGAACAATCCTTCTGTGAGTGTTTTTGTGCGTTCAAGTGTTATACTGTTTTTTCTACTGAAGATGACAACGTGGTTGTAGAAATACGTATTTAGAATCATTAAATTCTATTGTGGTAAGGGTTTTTTAATTTTATTTTATTCATTGTATAAAGCAGGTAATAAACAGATTAGTAAATGTAAATTATTTGAGTCTAAGGAAAATATTACAATTTCGAATAAAAATACATTATATAGTGGTTTACACTTGAAAATTCACGTAAAATGTTTATAAAGTTTGAAATGTTATTCCTTAATTCTGTTATACTAAATTTACTTATATCTAACACATAAATATATTCAAATTAAAATATTTCGTTTTATGACGAAACCATGACAATAAATTATGATTCGAAAGCGCTCTCCGGTTAATTCCAATTTCTTTTACTTTTAAAAAATAAGTAGCTGAGTTATAACGAATGTAACTTCAACAACAAAATGTCAATTAACAGATAAAGAGTTGCTCTAAATAAGCACTGTATGATTGTTTTTCGCAGTCTACTAGGTTTTCCTATTCAAAATAAATTCAGTTTATCCCTCGTATACTCATCATTCATCATGGCGAAAATGTTGAAAACTTTGAAAAAGTCAGTCTCCCTTCAAATTAGCTACATAAATTGACTTTAAGTGTAAATAAACATTAACGTGATACTCCATATATAATGTATTTTATTTAATTTAAAAAGTTCAATCCTAACTTTTTGAAAACTTGTTATTAATATACACGTATTTAGTTAAATTAAGATTAAAAAAAGACACGTTTTATTACAATCTGAATTATATATTACCTGTGTCGCCGGGTCATATTAAATTATGTATTTTTAAATTAGAAGTTTATTATGTAGGCAACGAGAATAATTATACTAAATTTCCATTCGTAATAGCTAGGTAACCAAATTATTCATCAAACCTTATTTAAATGCGTCCACGTACATTGTTCGTACTACATATTTCATTAAAATAAAATAAAATTACTCTATGTGACACATTTTAAATATCATTAGCGTTGAGTGAAATGATGGCGGAACTCTGTGAAAAGGAGTCATCAATCAAGTGCTCTATTTTAACTCTTCGAAAAAAAGCATTCGCTCGTGGGAATAATCTCTAGAGACCTGAGTCAAAAAATCTTGGAAGAATGACTTTAATACTACTTATACGTATTATATACATTGAATTGGGGCCAACTTTTAGACATTAACTCAAGCCAATATACCTATATTCTGTCGATAATAAATTAAAACTAAATTTTGTGTCGATTTATTAAATAATTTTAACACTATTTTTTAAAGGAAACAGGAATTTTGCTTTTAACGAATGCTCCTGCCCTAATTATATTTTTATAACATTCTTTAATATATTTATGTTTTACCCTTGTGGATTCCAAGCTCCTTTAAATCTAGGCGGTTAAATAATGACGTTTTAACTATAAGAAATAACTATTAAACTTAAATAATACAATGCAAAGGTATTTTTAATATTATAAAATATTATTAAAAATCTGGTGTGAAGAATCTGGTGTGTAATAATATTTTATATTATTAAAAATACCTTTGTATTATACAAAACTGGTGGGGTTTACCTACTCATGTATGTTTCAATTATTCTGATACATTAAATAATACACCTTATAATTTTCACAAAACAATAGTATATTTAACTATATGTACATTTCATGTGCACTGCACACATCATCAGTAGTTACTATTTAAACGTATTATTTTCGAGTACATGTATAGTAAAAATATCTATTTTGGGTAGTGGTGTAAAAAATTTTTCAATTACAAATAGTTAAAAAACATGCAAATAATCGGAAAGTATGGTCGTATATTGTAAAAACTAAACTCTATTGAAATTCTAAGAAGGACAAATTTTGGAAGGACCGTTACATATGAAAAACTTTCCGATTATTTGCATGTTTTTTAACCATTTGTAATTGAAAATTTTTTTACACCCCTACCCAAAATAGATATTTTTACTATACATGTACTCGAAAATAATACGTTTAAATAGTAACTACTGATGATGTGTGCAGTGCACATGAAATGTACATATAGTTAAATATACTATTGTTTTGTGAAAATATAAGGTGTATTATTTAAGTTTAATAGTGTAATAATTTCACAAGTGCTCAACATATATCTACTACTACTATAAGAAATAACTTTCAAACAACAAAAACAACTTATTAAGGAAATCAGAATTGTGAAAATCAGGACGAAATTTGTAAGAAATTTAGAGCAAATTAAATCTAAAAAAAGTTTAATCACGTCAGCATCGAACAACTCCGGATCTATGCAAGGGTTGTCTTTCATATAAATAAAAAAAAATAGTAGATAGCTTTTAAAGACTTTATTGTTTCTAGAAGTATTCTCCACGAAGATTTATATACTTTTGCATGCACTGGAAGCAGTTATTCCACTAGTTTATTGGTACTGTCAAAATTGCGTTTTTGAATGCATCGACTGCTCCTTCTGACAACTGTAACCTTTGACTACGCAGTCTGTCCTTGATTTTCAGAGAGGTAAAGAAGTCTTGGGGACTTAGGTCGAGACCGGTTTAGCAATTCAACGTTTTGTTGCTTTAAAAATTCAATTGTCTTGCGAGCTGTGTGCGAACTTGTGTTATTTTGGTGGAGGATGATTCGTTGTTGTGGGTTGGTTTCTCGGAGCTCAGCGATGACTTGCGGCAAACAAATGGTTGTATACCAATCATCAGGAACAGTTCTTTGATCTTGTAGAGAAATTGCTGCTAAATAATTTGCTTTCGAGACAAATGTCGCGACCATCTTTTTGGAGATACTTCGAGAACGGATGACTCTTGTTGACTTTTCTACACCTTGGAACCCTAAACAGACGACTGGCATTTCTTTCCGGCTCGTATGAGTAAATCCAAGATTCATGACCACTCACGATGTTGCACACGACTCTTCATGCAAATTTGTTTGAATTAAGGTTTATGAAATCCCCAATAATGCGCACAGTTTGCGCACAGCATCGACGTTTTCCTAAATGACGTTTTTTGGTGCTCCTGCTCTTGGATCGTCTCTAAGACTAATCCGTTCACGTTTAAATTCTCCATGTCAACGAGAAATTGTTGCTTCATTACCGAAAACAGAAACCAACTCGGCAAGGCATTCTTGTTGAGGTAATTGTTAAAAATTATAAAAAAAACTATTGCACGGTTTATTTCCATTATTCGATTTACTTGTAAAATTTGACAGTTTGTCGCACAAATCACATATTTATAGATATGTAGCTTAATAGGCTATCCTTGTACAATTTTGCGTGGTAAGGCATCCAATCAACGGGAGGGGAAGGAAATTAGTTATGCAACTTAAACATCACAAGGGTGTTGCATTTAGAAGTTGTTCTGTGGTAGGAATTTCATATGTTAACGAAAAATTTAATGTTGGTTATCTTGGTCGATTAGTATTCGCCGTATTTAAGTTTTGTGATCTCGTGCCCGTGTTATATGTCATAAACTTTCGTTGGGTTTATTGTTTGTTTGTGTAAGTAGCATTTAGGACTATGGATAATAGTGTATAATTTTACCATTTTTTTTATATTATTAGTTGTAGATTTTTTAGATTAATATTTGCAGGATAGTGTCATATTCTGAAACGTAAAACTATACAATTTTGAAAATACTATTGTATTTCTTTAAATTCATCTGGCATAAGAGTTGATAGAGATCCTAAATATATTTTTATACGAATTACGTTTGTTTGTAATTTTCATTTGAATTTACATTTTATGATATATTTTGAAGATATTCAAGAAAATGGAAAATAATTAAATAGAGTATGGAGAAAAAGAATGTTTCGTTCGATTAAATTCTGCATTGAATACGTCTAAGAAGTTTATGTAATGGGTTCTAAATTACATATATTGATTGCAATACAGAAGTTAATCGCATAAAATATTATTTTTCCTTCATACATAAAATTTGAATAACCCCAACAGTAATTTAACTACAGCTATGTTGGTTGCATACACAATTATCCCCTTGCCCCGCATAGATCCTAGTCCACAAGCAATACATAGGGATTTATTTTAATATTAAGTTACACATCTATATTATTACTAGAGTGGACCAATTCGGAGCGAAAGCAGGGGCGTGACTTACGAATTGGTTTCCGCATGCGAAACATTATTAATATCTAGAGATATACTATCACGAACGGTGCTGTTATTATGTTATTAAGTAATATAATAAGTTATTATATTACTTAATAGTACATATAGTTAACATTTGGAATTTACTGCAAGTGAGAATTAATGAATATTAAATCACATTCTTACATGTAAATGTCGACTTATTTAATGCGTTCAAATCTACAATCCGTCAAACTAAGTTTGTACTAGTATGCAGAACACACCCTTTCGCGACAACGAACTTCCTGGTGATTAGGTTAATTAAGAATTAAGAAATACTGAAAAAACAAGCCTATCAACGCGAGGAAACGTACAGACGACCGTTTCGTTCTAATTGGAACTTCTCAATGCACGGCATTCCCTTTCGATGACGACCTTGCTTTTTCATTTCTATACTTTCTGTATATATAGTTAACATTTGGAATTTACTGCAAGTGAGAATTAATGAATATTAAATCACATTCTTACATGTAAATGTCGACTTATTTAATGCGTTCAAATCTACAATCCGTCAAACTAAGTTTGTACTAGTATGCAGAACACACCCTTTCGCGACAACGAACTTCCTGGTGATTAGGTTAATTAAGAATTAAGAAATACTGAAAAAACAAGCCTATCAACGCGAGGAAACGTACAGACGACCGTTTCGTTCTAATTGGAACTTCTCAATGCACGGCATTCCCTTTCGATGACGACCTTGCTTTTTCATTTCTATACTTTCTGTATATATAGTTAACATTTGGAATTTACTGCAAGTGAGAATTAATGAATATTAAATCACATTCTTACATGTAAATGTCGACTTATTTAATGCGTTCAAATCTACAATCCGTCAAACTAAGTTTGTACTAGTATGCAGAACACACCCTTTCGCGACAACGAACTTCCTGGTGATTAGGTTAATTAAGAATTAAGAAATACTGAAAAAACAAGCCTATCAACGCGAGGAAACGTACAGACGACCGTTTCGTTCTAATTGGAACTTCTCAATGCACGGCATTCCATTTCGATGACGACCTTGCTTTTTCATTTCTATACTTTCTGTATATATAGTTAACATTTGGAATTTACTGCAAGTGAGAATTAATGAATATTAAATCACATTCTTACATGTAAATGTCGACTTATTTAATGCGTTCAAATCTACAATCCGTCAAACTAAGTTTGTACTAGTATGCAGAACACACCCTTTCGCGACAACGAACTTCCTGGTGATTAGGTTAATTAAGAATTAAGAAATACTGAAAAAACAAGCCTATCAACGCGAGGAAACGTACAGACGACCGTTTCGTTCTAATTGGAACTTCTCAATGCACGGCATTCCCTTTCGATGACGACCTTGCTTTTTCATTTCTATACTTTCTGTATATATAGTTAACATTTGGAATTTACTGCAAGTGAGAATTAATGAATATTAAATCACATTCTTACATGTAAATGTCGACTTATTTAAAAAAATAATAGTACATATTTGTATTATATTTTGTTTATTTTAGTTCCAATTTACAGTCGTGTATTGTGTATTGTGCATTCTATAGAACAGGAAAGTGTTTTATATTTATATGAATATGAATATCACCTATATTTCTCTCAACACTGCTTTATAGAAATTATGTGTCAACAAATTTTTGCTGTTCCCTAGTTTTGATTTATTATAATTCCCACCTTTATTCGTCGTCTAAAGTTTAATATAAGCACTTATATTATATAAGTGCTTATATTAAACTTTAAACTTAGTAAACTGGAATTTCCCAGCGCCAACTTTCGCTAAAATAGACACTGTAGATGATCTTATTGAGTGGTTGAATATATTTCTTCTTTTAACATTCATGACGGCTTGTTCGGCTGAGTATTTCGCCCATTTATACTTTTCATTGATTCCAACAGGAGAATTTTTAAACCAATTACTTGATCCTGACTTATTCCAAAAAGGATTTGGTGTTAGAGACATTCGGTTGGTCTTAATATTTCCTCCTCTTTTGGAAATTAGTTCGTGGTACAATATAAATAAAAATAAACATTGAAATAAAACAACTTAACTAATCGAAAGTGACCTGTACGTACCTTACAGGACATAAATTACAATTTTCTTTATTTTCAGTTAGCCATTTGTTTGAACAAACTGGTTTAGAGGTTTAGCTCCTCATGCAGATTTTGAAAATATGCTATTATATTCTATGCTTACAGTTGGCAGACCATCATTGCTCAGTTCTTCCTTGAAAGAACTCGTTAAGCAGTGTACTCCTTCTCCACCCCGCCATGCCAGTTCAAAGGAAACAATTAAAAAAACCTTTTTTTGGAACCCTTCCGGGTATCTTCAACGTAAGTAGAATATTGGTAATGTCTTCTTGGGTAATAGCTCCTGCACTTTTTATTCGTTTCTCTGCGCACATTTGTAAGTCCTTTCGCTTTGCATCTCTAACTTCTCTGGAAGATCTAAAATCTAAATCGCTGAACGGATTGATGGCAATTTTCTACTTATTGAAGTATAACTCCTGGATTAACTTAGCTGTAATTTTTCGCCACTCCTGCCTTGTAATCTCAACCATTCTTTTTTTCATATTACACGCCTAACATTTCAATATAGTGTTAATTTCAGCAGAAGATGTGGATGCCTCAATTAGTAATTTTTTTCTGCCAAGAAACCTGTAAATTGGCTCGACATAACCTCATGCTCTCTTCGTATTTAATGGAATATTTTACTGAATATCTTCATCAATTTCACCTTCTGATTTGTCACCAAACCTTTTTGAATTTGTTTCCATATCAGAACACAATTTATTTCCCTATTATTTGTCAAAGATAATGCAAGAAATTCTAATTAAATCTAATTTTTAAAATCGACAATAGTTTGTTTACTCGTTTCTATGAAAATTAAGGAACTTAATATTTTATTCACCGGAAATTAATTTGAAAAAATGGTTTAACTCCTGGAATAATCCTCCATATACTATCCGTAGTTAAAGTATTTTGGACTATTTTTGGGGTGCTATCACTCAGTTTGCTGTGAACCAGACAATGAAACTCAGAGAACCAAAGACTGTATATGCGAATGTAGATACATCGGAGAGACCTCTACAAGTCAGGATCATCATCAGAAAGTGTTCCGACTGGGAGAAACCGACAAATCAGGCCTAGCTCAACATGCCTAGCCTAGGAGGAAGGATTACACGACACAATTCAATAATCCTGGGAAAGGAGAACCATCAGACTAAAAGAAAGCTGAAAGAGACAGCAAATATAGCTATAACACCAAACTCCATAAGTACACCTAGCCTGAATATAAAAGATATCTGGCTACCAATTATTCGGAAAAATTTACAGAAAATGCCTGCAACACGCTACCAGAGACAGAAGAAAGAGTATTCTGTCCCCTAAATAGCAAATAGTGGTTAGTGAGCTTAATTTAGTTCAAAGTTTCGAATGTCATACCTAGTTCGAATCTCACACGGGTACATTTGACAATTAAAATTTGGGAAGACATATACGTCAGACATGAGTTTGGCAAGAGCATGGCTCTTCTCAAGGCTACCCTGAAGACGGCAATAATAATAATAATAGTCTTTATTGTGCAACGGTGAATTTCTTCAATTTGTGCTGTAACCAGCACAAATTGAAGAAATATACATACATACATATAATTGAAAAACACATAAAATATAGCAAATATATATAAATAGCAATTACAATAATAATTAAAAAGAAAAACTAAAAAGAATGCTCATTGCAGTTGATTAATGGATCAAAGAAAATGTCACTAAGTTCATCAGTATTACGGCACATTATTGTCACAGGAGAACTATGGAGCAGGAAATTGGTCCTTGGAAATGGTAAGGCAGTGATAGGACAGGCACGAGAGGATAAACGAGGAACCAAAAAATTAATAGAAGAAAGTAGCAGCGGTGAATCAAAGCTCCGTGGACAAATCTCCATAGAATTCTTGCTCCCTGAGCTTCACCACGATATTGTAGGTAGGGACTGTAGATCATATCGTTTCAGCAGCGAATTACAGTCGATATTACGTTTATTGAATTGAAAATAAATTATAATGTAGTAACCATACGGGTGAAGCTTATTCCAGTTTTCTGACAACAAAATCTATCTATCTAAAGGTACGCAATACAAAACCCAAAGTTTTGAATGCAGCAATGCAGGTGTTGTTAATATGTGAAGCAAAGCTAAGGCTAGAATCAAATAAAACTGAGTCAATAGAATGCACCTATTTCATATAAGAAACAAAACAGCACTTCTTATTCTTTAACCCAAATTTAACACCATTGAGTAATTATATCAATATTATATTGCAAATGACATACATCATTCCATGTTTTGATGGAGACATAGATTTTCAGGTCTTCCGCGTAGGTGAGTACAGGATACCACAAAAACGTCAATAAGTCATTGATATCGAGAACAAACAACAGTGGTCCCAAATGAGATCATTGTGAGACACCCGATGAAGGAAAATATTCAAGAGATTTATAGCCATTATAATGAACATAATTATATATGTTAGTTAACTATGACAGCATAAACAGAAGAAATGAAGAACTCATCCCAAACGCTGAAAGTTTAGCAAGTCTATGATCTATTTGATCGAAGACACTACTCAAATCAGTATATACTACATCTACTTGGCCACGTACATCAATTCATATAAGCACTTATATTATATATGTGCTTATATTAAACTTTAGACGACGGATAAAGGTAGGAATTATAATAAATCAAAACTAGGGAATAGCAAAAATTTGTTGACATATAATTTCTATAAAGCAGTGTTGAGAGAAATATAGGTGATATTCATATTCATATAAAAATAAAACACTTTCCTGTTCTATAGAATGCACAATACACAATACACGACTGTAAATTGGAACTAAAATAAACAAAATATAATACAAATATGTAGTATTAAGTAATATAATAACTTATTATATTACTTAATAACATAATAACAACACCGTTCGTGATAGTATATCTCTAGATTTTAATAATGTTTCGCATGCGGGAACCAATTCGTTAGTCACGCCTCTGCTTTCGCTCCGAATTGGTCCACTCTAATTATTACTGATCTGTGACTACATATATCGCACTGAAACATTGGATTTAGGCTAACTAAATATTGTTAGTACTGACATTTGATTAGTGCCGCTCCTATGTCCCAGTATACAAAACATACAGAACATAAAAGACATCCCTCGTATGGTAAATAATACAAAAAAAATCAATTCACGAGGAAGCCTATCAAACTGAAAATTCAGAATAGATTGGAACTTGGACGTTTTGTAGATCTCATACAAGTATGTGAAAAATAATTGTCGGTTTCTGCTATCAATCGATTTTAGGGGATGAAATTGACCCTGACAATTAAGATGTTCGCGGTTTTACATGTAATTAATTCGTAACAGATGCACGAAAAATTATTCATATGTATGAATGTATATAGCGTTTCAAAAGATTTGTGGAAATATGCCAGTGTCAGCAGAATACTGCGATAACAAAAAATATGTTTCTATTTTTGTGGTTTTGGGATATCTTTTAAATAAGGTCCATTTGGGAATGAGACTGAAAATGACATGCGATCGCCGCAGTGCGTATGCGCGTCTAGTCCCAACATGCTTTGCGCGCCTTTAGACACCATTTGCAGCGGTATCGTATGTCTGTGTGCTGGGCTGCACAAGTTTATAATGTTTAAGAAAATTTAGTCGCCCGCCGACTGTAAGATACGATCTGTAGTTTTATTCTCGAGTGTAATAAATATGACAGCAGTGGAAACTCACTGTCAGATTTGTGAAGTTCACGGTGATAATGCTATCAGTGAGAGTAAAGTCCGAAAGTGTGTGAGAATTTTCAAAGACGGGCGGGTTAATGTGCATGATAAGCCACGCCCTTGCCGACCTTTCTGAAGAATTGATTCGTGAAGTGGACAACAAAATTCGAGAGAACCGACGACTGATGATTTCTAAGTTTTCTCAAATTGACTTTCAATCAGATTTGTACAGCATTGCTTCGGAGAAACTGAAATATCGAAAAGTGTGTTGTCGGTGATTTCCGAGACTGCTTTCTGGCGATCGCAAATCAAAACGATTTAGCTGCGCTTTATCGTTTTTGACTCAATACGATTAGGAAGGGATTGCATTTTTGAACCATATCGTTACATGAGATGAGAGTTGAGTGTATCACACAACTCCTGAGTCCAAGCAACAGTCAATGAAATGGCGACATATATCGCCGCCAACCAGAGTGAAAGCTAAACACACACTTTCAGCACGAAAGATTATGGCAACAGTATTTTGGGATAGGAAAGTGATTTTCTTAGTGGATTTTATGCTGAGGCGTTGAGAAAACAGTTATCATTATAATGTTATAATTAATGAATTGCGTATGTAAAATAATCATAACATCTGACACAGCGCCCTTGAGCTCTCACGGTGGCCGCGTATGAAACTATAATCGATCATGAGTCATCCCTAAGTAGGGGCGGCATCTCGCTGCCCCTTGCAGTTAGAGCCGTTTTGACATTATTTTCAACACCGTAGCCTCCTCCTTAGTACACCCTTGCGGGTCTCAGGGACCTCTTTGCAAACCTCTGGTACCTCCTTTCGGACTCCTTGTACCCCCTTTGCAGCCACACAGGTATCCCCTTACAGGCACCCCATCCCCTTCGACACCACCTCGCAGGGCCCTGCCACTTTAACCTATGATGAGTCTCCAATCACCTAACACACCCCTATATGTTTGAAAACTCACCCACCACATGATATCACCCAACATGACAAAATATCCCCCATGAAGAAGCGCCCTCCACCCTCAAATGATGTAAAGTTTGCTATATTATTATATATTACGGTAAGAACGTAAATAATAATAAACGTGAAGTTAGTCACGTTATTCAGTTATGACGTTACAGCTCAAATGACCTTGAAAGTCGTTTTAGAACCTCCATAAGAAAATACATGGGATTTTGCGCCAGAACCCCCATTGCTTAACTACTACTCATATTTATAACTATATTCTAACATCACGGTCGTTGCTTGAATCTTCCATTTCGAGCGCTTACATAGGCCCATACGCATTCGAGAATATTCGGGATATCCGCATCTAGAATCCTTCGGGCGGCTGATGTTTATTCGAGACAAGTCTCGAACGTGTTGACGCGTACGGCGGGTGACGCAAATGCATGACACCCTACAGAATGTAGAATATGGAAATAAATATATTTTATTGATATTTACAGTATCCAAGAACGGACCATATTAAAAAAATATTCCTGGTAAATACAAAATTAAAGAATCGATCAGCCGTTTACTAAATCTATAACTCATCAATTTAGCTGGCAAGATAGCTTAATTCACTCGGTAAAACGCCTTGGTAAATTTATTTCAATAATTTATTGAAATATTTTACATTATTAACCAGTAAAATTACTTTAAATTAATTCCAAGGTATTTTCTCTTATTAAATATGTGTTTTTGCGAAGTCAAGCGCCTGTCGTTTAGTGCAACCACTTGGCCAAGTTCCTTTTTTAATTTGTCATATAAGTTGAATAACATAAGAAATGGTGTAATAATAATATAATAGATATTTTAATTAAAACATAATAATTAGAAACTTGTAGTCGAACCAATACAAAAATTATAACTAAACATCCTACAAGAAGAGGAGGTAGAAAGTATATTTCAGTGTCGCCTTAAATTCTTTCTGCTTCCAACTAATTACCAAAGAAGTAAAACATTACGAAGAAAACTGGAGGATATTTTTTGAACAAACTTGTAAATTATTAATTCTGTTAGACACCTTTACAAGATAAAAATGAATGTGTGTCGTTTGTGAGTGATTTGTACTTGTGTTCGTGTACAAACATATGTATTTATCGAGGAGGACATCCCACTCGCCGTAACAACCTAGGTTCCCTCACATCAGTTCGGCTGTATATTACATGTTTATGGGCCACTATCGCTTGTAACCTTTAAGTGGCTGCGTCGTTCGTATGTAACTTTTAGTGTTTGAGAGATAAAAAAAAATAAACGCCTTCTCTTTGATGCGGTGGCCCTTCACGGTCGTAAAACAAGTAGCTCTACTAACTTCGGTATCATCGACACGCAATGTTCACACGCACACAACATATACGGATACGTTCAAGTCGGCACACGCTCGTTCTTATAAGAAATGGTAGTAATACTAAGAGCAGATGTTCAACAATTTAGTGACCATTTCGATATTTATGGGTAATGGCCTTTCTGTGTATCTATACACAATATGTCCATTCGTACGTATATACAGATGAGGGATACAATTAAATGTATAGAGAAATACCGTTGATATTGATCTAAAATTTTATGAGGAAAAGATGTATTTAATATTGGATCATAATTCTTTATTGATGTTCTCCTTAAATATTGAGACAACTTTTGAATTTTAAAAAGGAAAGATATTTTACGTTATGTTATTAATAGAGAGGTCCATTACAGTAACATCGCACAGGCGTACGTATATATATATATATATATATATATATATATATATATATATATATATATATATATATAACAATTGATAAATTATTGGAGTTTTTCGGCTTTCATATGAAATATTTACCAATATCATGTTAGTATGTATGTAATTGCAAAGTAAGGGGGAATGTAAACATTGCTGTCTACAAATTACAAAGCAAATCATATGAAATTTTTAATTGAAAAAATTGTCTATGTTGGGACTCGAACCCAAGTCTACAGTTTGCCGGACTGTCGGTTTAACCACTCACCCACAATAGACCTTGAATTTTTTTTTACACATTGTTTTGGACAGACAGCTGCAAACTGGTTTTTTAAATTGTACTATATTTTTTTTTCCTTATTCAAATATATTACTTTTTCTGAATATGAAACTGTAAACAACGATATCCTTGTATGAAAAAAAAACGAGAAATTGTTTTTTTTTAAGTTCGATTTATTCTGGTTTTTCCGAACACAGAGATTTCTTAAATGCATTTTAAATACTCTATTTCATTTTATTACCAGCGAATGTGTGTACCTTTTAAAATCACTTACATTCAATACTATATAGCCCATAAAGGATTACAAGCCAATGTTATCAGTGAGCGGTAGGTAAACAACAACATTCACAGTGTTTATTTTAAAAATTTAAAAATCAAGCAGTCATATTGAACGATAAAAGTGCATTCCAAATTTTCGAAGAGAGCTGTGACATCTGTCAGTCACACCTTAATTATAACATTTTCAACGATTTATTTATAAATTTTGTTATTGAAATGGATAATGGCGAATGTGTGGATGCGATTCAAACATATTTTGAATGCGGAACAAATTCTGCAGCTGCTTTGCGACTTTATGGAAATCGTTTTCCTGACAGACTGCGTCCAAGTGCCGATAAGTTTGGAAGGCTCGTGCGAAATTTACGAAATTTTGGATCATTCAAAAAACCGAAAATAAACGCACGTGTAATTCAAGATCAAAATTTAGAATTAAGTGTCTTGCTCTATGTGGAAGAAAACCCTAATACGTCTACGCGAGAAATTGCTCACTACATGCACGTATCACATTCTACAGTTCAGTACATTCTGAAGAAGCACAAGTTCTTTCCTTATAAACCACAGAAGGTGCATGCTCTCGGTGAAAACGACCCTCAACGAAGGGTTCAATTCTGCACGGTTTTCATGAATAAACTAAGGGAAGATCCAATTTTTTATCGTCGTGTGTTGTGGTCAGATGAATGCACTTTTGGGAAAAATGGTGTATTCCACAGAAATAATCATCGCCATTGGAGTACTGAAAATAACCATGTTGTGATGCAACACAATTTTCAAAATCGGTTCAGTGTAAATGTATGGTGTGGCATTTTAGGCGATAGAGTAGTAGGGTCTTTTTTGTGGAGGGTAATCTAAACCAAGAAAAGTATAATAATTTGTTACGCAATGAATTAGGCGATTATTTAGATGAGTTGCCACTTGCTGAGTTAAACAGGGTGGTGTTCCAACAGGACAGTGCCACACCCCATAATGCACGAATGAATACTGATTTTCTAAATAATTATTTTGGCGACAGATGGATGGTCACTTACGGACCTATTCGATGGGCTGCTAGATCGCCAGATCTGAATCCACTGGATTTCTTTCTGTGGTCTTACATTCAAGATCATGTCTATTTGACTCCACCTGATACCAGAGATGATTTAGTAAGAAGGATAGTACAAGTATGTCATGAAATACCACCAAATCTTATATTAAACGCAGCAGTTGGAGTTAATAGAAGTTGTCAAATGTGTCTGGAACAAAATGGGGCCAATTTCGAACATTTGATTCATTAAAATATATGATAGCTTGATTTCTGTAAATTTCGTAGTTTTTTTTTTAATAATAATAAATTCGTCACTCAATTTAATGGAGCTATCTTCAGGAAATAAATGTTTATTAGAATAAGTAAAAAAAAATATGTAGTACAATTTAAAAAAAAAATTTACTACTGTCTGTCAAAAACGAAATGTAAATTTTTTTTTTTAAACAGGTTACAGTGCTTTAAAAACGATTTCGTTTGACATATCACTCATAAAAATCAGATAAAATATAAGGAAGCTACAGCCCCAAAGGTTTTTCATAATACACCCGGTATATATAGATAATTATTTCTTGACCTTTGTGTAGTGTAATATAGCTAATTTAGATATTCGGTGATTGAAGACCTGTTTTACATTAATATGTATATATTTAAAATAAGCTCTTACATGTTTCGGTAAATATTACCTTTATCAAAGAATTATAAATAACAGATATTAATGTCATGGTGAGAGATACAAATTCATAAATGCATTCAATTCAATTAATAATAATTCGTGACATAACAAAAGATCGATATCAATTATAAAGAGAAAGGTAAGACATGAGTTATTATTACACTTGGGCCCGTGGACCGACTTAAGATATAAAGCTGTCGGCATTCGCCTAGGACGAGAACGAAAACTACGAAAACCTACTCGAACAGCCAGTCTGGGATCTAAGCACGGAACTGTCAGCATGATAAGCAAATGCACAGATATTTAAATAACATATGATATATAACTATATAACAGCAACATATATTATGATGGTATTTGCAGATCGTTACATCGTTATATATTATAATTTAAAATATGTCAAAATCATAAAAATAAGAAAAAATATTTCACAAAAAAAACACAATCAAACAAGACCGTTACTTTCACTTAAAGAAAGGAGCACACAGAATTTCTCAGTTTATAACACATATCCGATGAAATAACCATGAAAAGAGAAAAGAAACAAATTTTTGAAGTATATAATTTAAGATAGTGTATGCATTTGAAAACATTTATTAACCAATAGAACAACCATTGGTGAATTCTTAGTTTACAAATATTTAATATAAAATAGTATTAAAACATAATTTTTTGTTCTTTTACAGTTTCTGTATGGAACTTGACAAAGACTGGAAATAAATAAAGGTCGAAACGTCGGTTTTTCACAAATAAATTTGGTTTGTTTCATTAAAGGTAGCTAAAACAAAAAAAAAATTTATATATATATATATATATATATATATATATATATATATATATATATATATATATATATATGAAAAACGCAGTGTAAATGAGAATCAATAACTATTAAATTCCCACATTACATGCAATTGCCGCTATAATATGTTGTATTAATTTCTACAAATGACAAAATCACATTTGCTTAAGAATGCAGACACAACACTTCGCGACGTCAACCGTTCAGGTTGTCCAGGCAAATGAAGAATGTGTGAAAGTTTTATCAATTCGGAATGTGGATACGATTTTCACACATTTTTCCTCTCACTAGACTAACTGGCAACTTCGCATATAATAATAACACAGTTGCTCAAAAAATTTTATATAGACCGACACGCCTCTCTCTGGACTAACTGGCAACTTTGCTCTAACAATTTCGACTTTTAAGTAAGTTACTTACATAATTTGCCCAACTTTGGCGTATCATATGCGTGCGAATCTTGGACAATGACACAGAAATAGAAAAGTAGTATCACAAGCACAGAAATGAGATTCCTGACAAGAATAGAAGGAAAAACAAGAAAAGATAAAATTATAAACCCGGTATTTCGAGCAAATCTGAATATAGTCGTATATAGTCGAATAGCTAAGCTTTTACAGGAAAAGAAAAAATACGCATAGGATAGGGATACGGATAGGGCAAAACTTGCTACATGACCGCAAGTGTACCTACAGTTTTTTGTCTTCGTAAACCTATCATTGACAAAGTGGTTACACAGAAACGCATGCTGTGTGTCCATGCTTATACAGATACAAATTTGTTTTTATACAGATTTGTATTATTTTGTATCAAAGCTTGATGTGAATTGTCGCATCGACATGCAATTTGTTTTTGCTATACTACGCCACCTGGCGACGAGTTAATGGACTCACAGTAATATGCGTATTTTTTCTTCTTTTCCAGTAATAGCTTAGCTATTAGAGAAGAAACACTTTGCACCGGCGTGGTCGGTTTTGCCCGTCAGATGGCATGAGGTTATCTGATGTCTTCGGATAGGACAAAACTTGCTACATGACCGCAAGTGTACCTACAGTCGTTTGTCTTCGTAAACCTATCATTGACAAAGTGGTTACACAGAAACGCATGTGTCTGGTAGTTGAAGCAAACGCTGGTAAATACGTACTGTGTGTCCATGCATATACAGATACAAATTTGTTTTTATACAGATTTGTATTATTTTGTATCAAAGCTTGATGTGAATTGTCGCATCGATATGCAATTTGTTTTTGCTATACTACGCCACCTGGCGACGAGTTAATGGACTCACAGTAATATGCGTATTTTTTATTTTCCTGTAATAGCTTAGCTATTCGAGAAGATACACTTTGCACCGGCGTGGTCGGTTTTGTCCGTCAGATGGCATGAGGTTATCTGATGTCTTCGGATAGGACAAAACTTGCTACATGACCGCAAGTGTACCTACAGTCGTTTGTCTTCGTAAACCTATCATTGACAATGTAGTTACACAGAACCGCATGCGTCTGGTAGTTGAAGCAAACGCTGGTAAATACGTACTGTGTGTCCATGCATATACAGATACAAATTTGTTTTTATACAGATTTGTGTTATTTTGTAACACAATATAGCTATAAATTCTTAATACGTATTTCAACAACTAAGTTGTCACTAACAGCAATAGAAAAATATTATACCCGCAGTCGGTACATATCCTAGGTTTAAAGTTCTATTGTGGCAGGTGTCCTTTTTAAATTAACTTTTATAAAACATGCCACAGTATTCGATGTATTCAGAATTACGATAATATTCTAAATTAAATATGTATTCAAACTTTGCAATTTGGCTACTGTATAATTTAAATAATCCGATACCTAGATTACAGTAATTTTGTTTCTTTGGTGTAAGCAAACACCTCTTTCCTTGATTGGGTCATGCGCACCTTATGTGGAATACAATTAATTGTATTATTACCTTGTTTCGTAAATTACAATTCGTGACTTAGTGTATATTTAGAATATTTAGATGTATAACATGCATTTCTGTAACAAAATAAGTTATTCGGGTAAACATTTCTTTTTTTTATAATCAAGTTGTGCCAAAGCAAACTTTGTAAATGTATTTTACTACGCACGTAGCGTATATTCTCCATTAATTTAAAAAACAAAATAAAGCGAACTAAAGTTGATGTTTTATTTAAGTAAAGAAGTAAAACTTCGTAAAACAGTTTACACAGAATGTAAATAAACTACGGAATACTGAACCGCAGTCGTATTCCTCAATTTTCACAAGATAAATAGTTTATTTTGGTGTAATGGAGAGAAGTTTAGTAAAGTCAGAAAGTATCGGAATTAAAAGAAGGAAAAAATACTGACGTATGCGCAAAGATGCCACAGTATAGTAATAAATTTAATAAAAACAAATAAAAAGTCTCTAATGAGCTTTTTCCAATAGTTTAGTTATAATTGGTGAGTTAATTTAAACTTCTATTACCTCTTATATCTTTACTAACGTATTAGTTGTCGATTTTCACAAGGCATATAACCCCAGTGAGCACTAAATATGAGATTGTATGAATCTATGTCGATTGCGTAGACGTTTCAATGAATTCGCATTTACCATCTTCTCGATGCGTAAAGTAGTACAATATTACCTCATGGACTGCGCTTAGATAAAGTTTGAAATTGGCGCTAAAAAGATGATGAACGTGAGTGAATTCATTGAAACATCGACAGCATCGTTCTGCCAAGGACAAGTTACCGACGGGACATATCAACCGCAACACCGAACATTGGAACAAAATTATAGCGTAACAAAATCAAAGCATGACAAAATCATGATTTGAACCAACACTGTGATAAAATAGACGTTGACAAATAAGAGTTCGACAAAGTCAGTGCAACAAAGATGCAATAAGTGCGGTGATTTATTCGTCACAAGTGGCTTCATTATGGCGTCGCAAAGTTACACTGCGATGAAATCCTAGACGATAGAATGACATTGCAATGAAATTATATCACAAGATCATAATAGAGTCACAGACAAAAAAAACTGATCCAATCTTTTTTTTGCGTTATAAAACGAACTTCTCTATGTCAAAATAATAATTATTATAGCTATAATAATGTGTCATGTAATAAGTCATAACATTACTACCATGGTCTATTTAAATGAAATACAAGACGCGCAAGTCGCCACTAAAATAGAAAGTGATTCATATCCAAGGACAATGGCTGAAGAATTTCAAATAAGTAAATGTATTGCTCTTCGTATATATCGAAAATGGCGAAATGAGGCTAGACTAAATTGAAATAGAGGATAGGGACGCCCAAAAATTTCAAATGCGGGACCTGATGCACTATTATGCAATGTTTTCAGACGCAATCCTTCCGAAAGCGCAGTTACTGCAACAGATGTATAAAATTTTCCTGGTTCTGTTAGAATGGCTCGTCGCCGTCTTCAAGAATCAAGATTACGTAACTATTCCGCAGGTAGGACACCATTTTTAACACAAATCCATAAGGAAGCGAGAATAGGATTTTCAATGGAATTTATTGGAAATTTAATGGATTTTTGGAATAGAGTGGATTTAAGAGAAAGAAAATACCACGGCGATTTAGAAAAGACGTAGGCAGATTTACCTGGAAAAATTGCAAGGTACAACACGAAATAAAAGAAATTCCTAGAATGCAGACGAGAGGAAATTTGTAACCCCATGATAAAAGGTACGAAACACTGAAATTACGACAAACGAAAATGTATATGGATGAAAAGATTGCGCACGAAAATTGAAAAAACGAAGCTACCTATAATAGATCGGAATATACACGGGCAAAAATGTAAAATAAAAATTAAAATTAAACAAAATAACAGAAACTCCTTCGGAGTGGGAAAAATATTCCAGGAATCACAAAACTCAGCATAAAAAATACCAGACGAGGCAGAATTAAAGAATTCATCAAATCATTCATCATTGGTTCATCAGATATTCACTCGGTAGAGATTTATCATGGATTTATAAGTTCATATATGCATTTTGCAGTATTGTCATTATTATAAACTAAGTAGTTCTCTACGTTCAGTCTTTGAGTTAATAGACGTTAGCAATTCAATTAAATTAAAACAAGATAAGAGTGAGTGAAAGATTTATTTATCGTAATTAGTATAGTTATCATATCAATTATCACTGCAAAATTATCAATGTTCATATATAAGAAGAATTAAATAGAACAAATAAGGAACTTAATGTAGAGTAAAACCTTACACACGGTAGAATTGGAGAACATAAAGCTAATACAATAATTTTAAAACGTATGTGCATTATAGACTTGAATAAATAATCATAAATACATGAATGAAGTGTATCTTAGGCCACGTGTTAGAGATAAATTAGTAGGAAGCAGATTTTCCACGAATAATCTCGAAATATCTGTGCTGTTGAAGTTTTAAACTGAACGCTCATGAATAGTCGTGTAAACAATAAAATACAGATATAGTGTGAAGACAAGCGTTCTATTTTGTAGGAACTTGACTTCCACTTAAGTAGACGCTGAATTTTAAACAAATGTCAGTAGAAGCCAAAAATCCATAATTCAATATAAAGATACACTTTGAGTACTAAGCTTAATACTAGGAGGGCAAATACCCCCTTTTGTAAGTAAAATACTTAAATAGAGTCGGAAAGAGGGGCAAATTTCAGTGCACTGTGGAGAACAACGTTACACGTAAACTAACGATAAAAAATATATTATATAACGTGCGGAAACATTTACTGTTTTAAAAAGCTTCCATGAAAGCACAAACTGGGTGGCATCTATTAAATATTTGAATCATTAAATATGTTTCCATACTTGTTTCAGTCAAATGAGTACGGCGTGCGGAATAAATATTTTTCAATGATGAAAACGACCGTTCCACATTGAGTGATGTTATATTTGTAAATTTAAAGTAATCCTTGTGACAACTTAATGGATCTTTCGACCCACCTTCACAAATTTGTATTAGTATGAGAGAATCTGAATCCTTGTCAATAACACTTTCAAATTTTCGTATTACACACTCTTTTTTCGCCTTCCGCCGACAATTTTAACAGAATCCACAAGCGAGGTCGAATCATTTTGTAATTTTTCAATTCCCTCGGCTAGTTCATAATAGTTCTTGCGAATAGTTTCTAAATCACTTTTTACCTGACTATCTTGAAATATTTTCTGGCTTTTCTTTATAGTTTCGGCGTGTCTCGGATCAAATTGTAAAACTACCTTGTTTACATCATCAAAATGTTCGCAGTAGTAAAACGCAACCTCTAACCATATTCCCCAAAGCGTGTAATCGGCTGTGGTGGTTCTTTTGGACACAGCCTTCTTATGAGCTATTAAAGCATATACTTGTGGATAACATTTAGGTATCAATTGCGCTACAAGGTTTAAAGCATGGATTTTACATGTTACATGTAACAGATTGCCTCTCTCTTATTTACGAGATCGGCCTAAGGAAAGCATGTTAGCGGCACCGTCACTTACATACATTAAAAGTTGGTTTGTTGAAACTTGAAATTTGTTCAATGCGCTAAACACCACATCTAAAATTTAATCGCTAGTACATTTTGCAACTGTTTTGGAAGCAAGTAAGATAGAGGATGACGGTTTAAATTAGTCTATTGTACGTACCATCACATTCACCACAGAATTTTTTTGACGATCGGTTGTTTCGTCCACACATAACCACAATTTTTTATCTTTCAATTCTGCTTTAATTCTTCTTTCAACATAGTCACGAGCAGATGGCATAACGTTTCTTATCGATGTCCGACTTGCTAATGTATAATCCGAATACTTGCGTCAGAAGGAGAGAAATGCTTTTTAGTCTAGCAAAGTGAACGGTAGATTACATATAATAAAACAAACACCTATATCAAATGTTAGTTGTTCGCTGTATCGTTTCCCACGTATTGCAGAACAGTGTTTTATACTTTTTAGATGGCGTTCACACTTCCACCTGCTGGTACACGTCAAGTGGCCGTCGCACCATACACATGTAATTCTATCGCCTTCGTATTCTAAATCCGGCATACTCGCTATTACGTTTTCTAGCTTCTTCGAAATACGCCGTTTCCGAAACGTACCTAAATGCGACATTTTCTAAGTGTGTATGTACTGACATGCACTCACAACGACCAGTGGAATAATACTGTACAAGTGTGCTTTGATACGGACACTTGAGTTTCCATCCCGCGCGCTTCTCCCCTCTACGTTGCACTCGGCACCGCAGTGAAAATTATCCCTCTTTGCCGAGTCTATACTTAAACGTAATAGAGACGTTTGAGAGATTCAATTGAATCTAAGACCAAAGACTCCAAAACTATACGTGTCTTGTTCGTAAATAAAAATTTGTACAAACATTTTCGTTGACAATTTAAGTCTTTAAGTTAAGAATGAGATATTTTAAGTTAAAACAAAATGAGATGTGAACATACAAACAAACAATAAAAAATTATTAACAATTTGCCTCTTATATTATTTCTTTACATTTACTTTGGACGCTAGGCCTAGTTACGTAGAACCCAAAAGGATTGCCCTGAGATACCCAAATTTATACAAAGCTTGAATAAAAATATGCTTGCACAATCATTTATTTTATATTAAATCAGATCAAACGCAAAACTCATAACAATATGTGTATTAACGAAAATAGTATTAATTTCGCTTCGCTCGGCCCAGATATTTTGTTTTTGTAATATTACAAAATAAACAACAACTTAAAAAATGTTAACTGATTATTTGAATTTTATCTGAAAAATGGCTTCGTTTTCGGGATTAATTTCATTTAATTCTATTTCTATGGCAACATTTCACCAATTAGTAGAATACCTTTTTATTTTGTAAATAAAAATAATTAATATTTGAACATTCCATAATACTGTATTATTTCAGAAAATGTGACCGGATCATACACATGTTTTATGCGATATTTATATGCGCCTATTTTGTATTATTAAAATTCGAAGAAAACGTAGGCGGTAAAATGCAAATAAAAAATTCAATATCATAGAACAATACACTTGCATGTCCATAATATATTTCAAAAATAATTTTCGAGAAAACAAGTTTTCCAAGAAAGTTTATGAAGGGCGAAACGATGTTAAAGAGAATTTTATCTCATATTTTTCCTACATAATCTCGAATAAATGGAACAAAGAACGTAACACCGCAAGTACGGAGTAGCAAAAATTACTTCTTCGCGAAAACCACAAATTACTTTTTGTCCGAAATTTTGAAATTCCGTTGTAATTTAAAATATTCATTGCCGTGCCTGAGAGAAAATACTAATATTTTCAATTTATGAATTTTATGTTCGCCAGGAAGAAATAAACAATTACCCGTTCTAGCCATCTATTTAATTATTATATTCTGCTACGCACTAATGACGAAAAAAAAAATTTAAATACTGAAATTGCATATTACTTCCCTAATTTTTTCAACATGTAATAAATACGACAGCAAAATCATAAAATGGAATACTAAAATTTTATTGACTTAAATTGTGTGTTTGCAATGGGTGCATGTCAATAACTGCGGTTATGTAGTGTTTTAGTAGAGAAACGTAATATACAGGTGGCTATTATGTATAGAAACGGTCAAATATCTCGAGAAAGGTTCGAGATATCGTAATGAAATTTTGCAAATGAACATAAGGAAGTGTTTGGATTTTTTGGTTGTACAGGTGGCTCAAAATGACCGAAGGGGTTTTAATTCCTAATAACTTTTTTATTATAACTTTTCTTTTTTTTTTTCAGTATTTTGTAAAGAAGACTTGGGGAATTTAAAATGGAACAGTACACAATTGAACAACGTGCCAAAATCGTTGAACTTTATTACTCAAATCAACGATCCATTGTTTTGACTCAGCGTGCATATCGTCGTTATTTTAATGTGCGGGTTGGACCGTCAGAGTCAACAATAAACCGTCTGGTTGCAAATTATCGAGAACAAGGGGCAGTAAGGAACCTTTCTGGTGCCGGCAGACGACGAACGGTGCACACGGATGACAATATTAAACGGGTAGAGGAGAGTATTCGGGAAGATGGAGAAACATCAACCAGGAGACGTTCGACACAACTTGGCCTCTCAAGAGGGTCGCTGCAGAGAATTTTGCATACAATAAGAATGTTTCCATACAAAATTCAGCTTGTCCAACAATTGAAACCGACAGTCTACCAGCAACGACTTGATTATGCAATTTATTTTCGTCAAAAAGCAGAAGAAAATCATGATTTTATTCATAATTTAATTATGAGCGACGAAGCCCATTTCCAATTAAATGGGTTCGTTAATAGGCAAAACTGCAGGATATGGGCTACGGAAAATCCAAGAGTAATTCAACAGCGAGAATTACACCCACTTAAGTGTACCGTTTGGTGCGGCGTTTCGTCGGAAAGGATAATTGGCCCATATTTTTTTTAAAATGAACACGGTGTCGCCGTTTCCATCACTGGTGTTAGATATCGGACAATGTTGGAAAATTTTTTAAGGCCAGCCGTGGAAAACCATCCGCAAGTATGGTTCCAACAGGATGAAGCCACGGCGCACACTGCAAGGGACACAATGGCTCTTTTACGCGACATCTTTGGTGAACGAATTATTTCCAGTACAAGCGATTTTAATTGGCCTCCGCGCTCACCGGATTTAACCGCTTCAGACTGTTTCCTTTGGGGTTATTTGAAAGGAAAAAGTCTATATTAATAAGCCTCGAACCATACAGCAATTAAAAAATAATATACGCGACGAAATCAACAACATAACACCTGAAGTTTTGCGAAAGGTTATGGAAAATGTTTTAGAAAGAGCACGAATATGCGAAGCAGAAAATGGCCACCACTTGCGAGATATAATTCTTCATAATTAAATTAAAAATATTCTCCATTAATATACTGTATTTAAAATTAAAAAAATTTAATAATTATGTCTTAAATAAGAAGTTATAATGAATTCAAACCCCTTCGGTCATTTTGGGCCACCCTGCATTTTTTTTCTTATCGTATGTTTGAAATCCAAGGCTAACTTTTTTAGATAGCAAAAATACTTGAATTTGGCATCGCTGGAAAGATATTTTTTTCTGAATTCTACGATGTAAATATAGAATGTCTATTTTCCAAAATAGTTTAAAAGAAAACGAATAAAAAGTATTTCGGTCTCTTTTGGAGTAACAACAATAAAAAAACATTTATTAAATAAGAAACTATTCACAAAAGGTGTTCAAAGTGTCCACCATTAACTTCCTGGCAGTAATGGATACATCTAATGCAGCTTCGAATTGCGTTTTCTCACCAATTTTCAATCAAAGGTACCTATACAAGCTATCCCGTATCGTTATGTTCAAATTTTAGGAGTGTAAAGTAGACTTCATTTCAAGTAACAAAAACGCGAAACTTGTGTATCCATTTTTATTTGTTTCAAAGTTACAGATCTATGAATGTGATTGTCAGATCATGAAAAGAAATGTAATCCTAAAGTCAATAAAAACTGATTTTATTTAAAAAAGTTCAATCTAAACTAATATTATAAAGAGGAAACATTTGTGTTTTTGTATGTATGTTTGTATTGTTTTCACACAAAACCTAATGGACCGATTTCAAAAATTCTTTCACCATTAGAAAGCTACATTTTCACTGAGTGACATAGGCTATATTACATTTAAAAAAAAGGGATCCCCAATAAAAATGCATTAATGTAACCCAACGTGTGAAAAAATTAGTCACAAAAAATCTGCCATCGCGTACGCTGCGGAAACTATTGTTGATAGAACAAAAAAATGTTCTACAGTATTATAGAACGTATTAATATCTACAAAAAAGTCCGCGAAACCATATGTCCAACTGCTGTAGTTATGCCACTATAACTACTTTTTTACATTTTAAAAGTTAATAAAAGTGCCGACAATAATCAAACCATATTATCCACACCTCTGTATTATTCCTTATCCTATTAAATGATATTTTATTAAAGACCATTTCAATACCAGTAAAATACTTTTTAAATTATTAAAATCGGACATTCCATTCAAAAGATATAACGAATTTAAAAATGTCAATCTAAAGAAAATAATGTTATAATATAATGTAGTAGTATAGCGATGGCCATATTCATTTTGTTTGTAATAAATTGACAATCGAAAAATTATAACTGGAATAAGAATAGTATTGGCAGAAGGAATTTAATAACAAGTTCAATGAGAATGAAAAGTAATAGGAAACAGGCACAGAGAAGCTGTTATAGAAAGAAGTTAAACATAAAGTGATATAAAATCCAAAAATTAAGGATCACAAGAAAGGAAGATTAAATATTTAAGAGAATACACTCACTATTGTATTTATTCAAGGTAGGATCGAAGAAAAGAGAACATATACGATACAAATTTTATTAAAAGAATTTAAATAACACTGAGATATTTGAAAGGTGACGTTTTTGAAGTAATTTCGACAATGTGTCAAAAGCCAAGTGACAGGAACATTATTAAAATAGCGGGTTACATTGTTTATAAGATATGTTAAATAACTAAATGGGCTAAACAAAAAATGTAATCAATTCATCAGCTTTACAATTAAAAAAATTATTTTTTTGTCAAAAACATTTTTTTTCCTTTAACTTCACATAGCCACAGCAACGCAATTGGATGATTTGTTTTCCCAGTGAATTTATATTTACTATAATACATTTATCTCTTTTCTCATTCATTTCATTTCAGATTGAGTCACAGCGAAGCGTGGTCGGGATTAGCTAGTTAATAATATTTTCGAAATGTCCACCTCCTTGCTGAATGCAGGTTTGTGCCCGTAAGCCAACAGAAAAAGTACTTATCCGAATTTCATAGTTGTTTTGTCGGATTTGCTCGGCAGTCAGGTGAATACTATCCAACAACTCTTGTGTTCGAAACTTGCCTGAAGACTAAATTTTTCATGTACCCCCATAAATAAAAGTCAAGGGGATTAAGATCGGGTGATCCGAGTGGCCATGCAACAGGACCACCTCGACCAATCCATCTTGGATAATTGACGTTAACCCAATTTCGGACAGCAATTCCGAAATGTGGTGGTGCCCCATTCATGCGAAACCACATATCTCGTCGAACATACAGTGGGACATCCTCTAAAAGACCTGGCAGTTCGTCAATAAGAAATTGAAGGTAATTGTCCGCATTTATCCTCCCAGGAAGAACGACACGACCAATCAACAAGTCATCGATTAGGGCGGCCCAAACGTTAATAGAGAATTCATGTTGAAATTTAGATGGGCCTATAGCTTTGGGATTTTCTGATGACCACATGTGCAGGTTTCTCAGATTTATAACACCACTTTTCGTGAATGTAGAATCATCTATCCAGAGGACTGTTCTGCAGAAATTAAAATGAAGCCGTCTTAATTAATATCCAGGTAGAATAAACTAGACGAGCATAGTGGTCTCCCTCAAGCAAACCCGTGTCCCCTGCGATAGTGATATGGATATAAGCCCTCACGTTTTAAAATTCGCCAAACTTTCGTTCGTGGCACTCCTAGTTGTCTAACGATTCGAAGTACACTGGGAGTTGGATCCCTTGTAACAATAGCTACTACTTCTTCCTCTAAGTCTGCTGGCAAATTTATTCCTCGGTCTAAAAGATAATCACGCAGTCCGCATTCCCGAAATTGTCTGTGTACTTCCAGAAACGTTCTGTAATGAGGAATGCGCCTATCGGGAAACCGATGTCGGTATTCAATAACTGCTTGACGTGCACTGCCGTTACAGTAGCCATACACAAAATGCATGTCCGCATACTCTTGAGAAAAAAATCGGTAAGGTATTTTGAATAAAAAAAACGTGTCCACTCACTAATAAGCTGTTGTATGATCTGAAATATAATATAATCCTTTATTGAAAAATGCAACGTTAACAGTCATCTAAAAATTTGTTTATTGTATGATATTCATGGTTTAGCACTTACGAAATACGTAAGAACCTTATTTATCATAAATCAATTTATTTATTATTGTTTATATATTTTAGGATAACATTCTATTATGCGACGTTAACAAACACAGGCCTGTTATTGAATCGTATAACTTTAAAAAAAAATCAGTTTGTATTGACTTTAGGATTACATTTTTTTCATGATCTGGCAATCACATGCATAGATTTGTAACTTTGAAACAAATAAAAATGGATATACCACTTTTGCATTTTTGATACTTGAAATAAAGTCTACTTTACACTCCTAAAATTTGAACATAACGATACGTGACACCTTGTATAAAGGAAATTTCTTGTAGAATTTGTAACTATTAACGTACCCCCCCCCCCCCCCGCTTTTACTCTTCTTTTTGTATCTTTCTTTTTGAGTTATGTGTCAGTCCAGTCAATTACTTCAAACACATAAGTGAGTACAAATGTTGCAAAACTATTAATTCTTTAAGTCTTGCTGACTATCTCATTTTCGATAACAATCGCAGCCTAGAGAAATATTGTTCTTTCGCAAATTTTTTGCTATTCCTCTAGCCTATAATTAACCGAGATATTTACAATAGCTGTTGCTTTCCATCTCAAGAACTTCTCTTTGTCCTCCTTCCCTTTCGAACCCCCGATGTTCATCCCACCGCCTGCCTCTTTTCTATCCAACTTATTTTAAAATTTTTAAATCCAAATTTCATTTGGATATGTCTACTGCAACGGTCAACGCAATTTAGGAGATCCTGGAAATGATTCATTTTTTTAGAATTCAATTTAAAATCATCCATATACCAAAGATGACTAATTTGTGCGACAGGCTGTTATTATTATTATCTTTTGCACTCACAAGAACAATTCATTATTGGTTGCCATCATATTAACCCAACGGTTCGTTAGAACAAGAAGTTCGCGTAATTATCTATCATTCAATTATATTAAAATTATTATTATATTAATATTAATATAATAATAGTTATATTATTATTATTATTATCATTAAAAAAATCTAGTATTTTACTATAACTTATTTGATTACCAAACGAGCATATCGTGTTCGGAAAATTAACATATTGACGTTACCAAACTCAAGAGATTTCTCACGATGACGTTTAAGAACGTAACATCTTTATCTTCACTTGTACATTTCTTTAGTCCGACGCCACCTTTCGTTTTCACAGTGGGATCTTTATCCGATCGTATCTTATTCCCTTTATCCTATTTTCGTTAAAAGAACACCTTGTACTCATTTTTCCACACAGCCAGTCACATCTAAACCTTGTTTAATTCGCTTTTTATATTTCTTTTTTTTTATATTTGAATTAAGGTTAGAATATATTTTATAAATGTAACGACATTCAGTAATATGGCTCCTCTAACAATAGACATGATACATCTCACTATCGATATAATAAAAAATCCAATTCATTCCTCTTTATTTGCTCTTAATGGTACTTTAAAATCTAATCCTTTACCGATTTCAATATAGTCGTGGACTTTAGAATTGTTTGGGTGACTATAAAGTATTTTTATTGAACCTGCAATACAATTTTATTACCACTACTCTCCCATAGTAGACAATTAATTCTCAAGAGAACTATTTCCGGATATTTCTTATGCATTTTACTGCATACTGCAACTGCTATAAACCTTTTAGAAACGAAATAATTATAATAATTATTTTGACTTCTATTTGTTTTTAATTATATTTTGCTACCAGTAAATAGCAAAAATAAATCTCACAAAACTGTCTTCTGATGCTTTTCGATGTAATGCAGAAATATTGCAGTGGTCCAAAGACTTAACTATGTGGGAGGGGTGATGGTAAAGATACAATTCGACTAGTCACTACCCAGGCTAAGGTCAGCGAAGGCGGCGGGGTTCTTATCGAAACGTTGTTGAGTGTCTAACTATAATAAAAGATAAAAATGACGCCGAATTGTAACTAGGGTTTATACGTCACACCGAGGAGGTAGGTATTATAACGTAGCCGCGAGGCGTAATGTCGATGAAAGGAATCTAAATACAACATATAAATCAATAACCGCACAAAGAAATAATATTGTAACAATATTTTATCGTTTTTCGAAGTATTCTCCAGGAAGATTTATGCACTTTTAAATGCACTCGTACCAACTTTGGAAGTAGTTCTGATAAAGTATGTTCAGGTAAGGCATGTTCCAGAAAAATCCTATACACACGACCATCTAACCGTGCAGGCAGTAAATATGGTCCCACTACATAATATTTAATAGCCCTAGCCCCAATATTAACAGAAAACTTCCATTGATGATGTATCCTGTGAACAGCGTGAGGATTTTCTTCGTTCCAAATGTGACTATTATGTGTATCAAAATAGCCATCTCTTGTGAAATATGCCACGTCGTCCACAATACTCTCCTAGGAAATCTTGACGTCGTTAATTTTATTCAAGTATAGCAAGCGCCAATTAAGTTGGCGCGAGGAGGGGGGTGCGCAGAAGCCGTTTTTAAAAACGTCCACCCCCACTACTCAAGTAATTGTGAGAATAAATTTGTCATTGGTCAGAGGTTAGAATTATCTGACATTTGATGTAAAACCAAATACAAAGCTCCCCACTACTTTTAATCCTGCGCGAACTTTCCCCTTCTAGCGCCAACTTAATTGGCGTTTGGCCTTACCATTCGTAAAATTGATCTCTGTTGGGATAATCAGCTGGAATTAACGTTTACACTTTTTGACTATGAAACAGATGCTTCTGGTATTCCTTCAATACTCTCCATATGTATGCATCACATGGGCAATGGCACAAGTGCTTGTATTCGAGTTATTCTCAAATTGTTGCGGAACTTGATCCTCAAAGACAACATTTCGGAGAGTACGATTGGCTCCCGAATATATTTTCGTTACTTGGAACTCACCAGTATCTCGAATACGCTGATCCAATCTTGAACATGATGTATGACAGGGAATGTGACACTGAGAATGCTGGTCCGCATAAATTCGCCTTGCTTCGTTAGCGTTACCGTAAGCTACTCCGTTAGCAGTACTCCGTACTACTAATTCAATATTTGTAAAATGATGAATTTTCAATCAAACACTAATTTATCTAATAAAGATTAATTTGTGACACGTAAAATGACAATTAATCACACTTATAACGCTAAGAAATAAGTAATTAAACTTCTAGTTTCAAAAATTCTTTTATTGTAAATACCACTACAATATTGTTTCGCCATACAATGGCTTCATCAGGTGGATGAAATACTACAATATTGTAGTGGTATTTACAATAAAAGAATTTTTGAAACTAGAAGTTTAATAATTACTTATTTCTTAGCGTTATAATGAAGTTTCAACAAGTATCTCCTTCGTCAATTAACTATTAATCACACTCCTCTAATAAGGAATAATTTGCGAGAGACGTAAAATAGCAACTACTAAAATGGTTGTTTTTTTCAATGGTTGCTATGATTCAATTTTTACTTTGTTTACCACCGGGAAAGTCCTGGGTAACAGCCGATCTTTTTCACTTTATCTCGAAGCTGAAAAATTTACGGACACTGGTTTATTAATAAAAAATGTTTACTTAAGTACCCTCTATCATTTTTGAAAATTAGGAATAGTTGTTCTGTGACACACTGTACATACTAGGAATACTTTTTAACCCGTGTTTGCCAAACGTAATTACGGGACTATCGTAAAGTTTACTACTCATAAAAAAAAAAAAAATTGCCTTATCAAACTTTCTTTTTTAAAAATACAAAAAAAGATAACTTTCTTCATTATCAGAACAAACGTTTAAAATTATAAAATCAACATTTTTTATTATTTTTCACAACATACGGTGCAAATATCTCCTTGGTGTTCTCCGCAAATTGGATTTTACACTCCATCAAATAATTAGTGATCATTAGTGACCTTTTTTGCTTGGGCAGTATAAACAAGTCTTCTTCATCTTGTCTTGGGGCGTGTTCACAATGTTTTCTTTTGATATACCGAGGAGTTCAGCTATGCCTTGCCGAAGATATCGTCGTAAAGTTATACTGTTATACCTATACTGCATTCATGGTTTGGCAAGACAAAGTCTTAAATCAATCATGTATTGGTATCTTGAAATAGGTTTTTCGGCCTTTTCTAACTTATTAAAAGTGTAAATAACATAAGAGTTTATACTGACCATATTTATCATCCCATAGAACACACATAATAGCCATCTCTGTGTTTTTCTGCTCGAACTCATATTTGAATATATTTGGTCGAAAGTGTCCACACCTGATTTGGTCTCATTATAGTTGTGAATTATTGTTTGCTTACCGGTTTCTTCTACGATATCCTCCTTCGCATGCTTAGTTGAAAGTAGCAAAATTAATTTGTTTTTCTTTGGCATGTACGGTAATAACGTTTCTTGTTGATCGAAACAAAACATTGACGTATTTGCGTTTCGACTTTTTCCTTCCAAAACATCTTGGGTATCTTCATACAGTAAATAATAAAGCATAAATTAAAACACTTGGCTTGTTTCACTATGAGATTTATTTAAATTCTCTAACATCTGTTTCGGCTGTTATGCCATTCTCAAAGAGATCTATAAATCTAACTTAAAAGACTATCGCACTTGTTCTTATATGTTGTCTGTTCTTGTGTGTAGTGGGGGTGGTACTATATTGTGTATTACGGTGTCTATAAAGGGTGTATTGGCATATTCTATCTGTGTGTTGGTGATTGATAGATTTTGTTTTTTCGCTAGTTTTATTTCTAATATTTCTAGGAGGTCCAATCTCTTGCTTTTTGTGATATTGTGTATTAAGTCGCAGTTATCTATATCGGGGAAGTGGTTGAGTTCTATACAGTGTTCGGCAAAGCCTGTGTTTTTCTCACTATATAAAATAAAATTGTGTTCTTTAACTCTGTTTTTAATGGCTCGTCCACTTTGGCCGATATAGATAGCCTCACAGTCTTTACATTTTAATTTATAAACACCTGATTGGTCCATTTTATCTCTTTTATCTTTGTTGTTGCTAATCATTGTTCCCAAATTTGTTTTATTTACCCAGCTTATTTTGATATCTAATCCTTTTACTATTCTGTTCATTCTATTAGTGAGTTGGGGTATGTGTGTAATTTTGTGCCATCTTTGTATATTTTCTGTTATTTTCGGGTATAGGTATTTGTTCTTATTATTTTGTATTTTTTTATGTTTTAACAGTTTAACTACGATTTTAGGGTCATATTCATTATTTCTTGCGATTAATTTAATTGTGTTTATTTCTGTATTAAAATCTGTCTTGTTTAATGGTGTGTTTGTGGCTCTATGTATATAACTATGGAATGTTGACATTTTTATTTTCATCGATTGTTTAGCGTTTGCGTGTAATATGTTGTCTGTAAAAGTGGGTTTTCTGTAGATTTCAAATGTAAGCTTATTATTATATATATTATATATTATATATATATATATATATATATATATATATATATATTATACAATAAACAGAAATAATAATGAGCTTACATTTGAAATCTACAGAAAACCCACTTTTACAGACAACATATTACACGCAAACGCTAAACAATCGATGAAAATAAAAATGTCAACATTCCATAGTTATATACATAGAGCCACAAACACACCATTAAACAAGACAGATTTTAATACAGAAATAAACACAATTAAATTAATCGCAAGAAATAATGGATATGACACTAAAATCGTAGTTAAACTGTTAAAACGTAAAGAAATACAAAATAATAAGAACAAATACCTATACCCGAAAATAACAGAAAATATACAAAGATGACACAAAATTACATACATACCCCAACTCACTAATAGAATAAACAGAATAGTAAAAGGATTAGATATCAAAATAAGCTGGGTAAATAAAACAAATTTGGGAACAATGATTAGCAACAACAAAGATAAAAGAAATAAAATGGACCAATCAGGTGTTTATAAATTAAAATGTAAAGACTGTGAGGCTATCTATATCGGCCAAAGTGGACGAGCCATTAAAAGCAGAGTTAAAAAACACAAAAAGTCAATTTTATATAGTGAGAAAAACACAGGCTTTGCCGAACACTGTATAGAACTCAACCACTTCCCCTATATAGATAACTGCGACTTAATACACAATATCACAAAAAGCAAGAGATTGGACCTCCTAGAAATATTAGAAATAAAACTAGCGAAAAAACAAAATCTATCAATCACCAACACACAGATAGAATATGCCAATACACCCTTTATAGACACCGTAATACACAATATAGTACCACCCCCACTACACACAAGAACAGACAACATATAAGAACAAGTGCGATAGTCTTTAAGTTAGATTTATAGATCTCTTTGAGAATGGCATAACAGCCGAAACAGATGTTAGAGAATTTAAATAAATCTCATAGTGAAACAAGCCAAGTATTTTAATTTATTCTTTATTATTTACTGTATGAAGTTAAAATGTTTCACCAAGAAGTATCTGCAACAACAGCCGAGAATCTTGGGTATCTGTTTTTTATTTTTGCGTATAGTTCCTATCATAGTTAATTGGTAAGGATTTTGTAGCAACTGGTCAGCAAGGGAAACCAAGATGAACCGACTGTCCACGGTAATGTTACGATTTGCACCATGAAATTATTTCGTTTACTCATTTTCATAAAATTCGGCTAGAAGCAAACCTTTGCTCCGTGTTTTTTTTTCCCCAAGTAAGGACTTGCATCGGACATATACTTGGTGGAGGAATCGCATATGATAACAATGTTTATCCTATAATTCGGGGTCTGGTTAGGAATGTACATCCCAAAAGGACAACGTCTTCGAAATGCCAAAACCTTTCGTCAAATGCTTCTGGACCGCTCTCTTCTCCATTCATAGGAGGTGCCGCTTCCTCCTCCAGTTGCTTTTCGGTCAAAAACTTTCAATTTGACATCTTAATAGAAAAATCACTATGTTTATTATATTGTATCTAAATAATAATCATGAAGAAATATCTAACCTCAAATTTCTATTTCTAAAACACTCAAAATCGGTGCGAAAAATAAGAACCAGTTTAATTTATAAAATGACGTAAACACGGGATTTTCGTAAAATTTACAAACCTATCGCCGAAAAATCGCTTTAAGGTCGGAAACCAGAATGACCGCACTCCACACAATCTAGCTAAACATTAGACAGTAAGACAATTCAATGCATTAACTGTAAGTACGAAGTCTTAAGAGCTTCGTAAAATTTTCGAATGACCCGTATTCTAGGGATAAATGTGTTTATGAATGGGAGTGAGAGTTAAGAAAATTGACTTGTGAGATACTATGTTTAATTCGGTTCTTAAGTGCAAGAAAGTGCAAAAGTACGAAGTCTTAAGAGCTTCGTAAAATTTTCGAATGACCCGTATTCTAGGGATAAATGTGTTTATGAATGGGAGTGAGAGTTAAGAAAATTGACTTGTGAGATACTATGTTTAATTCGGTTCTTAAGTGCAAGAAATTTGACATCAACGGAAATTCACCGTCAGATTTTTGTAGTTTACGGTGGCAATCTATCAGTGACAGTATAGTTCGAAAGTGGATGAGAACGTAAGAATATGGATGATGAACCACGCCCTGAAATGAGCAACAAATTTCGAGAGGACCTACGATTCACGATTTCAAAGTAATCAATTGATTTTTCACAGGTTTTAAGGTCTATTTTGTACACCATCGTTTCAGAGAAATTGAAATATCGAAAATTGTGATGTCGGTGGGTTCCAAGACTGCTTTTTGCCCACGAAGCTAAAAGATTGGGATGTGCTTTGTTGTTTTTGATTTGATGCGATCAGAAAGGAGATGAATTCTTGGATCACATCGTTACAGGAGATGAGACTTGGGTATCCAGCAACAGTCAATAAAATGGCGACACACATTATCGCCTATCAGAATGAAAGCCGAACAGACACTTTCAGCACGAAAGATTATGGCAGCAATGTTTTGGAATAGGAAAGAGATTGTATTAGTGGATTTTATGCCGAAAGGCACACCGATCGATTCTAATGCATATTGTGAGACCTTGAGAAAATCCCAGCGTGCAAAAAAAGCGTGGCCTACTGTCTTCCGGTGTGATCGTGCACCATGATAACGCAAGGCCACATGTATCTGCACGAACACAAGCTCTAATCAGGTCTGTTGAATGGAAACAACTGAAAAGCATCCCCCTTACAGTCCAGATCTTGAATCCAACGATTTTCACTTGTTTTAGTACTTAAGGAAGTTCCTTGGCGGTCAACGGTTCAACCAGTGGCGGCTCGGGGTGGTTCACATAGGGAGTGCATAATTTCAAAATTAAAAAGTGTAATACAAAAATGCTTACCCAATCCTTATAAATTTCACCGACGTACTGTTCCAGACAGGTACTGTTCATTGTAGAGTTTGTTTTGAGGGGATAGTAAATATTACACTACACAGTTTAATTACATCTGACGATAAACGAAGTCCATTTTACGTGTCTTTGACTTGCAGAACAGTTCTATCACTTTTTCATTAAAGTTTGGAAAATCATTTATACATTCTTTTTCACAAGATAACATAGTAAGGGCATTTAATCTCTCTTCTTTCATTGTGTTTCTCAGGAAAGTTTTTATTCTCTTCAGCCGTGAAAACTGGCGTTCCGCTTCGGACGTTGTCATTGGGATTGTAATGACAATTTTTAAAAGCGTAACAACTTCATTAAAGTTGTCGCTTAATCCATCTAGCAGAAGACCTAGCAGACCTACAGCACCGACTTCTATATTTTGCCTAAATTCTTCTCTAGAATATAGAACGCTTAATTCAGTTCGTAGTCTGCTTTCATTGAGGCATGGATACAATTTTACTGCTTCTTTAAGGCAATCTTCCGGAAATTTCTTTTGAAAAGAGGAGAACTGTTCAAAAGAAATTAAGTTTGCTAATATTAAGTGCCCTGTACACCGAAATCTAGTTTTTATTTCTAGCAAAATAATATCGCAGACTTCAATAGTTTCCCTCCTTCTTTGGCTACCATCAGTTACTCTTTGCCGCTTTGATGGTCGATGAGTCAGTTCTGGGTCATTTTGTTTAACCAACTGATTTTCCAATAGCGCGTTCAAAATTATCTAAATTATTCTTGATTTTTAATGCATCTGTATTGACATTTTGTAATTGATTAAACAATATGTCCACATGTGGCATAATTTTATGAAAGAAAGTTAACCAATAGATAAAATTTTCCTCCTCTAAAATTCGCAAATTGGCACTAGCTTGATGAATGGTAGTTTGTAAACTAGCTTCTCCCTCGATTTGTTCTAGAGCTTCAATTATTTCTTCTCAGTGCTCATATATTCACTGTCCTAGAATTGAAGTTCCATCTTATTTTTGAAGAACGAGGTAAGCTTTTTCTCTGAAGGAATTCTACCAATCTTGCAGCTCGTTGTGGTGAAGTGGAGAAAAATGTACATAATCCCGTCAGATTGGCAAAAAAAAAATCTGAAATTAATACTGCTCGATGTAGCATGTGATATAATTAGATTTGTCTGATGTGCATAACAATGTACAAAATTAGTCCTTGGATACTGGTCTTGGACATGTCTTTGCACGCCGTTAATAGCACCACTCATGACTGCTGCCCCATCATAGCTCTGTGCAATCAGTTTTTCTGGGTCAGCAACAAGCAAACTAATTTCGTTAAGAATGGGGGCAGATAAAGAATTAGCATCATGTCCACTAGGCAGAAGAAATTTCCAAAATCTTTCGACCGGTCTCGCGTTCACAATATATCTTAAAACAACCACCAACTGAAACTGATTGGACACATCTGTGGCTTCATCAGCTATCACATATATGAAGTAGGTTGGTTTAATTTCACTGGCAACTTGTTCATGATACACGTTCAACATTGCATCAAGCAGCTTATTTTGTATCGTTTTTGATAATCCCTTAAAAACCGGTGCTGCTTGGATGTGATCTCTGAGCTATTTATCCAATTCTGCCGTAAAATTTATCAATTCCCGAAAAATGCCCTTGTTATTCGACGTTTGCTGTTCATCATGACCCCGAAGTGCCAGTTCAAACGCGCCACAAAATCTAATGCAATTTATTATTAAATTTAACACATGCCTATTTTTTGTTACCTTTTCATTGTGTTGTTGAATTGCTTTTCTATATGATGAATCTAAAACATTCTGAATGTTATTTTTTCCTAACATTCTTAGACTAAATATATTTTTCAAATGCCCTTAGGAATCTTCATGTTTAATAATTTTAGCACTAAGATGAATTAAGTCTCTTATTCCGTTCTTTGACCAAGACGGTTCACCACCAAACAAAAGACACGGAAAACAAGTCAAAGTATTTTTAATTTCACACCCACAAATCCAGTCATTTTTCTGATAAATATTCATTTTGAATTTTCTTATAACGTCTTTATCTTTAACAGATTGTTTATTTTCTAATCATAATTGAGGCATCGGCCGTTTAAGATTTTTTACTGCGATTTTTGCATTATACGTTAACCGCGAAAACGCGTTGTTCTGTAAAAAAGATACCGTATTCATTGTAACAACGCCCGAGAGCAGTCTGGTTCAGTTGCTCCAACGCTATGTATTATACGACATTGAAGTACGGCAAAATACAGTTCTCCTCACCATCAGTGTAATGTCAATGCCTTATATGAGCAAGAGTAGGGCTTTGCTCGTCAGTATATCTGTGACAACGCTCGGTGTATGTACGTTGTTAGCGGCCACGTTCCTCGTCAATAACTAGGAATACATAATAAATAAATACTTTCACAGTTAGTCGCCGCGTGGTTTGTTTTGTTTCATAATTCCAGGGGGTGAAATTGCTCTCATTAAAGAGCCGCCACTGGGTTCAACGATGACGAACAAGTGAAAACTGGAGTCATGGATTGGGCTTCTTCATAGGCGACAGGTTTATTTGACATCGGAATTCAAAAACTTGTTGGACGGTATGACAAACTTTTGAACAAAAATGGAAATTATTTATAAAAGTAGACGAAAGTATGTAGAATGTGGAAATAAATATATTTTAATGATATTTACAGTATTTTCTTCTTATTCAAAAACGGACCTTATTTAAAAAGTACCCCTCGTACATTTATTTCAATTACAAAAATCTATTACTTTAGTTACGTATTTATACATTACCGTAGAGATATACATCAGATCATGAACGTGCCTAGAACAATGAAGAGTGTCTGTCATGCGCATTTTAAAAACCCATTAGCCAATTTTAAAAAAGTAGGTATCCTATTTACACATTATTTAAATATTCTTTTATATTTTATAAAAGCAGTCGAAGGTTTATTTATAACGATATATTGTGTTCCTGTTATTGGAAATAAGCTAATATTGTTTCGCAAAAAGAGACTATATCGTCACGATTCCTACATAAAAATGCAATTTTATTTCGACGAATACCAGCAAAAAACAATTCAACTTCACGTTTCACGTTTTGATGGCGATTATCGCATTAGAGTGCCAGTTGGGGCTGACTGCGAGAACATAACATGAGCAGCACAGTCATTATGCGTTCAGTGCAATAACAGTGGCGGTGATCTCGACCGCACCCTTCTGTTGTGCATTATTTTTGCTAATTATTAACCATAATAGTCGGTCGTCGCATATCACCGCTAGAATTACACACGGCCATGGGCATACGTTTGTACACATGTACACAGTCAAAAGACATTTACGACTAATTAAATTTTATGTGTGGATGTGCCTTTTTCATTTCTTCTTTACGCACGACAGTTCAATTAGCCAAATGAAAACTCGCGTTATTTTATTTATTTATTTTATTTATTTTTTCGAACGATAATAGACCTTCTGTTGTCCAATCCTTATTAATCCAGCTAAAAAAGATAAATGGGGTTTGTCCGGAACAGTTGAGCATTTTCGGAATGAATATGATGATATAGGAACATCGAATGACCTACAACTATCCAAATTATATCAACATTATTCAATAGAAAACTATAGAAAACTACTATGTATCAACATTTTAAAAAGTTTAAGTTTGATTCTTTTCATTACTGCGATAGACTAAGCTATACAATATGTAAGTGAAATTAACGCCAGCTACAAAATGAGTAGTAACTATTTCCAAATACTATACTATACAGCCGACTTGTTTTTGGTAGTAAAAATCTAAATTCAGCATGTACAAATGATACAAAGGTATTTTTAATAATATAAAATATTATTAAAAATCTGGTGTAAAGAACACAAATACAGGTTCACTATTAATATTTTTTGTGAACGTGTCCGAACTTATCCCTCCCCCCAGAGACGTAGATACGTATTTCGCCTTTCTACAGGCTCATCGGTACGCCCCTGCTGGAGAAAGGATATCTTCAGACACATTCACAAAAAAGAAGCACATCGCCATATCACAGAAATTATACAGACCGAGCGTAGAAGTAAACTCAGCGCTGCCTGTTGTCAGACAGCCGAAGTACCTCGCCCTGTCCACATAACCAATGCGAACCAACGACGCCCTTCCAAAGGTGGCACAGCCATCTCTTCTAGAGAGATGTACAAATCAACTGAAGAGACTAAATTCATGGTAACCTTCAAGGAGACCACTAGATGCAAGTTGATTCAAATACAAGGTACTACCCAGACAGTCTCGGAATTTGAATGTGGCGCACGAAGGAGTGATAGTACAGCTGTATAGCGCTAGATGGCGTGAGCTACGTCTATACTAACTCAGTCTGTCAAGCGGTACTTTTCTAGGTGGTAACAAATAGTTTTTGTGTTTATATTTGTTGAGTTGCGATTGAGTTATTCTGCGAAACTACAATGCCTGATATGGAAGAGCAAAGAACGTACATCAAACGACAGTGGTAACTCTGAAAATGCTTAAGCAAGTGTTTAGTGAAGATGCTTTAGGCCGGACATGAGTTGCACAAACGTTTTAAAAATGGACGTTTATCGGTTGATGGTGAACGCTCCAGTCGTCCATCGATGGAAAACACCACAAAATGTGCCAAAAGTACGTGATGGTATCCTGCAACATTTGTAACATTGTCAGCATGTGGTACGGCGTTTATCAGCGTATTCTGTACCGCGAACTCAACACTATTGTTGCGAAGTTTGTGCCAAGGTTACTGAGCATTTAACAAATGCTCATCTTTGCGCAGAGCTGAAGGAAACTGCTTCAGTGTAAGACGCCATAGTCGCCACGATCGAAGAAAGTACGGCAAATTTGAATCAACGTCAAGTTTATATTGATTTGCTACTTTGACGCTGATAGAATCGCGCACACTGAATTTCTCCCACCGGATGAAACAATTAATGGAAGATTTTATTGCGATATTCTTCGGCGACTAAGAAAAAACTTTCAACCCCAAGTGGCTCAACGATTAGTGGACGCTACACCACCACAATGCACCAACCCACGCGTCACTTATTGTTCATCAGTGTATAGCCTCGATGAAGACGGGACGGCAGAACTGTACCACCTTCCCTATTCCCTATTATCTTGCCTCTTGCGACTTCTTCTTGCGACATTTGTAGTGGAAACTCAAGGGGCGCCATTTTGAACATGTTAGCAAACGAAGACTTCCAACACTGCTTCCAGTCATGAATATGCTGGGATCAGTGTATTCATGCGAAATAAGAATACTTGGAAGGACATGGTAATGAATAAGTTGTAAGAACAATTCCTTGGGTTGTTTTTTCACATTCAGGGAATTTCTATGTAGCACCTCGTAAAGTCTACTGTAACTATTAAGTAAATACGAGGGGAACCCTAAAAATTTCCGGAAAAAAAAGAGAAATAGATATTCTATCGAAAAGAAACCCTTTTTAAGTTTTAAGCACTTTTACATTAGAAGAAACCAGTAGTAACATTTATGCCAATCTGAAGTGAGTATCGCAGAAACATGCCATTTGTTAAGGACACAACAAGTGCTGCAGGCGCGAATAATTGTACATATTACTTTAAATATTTATGTTATTTTATACCTTTTATTTTTGGAGTAATAAGTAATAATCAAATATATTCAAGCATAAATTATAGACTATCCATATTTTTAGTATTATATTCTATGTTAAAATTTGTTTTCACCTATATATAGGTACATTCGTCATTTCACTTTAGTATTTTAAAATTTATGCGCAACTTTGGGAATTTTAGGTAATCAACTAATTACCGAGGGTCAGCGTTTAAACACGTTTCAAAATTTCATAAAGTTCTATTCCTTTGTATGAAAAACGATGAATTGTATAGTTTTATTGCCTAATATTTGTAAATAATTGTATTTCAAAAAGTTTGCAGTAAACCTTTTACTGTAGCAATTATTCTCTTTCTATGTATTTAAGTTAAGAAAATTACATTATGGACAAATCGACCTATTTTCTATTGAAGTTCTATGAAGTACTGTGACGTCAAAATGTATATTTTGCAGGTATATACTTATTTCCAATTTGTATGTTTTTTAACGGTCGTCCAATAGAAATGCTCAATCTATATTTTCGAAAATTTTACTTCTCTCACTTTTATATTTATGCGAAGAAACAGTTTAAAAAAGCAGTATACTTCTAGGCAAGAAGGGTCCAACTTGTCTTGGCAAGAAAGTCAGAAATACTCAATATTTAAGGTATATTCATGAAAACATAAAAACTACAATTTGCTTTCATGCAAGTAGTTATTTAATGCAGTTCACATTTTAATTTCTTGCTTACAACAAGAAATAAATAAGCATTCCGTTACTTTCTATTTAAAAGTAAAAAGTGAGTGTTATTAATTTTAATCAACTAAGATTAAAATCATCACGTGAAACCTATTCACAGCCTTCAAAACAGGAGGACTAAACACCATTTAAATTCTTCAATTTCCGGTGTCTAAAACCGCTCACCATGCTATTTGTTTTTGACAAAAGAGAACAGAACGAAGTCATTAGGTGATAAGTCAGGCGAATACGTGTCATTAATTCAATGTTATTCTCCTTTAAATAATCGACTCTTTGATGTGCTGTGTGAGAGCTGGGGTTGTCATGATGAAGATTTCATCGAAGACTTCATGCAAAAAAATTGTTGTATACCAATCAGCGTTTACTGTTTTTCGATCCCTAAGGGCAACGGCAGCAACAGGCCCAGTTTTATAGAAGAAAACTTTTTAAGCGCTTCGTGAACAAATTACTTTTGTTGGTTTTGGTTCACTTTGGAACACCCACACAGCCGTTTGCTGCTTTATTTCTGGTTCCTATGAATATATCCATGTTTCGTCACCTGAAAAGCACCAGTATTCAATTTTTGAAAAATTATTTTTGTACCAACTCACACTAGCCATTTTTTGAGCTTTTTTGTTTAAATCGTGTGGAATCCACGATTGCAAAGTTTATTCACTACTAAATTCACTTCTAATCGTTTGACTTTTTATCGTATTTGACTTTTACCAATGCCCAACGATTACTCTATCTCTCGATATGTAATATGTCGATCCGCTTCATCATTTCTCGCACACCATTGATGTTTACCGGAATAACAGCATTTAATGGACAACCTTCACGAAATTCGTCACTGACACTAATACGTCCACGCTTAAATTTTGCAAACCAGTCATAAACTATGGTTATGGATTGCGCTTCATCACCAAAGGCAGAATGAAGTTGATCGATGCATTGTTGTTGAGTTAGGCCACAAAATCATCAGTAAATTGGTTTCTTTGAAAAGCTATTAATCTGCCGACTGTTATTCTGTCAATGCTGTTCATCAAACTAACTGTCAAAATTTAAGACAATCATATTGAAATATAGGGCCTGTGCCATCTAGTGGACATTTCTGGAAATTTTTAGGTAAAGGAACCATTTTCGGCGTATGTTTCAAACAAAGATGAAACATTTTTTTATGAAGGCATACACAAGCTAATTAAAAGATCTGAAAAATCTATTAGGATTTCGGTGAATATATTGAAAAAGTAATATAATTTTGTATTTTTATTTTCTCTCTTCGAACTTAACCATTATCCGGGCAAGGGGGGCCTGCCAGGCCCCCCTTGCCCGATAGCGACGATAAAAAATTCGATATCTTAATGAGTAATTTTAGTACGACTTAATGCTCTTTAGAATTCCTCAGAAATGTTAATTACTGTTTTCTTGTTAAGTAATATTTGTTAAATTATGAATAATCATTAGTTAATTGACGGATTGTACTTAAAATCCCATTAACGGGCAAGCCGGGCTTAGCAGGCCCATACTTTAGGCAATTATGGTAACTTTATTTTCCGTTTTTGTTTTCTAATCCTCTTTACGTAATTAGTGTTTCCGATCATTTTTGTGTCATTTGTGCAGCAAATACATTTGATGACGTATATAGGTCGTAATTTTTCGAGGAAAGTAATATTAGGTAAAGTAGGGGTTCCCTGTCTATTTGTATATATACGAGAATTTTTTGTTCATTGCTTTTAGTTTATGCATCATAGTGAAAGTGTTATAATCATTCAGCAATGTCGAGAAAATTTTTATCGGACGCCGAACTCGCAGATATACTGGAAAACCTATCGGACGATGACCAGGCGCCTGTAAATTTTGAGTCGGATGTCGAAGATGAGGACGAAGAGGACCACCTTTCTAATGCTAGTGAAACGGAAGACGTGCAAGAAGGCAGTGAGGGACTGTGTGACACTCCTCTTGTCAGTATTTCCAAATTTGTTGCTAAAGATGAGTCAGTGTGGGGCAGCCAGCCTCCTTCGACAGGACGGGTTCGTTCGTGCAATATAATAAAATCGCAAATGCATAAAGTTATCTTACCGCCGGGAAAAATTGTTGAAGATCCAATTGATGCATTTCTCTTATTTATTGATGAACCTGTACTTACCGAAATTGCTTCACATACAAACAAGGAGGCAGAGAGGGTACTGATAGATATTCCCTGGAAACCATGTGATAATATCGAAATTCTCGCTTTTCTTGGTTTGCTTCTAACTGCCGGTCACCTAAGTGCTAATGATACTAGCTACGATGTGCTATGGAGTCGATTATATGGCCCTTCAATTTTTCGAACAACGATGGGATTGAAACGATTCAAAAGCTTGTTGCGATTTATACGATTTGATGACAAGGGTACACGTTCCGAAAGAAGGAAGAACGATAAACTTGCACCTATTCGAGTTATTTGGGAAAAAGTAAATAACAATCTGAAAAAGCACTACCTCCCCGGAGAAAACATCACAGTGGACGAACAACTTGTACCCTTTTGAGGAAGATGTCCATTTAGACAATATATGCCTTCCAAACAGACAAATATGGAATGAAGATCTGGTGGGCGTGTGACTCTGAAATCTACTATTCTCTAAATGGTATTCCCTATATTGGAAAGGAAGGAAATCAAATCGCCAAGGGCCTCGCAACACAGGTAGTGGAGCAGCTCGTACAACCGTATTATAATACAAACAGAAATGTCACATTCGACAATTATTTTACGGACTTATCATTAGCAAAAACATTATTGACAAATTGGTTGACGAGCGTTGGTACCGTAAGGAAAAATAAACGCTTCATCCCAACCGAATTTTTGCCCAATAGAAAACGTAAAGAACAAACGTCCATTTTCGGATTTACAGAAAAAGCGTCTTTAGTGTCCTACGTTCTAAAGAAAAACAAAAGTGTTTTGGCTCTGTCAACGATGCATCATACTAATAACTGTAACGATGACGATAAAAAAAAGCCAGAAATAATTCTGTATTATAACAGCAAAAAATGTGGCGTGGACACGTTAGACCAATTGGCTCATAAATACACATGTAAACGCAGAACAAATCGTTGGTCATTTACATTTTTTATGAACCTTTTCGACGTAAGCGGCATTGCAGCATATGTTACTTGGATGAATTTGAACCCAAATTGGAATAAAGCTAAACACCAAAAAAGGAGATTGTTTCTAGTAGATGTATCTCAAAACCTAGTTCTTCCGCACATTCAAAGAAGGAAGGCGAATGGACTTCCTCGTACCATCCAACACTGTGTCAGCGAGTTTGTAGGTGAAGAAGCAACGCCGGCAAAGAGAGCAAGAACTGAAACTAAAGCAAATTCTAGAAGAAGGTGCTACATGTGTCCTAAAACAAAAGACAGGAAACAAAGACAATGTTGTGATGAGTGCAAACAAAACATTTGTAAAGAACATTCTTCATCAAAAGTTTTGTGTTATAATTGCAAGAAATTAATAAAATTTAAGATCAGTAAGTAATTAATGTTATTTATATATGGTATTAAATATATAATTCCCATAAACTCTTTGTTTCATTAATTCTGTAAGTAAAAATATATACTAGAAGGACCGGGCCTACCAGGCCCGAACTGCCCGGTTACGTTAGTAAAATGTCTTGCCCGGACAAGGGTTTAAAAACGCTATCTCATAGATTATAAGTGCAGGTTTAGGAATATTGTATAACGAATGCAAGTATAACAGAAAATTTGGTAGTAATATCCATAAAATTTAGGGCAAATACGCTGATGCATATTTTTGTGTAAGGAAGGGTAATGCATCGGAAAGTACCATTAGCATTAAAAATTCCTGGTCGTGCACTTCATCGATCAGTCTACTAGATCCCTATCAGCACTTTTCCCAAAAATGCTAACAAGTAATGGAACAGTTGAATAATGGGCTATTGAACGATGATAAAAAATTAACAAAGTTAGTTGCAATTTTGTATTACAAGTGATTGAAATTTATAATAAAAGTGTCTTGAAACAAGATAGTTTATCTTTTAGCTCCACAAACGACTTGTTTAAAATAAAGGATATGAAAATTTTCTTCTACTTTTTCTTTATAATCCCTGTATTTGTTATCGTGTTGAAGAATACGTCGTATTTTAATTTGGCCACAAGTGTATATACAAAGAATAAAGCAACGTACGTGTGTGTGTGTTATATACACTAACATTTTATGCCACCATTATACAGGAGAGCAGGTACGATATTCATAAATGAATAATCACGTTTTGATGCGTCCATTAACAGTGAATTGATATGCGGCCGTAAAGTGCCGAAGAGATTTCATTTAAGGACATTTGAAAAGGTTGTTGTAAAATTGATGGCCTATAAAAACGTCTTACAACTGGCATTATCGGAGCTTTGCAGCTAAACGCTCGCCACCGTCTATAACTTAATATGTTTTAAGTGTCATTAGATTTACGTCTTTGGCCTCACTGAATTTTGCCACCATATTAACAATATTTGGTTATATGAGATTGAAACGTTATTATATACAGTGTTGGCTCAAAATACGAAAATAATTATCGAATCTTAATTGTTTTATTTGTTCGCTTTTATTTCACTTATAAATTTTACTATAGAGCGTTTACATCCACGGGGCAGTATGGGTTTTATGGAGAAAGCTTACATAGTTGTCGAATTGTTCAATACAATCTACCAATCGATAAAATAATTGTTGAAGTTTTTTATATTGACAGTGACAATAATATACACAATAGCACTTTATTTATTTTTATAGAACTAAAAATACATTTTATTATTTGGATACAATTCATTTATGAAATGTTTAAATTAATTTCAATATCACGAGGAAGTGTTTGAACATGTATTTGATGTTCAGGGCATGATAGAGTAATCAATTAATAATCTGTTAATAAATCAGTCTTGGAATCATCATTTGAAGTTGATTCTTCCACATGTATTATAAATTCCTCAATATCATCCAGCAGTCCGTTAACAATCCACATCTCGTTTTCAATTTTCTTTACATGTTTGATGTAATTTTCCCAATCTTCAGCTGTTACGTTATTACATACATTTACAATTAGAGATGACATATCCTTTACTTTGAATGTAGTGTTGTTCATCTTTATCCAGGTGTCCCGTATCGTTATGTTCAAATTTTAGGAGCCTAAAGTAGGCTTCATTTCAAGTAGCAAAAACGCAAAACTTGATGGATATACAAGTTTTTATTTATTTCAAAGTTACAGATCTATTAATGTGATTGTCAGATCATGAAAAAGAAATGTAATCCTAAAGTCAATAAAAAATTATTTCCTTTAAAAAAGTCCAATTAATAATATTTTCGAAATGCCCACCTCCTTATTGAATGCAGGTTTGTGCCCGTAAGGCAAAAGAAGAAGTACTTGCCCGAATTTCATAATAGTTTTGTCGGATTTGCTCGGCACCCAGGTGAATACGATCCAACAACTCTTCTCTTGTGTTCGAAACTTGCGCTGTAGACTAAATTTTCATGTACCCCATAAATAAAAGTCAAGGGGATTAAGATCGGGTGATCTGGGTGGCCATGCAACAGGACCACCTCGACCAATCCATCTTGGATAATTGACATTAACCCAATTTCGGACAGCAATTCCGAAATGTGGTGGTGTCCCATCCATGTGAAACCACATGTTTCGTTGAACATTCAGTGGGACATCCTCTAAAAGACCTGGCAGTTCGTGAATAAGAAATTGAAGGTAATTGTCCGCACTTAACCTCCCAGGTAGGGCGACAGGACCAATAAACAAATCATCGATTAGGGCCGCCCAAACGTTAATAGAAAATTCAGGTTGAAATTTAGATGGGCGTATAGTTTTGGGACTTTCTGACGACCATCTGTCCAGAGGACTATTCTGCAGAAATTAAAATGAAGCCGTGACTGTCTTCATATTCAGGTAGAATAAACTAGACGAGCATAGTGGTCTGCCTCAAGCAAACCGTGTCCCCTGCGATAGTGATATGGATATAAGCCTTCACGATTTAAAATTCGCCAAACTATCTTTCGTGGCACTCCAAGTTGTCTAGCGATTCGATGTACACTGAGAGTTGGATCCCTTGTAGCAAGAGCCACTGCTTCTTCCTCTAAGTCTGCTGGCAAATTTACTCCTCGGTCGAAAAGATTATCACGCAGTCCGCATTCCCGAAATTGTCTGTGTACTTCCAGAAACGCTCTGTAATGAGGAATGGTATTCAATAACTACTTGACGTGCACTGCCCTTACAGTAGCTATACACAAAATGTATGTCGGCATACTCTTGAGAAGAAAATCGGTAAGGCATTTTGAATAAAGAAAACGTGTCCATTCACTAATAAGCTGTTTTATGAACTGAAACGTAATGTAATCCTTTATTAAAAAATACAACGTTAACAGTTATCTGAACATTTGTTTATTGTATGATATTCTTGGTTCAGCACTTACGAAATAAGTAAGAACCTTCTTTATCATAAATCAATTTCCAATACTCCTTTTTGTAGATCTCCAAGAAATTACTGTATGCACTACGACACGTGTTTATTTATTTTAGGATAACATTTTATTATGCGACGTTAACAATCACAGGCCTGTTATTGAATCGTATAAATTTTTTTAAATAAAATCAGTTTGTATTGACTTTAGGATTACATCTTTTTTCATGATCTGATAATCACATTCATAGATCTGTAACTTCGAAACAAATAAAAATGGTTATACAAGTTTTGCGTTTTTGTTACTTGAAATGAAGTCTACTTTACTCTCCTAAAATTTGAACATAACGATAAGGGACATCTTGTATATTTGTTTACTTGTGCTCAAACCATCTCTATTGGATTTAGCTGACAATGATAGGGTGGTAAACGCAGATCTTCGCTGTGAGCTTTTTTTTGCCAAAACATCAATCACGTATGTATCATATTTATGTCGAACCTGTGATACACAATATAACAAATCTCTGTTTAACATGTTATCTTCAACAGATATATGCTTTTCAGTCAACCAGTTTATTATATTTTCCTTCTCCCATTGCATTTGTAAGAATCTTATCAGACATTCTTCTATGGTATGTCGCATTATCAAGAAACATAACGACATTTTCTGGTGTGTTTGATAATAACTGCTCAATAAACCATTTTTCAAATATTCCTGCATCCATTTCATTATCAGCATCAGTAGTATTTTTTACACAGGTATGTTAATTCTGCACCCACGATAAATCCATTTTCATTACCAAAACTGGAGAATTCCAATGCAAAATACCAAATAAATAATAATAACAACAAAGGATTGTTTCAGCCTTTACTTGATGAAATTCCATTATAACTATTATCGGGATAAAATAAAACAAATTTTAATGAATTTCACTACTTTTTACTTTACATCGTTTCGCTCCAACCTGAGCTTTGGCAGACATATAACATGTTATATATTCTTTCTTTGGAGACTGTGGTTAAGTAAGAAACTTAAAAAAGGTATATAACCCCTTACCACAATTATTAATCGTATCCTAAATACGTATTTCGACAACTAAGTTGTCATCATCAGTAGGTAAAACCACTAATTAAAAAGTCGCACATGGGACACAGTAAAGGTAGAAAACCGCTCACGCACCAACTACTTTTCACCGCGTCCACGTATAGACTGAATATACGTCCAGTCCAGTCCAGTCCAGTCCAGTCTATACGTGGACGCTGTGAAAAGTAACATGTTTTTTTAACATGTTATATGTCTGACGAGCTCAAGTTGGCGCGAAACGATCGTTACTATATAAAGTATAAAGTAGTAAAATTCATTAAAATTTGTTTTCTTTTATCCCAATAATAGTAATCGAATGAAAAATAAATTAAACTGTGACCATGTCAATTTCATTATCTATACAAACGAAAAATCACCAACAAAAATATGAAAACATTGACAACGGTTAGAGAGATAGAAAAAGTAAGCGTTATTGTAATTGTTTAAAGAGAAAAGGAGATGTATATATCCCCATAATAATATACACTGCATCGTGAACGTGAAACGATCTATAGGTTTAAAAATATAATTATCAACTGTTCAACCAATTATCTAATGTCTTACAATCAAAAAGCGTTTTTCTCTATTACGTCATTTTTTTATTGCTCTTTTGTATTTGTTACGTCACCTATCAGTATGTTTATTGTCAACTTATTACAGGATATTCCCTAGGTAATACTATTCGGGGAAAACCTTGTGCGATCTCGAAAGCAAGGCACGAAGACGCCTAGAATATTCATTAGCGAATTGCTCTGTATTAGCAGGACGTCACGTCAACACGACAAAGTAACAAAAGTTTTAGTTCAGTGTGTTTGTGAAATTTTGCAATTTTATTACATTTCCTCACCTTCTGTTACAATCTCTGGTTTGAGGATTTGAAAGTCGAGCCGCCATCATTATATCCCCGGCAGACGCAGCTAACGCCCACCTAGTCCACAGGTACATCAATTTCAACTACTTTGACGAGCTTTAAGATGTGCAGTTTGTTTATTAACTTTTGTATTTTTTTAACTTCTTGTTATCCTTTGTTTCTTAATTATTTAACACATACAACATACATCATTGTTAGGTTTATTAAGAACTCATTTAAATTTATGTAGATTATCTGTAAATGAAATTAATGGATTTTGTACTATTTTAACTGTGTCTAATACAACATTAATACAGGGTGCTCTTAAAGTTTTAAACATAGACAAATTTTATTATTATAGAAATAAAGGTAAGGTTATGCCATTTACAAAAAAAATACCTTGATTTATTTTTTAAAAATTACATCACCCAAATGACGGCCATTGCAACGGACACACATTTCAAGTCTTTCTCGAAAACTTGTTTCCACTTTTATCAATAACTGTTCATTGATTAGTTCAATTTAGTTCCGAATTGCAATCTTCAATTCTTCTAGAGTACGTGGCTTTTCTTTGTAAACATGTGCCTTCAGGTGACCCCATAGAAAGAAGTCACACATTGATAAGTCCAGTGAACGTGGTGGCCACGCAACATCACCAAACCGTGAGATCACTCGCCCTGGGAACAATGCTCGAACTGCTGCCATAGAGGCTCGGGCCGTATGAGCAGTAGCCCCGTCCTGCTGAAACCATACGTGATCGAGATCGATTTCTTGTCTTTCAAGTTCCGGAATGAAAAAGTCTGTCATCATATTCACATATCGTTCAGAAGTCACAGTCACAGTACTTTCGTTTTCTTCAAAGAAAAATGGTCTGAAAATTCCACATTTTCCTACAGCACACCAAACGGTGACTTTTGGACTGTGCAATGGTCTCAGATGTAGCTCACGAGGACTTTCCAAGGCCCAATAACGGCAGTTCTGTTTATTAACAATCCCATTCAAATGGAAATGAGCTTCATCACTCATCACAATTTTCATATCCTCATTCTCTTCAAACATGTTTAACATTGTCTCAGCTAACGTAATGCGTTGTTGATGATCACGCTCATTTAACTTCTGTACAATCATAATTTTATATGGATGAATCCCTAAATCCTTGTGTAAGATGCGTTTCACTGTGCTCTTACTCCGTCCAAGTTCCATTGCGTGACGCCTTGCGGAACGGTCGGGACTGCGCTGAATTGCATCTCTCACTCTATCCACGTTTTGTGGTGTACGTGCAGTACGAGTAGGGCCGGGTGGCTTTGTTCTCATTACTGATCCTTTAGATCTAAATGCATTCACCCACCTTAAAATTGTATTCCGACTTGGGACTTCACCATGACGACCAATACGAAAGTGACGCCTAAAGCATCGTTGAGTTTCAATAACAGACTCACCACTTTTTACAAAGGTATCGTATACAAACACGCGATGATCTTTCGTCCACAGCGGCATGATGACAACTAAATGGCATGGAGTGGGGAGTTGAATAACCTTCACCGCGAGTTTCTCCCTCCACCAGTCGCCAAGTACTGCGCGATTCAAAAACGTCCGTTTCCCGTGGACCAGCCTGTACATACATATCCAATTTAGAATTTTATATATGTTACTATTTCTTCTACACCCTAAATTATAATAAACTTTACTATTTAATATATTTCCAAGTCATTAAACGCACTTATTGAAGTTCAGTGATTCTTTTATTTAACACTTTTGAGGCAACGCATTTTTACCTCTCTTGTACAAGGTGGGGCAAAAGTAATATCATAATGTGAACTTGATGCCATTTTGTTAGAAATTAAATCAATTGGGCTCTGTTTTGAAGGAAAGTTTATTTGAAGGTGAAAAATTTATGATATTTAGTCGAAAAAATTATATCGATTAAATGATCATCTTCTGAGTTGATGCACATTTGTGCTCGTTTTACGACATTTTGAATTGTTGCGCGCAAAATATCTGGATTCAAATTGGTGATTTCTTCTTCAATAGTGGCTTTCAAGACTTGCAAGGTGAATGGTTTGTTATGGTAAACGCGAAATTTCAAGAAGCCCCCTTGTAATTTATTTTATATTGCTAAAATGTTACTGTCGGAATTAATAAATATATTTTTATATACAGTGTGCTGACTTGTGTACCACGTTACTTAAAACTTCGTTCACCTTATTATATTCTTGCATTTAATAACGCCTTTAAGCTACCTTTAAGCTACTTGCCCCTTTTGCATTGCTTACATTTTATCTCACCTTCCGTATTGTCAGATGCAGTGAATAAATTGATTATAAACATGGGTTTAATGTAAGCGATAAGTGTTCTACTACGTTTTATCTTTGAAAATTGCACTGAACTAAAACTGCGGATTTATAGATTTTAAACAGATTCATTGAAGTTTTTTTTTAAGAACGTTGTTATAGCAATCAATTAGAAAGTAACAAATCTACCAAATTTTCTAACAGGTTGAAATGTTATTAAGAATGACGGGATAGATTGTTTTGTTTAGTTTTGTTTTTTTATACCGGGTGGCGCAAAACTACCGTTATGGTTTGAATGTTTAATAACTTTTTTAATAAATTTATATTTTTAATTTTTATTTCAGAATTTTGTGAAGAAAAGTTGGGGAATTAGTAATGGAACGATACACCACAGAACAGCGATCAAAATTTGTTGAATTTTATTTTGAAAATCATCGGTCAATTGTATTGACGCAGCGTGCTTATCGTGGTTTTTTTAATGTGCGTACTGGACATTCAGCAAATGCATGACCATAGCAAAAGAACCTGTACGCTGCAAATTGGTAATAGAAAATAAGACCGTCGACCAAACCATGTCAATCGAATACCTTGGGTGCAAAATTACAAGCGCAGGGTTTTTGTGTGATGAGGTGAGGAAACAAGTAAACAAAGCAGCAATATCGGGACATCTTAGGTATCCAATCTGGAGAAACAAACACCTAAGTACGGAATGCAAATCAAGGATATACAAAACATGCGTACGACCGGTGATGACATATGGTGCGGAGACGAGAGCGGAAACAACGATAACAAAGAGGATACTAAGAACAACCGAAATGAAGACTCTAAGAACGATAACAGGATACACATTACATGATAGGCAAAGAAATACAGATATAAGGGAGAAGTGTCAAACGGATGATGTAGTCAGATGGATACGGAAAAGAAGAAGAGAATGGAACCACCATGTCAGCCGAATGACTCCCGACAGAATGGCCAGAATAGTACGAAACAACATACCTCACGGAAGAAGATCCATAGGACGACCACCAAAACGCTGGCGAGACAGCTGGCAATCAAATTCACAAGAACTGCCGCCACAAAGAAACCGGAACTAAACAGGCGATACGCCTATTGAAAGAAGAAGAAGAAGGAGAAAATGCAGATAGTAAAAGAAGGAATTTTACAGCAGTAAATAACAATCAATTGTCTATACATACAATTTTTTTCAAAAATTTTCAATCAAATTTAACTTCACTTGAAAATTCAGCATTCCACTCTAATAACCAAGAAAATTCTTATTAAAAGATTCAAAAGAAAATAATACAAATAATCCATTTATGCAAGTTTTCAATTAAATACTTTTTAAAGTGTGTACGTCTTTTTTTGTTTCATTTGGTCCTTTAAATATTACTGAAGGGGAAAAATCTGTAAGTCATAAAATCGAAGAGCATCGTTTTGCTTAATTTAATAGAAGTTTTATACTCCGGCAAGAAAGCAGGAATTCAAGCGAGTTTTGATTTAATTAAAGATGTGCAAAGTTCGAGAGACTGAAAACCGTATAAATATAAAAGATGGGAGTTTAAAACTTGGACTGCGCATTTATAATATTCCGGCATTTTTAAGCTTTATTTCCTTCGGAGTTAAGGTTTGCGAGCGAAGATTTATTTTGTTTCTCTCATCGAGTTCACCTGTAAAAAAGACGGTTGCATATATCTCAGCGAGTATGTTATGTAATCTATTTTCATAACATTAATAAGGAACTTTAATATAACTTCGCCGAAAATATTCTGTTGTAAATTTTACTTGAAGTAATTACACAGAAAATAACTTAACATATTCACAGATAAATATAACAAAGTATCTTTCTACAAAAGCTATTTTTCTAACTGTAAAGTACATTAAAATTCCTTAGTTTAAAGCTGAATTTATTTTTCTTTAAAGATTGTATTGTTACAGAATATATTGACCTGAATTAATTAATTCTGGAGTAAAATTCAAGTAAAATATTATGCAAATAATTCCGACTTCAACCCGGTGTTGGATTTAAAGATATTTATAAGCAAAACAACGTTTGATAACGAAATGTGAGCTACAAAATTAAATTTCAGGATTTGATTAACACATTTCCATATTTCTACGAACTACTTTGTCGGGTCGGTCGAGCAAGTGCACGATATAGGTGCGTATATTCCCTTCTAACTTCTAGTACAAGCAAGAATATTATCAGGAAGTCTATGTGTAGGAGCCCTTAGTAGAATATTAAGGAATTAGAACATAACGAGGAAAGTAAAATTAAAACAACAGTAATGAGATCAACAGCCAACTATGTTTGTTGAACATAGACATTACACTACACTAGACAACAAATTTTTAATTTTTAATTTTTTTCTTTATTGAATAAATACAATTTTATTTTGTCTTGTAGTACAACGTGCTTTAAAAAGAATTACATCTAGTTGTCCATGAATTTCTCCTATAAATTATGATGTTCTGCATTTTTGAAATGCGAATATAGATTAAATGGAATGAAGGTTAACTACCTGTCACTGCCAAAATTTATCATCGAGAGATATGGTGATGAAATTAATAACAAGTACAATTAGATTATTAATTTATTTAATACTAGTGGATACCCGGCGTGTATTAAATATTTATTTTGTATGAGAGCAGCCACGCCCACTTGTCCGATCCCATCCATTTTTGTCCTGATTACTCACATTAGTAACATATTGCTGTGCACTTTTACCCGCAAACATTTTGAAAATTTTATTATTTTATGTATGTACATTTATTTTGGATGCCAGTGTACAATTTTGGAATTTATTATTTATGAATGTATATTTTATTTTGATTTATATTTTTGACTAGCGTTGTTGTAGTACGCCGTTTTTCCCATGCCATTTCCGCAGACAGTATTGTACGCTGAGTTTAGAAGGTCCTGTTTTAAAAGATAAATCTTTATCTTTATTTTTTAGTAGCTTCGTGATGTGGTTGGTGCTTGATTTCATACCGATTTATTGACGAGTGTGTTGAACTCGTTATTGTTTTAAATTTAGTACCTTTCTAACTCAGGTGTCTAAAGAAAAAAAAAAATATTTTTTTATACTACGTAAGTAAAGTATATTATTCTTATTATAATTTATATATTTATCTTGTATGTATTGATTGATATTTTATGCTTAGTTGTATGAATTAGATGACAAAGAACGTTTTTTAAAATTTCTATATAAAAAATTTCTGTCACAATTAATTTTGTTCGCTTGGATTCAAGGGCATATTTTTCCTTGTGGCCTGCAGAGAGAGTTTAGAGTTTAGAGTTTGTTTCGGGCTGTCATAGTTGTTTACTTTGTTTATTGTGGGAGAAATTAAAATACTTCTTTGCAATTTATTAGATTTAATTTTTCTCGGTTGTCACAAAGGAAGTTTAATTATAGGTTACGGTCATTTTCGTATAATAATTTTACCTTAATAATATTGTTTAATGATGCAATATTTATCTTAATACTTCATTAAGATTTTTTTTTTATTTTTTTTTATTCATGTAATAAAATTTCATTTTAATTTTATTGTGATTTTCTTTTTACCTTTGTTTAAAACTCTTTTACTGGCGCTATATAAATTTGTAGAAGAGAAATACCACGTTTTCCAATTGGAACCTTGAGGAAAAAGCAGTCTCATCTGGAATATAAACGGACTGAATATCTAAGCTGGACAGATTGGTTGTGAATTGTGAATAAACAATATTTAAAATCACAATTCATAGCACTGCTATTGCAATGTTTCAAAACTCTTGCTATCACAATAGTCGAGATATATGATGTTATTCAATTTATGTGGGAGGGGCCACACCCACTTGAAATATCAAAAAGATATATAGCCGTAAACCTAATCTGGACTATTACCTTTCTAATGAAACCGGTTAGGATCACATCGGTTGGAGAGCTTCAGAGTCTATAAAGGACAAACAAACATTTTTTGTATTTTATATATATAGAAGAAAACTTTAAAGATGGGATATTAATCAAACAACCAAGGCAAATAATTTTTGTAGAAATTTTAATTACTAAAATTTATAACAAGTGTTCAAAACGGTCACCATTCTGTTGAATGCATAATGCAATACGTTTCATGTTGTCAAAAATATTCTGCAATACATTTGGTGTAATTTCATTATATTTAATTGTAATTGTATTCATCAAGTCATTTAAGTTATTCATTCTTGTCTTATATACTTCATTTTTTAGCAATCCGAAAATAGAAAAATTTAACGGAGTAAGATCTAGTGACCGCGCTTGCGAAACATCTCTGTTTATAACTTGATGAGGGAAGTGAACTTCTAAAAGGGCTAAATTTTCACGAGTTGTATGTACGGTAGCCCCATTTGCTCGAAGTAACCCCCCATTGAATTCGTGTCGTTGCACTTGAGTTAAAAATGGTGTTAATAACTGTTCTTGGTATCGTTGGATAATCCATACTCCAACTTTAACAGGATATAAAGGAACTTCGATATGATTGTTTGAATTGTTTACACACCATGTTCTGTAATATTGTTTATTTACAAACCCGCTTAAAAAAACTTAGATCAAGGATTTCACCATTATTTAAATTTTGATCATGACCCTTTGTAATTAGCGCCTAGCTGTTGGGAATCTTTGGTCATGAATTATTATTATTAGAATTGAATGTATAACGTATTTATCTCACAATGACTACAACATCACTTATATAACTTTGACATTAATATACTGTCATCTTTGATAAAGGTAATATTTACTGAAACATGTAAGAGATTATTTTGAATATATACATATTAAAGTAAAGCAGACCTTAAATTGCCGAATATCTAAATCTGCTATATGTTTAAACAAAAAAGCAATAATACATTTTACCTATTAAAGATGTAATATTTTACTTATCCTGATGAACAGTGAATTCTTCGTATACATAATAAAAGCAGTTGGGATCATTACCAAAGTATACGGTATTATTGGCATAAACACACGTTCAACTATCATAAATTGATTTAATGTTAATTTTAATAATTCATACGTAGTTTCTTAGATACACATAGAACAGAACTATTAAAATCTTTAATTTAACTGGTTAAAGAACAAAAAGTCGCGTGATGGAAAAGGTATGATGTAGAAAAATTAAAATCATTCCTACATATTCAAGTTTGTAGAAACATGTTAGGCAGTGGAATATTTCTTGTAATATTTTGCATTTCGGTTCCTAAAATAAAACATAATTTTAAATATATTAAAATTTAACATATTTTCAAGAAAATACATTTAAGGAAATATCTAAAAGTCCTGACGCAATGGAGAAATTTTGCAATCAGTTCAGAACGCGAATGCAGAAACGCACCTACTAATATATAAGAATCGATCCGTCTTGACCATTGTAAGTAGAGGTGCAGAAAAGATAGATTCTCAAAAAGACATTTCGTAGAAACTAAATTAAAAGTGGATAAAACAAAGAGGAATTCTAATAATACATAAACAAGAATGATTAAGATGCATAGAAAGGTAGACCATAACAATGATATCCAAACTACATAATATTAATAATAATCCAAGCATCCCCTAATAGCTTAACGCCAATTACATAGGGCATTATCAGGCCATGAAGAAACTATTATTATTTGGTATGAGTAGCAAAATAGAAGATTACGTATTGGTATATAAATCACTTTAATGACAAAAGAAGGGCCATAAAACTGGTTTATAGACGAATATCTAAATTCTTCAATCAGTCCAATACTGCAGCAGCTGCCCTGCTCAGCTCATGAATGCCGCCAGGAACACTTCTTCTGGAGTAGTCGTTTACTATGTTGGCTATACTTTGTTCTACATTTCCGCAGTCGCAGAGACTAATATCTGCTAATTTCCATTTCTACAGTATTGAGTTGCACCTTATGTGGCTTATACAGAACCTATTTAATTGAGACCATTCTCTACGTTGTTACCATATTTTGTTAATCGGACTGTCTGTATCATCTTTCCGCCCGATTGAACGTCCTCTTTAGTGCACACGAAGACCGGTGTGTAGGTTGTTTCCGGGGATGCGTAAGCCGAATTTTTCAAAAAGGTGTAGGGAGAACAGATTATGCGTATCTTGTTCACTTTTATTCCAAAGGTCAGCGAGTTGCTAATGGGTTTAGTAGCAGTGCTTTTAATTTTTAGTTTTGGCATTATCGTTTGTGAGCAAATATTTGGAAAATGAAACGCCCTGGAGGCGGATGATGCTTTGCACCAAATACCCAATTAAAAAAACAGTACAGGCTGGTTTTACAGTTTTAAGGCTCTCGTAATTAGAACTCAAGACTTCCGCACTTCCGCTTGGTGAGTTTACGCTCTCATTTTTGCCCTTGCTGTTAATCCTCTCAGGGTGTATTAACTATTGTTAAGATTTTTGGTATCTCCTCTTAGAATGTCGAATATAGCTACCTTCCTTGGTTTGGTGACTAAACTCTGAAAGATCACGTGGTGGAGAGCGCAAAACCGCTCTACATTCTGAGTACGTGTTCGTCTGATCGAGAGCTAGGGCTCCAATCCGACGTTGCAAGTTCCATTACGACATCTTTATCTCTTCAGATAAAGCTAGGTGCAACTGTATAATTGGAATTTCAAAAACAAACATAATTATATCGATCTGTTACTTATTAAGTTACGAAAAATTGAGGAGAGAGACAATTTGCGACGCCATTTTGTGTAGTCAAACGATTTCCTATATTGCAAATGCCGTATGCACCGTTTTTCATATGTATTTTGCTAAATTAAGAGTTTAGTTTTGTATTGGTAATATTCCTGTACCGATTTTGAGTTTAGAATTCAACTGTTTTAGTGTCAAAAATAGTTTTTTGTGTGTGTTAACATTTGAGTAGTACTGAAATTTTCGCACAAGTCAAATCTTACTTTTTTTAGGGTTACCCCCGACAGAGGTTCTGAAGGATTCGAAATTAAATCTCTATTTCTCAATTTAGGGTATCGTTCGAGGAGGGTTATCCAGCAATCATTCACATTGGTGGCGTACTGAACTTCTGTACCCAGCCAAATCGGGCTCTTGGACACTCTTCAAATCATCCTGTATGGAAAAATAAATCTTGTTCATAATCTTAGCTCATTCATTCTAGGCTGTAACGAGACGTCTGATATCCGCCGGGGCAATGTTAGAAAGAATCGGTAACCAGAGACTAGGAGTAGATCTAACAGTGCCAGTGGCGCTCATCATTGCATGTTAAGTTGAATATCTATTAGTTTGGTGTGAGAACTTCGATACCAGACAGTTCCACAGTATTCAATAAAAGATTAACCCAGTGTAAGGACTGCTGTTCGCGAGGTCTCCCCATTAGCTCCCAATGAATTGTTGGCGCTGCTTGAATGTCAGAGACCGGTCTAACGTTACGCCCAGATATTTAGGGTTGAGGTTGTGGTTGATCCAACTACCATCAAATTCAACATTGGCTTCCTGAAAGGCACTGATTGGAATTTTGTTGGTTGTAAGAGCCATTTCTTATAATATTCGCCTTATTCAGTAAGTTGTAATTCTTCAGTGATTTTACCGCAAATTGCCTTAATTTAGTTGAAGTGAAACAAGTGACCACAATAACATAAGGAGAGACATTTGTATAAATATCTTACTAATTCTACGAAATTATGTCGTGTCTTAATTTTCAAAATAAATTAGTAAATTAGCACATTGATAAATATGGTTCCTTTCTTTATATACTTTTTAATATGTATTAGAAACAAGTGTTAAATGTATTAAAAGGCATAAATACATCCATTTTTAGAAGGAACAAACGCCTAGCTACCAGTTTTCTTACCCCAAAAATATTTATATATTTAATATACAATGAGAGCCAAAATGATTTCTTCATTTTTAATTAGCAACATATACTTATATAATTTACCTATCGCAAATATATTGATAATAACTGAAAGGGGAAGCTTTGGAGATATTTTAACTGTTTTTAAAATGGAGCGTTGGAATAAACAACAACGTATATTTTGCATTGAAAATTTATTAAATATAAAGCACAGTACAATATGAAACAAACATGTAAATAATTTACATATCTGTAACTATGCACATGGACAATACACCTCATATTTTCAGCATTTACTTCTGCTTAATACATATGTTTCTGCCATCTAGGCGTCCTCAGTTAAGCTAGTGAAGCAATGTATACAAATTAATACAAACCTGTTATAAACAACTGGTTTATATCTGTATTTAAATTTACTGAAATAGCCCGCATAGATCAAGCAAGTTCCGTCCTATAAGAAGACAACTATTTAATAATTGACATCTTACGGGACGGAACTTGCTTGATCTATGCGGGCTATTTCAGTAAATTTAAATACAGATACAAACCAGTTGTTTATAACAGGTTTGTATTAATTTGTATACATTGCTTCACTAGCTTAACTGAGGACGCCTAGATGGCAGAAACATATGTATTAAGCAGAAGTAAATGCTGAAAATACGAGGTGTATTGTCCATGTTCATAGTTATGTAAATTATTTACATGTTTGTTTCATATTGTACAAACGCTTTATACGTGCTTAACGTATTGTCATACTTAAACAAAACCTTTTTGTATATAAAGCACAGTGTTTATTTCGTAAAAATTTGAATGTTCGCAATGTTCCTGTCTGAACTGTTATTTCGTACTGGGTACGAAAGTAGCGAAATCAGGGATTAGTAGAGAAAAGAAAATCAACAGGAAGAACGAAATCTGCATGCGATGCTATTAACGAGCATCGAGTAAGACAAGCTATTGCGCGTAGCCCTAATCGATCAATTCTACAACATGCGGCAACATTATAAATATCTCACAAGTACACGAAGAATTCTGCACAAAAAGAAGTTTCACCCATACAAAATGGCATTGGTACATGCGTTAACTGATCATGGTAAACAACAGCGCATTGAGTGTTGTCGACGTTTTTTTTCTACTCATGAGCAATGAAGAGCGCTTTACTTTACATGGCACGGTAAATAAGAAAAATTATCGGTATTGGGCTACTGTGAACTAGTGTGAAACCTGGAAAAGTCCTTTACATTCCCCAAAAGTTACCGTGTGGTGTGCTGTATCATCGTCCAGAATCATACGCGCATATTTTTTTGAAAAAATGGTCAATTCAGAATGGTATGCATATATGCTTGAAACATTTTTTATACCGCAACTTGACATTGAAGAACGAAATTACTTTTTTTCAACAAGACGGGGCGATCTGTCATACTGCAAGATAAGTATGAAAATCCTGCAGCAGACATTCCCGAATCGATTAATTTCTCGAAAGGGTGATTTCAATTGACCGCCGAGATGTCCTGATATTTCTATCCTTGTTTTTTTTTTCTGGGGCCATTTAAAAGGCAAAGTTTTCAAAAGTAAACCAAGAAATGTGGAGGAGCTCAAAACAATTTTTCGGCAAGAAGTTCAAGCTATTCCCCAGGAGATGCTACGAAGAGTGGTGAGTGATTTTATCCGATGCTTAGAAGAGTGTCTGGAGAAAGAAGGAGAACATTTAACGAATACGATATTTAAGAAATAAAACTCCCAAGATCATATTAAAATTATTTAAATATTTAACGCAATTTTTGGTTTGAAGAAATATATTAAACAAATAGAAGTTACTTCTTTCTATTTGTAAGAATTAAAATTTATAATATTAGTTACATATAAAAATTTAAATATAAAAATATATAACATCGACGGAGTTTAAATGTTTATATTTAATATGTTCTATTATATCAACAGGTATAATTACTTCCATCAACTGTGCACATTATTATGAATAAACGGTAAGCTATGTAACCATAGAATTTATGAACGCAATATTTACCTTGTTTTTGATATTAAACAATTCGGCAGTGCAATTAACCACGTCAAATATCTCAAAACTAATATTTTATGAAACCACATCCACACACGCACACATATATCCACATTCAAACACAAAACTACCAAAATGACGTAAGCTCATTCATCGCTGTTATTATTCCATATGGACAACTGAACAATAGATAGCCGGCTGACCAGGTGTGAACAGAGATGGGAACAGAGAATAATTAGGTTATCTAACCATACTAACTGGAATTTATATCGCTTTTAACAGGACTTGTCACTGATTATTTTGCTGATACCCGAGAGGGAGTATGATATATTAATTCCTAAAGCGGTCGTGTCAACGCAATAATGAGAATACGGGGATCGCTGCTTATTATAAGAAGTATTACCAATCGAAGTCTGAATAATTACTTCACCGTGGTATGACGGAGTAAACATTTCATATCTTTACGAGGTTCATTTTTAAGTTGTCCTTTTTAAATATGATAAATTATAGCCAGAGTGGAAATTTTCCTTATAAGCTTTTCCGCGGACATACATTGCAGTATTCAAACTTGAAATTCTGAAGAAATCTAAGAAAATGATGAATGCACGCTGAATTTTTTGTTGTAGAGCTTTACATTACGAAAGAATTACGTAAAGCAAAAAGTTTTTCCTTAATATTTTTATGAACACAAACTGCACAAATCATTAAATATTATTCATAGTCATTATAGAATAGGAAACAAATTGTTCTTCAAGAATATATATATATATATATATATATATATATATATATATATATATATATATATATATATATGGTAGATTAAATTAGTCGGCGATTTAAGGTCAGTCTTACATTGATATATATATATATATATTTAAAACAATCTTACATGTTTCGACACATAGTGCCTTTTTCAAAGAAATTTAAAATATAAAAAATATATTTTATATTTTAAATTTCTTTGAAAAAGGCACTATGTGTCGAAACATGTAAGATTGTTTCAAATATATACATATCAAAGTAAAACAGACCTCAGATCGCCGACTAATTTAATCTACCATAGCATACAAAGGTCAAGAAATAATTATCTTTACATATATATATATATATATATATATATATATATATATATATATATAGACTATTGAGTATTATCGACCGAACTGAATTAGTAAAAATTAATTAACGGGTGAGCGGCCTGTCAAATAAAAAAAAATTGTTGGTTTCTCGTCAACCTTTTTGAAGAAATGTTAACGAGAAACAAACATCTCCTTAATTTAATGTTTTAAATTTAGACGATTGTTTTTATCATGCTTAGTGGCGTCTTTGCTAGATTTTAACTCCTAATTGAAGTCCTGAAGAAGTAGCAAATTCGTAATGAAATTTATAGAATGAAATAAATGAGTTTCTTTATTTGACAGTCGGCTCACCCGTTAATTAATTTTCACATATATATATATATATATATATATATATATATATATATATATATATAAATATAGAATAAAATAAATTAAAAGCGGGCAAGCGGTCTGTCAATTAAAAAACTCATTTATTAAGTATCCCTATATTTCGCAACAACTTTGTTGTTTCTTCCGGAGATAAAAATGTAGAGTTGAAAAAAATAGTAAAATTGACGTACAAGGACAATCAAATTTTATTCTCCTTGTACGTCAATTTTATTATTTTTTTCAACTCTACATTTTAATCTCCGGAAGATGCAACAAAGTTGTTGCGAAATATAGGAATACTTAATAAATGAGTTTTTTAATTGACAGACCGCTTGCTCGCTTTTAATTTATTTTATTCAATATATTACGGTCGATAATTTCGTTTAAATTATATTTATATATGGTAAATTCAATTTGTTGGCGATTTAAGGTCTGGTTTTACATCAAAATGTATATATTTAAAAACAATCCTACATGTTTCGGCAAATGTGTCTTTTTCAAGGAATATAAAATATAAATGACAGTATATTAATGTCATACGTATACATTTGTAGTTGCTATTGATAAAATTATTCAAAGATACATTCAAATTTAATGATAATAAATCATGCCTTAGTATTCTGAAATAGATATACAACAAAAACAGCCAAACGCAAGACATGAGTTATTATTATGTATGCGTCCGTGGAGCGACTTAAGATGTTAAGCTATCGGCATTCGCCTTAAACGAGAAGGAAAATCACGAAAACCTACTCGGACAGCCAGACAGGAATCAAAACACGGAACTGTCAGCATGATAAGCAAATGTATAGATATTTAAATAATATAAGATATATAATTATATAACAGCAACATATATTATGATGGTAAATTGCAGATCGTTACATAATTAAGTTATAGTATATACTGCTTAAATTTTTTATATCACTTCTGTTGTTAATTGAATTTTTTTCCTAATTTCTCTATTCATTGTGTGTTGTTCTTTATCAATTATCTGTGTGTTTTGAAAATCGAAATAGTGATCGCGTTGTAGTTTGTGTGTAGATAAAGCAGTTTTGTCTGTTTTAGAGTATTTGTGGGCTCGTATTCTTTTGTATAAATATTGTTTAGTTTGGCCTATGTAGTAACTATCACAATCGCGACATGGTATTTTTATTGTAAAACCAGATCTTAAATCGCCAACAAATTGAATTTACCATAACATACAAAGGTCACGAAATAATTATCTTTATATATATATATATATATATATATATATGTATATATACCCTTTTTTCTTTATTTTTTCTTGGCCATTCTATTAATTTATAAATGATTAATTGTTACTTGGAGATCGGCTTAATTATTATTCACCAATTAAAAATACTCATATTAACGTTTCGACTTTTATTGTCTACAGACCGCTCACCCGTTAATTAATTTTTACTTATATGTATATATATATACATTTTTTCTTTAATTTTTCTTAGCCATTCGATTAATCATAATTGTTAATTGCTTCTTGGGGTTCAGCTTAATTATTATTCATCAAATAAAAATACTCATATTAACGTTTCGACTTTTATTGTCTTCGTCAGAATAAATTGTTGGTAATACAAGGTGTTTTCTGAAAGTAATTTAAGCTAATAATACGTTAATAAAATATGTTAAATATTACTTACAACATTGTTTTCATCAGTTTTAGATTTTACATACATATTTTAAAATATTTGACTTAAATATTCTGTGACATATTGACTATTCTACAAATAGAAGTAAATTGAAATTTACTCGACATGCAGCATCTGTTTATTTTAAAAATTTTTGTGCTTATTCCTGCATGTAATTTGATACTTTATTTTCATGCTGATGGTTTTAAATAGTTAAGTGTTGACATTGAATTAAACTTTACTTTATTAATAATATTATTTATATTACAGAAAAATATAGTTTTGATAAATTCGTAATCTCGTTACGGTCGTTTAGGGCGTTTTATTCTTGTTTTTTAATGTGAATTAGTTCGAATATTGACCTTTGTAATTTTTTTCTGTTTGTAGTGCTAACTTATTTGTAATTGAATATGTGACTGTTTTTTTTGACGTTACGTTAATATATATCGACACTTTATTTTATAGTTTAAATGATCTATGGAAACAATCGATGGTAATTTTGAACGTTTGCTTATTTTTTTTATATAATGAGGTCCGAAACATAATTTTTTTAGTAAATAATTTTATTAATATAAAAATTAATAACACAAAAAAAAATGTTGCCGTCCTAAGAAAAATGCATCATACCACTGCGGCTAATAGCGTAATAGTAAGTGACTAGCTAATCGTGTTGCGAGTCACGGGATGGAATCCAGGACCTGTTGTCAGAGAAGGTTTTCGTGGTTTTTCTTGTCGTTTAAGATAAATGCCGACAACCAAATATCTGAAGCCGTTCCACGGGCGTAGGCATTATAAGCAATAGCCTGCAAATGGCCTCTGTTATTGGCATTAAGCCGTTGGGGGATGTTAAGGTATAAATTATTATTGTTATTGTCATTTTTTCTCACATTTTCTTAACCTATCGCCGCTCAACTCACATAACTACAAGTATCTCAACCGATGTGGCTAATTTTTCGGTATTAATAGACATTAATAGACACAGGTATTTATTACAAATCCTAATCATTTTCTCGTATTTTCCTTACACACACAAGAGTGTTCGGAATATTTATTTTCACCTAATACTTTTGTTAATCGATACGCTATTACTTTCCATTATTAATAATTATTAATATTTATAATTATAATAATAACCAAATATGTTATTATTATAATTATAAATATAATTATTAATATTGGAAAGTAATAGTGTATTGATTAACAAAATTATTAGGTGAAAATAAATATTCCGAATATAGTCATGCCCATTCTCTAACTATAAATTAAGTCATTGTGAAAACACTAAATTAATAATATAATAGTATTACTGTAAAATATGAATAATATTAATGGCTTTTACTATGCATATGAATTACGAAGCCGATTTGGCAACACTTTCGCTACGCTAATTATGTTGGTAACTTCCGCCATGTTTCTGATGTCTACTTTCAAAATTTCAAAAAATCTGACAGATAGATTGTGTTTTATATTCATTTAAAGGAAACTGATTTTATTGTTGTGTAATTATGGAGAAAAAGGAATTGACAGTATTACTTAAACATTATTTTTTACGTATAAAAACAATTAAAGAAACCAAGGAAAAATTACGTAGATATTATAGTGAATGTGCTCCGTTCGATTGAATTATTTATAAGTGGTTTTGTGCTTTTAAACATGGCCATATGACCGACATGTACTATAACTACTCAAGAAATGGTTAAGAAATACCATGCCCTTGCAACTAGCCTTCGCCGAGTGAAAGTGCGTGAAATAACTAATGATGTAAACAATATTTTGAAAAGTTTGCTTAATGCTGATCAAATGCGCGCTCGCATCCAAATATCAGGAAAATGTTTGGCTATCTTCAAGCGTAATCGAAAGGAATTCCACCGTCGATATGTCACAGTAAATGAAACTAGGATACATCGTTATACTTCAGAAACGAAAATACAGTCGAAACAATGGATTTCTCCCGGGGAGCGTGCCCTCAAGAAACTAAAAACCGATTTTTCGGGCAACAAGATCATGGCCACAGTTTTTTTGGAATTCCAAAGGTGTTATCTGTATTGGTTATTTAAATAAGGGAAACGCAATAACTGGCCAATATTACGCTGATTTGCTGACATGTTTTCATGCAAAACTAAAGAAAGAACAACCACATTTGTCGAAAAAAAAAATTTGTCAAATTCCGTTACGAATTTACTCCCTAATCCACAATCGGGCTCTCAGTGACTTTTTATTTTCAAATTAAAATAAAATGGCTTGACGGAAAGAGATTTCGGTCCAATGAAGAGATGATATCCGAGACAAATACATGTTTGCAGAGTTGCCGAAATACTTTTTGGATGGTTTGAAAAAATTACAAACTCGGTGAGCTAAGTATCTAGACTTGCAAGGGGATTATATCGAAACATAAAATATATTTTTTACCCCAAAATAAAGCATTTCATTGAAAAGTCACCCCGCCGTCAAGATAAAACTAAGTTAAATTAAAATTTAAAGAATTGTAGTATATTCGAGAAAAGTAAAATAAATCGAAATTTAATATAAAGTACTACCATACATACGCAATAACGAATTGTTTAAAATCTCTAATAAAAAAACGTGTGGTTATTAATTATTATTATTATTATTGCTGCACAAGACTGCGTTACCAGCTCATAAAATAAAGTATATTTGCGTTATTTTTTATTAGAACTTGGTGGAGTATGGATACTTAGAGCTACCAACCTTCGCCATGTAATAAAAGACAGTTGAATACTTGAAATTAATACTCATTTATTTTGTACATTAGTATTCATTATACATAATCAAGAAAAATTAGTTTAAAGCAACGGGCTTCTTTAATTCTTCGCGTCATATTCTTCCAGTAAAGAAAAAAGAAATTTTGATGTCTTTGTTTTCTCAATATAATCGAACAGACTTGAGTTATAATTTCGTGTTTTTAGAATTCTACGTGCTGGTAAAGTAAGGTACTATAATAGTAGTTATTATATCATTGTCATCACATACCGACTTAATACAGGCTGGGCAAAATAAAATCGGCCCGGAAAATATTGATAAAATTTATTTATATTCACATTTATAAGATTTTATGTATAAGATTTACGTGAAATTGACCCTTGTTGATGAACAGGAGAACTTCCGATTACAGGAAATGCGAAATAAATGGTCACATCACTGGAAACATCGGTTGTTGTCACATGTCTGCGCATGCTCATCTCTCGTTCTCTCGTGCTTTGCTGTGTCACTACTAGGGACCGGACACGAGAGGCCGAGAGGCCCATGACTCATGGCCCACGGGCGTACTATTGAAAATTTGTATTTTTAAAGAGTTTTTAATTTTATTTATATAATTGGAAAACAAAGGGGTGGTGATCTATAAAATACAAAATACATTTTTTGTAGTCCAAATTAAATAACGGAGTATTAATATTAACTAGCAATACCTTCTTAAGGTTGTCTTGTGTAAAATTAGTTCTCTTTGAATGAAATACATCCTTGTAGATAAAAAACGTCCTTCCTACATTGCAACTGGTTATAGGTGCACACTGGAAATATTCTCTATTTCAGCGTATTTAGCAGTTAGATTTTGAGATATTGTTCCCATACATAATTGCCGCAATGTTATTAAATCTGGATTTCTATTAAAAACTGTGTCTAACTTTTGCCGAAAGCCACATCCGAGGTCTTTTGGAATATTTTTCAAATTATTAATAGACACATCTAAAGTGGTTAATCCACCATTTAATTTGAGATTTTGATTTTCAAAATAAGTAATTAGTTTTGGAAATTTCCAAAGTGTTCCTAAAGAAAGTACAACTGATTTTTTAAATTTGGAATTTGTATTCGAACATCTTCATTTAAGCATGTAACGAAATTATGTAAACTATCGAAATTCTCTGCATAAAACCTAGTCGCGTCCAACCATGTTCCCCATCTAGTTATTACTGGAGAGGGAGGCAGTGACAAAGATAGAAGTTTTTCCCTGTAAAGAGCTACTCTCAATGGCACTTTTCTGAAAACTTTTTAAAAGTGGATACAAGTTTATCAACTTCCGAAAAGGTGTCTGATATATTCACAGATTTGGTGGAGAGCATGTGCTACACAAGTAATATGCAGCATATTAGGATATGTTTCCTTTAATAGTCTGCTTTTTTTTAACGTATATGCAGCACTGTCACTGACAAATAAAAGTATTTTTTCTTTGTACCTGTCGTCCGAATTAAGCATTTTGTGCAAATTCTCGTATATGGTTTTAGCATCTGTTTCCGCATCAACTGTATTTATAACTTTTGCTGCTATTACATATGCGTTATATGGAATAGTTGGATGTAGTACACAAGCTACAACAGTTACCACACAGCGTCCTAATATGTCTTCAGTTTCGCTGGCACTTATCCATAGGTACTGATTTGAAAGATGGCTTCTAATGCGTTCTACTGCTTTCGTGTAGCACTTAGAAGCATAGTATTTTCGTTAGATGGATTCAAAGAAATGTTTTGAAGATCGCATTGTTAAGTTTATTGAATAGAATATTTGCCGCCATTAAAGTTTCAAAGAGTTAAAATTGTCAGAAATTAAACCCGTTGGAAGAGTTTAATTTCTGTGTATGTGTTTGCGATGCTCAGTGACGTTTTACGTGCATTTCTTGGAATTTTTTAACGATATTTCACAGATCTTGCAATAAATTTCGAAATCGACTAGCAATGGAAGTCAACTTGATCCTTAATTCAACTCGCTATTGTTTCACGATGCCATTCTCGACGTTGTTCCATATCCTATCTGAACTTAAACAGTGTTCTAGATCTAAATAAATGAAAATTAAAGATATATGCGTAAGTTATTGAAACTTAAGGAAATTCACTGGACACTTACGTCAAAATAATTATTAGAAGTAGATTCGATGAAACGATATTAAACAAGATCTATTACAAAAATTACGAAGTATCTAATTAACAGTTAAAACAATGAAAAAAATAAACTAACTCACCGTACTTTAGTTATCTTACGAAATATAAACTAATAAATAAAATAAATTATAAAAGCTCCTCACGCTTCTATCTACGCCCATGAAGAAAGGAATTTAATTGTAATATTGCAGTAATTGCGTCACCATTCAACGACAAAAACAGATGTGCGGTTAACCAAATGAATAGTGCTATTCAATAATGTAATAATAGTAACAATAATAATGTTATAGACTATTTATATGATCCATCGTAATTTCGGCCTGATGCGTTCGGTCTCTACTAATCAGGAAAAATTTTTATGGAATGGTACTTGAGTAGATAAAACTTCACCAAATTTTGTATATCTAAAAGAAAAACATTTTTAATAATATAAAATATTATTAAAAATCGGGTATGGGGAACACTTGTGAGCACTGATGATTGTTTAGTAAGATGAAACACGCGTGTGTGTATCTGGAGATATACTTTCACACAAATTTGAACTGGTATTGTGTTCTCCACACACGATTTTTAAGAATATTGTTATATTATTAAAAATGTTTTTGCTTTATAAGGTCCTTCCTAATTAAGTATGCTTCAGATTACTTTGCAATACATATTGCTTATATCGAATGCATAAAATTCTATTGAGTGATGTGTTTATGTTTTTACAGTTGCTTCTTTTTTGAGTAACCCTGTATTTTGTAGTAGAACGTTGCCTATATTAAAGAAAGCAACAAACAGTGGAAAATAAGATGAAACAAGAATATATATATATATATATATATATATATATATATATATATATATATATATATTATAGCGAAGCGATGATAAAATTACAGAGAAGCTGTAATTAACATAGGCTTTAGTACTTATAGTGAAACTGTTCTGTACAATACACCCGAAATAGGTTGAGTAATTTAAAAGTAATTCAAAAATATGCAACTGCCTTATAGATTGAGTAATTTTAAAATGATTATAATTGTCAACTTGCGTATACTTAGTTCGGAAATAACGATGTGTAAACAAATTGTACTTAACCTTATTCAGCGTTTCCCTCGTGCAGCTCTTATTGTTAATCTAAAGAATAATATTATTGATATTATTTCGACTAGGGGAGCAATGAGACTCTATTTATGGTATTATAATAGTAATAATAATAATTGCGGGTTCGGTGCCTCAGTGGAACACAATGAAAATAGTAACCAAAAAAAAACTATGGTAAACTCGTTGTATAACGTTTTGTTGATGTTGGATAAAAAAAAACTATTAAATAAAACAAGAGCTTTACAAGTAACAGTAAATGGTTTAATGGTTGTTTTCGTAAATCAGGTAAGTGGTACACATAAGGATATTAGAATGAACATACTATTAAGTCACGTGATCGGTAAAAATAAATAGTTTTAGGTTAAGTGACGATATTATCTAATAACATGTGTAAATGAATTTATTTAATTAAACTTTGAAAACAAAACTCAGAAGAACTGCATTTGTCGGTTACTGTAAATGTATTCTAATATTTAAAATGAACATATTACGCATACATTTGATAATATCTACGATTGTGGTTTTTTTTTATTATATAAAATATGATATCGATTTAAAAATTCAAAATTCTAGAATATGGACAAGTAATACTTAAGTCTGAATACATGCAGGTTCAGGAGATTCAGTTGTGGTCTGCTATTCTAAAGTTCGGGATACAGGAGTCAGCTTCGGACCAAATCCAGGATGCGTCCCCTTAGCTTGGGTTAGCGGGTGCAGCGACTCCGGGAAAATTTCAAATTCGTTTAAAAACGGACAGGATGGTTTTTGGGTTTGATAACTTCGTCGAACGTTGCTTGGTAAGTTTAGGATACTTTGGATATACTTGTGAAATTGATTTAACACTTTTTTTACACTTTTTATTAATATTTTTGAGTAGCTCTTTTAAATACGTCGACTTGTTCGTTGAATTTTTACCAAGGTGACGCCAACTCTCTTTTGTTTTTAATGCTGGCTTCTTATTCGTTCTTCTTACATGTATTTATTTAATCTCGTCATAATTTTATGTAAAAATAATAAATTAAACACACAAATCGTCGTGATATTTTACAAAATTATGTTTTTGATTTTTAATCTATAAATTATTATACTTTGAATGTTCAATGCTCATATTTATGCTTGTTTCTAATAGGAATATTTCCCGTTGCATTATATTCAAATTAGTACAGTTTTACCTAAAGTATGTGTGCTATTTATTATTAATCAATTAAGTTAAAAATCTTCGATACAATAAAATATGGATGAAAAATGACTATTGCAAATGACAACATGTAAATAGATTAATGTGAGGATTAAATTTGAACAATTAAAAACGCGAAATTAACTTTATTGATATTTCCTGTGAGAAATGCAGTTCTTACAAAAAAACTTAATCTAAAATTAACATTTTAAATGTTACTACTGTGTTTTTGTTCTAGGCCCTCTCGTATATGGGTTAGTCCCACCACAATATATATATATATATATATATATATATATATAATATACCAAAAAGCACACACAAAAATAAACAAGCTTGCATATTATAAATTTATATCACGATCAAGAAAGCAAGGTTTCCTGCTAAATGAAACTTTTCTACATTCCACGCGAGTCATCATAAATTATTTACACAAAATGAAAACAGACTGATTACTACAAATTGATAATCAGATAATTCAACTTCACGACGTGAACTTTTTTTCTTTTTCGATGTTTGTAGAAAATAGTATTTAATAATAGACTTCAGCAGTTATGATACACGCACCGAAAGCAGTGATTACACAGGAAGTAAATATTATTTTGAACGAAGTGCTGCAGAATGTACATTAAAACGTGGGAAGACAAATAAATCTGTAACTGAAAAACCATATTTGTTTCAAATACATTTTGTGAAAACGTGATATTTTTCATATTTACTTCGTCAAATATTTGCGTAATAACTTGTAATTTGCTATTCATTTAAAAATATACTTAGGTTAACACTTTTCACGTCATTAGTGTAAAGAAAATAAACTCATACGTGTTATTTTAACGGTTATATGTCCATGATGAATAACACAGGTACAATTTTGTTTAATGGATCTTTAGACACGTGTCATTATCGAGCGGCTCAAGTCCCAACAATTTATTTGTATGGTTATCTCCTTAAAATATTAGTATCGAAAAAAAAGGAAATTTATCTTGGAGACAAAGACCCACAGCGAACGATTAATGTGATAGATAGGAATAGTTAATGCTAAGAACTGTGTTCTGCTTAAATCATGTATGTGCTATGAAACCTACTATTTGTACAGTTTGTATAGTGTCGGTCATTAAATCTATTTCAGGATTTAAATGTAAATTAGTGACCCAATAATAATAAAAAACATTAAACGCATTTAGATTAGATTACTTGAGGTGGTCGGAGAGCCTATTTCACTATTACCTTTCTAGATCTATTGTGGTATTCATTTCTCGTTAGAGTATTTTGCTTAGTCACGGTCTTTTAATTAAGCTTAACAGCTTCGAAAGCGATTCTTCTAAATATAGTTCCCCTTTAAAATATTGATCTCCCATTTCCCTTCCGATCGGCTGAACCTATCTACCATTTCTTCTTCTCAAGAAGCATATTGTTCAGATGCTTGTTGAATTTACAATGTTCGTTTAGTAGGTTCAAGATGATAATCTTAGCACAGTTTCTGTCTCTATTTAGGAGGCATGTTGTAAGCTTTGCTGAATGATCTTTGACCTGTGAGGTTCTTTCATCTTTCCCTAGGTGTATGTTCAGCTCACTTTTCATGGCTGTTTTGATATTTGTTTTTGCAATGACACAAGAAGACTCCCAACCTATGAAGGTTATAGCCGAAGCTGTTCAAACTAATTTGTCCGCCTTGTCATTATAACTATAGCCTTCGTGTCCTTGAACTCAGCCTAACGTCGCTTTCTTGTGACTACTGAGCTCATCTAGGGTACACACGCCATCCTATACAAGTTCAGTTTATTGCGTGGCTGTTGTAGGAAATGGCAACGGTATGATTCATTCCATTCTGTTTATTAGTTTCTGTGATGCAATGCGACAGCTTCGGTTTGAAATAATATACTCGTAGTTCCTCTACTTAGACTCATCTAAATCAATGTCCTTTCCTTGAGTCCATATATTCCGAGTCAAACGCCTCGTTGTGTTTTAGAGCCATCAGTGTACCAGCTAGATTCCGCCTGGACGAGTTGGGCTTTTTAAATTTTGCCTTTGTGATATGACTATTTTATATTTATTATAAAATTTAAATTTCTTCACAATGATTTCACTTAGATTTCTGCCTTGAGTTAAGCAGTCGAAATATTAAGCATATTTAAAAATTTACTTTCCACATTAAAGATGATTATGTCAGTATCTTGGATTATTATATATCATTCTAATTTGAAAACTTCCACGACCATTGTTAGTATTTTTTTTCGTTTCAAAACAGGAGAGCGTTCTTTATACTGTTTTCTCTTTTTTTTGACATTTCGTCAACTCTTAGAAGGTTTATCTTCAGGGCAGCTCTTTCTGTTGATGTGATTATACAAAAATTCAACAATATTTAGGTTATGCTCATATTTTTTTAAAATTCTGTACCTCATGACTATAATAAACATTTCTATTCAAAGAGCTAAGTGATGCTCATTTATATTATGTCAAAAGAATAGTACTCCCATCGTGATTTACATATTTTGTACACGTAAGCCTTCGGTAAGCGAGGTAGTAATTGTGTTGCCTCACTTGTCAACACATCATGAACATGAGCTTTTAGAATTTTTATCTAATAAAGGCAATTATAACACTGATTAGAATTAAGAATATTAATTTAAATTAATAGTTTATCAAGAAACCTGCAAAATTACGTAATTTCGCGGACATACCTTTAACATCACAAGGTATCAATTCAGGACGGCACTATTAAAAATGTCATTTTCGAATACTGATTGCAAAATGATGAAACATTTTTCAGATAGGGATGGCATAGTGGTTGACAATAATAAAACCTTTTGTTTCATAAACAAATGTAATAATATCTTTAGCTTTAAAAATTAACGAATTAAGGAACATTTATTGGCAAGTTACGAGGTGCATTCAAGTTCTAAGACCTTCGATTTTTTTTCTAACTAACTACTCACCCGAAAACTATGAAACTGGGGTTACTTCCCGACGTAATCTCCCTGCAGACGTGCATATTTTTCACAACGTCGACGCCATGATTCCATGGCCGCGGCGAAGGCTTCTTTAGGAGTCTGTTTCGTCCACTGGAAAATCGCTGAAGCAATAGCAGCACGGCTGGTGAATGTGCGGCCACGGACAGTGTCTTTCATTGTTGGAAACAGTCACTAGAAGCCAGGTCAGATTAGTAGGGAGCATGAGAAATCACTTCAAAGTTGTTTTCACGAAGAAACTGTTGCGTAACGTTAGCCCGATGTGCGGGTGTGTTGTCTTGGTGAAACAGCACACGCGCAGCCTTTCCCGGACGTTTTTGTTGCAGTGCAGGAAGGAACTTGTTCTTCAAAACATTTTCGTAAGATGCACCTGTCACCGTAGTGCCCTTTGGAACACAATGGGTAAGGATTACGTCCTCACTGTCCCAGAACATGGACACCATAATTTTTTCAGCACTGGCGGTTACCCGAATTTTTCTTGGTGGCGGTGAATCTGTGTGCTTCCATTGAGTTGACTGGCGCTTTGTTTCTAGATTGAAAAATGGCATCTACGTCTCATCCATTGTCACAATCGACGAAAACAATGTTCCATTCATGCCTTGGTTGCGCGTCAACATTGCTTGGCAACATGCCACACGAGCAGCCTTGTGGTCGTCCGTCAGCATTCGTGGCACCCACCTGGAGGACACTTTTCGCATTTTCACTGGAGGCGATCTGTTCAACTGTCATTCGGCGATACCCCAAAGCAAGTCTCTTAACTTTCTCGATCATGTCGTCAGATCGGCTTGTGCGAGCCCGAGGTTGTTTCGGTTTGTTGTCACACGATGTTCTGCCTTCATTAAACTGTCGCACCCACGAACGCACTTTCGACACATCCATAACTCCATCACCACATGTCTCCTTCAACTGTCGATTAATTTCAATTGGTGTCACACCACGTAAACTCAGAAAACGAATGATTGCACGCTGTTCAAGTAAGGAAAACGTAGCCATTTTAAGTATCTAAAACAGTTCCCATTCTCGACGCTGCCGCTACAATTCCATCTGCCGTACAGTGCTGCCATCTCTGTGACGTATTGACAACGAACGCACGCTCATTTTAAAACAATGCACATGCTTCTATCTCTTTCCAGTCTGGAGTTGATAATAGAGAGCTCCACAAGCAAAAATTCAAAAGTTGGTGAATATAAATATCGACGAAATAACGACATTCGTGAGTCTTCTTCTCTGATATGTTATTATACTGTAATCCTTTATTCCTCTTTCCTGAGACTTCACCCGTCAATGTCCTCCTTGTGGCTTGACTTTTTAGTTGCCCTACTCTTTGACTATGCCAGTATATTCTTTTAGATCTTAGTATCGCTATGATTGTTCGGCTAGTTTAATTAGTTACCTTTTTCTAACAATAAACTTGTTCTACCGTAAATACATCTAACTATTTTTCTTTTACAAATCGTCAGTTTACTTTTTTCTTGATTTTCTTTCAAGATCCAACGGTTGGTGCCACAGTGTCGCCCAAAAATATGAAAATCGTTATATTTATTATAAATTCAAGGATATCTAACACTACTGTGTTACGGGGGGCAAATATCTTGTAATATGAAAGATAAAAACCATTCAACTCGTAGCGTCAGAATCATAAGTGTTAAAATACATTTATTTCGAATAAATTTTTTAATATATCCTTAGGTATTAAAGTATTTTACGCATTTCTACATATTCATAAATTAGGATAGTCCATTACGTATTATTTGTTAGTTTTTTGCTTTCATTCTAGTTCATTTGTACTAAGGTTGTCCACTACAATATCTCTCTACCTTCGATCTCGAACATCCCTTCTCCTCCTTTGAATTGTTCTGTATTCACTAAATGACTAAACCAACGCAGTTACTACTTTCCTATATGTTTTCAAAGCGATTACAATCGTAAAAGTCTTCTGTTATTACTTCATTTCCGATATTATCTCTCTTCGTAATTCTTTTGATGCCACGTAGATACCTAATTTCGACTGCTTACTGTTTTCAGCTTTCAGCTTTCACTATCTGACATTAAAATTATTTAAAAACTGTTTTTTAAACACCGTTAATTTTGCGTTATTCTAAACTTTCTTTATTCTTATAAATGTGCTGTTTAACAAGTGATACATTTTCACAACAGCACCCACGTTTTTATTTATCTCCACATGAATTCTTCCTCTTCAGTGTCCTTTTGCTCCTATATTAATATCTTATATACTAATTCATTTATGAGTATTGATTTGTTTCATGTGGACAAAAACAGATGACGTATTCCTAAAGATTCATTAAACAAAGTGTTTGAAAATAAGTAATGCTATGTGTAAGACATTGCCATGAAATAAAGAAAGCATAATCAATAAAATAGAACAATCATGTTAATTGCATTCTCGCGAAGTAATGTGAATGTAAATATTGCTCTCTCCATTTTAGGCTAATTATTCGAATTTTTAATTGAAAAAAATTCGGCCTTAAGCAGGATTCGAACCCACGTCCATGGTTTGCCGGACCATTGCTCGGCCACAGAGCTATTAAGGACTGTGGTACCGAATACATCGGGAAAACTTATGCTACCTTAAGGAAATGGATGTTAATATTTTTGCCTGTAGTTAGCACTCGTTGCAAATTAATAGCATTTTGGTGAAGTAATGTGAATATAAATATTGCTTTCTACATTTTACGACGCTAATTGTTCGAAGTCTTTAATTGAAAAAATTCGCCCTTAAACAACACAAACCCACGTCCATCGTTTGCCGGATCATTGCTCTACCACTGAGGTATTAAGGACTGTGGTTCCGAATATATCTGGAAGCCTTAAGTTACATTAAGGAAACATATTGCTATGAACTTTTCCCCACAAATATTTTGAAAAGCTATTTAATTATTTATGAGTGTATTATTATTTTGAATATTAAACATATTTGACTTGCGCAGTTTGAGCAAGCCGTTTGCATTGCTGTGTACGATATTTATAACTGTATTTTTTTATACGAAGCCTACGTGCTTCATGTGGACTAACCAGACACAAGTGTACTCTGGGTTTAGAAAGTCGTGTTTATCATAAGATAAATCTTTATCTTTGATAAGTAACTTCGTGATTTTTGATTAATTAGTGGTTGGTGTTTGTATTCATTACCGATTTTTTACGAGTTGGTTGATCTCGTTTTTGTTAATTTTGTACGCTTTCTAACTCATGTGTCTCGAGAAAATATATGAATATATTTTTTATTTTTAAGTAAGTAAATTATATTAAAAGATATCTTATTATAATTATTAATATTTTTATTTTGAATTTTGTATTTTTCCATTGTGTTAATTTTGATATATATATATATTTTATTCTTAGTTATTTGATTTAAATGACAAACTACGTTTTTTAAAATATCTAATATAAAAAATTTCTGTAACTGAGAAGTTTGTACGCTTGGGATTTCTACGGCATACTTTTTTCATGTGGTTGCACATGTTTTTGAGATTGGTTCGAGCTGTCAATTTTGTTTATTTAGATTTTGTTTCTTGTGGGAGAAATTAAAAAGCATCTTTGTAATTTATTAGTTTTAATTTTGTTCGGCTGTCATAAAGGAAGTTTTTTATCGTATGCTGCGGTCATTTCCATACGATATTTTTACCTTAATAATATTGTTTAATGAGGCAATATATTAATATTTATACTTTATAAAGATTTTTAAAAAATTTTTTTGTTAAATTTAGTATTAAAGATTCATTTAAAGTTTACTGTGTATTTTTTACATTTGACCTTTTTTTTCGTTTGTGCTCATAAGTAACTTAATGACATTATCATAACTTTTCTCAAACAAGTTTTGAGTGGCGTCCAATAAAAAACTATTGTACTAATTCAATTGTGTTTTCCACTTTTCCGATTGGAACCCTGAGGGAATAGCAGTCTCATCTTGAAAATTAACCGACAGAATATCCAAGCTGGACAGATTTATTGTGAATAGTGGTATATTCAATTGCAAAACCACTATTTATAGCAATATGTTAATATTCTTTGCCTGTAGTCGGCACTTGTTGCTTGATGTAACTTAATGTAACTTAAGACATCCCGATGTATTCGGAACCACAGTCCTTAATAGCTCAGTAGCACAGCAATGGTCCGGCAAATCATGGACATGGGTTCGAATGATGCTTCGTGGGGGTTTCTCTATTAAAAAGTTTGAATAATTAGCGTCGTAAAATGTAGAAAGCAATATTTACGTAGAACAATCATTTTATTTTATTTTATTTCTTACTGATGACAAAATGACATTTTTCGCATTTTTTATGGTACAGGAAGTGGAATATTAAAGACCTAGTACTTTAAAGTCAAATTTTAAAATTCTACTACTTTAAAATTATACGCCTGTAGAGGACAGGAATAATTCGAATTTACTCGTATTGATTTCGTGACTTCTGTGGCATCAAATTCTTCATCACGCGATCAACTTCATCCAGAATATCTTGCGATATTTTGGATGAAGATTTGTATCCATTTTAAGACGAATAATCGAATAAAACATAGAAAGTTCATGGGGTTTTTCATTTTTATTCCTATCAAACTTCCAACTCTGTGGAAATATTAGCTAACTCTTATTTAATTTCTACGAATAATTTCTGCGAGATATAATAGTTATTTACGATACAAGTGTCACAATTTATACCGTGTTTTAATAAAGAAAATGAAGTAATACCGAGTGCAATAATTGAAGCCGAAAGAAAGTACTACAACATAGGGAATAAATATCTCGAATTGTATAAACTGTACATTTAATATTAAAAATGTAAGGAATATCTAATTTTCCTTTAGTAATAATCACTTTGATATATGTTCATGTCGATTTACTTTTACCTACTACTTTACTACTTTTAACACGCTACGCTATAAAATCTCATTTTTAAATGAAATTAGTCATATCAGAATGTCAACTTTTAACAGTGTTTGTAAAAAATGTCATTTTTGACATCACTATGAAATAAACACATTTTTTTTTTTAATTTAAAATTAATTAAACTTGCAGTACGAAACAAGCCGTTATATTCGCCATGATCGAAAATTGTTTTTAAGGGCCCTCACAAGTAATTCCCTCCTCGGCTGACGCCTCGGCCGTAAACAAATTTCTCGTTCTTTAAATTGTCACTTTTAGTTCTTGATAGATAAAATAAATTATATACGCGAGATATATCATGGCATAACACAGCCATAGGTACTAGAGAAATATACCGAAATATGTATATGATGAAAATACTCCGTCGACATCGGCTTTGATAATTTGTAACAAGACAAATTTCCCGATAAATATAAACTGCTACAAAAATTATATAAATCTGTTTAGACGATAATACAAATGTATATGTAGTTTATTAAAAAAATTTTATGTGTAAACATGTTTAGTATCCTATAATATACAGTTAGGGCCGACCAGATGTGCCACATTTGTAAAGTGTAAATTCATTGATTTCATTAAAAACATTGTAAAATAATACCATCCTTCTTGATTATATATATATATATATATATATATATATATATATATATATATATATATATACAGGGTTGGGCAAAAGTAATGCATCAGTCGAATAATTCCGTAAATATAAACTTTACAACAAAATGTTGTTAACAAAAGTTTTTTGACAAGTTATTTTGTATTGGCTTCAATCATTTGTTTTTTTTTCATGATGATTACATATAACAGCCAAAAAAAATTTTTTTAAATGGAAATAATATTATTTTTTAGACAATTCGGAACCTTTATTAAGTTCTGAATATGAGTGCGTATTATTTTCATGGGGTTAGATAATAAAAATATTAAGAAAAAAATAAAATTTAATAAAAGTAAACAAACTACAAAATTAAATTAAATGCTCAAAGTTACGTCCTTCTACGACCTGACAGGGTCCTAAACATTCGCAAAAATGACGAATTGTATTTTGTAAACAATTAGGTGGTACGGCTTGTATCTCACGAGTAATTTTTGCTCTCAAATCCTCTGGTTTCTAGGTTTCTCCTTGTATACTTGCGACTTCAAGTGTCCCCAAAGAAAGAAATCCAATGGATTTAAATCGGGAGGCCTAGCGTGCCAATCAATAAAACCCCGACGTCCAATCCAACGACCAGGAAAAATTGTGTCTAAATACTGTCGAACATTAATAGCATAATGTGGTGGTTCTCCATCTTATTAAAACCATAGATTACGGTTTGGCATGCTTGGTTGAGTGTCGTTAGGAAATAAAATCAACAGATCTGGTACAATATGGTTACGCAATAAATGTAAGTAACCATCACCATTTAGGTTGTGTTCAAAGAAGTACGGACCTATGATTGGTTGCCCAACAATGCCAGCCCACACATTAAGTTTGTGGCGATGCTGTGATTTTTTCGCATCCAATGTGGATTCTCAGTCACCCAATAACGGCAATTATGCCTATTTACAAATCCATTTAGACAAAATGTAGCTTCGTCAGAAAATACGATGTTGTTTAAAAAATTTGGATCGTTATTGGACAATTCCATTATTGTTTCACAAAACTGTAATCTTCTGTCCGGGTCATCTTCGTTAAGTTCGTGCAGTAAGTGTATCTTATAGGGCTTGTAATTGTTCGCTTTTAATATTCGTCTAATAGATCTGCTACTCATATCATTTTCTAATCCTAGTTGAGTGGTTGACGTAGGGGGATTTTCCGTTACAGCAAGTAAAACATGAAGAGATCGGTCTTCATTAATGATTTCTTTTGGTCGTTCAGCTTTAGGTATATCTCTAACATCGCCCGTTTCTCTAAATTTAGTAACCAATCTCGAAACTGTTGATTGAGCTATAGGATCTCGATCCAAATAAACATTATTGAATAAAGTGCAAACTTCGTGATGTGAACGTTGCCTGTCACCATATCCGACCATCATAAGAATTTCTATTCTTTCTTTAGTAGTTAATTTGACCATTTTCACACAAAACACATATTAAAAAAAGCAAGTTTTACGATGGAAACTATTTTATTGTGAAACGTCAATAATTTAATGACAGTCAAAAAATCTACAATTTCCAAAGCAATGTACGTTTATTAAATTTTTTTTTCTCAATATTTTTATTATCTAACCCCATGAAAAAGTACACATTCATATTCAGAAATTAATAAAGATTCCGAATTTTCGAAAAGAAAATATTATTTCCATTAAAAAAAATAATTTTTTATTGCTGTCTTATGTAATCATCATAATCATCATGAAAAAAAAAACGCAAATGATTGAAGCCAATACAAAATAACTTGTCAAAAAACTTTTGTTGACAACATTTCGTTCTAAAGTTTATATTTACGGAATTATTAGACTGATGCGTTACTTCTGCCCAACCCCGTATATATATATATATATATATATATATATATATATATATATATATGGTAAACCTAATCAGTAGGCGATTAAAGGTCTGTATATTACTTCAAAATATATGTATTTAAAATACTCTACATGTTTCGGCTGTATACACCTTTATCAAGAGAATACAAATATTTTGTATTCTCTTGATAAAGGCGTATACAGCCGAAACATGTAGAGTTTTTTAAATACATATATTTTGAAGTAATATACAGACCTTTAACAGACTCTTTAGATGTAAGCACCTGAGGAGGCCACTGTGCTGGCGAAACAATTGTCGTGTTACGATTAAAGATTAAAAGTGAAGATTAGAACCGTAATTTTATTTCTATTATAAAAATTATATTAAATTATGCTTAATATGAAATAAAGTTTTTGAGTTCAGTTTGACAATTATTTAACACTGACAATGAGCATTCAGCTTTTCAGTTTTTAAAGTACTAACACTTTAAAGTGACAGTTTATGGACAGTAAAATAGTTCATAAAATAAGTAACTATAATGCACTCGTACATAATAGTATTTGACGTTTGTGAAAACTAGTTAATAAAATACCATCAAAATACCCAACTACTATGTCAATATTAACATACTGAACTGTCAGATAGTGATCACTGTAATTATTTATTTATTAAGTATAAAAGAGCAGACGAACATAAAATTATATATATATATATATATATATATATATATATATATATATATATATAATAACTTCGTGACCTTGGTATGATATGGTAAACCTAATCAGTAGGCGATTAAAGGTCTGTATATTATTTCAAAATATATGTATTTAAAAAACTCTACATGTTTCGGCTGTATACGCCTTTTTCAAGAGAATACAAAATATGAATGACAGGATATAAATGTCCTAAATCCTGTCATTCATATTTTGTATTCTCTTGAAAAAGGCGTATACAGCCGAAACATGTAGAGTTTTTTAAATACATATATTTTGAAATAATATACAGACCTTTAATCGCCTACTGATTAGGTTTACTATATATATATATATATATATATATAACTCGTATATAAATGGACTACCTTGGCCTCGTCTTTATTATAGCCTCGCTCGCAGGCTCGCTCGGCTCGACTCGGCCAAGAAAGTCCTACTTTCTGTATTTGTTACATAAATAACTATTTTCCAAAATCATCAGTAAAATCGTTAGTAAAGTGTCTAAAATCGGCAATAAAGGAGTTCATTATACTACAATTTTGTGTATTGTGGGTTGTGAACATTAATCAGTAAATTGTCAGATGTCATCTCTGCTGTTATAGAAATTTGATAGAAAAGTGTAAGTGAGTGAAACTTTCATTTCTCAAATAATTATAGGACAATAGTAGACCAGTATATGGTAGATCTAACCTGCACACCGCTATAGCTAAAAAATCATGCAAATGATGCAATGAAGCCATTTGATACCAGCAAAGTCCGCAATCAATTTGACATGTGGAATCCTGAATTGTTTTTCTTACTTTATGTAAGAAAAACAATTCAGGATTCCACATGTTTGCTACCTCAAATTGATTCGAGCAAAAAATTTATCAGTTTACCGTTTCACGAAACTACGAAAAATTTAAGTAAAACCTTTAAACAGTATAATGTTCGAGTAGCATTTCGGTCGAATAACTCCCTAAAATCTCTCTTAGGCAACGCGAAAGACAAAGTTGAGGTAAACAACAAATCTGGAATCTATGAAATAAATTGTAAGGATTGTGATAAAAAATATGCCGGCCAAACAAAATGTTCGAGTCTAACTCGTTATAAAGAACATGTTTCGCATATTAGATTCAATAGACCGGAAAAATGAAGTGTTGTCCGACATATTCTTGAATCAGATCACAACGTAACATCTGACTGTCTGAGATTAATAAAAAACGTCACACGCCCCCGCGAATTAGATAGTTTTGAGAGCATTTTTATCTTTAAAAATAGGAATAACGTAATTAACGCAGATTTGGGTCCTATACCAGGTTCTTCTTTATTTGAGTTAATTGACAGTTAGATGTTATTAAAGCAAGAAAAATAGGAAAACCATTAAAAAATATTCGAATTCATGGAATTTATTTTTAAATTCGTTTCATTACAATATTTGCCATTAAAATATTCTGACTCAACATTAATTTCCAAATTTATATTTGAACATAATTTAAGGATTAGTTTCATAATTGGATTCATAATACATGTTAAATTACGGCTTTTATAATATTTCTGAACGGTTTTTCTATAGAATTTACAAATAATGGGTTAATGCTCTTGCATGAATATGTGGGGTTTACCAAAATGTAGGTAATTTTTGTAGCATTTAAGATTGAAGATTTTAGTGTTAAACTAGAAGACGTTCAGAACAATCCTTCTGTGAGTGTTTTTGTGCATTCAAGTGTTACACTGTTTTTTCTACTGAAGATGATAACGTGGTTGCAGAAATACGTATTTAGAATCATTAAATTCTATTGTGGTAAGGGTTTTTTAATTTTATTATTTAACAATTGTTGCCTTAGATGAGGCTTCTTCGCCAAATGCATTTTTAAGCCTTCACATTGTTTAGGTGTTAATGACGATTTAGAATTTAAAAAAATCATAGTTCTGAAATGTTCTCTACTTAAATTCATTCGAGTGAACACATCTTTGAATTATGATAATGAACAAACTATTGGAGCAAATATAACAAACTACATGCAATCAACTCGCAAATTTTTAAAAAGTAGCTGTCAAATAAAAAAGCAAATTTAGTTTTCTTTAGAAGCTTGGCCATTCTAGATTTTTTTTTCAGTGTTCCCCTCGTAATCCTACAACGCTTTAGTTACCACGTATCTCATTCCATTGCATGAGTTACGATGAACGTATACAAAAGAATTATAATGACTAATGACAATTACAAACAAGAATTAAATATATCGCGTTTTGAAGATCAAAGTCATTTAATATGGTTAGGAGAGCCCATTAAAATTTCATTTCGTTTCCCGGTAGATTTTATGGTCGGTATGAGTTTGAAATGGGCCCTGCCTCATTAAGAAACTTAATTGTTTTTAAGTTATATTATGCGTTCAGTGAAATTCTATCGAATAGTTTACGAGATTGTTGTGGAGTAATTAAAGTTCGTGAAGTCTCCTGATACTTGAGACAAAGTTTCCTTCTGTAAAATAGGTGTTGTATGGGAATCGTAATTAACAATTCTCTACTTATTAAGTAAAATGAATAGAACAGATGAACAACTCAACTCCTTGCTAGTCCTGGATGTTCAACAAAATATAACAGAACGATGTGTCAGAAATACGAACAAACGTTGCAATAAATCAAGTTATTTTACAATTGTTCTTAATAAACTTAACAAATGATTTATAGTAGGTACGTGCACTTTGAATAATAAAAATGGTAATTTCACTTTAATAACTTTAGTAGAGTATTGAATGCCCAAAAAAACGTAAGAAGTTATAAGAGCTTTGACTAATACTCAATTACACTCAAATTCAATAGTTGAATGTAGATTTTCATTGCCGTTTTACATCGAAGAATTTTTACTTGGATTTAGCAATAATTTGAGTGTATTTCTTGTTGGATAGATTTATGTTTTAAGGCTTCTACATTATGTGGATTTATTCGATGCATATTCTAACATACATAGAATAAAAACAAAGTAAAGCATTTTTAAAAGAACTATATTCCTAGAATATTTAGAAGTCCGCAAAACAAAGTCAAATGATTTGGATACCGACGAACACAATTCGTGAAATGAATATGTTGTCCAAAACTTAGACAAAAGTCAAACAATACACCAACATCTTCGCTCATAACTCATAACGTACATGGGATATAAGGTATTATCGGTTATAACGTACTCTATTACCTCCCCCGTTCCCGGCTCTATTTAAATTAATGTTGTATTTTTGCTGTTATAACGTATTTGCTTATAACTAGAGAACGGACACGCTTACCACCCAGTGCAGTACTGGCGAAAGGCTGTATTTCTAAAATATTTAATTTTATTTATATAATTGGAAAACGAACGCGTGGTGATCTATAAAATTACGAAATACATATTTATTTGTTGAAAAGTTGTATTTCTAAAGTTTTTAATTTTATTTATATAATTGGAAAACAAACGGGTGGTGATCTATAAAATTACGAAATACATATTGTAGTGATTTTTTCCCCGAAGAAATAGAAGATAATTTTGAACAATGTATTTTATTTATGTACATTTATTTTGTAGGATATTTTTACATATATATTGAAAATTATGTTATTTAAATGTTTGGACCGATTATGTTGATCTTAACTGTATATTTCTGTGACGTAGATTATGATTATAGTTCGATATGTTGTCACATTATGCGCTTCGTTTAAGTGATTTTGGGGGGTGTAATCTCCAGACACACATTGAACATCGGTAGATGTAGTTGATTATAAAGAAATGGTTAATTAACTATTAATTTTGATTAAAATCACGTTTATTATTTTTAATTTGTTGTTGGTGATTTTTGTATTCATTACGGGTTTATTAACGAGCTTCTTGACTCGTTAATTTTGTTTAATATTTTACTTATCTGCCATGTGTGTTTCAAATATAGTTTTTATGATTTAAAAAATGTAAGTAGTTTTAAAGTTTTAATATTTCAATGCATTGAGTATTATTTCATTCATTATATAATTGATTGATTGTTTGAATTGTATTCATTATTGAGTATATTTAATTTTGAGATGTTTTATAGTTGTTTGAATAGAAAGGAAAATTTTTATAGTTCTTATGAGGGATTTTTTTTTATTCACGTATAAGATATTTATTGAAATAAGGTTTTGGAGGGAAAATTCATATTCATGTTTAGTGCGCATGTTCTGATCCTAGACACGCGTAATAGCAGTTTGTATCTGTTTGACGTTTGATTTAGGGGTTCAGTTAATAAATGAAATTTACAAGTTTTCCATCCTATTTAATTAGGTTAATTGTTGTTCGCGAGTCAGAGGGGGTTTTTCTCTCTATATGCGAGTAAAGTTATCACATAGACTGTTTCCTCCTAGTTTGACTTATTGACACTTAAGCTCTCTTTACATTCTGTAAAGGGGTTTTTTTTTAAATTTCTTTTTAAATAAACGTTGTTATTGAAAACTGTGAATTTTATTAATGCTATTTTGAATTTTTCTTTCCGCGTTCTTGCTTGTACGAGAGCAAGACCTGAGGTACGCAGATCCCAGCTAGAAGATTGGACGATTGAACTAGTTCGGACATTTGTCGTGAGCTGCATTTATAAGAAAATGCACAGTTCACTGCAATATGTATTTGTTGAAAAGTTGTATTTTTAAAGTTTTTAATTTTATTTCTATAATTGGAACATTTTTATTTGTTCATTTTGTCGTTCAAGTTGAATAAAGGAGTATTAATATTGACTAGCAATAGTTTCTCAAGGTTTTCTTCTGTCAATTTTGTTCTCTTTGAATTAAGTACATCCTTATAAATAGAAAACATCCTTTCTACATCGCAACTGGTTATAGGTGCATACTGGAAATATTCTTTTATTTCTTCATATTTAGCCGTTAGATTTTGTGGAATTGTCTCCATACATAATTGCTGCAATGTAATTAAATCTGGATTTCTATTAAGAATTGTTTCAAACTTTTGCCGAAGGCCACATCTGAAGTCACTTGGAATACTTTTCAAATTATTAACAGCCACATCTAATGTGGTTAATCCGTCATTTAATTTGAGATTTCGATTTTCAAAATAAGTGATTAGTTTTGGCAATTTTCCAAAGTGCAAAGTACAACTGATTTTTTAAATTTGGGATTTGTGTGAGCTCCTTGCACTCACCAATACTTCTAGCATCCTCCTTTAGCAGTGTTACGAAATGTTTTAGACTATCGAAATTCTCAGCATAATAACTAGTAGCTTCCAGCCATGTTCCCCATCTAGTTATTACTGGAGTGGGAGGCAGTGACAGACATGGAAATTTTTCCCTGAAAAGAGCTACTCTCAATGGTGCTTTTCTGAAAACTTTTTTAAAAGCTGATACAAGTCTATCAACTTCTGGAAAAGTGTCTCTGTTATATTCACAGATTCTGTGGAGAGCATGCGCTACACAAGTAATATGCAGCATATTAGGATATGTTTTCTTCAATAGTCTGCCTGTTTTTAACATAGACGCAGCATTATCACTGACAAATAAAAGTATTTTTTCTTTGTACGTGGCGTCCGAATGAAGCATTTTTTGCATATTCTCCTTAATGGTTTCAGCAACTGTTTCCGCATCAACTCTATTTATAACACTTGTTGCTATTACATATGAGTTATAGGGAATAGTTGGTTGTAGTACACCAGCTACAACATTTACCACACAGCGTCCTAACATATCCACCGTTTCGTCGGCGCTTATCCATATGTATTGATTTAAAAGATGGCTTCTAATGCGTTCTACTGTTCTCGTATAGCACCTAGAAACATAATATTTGCGTAAAGTTGATTCATCAGGAACATTTCGACCAGTATATTTTTAAAGAAATATTTTTAAAGTGGGATTGCTAAGTTTATTTAATGGAATATTAGCCGCCATAAAAGTTTTACAGAGTTCAGATATGTTTGCGATCCTAAGTGACGAATTTTTGACGATATTTTACGGATTTTGTAATAAATTTTGGAATCACTGACAATGGACATACAATCAGTATGACCGTCAATCCAACTCGCCATTGTTTCACAATGCCGTTCTCGACATTCTTCCATATCATGTCTGAAAAAGTAACTTAAACAAAGCTCTAGATCTAAATAAATGAAAACTAAAAATGTGTGCGTAAGTTATTGAAACTGAACGAAATTCAATGCACACTCTTACGTCGAAATAATTGGTAGAAATAGATTCAATCAAACGATATTAAACAGCATCTATCACAAAAATTACGATGTAATTAACAGTTAAAACTATGAAAACAAGAAACTTACTCACAGCACTTTATTTATCTTACAAAATATAAACTAATAAATAAAATACATTATAAAAACCCCGCTTCTATCTACGCTCATGAAAACACTTTAAAAAGCACTATATTCTCGGAATACAATAGCTGGCTTGTCCATTGTTATCGCGGCGAGACCAGGTGTCCGAGTAAGTCAAACAAATACTTCATTGAATTACGCCGGGATGTACTGAGCGACGTTATACACAATTCCAATTGCCGATTGCCTTTTATGGAAATTGCGTCCGTTCTCTACTTATACCAAGCACACGTGTTCAAAACGTAAACAATTATCAAGGCAGATTTCGAAGAAACACATACCGTCGCTGTGTTGAGTTTTGGGAAGTCCAATACCCATTGTGCAGTTGATAGTCACGTACAATAGTACACGTTGGTTATTTAGTCTGTAACAGTCTGCGAAGATAGAAGTTGTGTGTGGAAAAAAATTTCGCAAATAAACTCTTCAAGAAACAAACAACATAATTAGAAACATCTAAAGTGGTATGCAGCAAACAGGACTTGAATGATTTAAAACTCAAAGATCATTGAACATAGCCATATCAGCGGTCTGATTTTACAGCAAAAAGCTGAACACTTTAGAAGTTTGGTGAATGATCCCGATCTTAAATGCACTTCAGGGTGGATGGAGATCAATGTCGACACCGTACAAGACTGGATTCAAAATGTCTGACCCCATATTAGAAAAGATTACAGTGATAGTGATATTTTCAATGCTGATGAGACTGGGTTATTTTATAAACTAACTCCGGACCATACATTAAAGTTAAACAAGAGAAATGCATTGGTGGAAAACAATCGAAAGTGCGAGTTACAGTTTTAGTGTGTGCTAACATGAATGGGACTGAGAAATGCAAACTTTATAGTTATATGAAAATTTATGAAGCCTAGATGTTTCAAAAATGTTAAAATGTTACCAGTTAGTTACACTGCAAATAAACGAGCTTCGATGACTGCTGTCACTTTCGAAAATGAGGTCAAGCGTTGGGATGACCAACTTCGCAAAGCAAAAAGAAAAATTCTCCTTTTGGTGGCGCATCCACAATTTAGCAAACATTCGTTTCGAGTTTTTATCACCAAACTGTACTGCTTCTTTCCAACTCATGGATCAGGGTATAATTCACTATCATAAAGTACATTATAGAAGATGCATTATCCTAGAGACTATAAAAAATTTAGATAAAGGAAAACCCGTGGAAATATTATTATTAAATGCTATGAGAATGTTATCACAATCATGGCAAGATGTAATTACTAATTAAAGAATGTTTTAAACATGACTGTTGGGTTTCAAGAAATTCTGAATTTGACGAAGAAGACGATCATCGTCTATCGCAGATTAACAAAGATAATGATGACAATTTTGACATCCCATTAAGTGAATGGTTGAGAAAACATGATTTGCTTCTTCATGAAGATATTTCAAACCTCTATGACTACAGTAATGTTGATTTACCGGACATTCCTACTAATGAGAATATCATAAATGAAATGCTGATAACAACAGAATAAAATACACAAATGGATGAAAGTGATAGTGAGGATGACGACTTTACCCTTAGCGAGGATGTTAATTGTGATCATTTTGATCCGAAAAAGGCAAAAATATCAGTGATGAAATATTAAGCCGAATGCTTAAAGTTGACAAACATTTGCGTACGAAATGTTTAAATAAGTCGAAACAATGTAAAATAAACGATTTCTTTATTTAATATCTATTATTAATGTAATTACATATTGTTATGAATAGTGGTTTGTAGATTTAATGCGCCACTATCCACAACTAGTTTACCCAACTAGGTTACTCAGCCGGTGAATTTTCAAAATATGAGACTTCTAACTTCTCGGGTTCCAATCGTAAAGTCGTGACTGTTTCTACTAAGTTATTTAAGCGCCAGTAAAAAGTTCACAATTTCTTTACTTATTTTATATTTATTAAGCTTGAACAGCAATATTGGTGTTATAGCAAAAATGAGACACAGGATAAAATTTAAACTGAATATTTAATACAAAAAAATCAAAAAAGAAAAAAGAATCTATCTTTATAAAATATAAAGATTCTGTATCATACAAAATACATGAGGTAAAATATATTCACTGTAATATTGACAGCTGAGTGAATGAAAAAACTTCCTCTTAATGACTCCGATTAAACTTATCTAAAAATAATAAAGTTTATTTTTAATTTCTCCCCAGAGAATCACACTGTATAATCAAAATCTGAAACACGTTCAAAATTTACACATGCGCAAACATCAAGCACAAGAAAAAAAATACCCTTGACTCCAATCGACAAAAAATTTTACAATTATAATATTAATATAGAAATGTTAATAATAATTATTATTTCTCGTAATACAGCAAATCTTGGTCTCCCAGAATTATATTAGGCCTCAAGAACACATTGGCCTCGAATATAGAACTAGTTTTTATCTCACACATGGAATTTTAAAACATATCGGATATACACATTAATCCAAAAATAATAGTACATTTATTTTAAATAATTTTTAATATTATTTTAGAAAAAATTCATAGCAATATGTTCTTGAAAACATATTAAATTTTTGTTTTTGTCATGATAGATATCTTTTTATTAGAGAACGGCAATTTCCGTGCGCGGCCATTGGCGCGATCTTATTGCAGTGTATCAAGTAACGGGTGTTCATTTGAAAAGTCAATCTAGTAGCATGTGATTTACTGAGAACATTTTGAAGTATGTCGTATATTAAAATTTACTACTTAACCTACGAAGTCGTATATTTTGACAGTTTCATACATACAAATAAATAGCAAATGTGATTGACATTATCAAATGTCATTTGAATTTACGTTTACGGAACAACAAACACATACTAATATATATGCGTCTTATTCTATCAAAATTTCAAAGTAACCTAGATTGACTTTTCAAATGAACACACGTTATGTACAGTACAATAATAATTAAAGCTAAACTGAAAAAAAAACTGTAGTTATCTGTGGACGAAAAACGTTGTATCCTAATTTCTTTTTTAACCTACTCTCGAATATAACGTACCTAAATTAACTGTCCGCTCGAGTCCGTTATAACCGGAGTTTACTGTATGTTGCTAGAGCATAACTAACTCTAGGCGTATAAGTCACAGCACAACATTTGCCGAAATTAAACCTTAAATGATTTACATTGCACCATCTTCTAAAAACGTTAGGAATATTTTTTGTAAATTCTCACTAATCAATGGTACTGTAAATAGCAGAGAAAAGTTTTACACCATCAGCATAGGCAAGAGCGTGAGACGATAATGAAGTCAACAAATCGTCAATAAAAAGACGAAGAGCAAAGTTCCATTATACAAAGATATCACAATAAAGTTCGTAAATGCGCATAGTGTGTTCCTAATTTGGTAATCGGAAGTGGCCTAAAATACCTCTTATGAAGGAACTACATCCATAAACAAAAATACACAAAAAATTTAGTGAAATAATTCACTTGCTACCAAGCTAAATAAGACCGATTCGAACATATATGAAATTGATTTCACTAAATTTTAGTATAGTGGACAAATGAGAATCAATGAGTATTAAATCTCACATTACATGTAAAAGTCGCCTAATATTCTACGTTAATTTCTACATTTCGACAAACTAAGTTTGTACCGGTATGCAGAAACCCTACACAGCGCGACGCCACCTTCCTGGTTGTTAAGATAATGAAAAAATCGGGAAATTCAGTAAATTTAAATTAAATTTTAACTTAAATTTACTAAATTAAGTTATACAAGAAGGTATATCAATACGTTATGCACGTATTACGCATTTGTTACAAATGAAACAGACATGCAATATACATATCTGTAACTGTACACGTGGACAATACAACTCGTATTTTCAGCATTTACTTCTGCTTAAGACACGTGTTTCTGCAATCTATAGGCGTCGTCAGTCAAGCTAGTGAAGCAATGTAATACAAATGATACAAATCTTTTTAAGAACAGATTTGTATCTGTATATACATTTACGCTGAAATCGCCTACAAGATATAGCAAATTTCGTCCTATAAGGTGGCACTATTTAATAAGTGACATCTGACGGACGAAAGAGACTATGCCGAAAAGGCGACCTTTCGCTTGACCAACTATGCTGGTACATAAACGAAAAAATACGTATAGGTGTATTCCATTAACACGAGCCAGATGGCGGTAAATATACAAGAAGGTATATTATATTAACACGATACCAGATGGCAGCAAATATACAAAAAAGGTTTAAGTATATCAATACGTTATGCACGTATTACGCATTTGTTACAAATGAAACAGACATGCAATATACATATCTGTAACTGTACACATGAACAATACAATAAGCAGAAGCAAATGCTGAAAATACGAGTTGTATTGTCCATGTGTACAGTTACAGATATGTATATTGCATGTCTGTTTCATTTGTAACAAATGCATAATACGTGCATAACGTATTGATATAGTTAAAAAGTGCTCGTATTGCTTTTGATAAATATGTCGAGACTTTGTTGGCAAAAGATTTTGTAAATTATCTTCTGCTATTTTGCGAATCTCTGGGGGCGTGCAATTATTTGCTTCGTCCATTTCGTTAATAATTTATTGCAGAAATCAATCTAAATTTTAAACTTAAAATGACATATAACACCGCCGATTTTCAAATATTTAAAATGCTCTAGTTAAACATCAACGCTACCAACTTCAAAAAAAGAAAATTTCTACAATTTTCCTACAAAACATGCCTCTTATTTTAAGTCTTTTTGAACTTTTAATGTCCGAAATAGAAAAAATAGTATAAAATACACGTTTCATAAGACATTTTAGTGCACTTGTTCTTTAGAAAACTCGCCTTGCGGCTCGTTTTCTAAACTTGAACGCGTGCTCTAAAATTATGTCTCATGCAACTTGTACTTTAATATAACTGGTCCTCACAAGTCCGCTTATTAAAACTCATTATAAAATGCAACAACACGCATTTATTGACTTAGATTAAATATGTATTGAGAATAAAACCCTTGGCTATATTTGTCAAATTTTATTAGAAAAACTCTAAGATATGTTTCGGCTGTTATACCATAACAAAGAGATATCTTTATATCTAACTTAATGTATGTAAGTGTAAGACTTATATTATATATACATAACGCTCTTATGGGTGGGTCGATGTTTACCAGATATTTACAATAGTGTCTATGAAGGGAGCGAAGAGGAATCTACCTGTGTATTAGTAACTGACAAATTATGTTTCTGTGCTTTTTCGATTTCTAAAATTTCTAACAAATCTAATCTTTTGCTTTTTACTTCATTATGTATTAAGGTATAGCTATTATATATCTGGCAAGTGATTATGTTCTATACAATGTTCAGAGAAACCTGTGTTTTTGACACTATATTGAATAGATCTTGTGTGCTCCGCAATACGTTTTTTAATACCCTTTGATACCGCGTTGCCTCATATATACAATTTCACAATCTTTTCATTTAATTGGTATATACCCCTGACTTATCTAATTTATCTATTGTACCTAATTTTATTTTATCAACCCATATTATTTTAATGTCTAATTTTCTTCATGTTTTATATGTAATTAATATGTAATTATATGCAATTAAATGCCATATAACGAGCGATCAAGATAATTTGTAATCGAGTCATTCATGAATCCCAAATTGTATGTCGTTGCTTGAACTGCAATTACATTACAAACGTCAAGTCAAATGTCAGTCGAATATATAACTATGCAACGGTTCCAATCGGAGAAGACATACGGAATCAAATGCATGAATGACTCGATTACAAATTATCTTCATCGCTCGTTAGTTATATAGTTTTGTCTACTTCTTTTATTTCTGAGTATAATAATTTTTTGATATTATTTCTTTCCTTGCGTTTTTGCTTATTATCAATGATTTTGGGATTATATCCATTATTTTCTACTATCATTTTAATATCGTTTATTTCTTCAAATTTATTGGAATAGAGCTACATTAAAGAGATCATTTCACAAAAAAAAAAAACAAAAATAGTTATTATACTTACGTATATCAAAAATTCTTAATAGATTAGAATAATAAGTAGTGCATATTCTTACACTATGTTCATTACATATATTATTTTTACAATTAGCACATACTATTTTGCTTTTGCGATCTATTTTTGAAGGACATACTGGCCATCTTTTTCTCTTGATCGTTTCATTTGTTGGAGCTGCAGGTGGATCAGAGATATCAATAAATTTTTCATACACTCTGCAATGCTACGTCGCATGTTAGGAGCAGTCGATCTTCTTGCCATCATCAGAGTATCACCAGTTCCTTTGCTAAATCTTTTAGAAAGATTCTGCGTTTGCGAGTAACACCATTTATATAAATTGGGAGAATGGATGTACTTTGGGAGAAACAATAAACGCATTCAAAAACAAGTCATTGGCCATCGCTTACTTTGCCTTTTATATGTATATGTGGATACCAATTATTAATTGCGTTGACAACGCCTTATTTTATTATATTAGTCCATTTCGGACTTCTGTTTGACGTCATCACTGACAAGTGTGCCTTGTTAGATAGTGCTTAGTAAAATTAGGACTTTTAAGGTTCGTAGCTTGCCATGCTAACTATGATGGTTTCATCACTTTTGGAATATCTCGTTCATTTTTACGTAGCGTGTCAATAAGAGTAATATTTTTTCTCGAAAGGTACTCTGCCAAACGAACACTCATAAAAAAATTGTCAATTGTCAGATTCAGACCAGATTTATGAAGACTAAAGTATCAAAGTTTGCGCTATTTCAAATTCCAGATTCCTATATTGGCGACCAATATAAACCGATAAGAAGAAAGCCAGATTTAGATCCGCATATCCGAAAAATTTCCATTTCTTGCCAACTTACTTGGCAATTACTGAACGAATCTGCCTCTGAACCCAACATGTTATTCTTCAATTGTTACATTGGTATCTGGTATGATGCATTATTTTGCATTGTTGGATAAATATATCCCAAATGTAAGAACGCTCATAAAAAAATTGTCAGTTGTCAGATTCAAACCAAAATTATGAATACTAAAGTACTAAAGTTTGCACTATTTCAAATTCTAGATTCCTATATTGACGACCAATATAAACTGAACCATTAAGTAGAAAGCTAGATTTAAATTCGCACATCCGAAAAAATTGCATTTCTTGCCGACTTACTTTTCATATACTGAACGAATCTGCCTCTGAACCCAACAAGTTATTCATCAATTGTTACATTGGTATCTGGTATGATGCATTATTTTGCATTGTTGGATAAATAGATCCCAAATGTAAGACACTAGTACTAATTTAACGGTTTCTAAACGGATTTCTCGAGTTCTTTTATTGTCAAATCTTATAAATCTTAAATTAAAAATAAAAATTATTTTACCTGAGAAACAGATGAATGAATACCTCTTTAGACAATACTAGAACGCTGGCTTACTTTAAGAATATTTAATACAAATTGCAAGCAATTGCATATTACTCCGAGCCTGATAGGCCCGGTTTATGCGTCTTAGGGTTAAAACAAGAATTGTTGTATTATTTTTTAATAAATTCTCCATTTAATTTTTCACGCTATCTTGATTAAAGTTGTAATAATTTGAAAGTTTGCCTAAGTGTGTTCATATTCAACAATTGTTTGTTGTAAAAAATAGAAACAAGATTTTCGTTGTATTAATTCAGTACGACTGCTACTGACTAATTCAATATTCAGCACAACATGTACCAGCATGCACACGATAACGACACATACAGAAATTTTCCCGCTGCTCCAGATATTGGAGTATTTATAGATGTATGTATGTACAGGAATACAGGAATGTACAGGCCGCTAGACAAAAATAATTTTTCCACCAGTGGTTTAGACACCTACACGATATGATGGGCCTTATGGACTTCAATTAAGATTAATGACCGCGTCTCGTACCTACTGTATTTTATTAAACAGCTGAAATCTCACATAATTAGAATTTATTTTTGGAAAGATTTATTGGTCTATAAATTCGGCGAAATCATGACATTAAATAGAATATACTGTCTTATAATAAATTAGGATCAATAATTAAAGCTGTTTTCGGTTTTAGGTGAGTATTAGGTAGTGTAGTTCGTACTAACTCTTGTGTATTTTACGGCATATTTTGCGTTAAAATTACAGAGAATTATGGTGCCGCTTATAGCCGCTATTAGTTTGTTTATGTGTATCTTGTGAAGTCTTAATTATTTGAAGTATTGACGAGGTGATAAGTACTTCACTTTATGAACTATAAGGAGAGTCTTTCGCGGAAATGGATAGACTTTGATTTTTTTAATTAAAAATATTTACACAAACTATACAGTATTTAAAATATAAAGACTGCGTATGAAAAATGGAAAAAATGTAATTATATAGAATAAACCACGAACTCCAAAATTACCCCCCCCCCCCCCTTCCTGAAAATTGTATCATGTTCCATAACAATTCAGAATGTGTACAAATAATAAATATTATTATTTATGCGAATCGTAATTCTTTTCTTATTTACCTTCATCTTATTTCTAATTTAAAATAAAAAGAACTTTTATATCTTTTACAAATGTCTTTATTTTTAACAAAATATATTATTTATATATTTTATTATTAGTATTTTAAATAAGATAATTAAAGGTGGACGTGGTGTTCTTTAATTTCTTCCTCGACTAGCTCTTCGTTGTGGGCAAATAGACTCGCATCTTCTTTTTTGCTCAGGGGATTATTTATTACTTTAAAAAAATTTGTTTTTTAAACTGTTATTTTCATTTAAATAAAGAACAGATAATGTATTTGAAATTAAATGGCTCTTTGTATTTTGATGTTCACTTTTGAATTTAGTTCGTGAATTAAAAACATATTTTTATATTAATGATTTGATATTTACAAAAATAGGTGTTTTTATTATTGGCATTTATCTGACCTTATTTTACTTGATGACAGATGGCACTTTCTTCTTATGGAAATTTTCTTTTTTATTTAATATCTGTGTTTATTTTCCTTAGGCAGTACCTATCTTCTTAAATGGCTATTTGTCTTTACCCAACTTCCTCCACTCTTGACTGACACTATTTCATTTATTTTTCTTCTTCACACAAAGTACGTGTATATTTTTAATTTGACTTATACGAGGTACATATTATTTGTTTAACTTTACTCATACGAAATACGCATTATATGTTTGACTTTTCTACACGAAGTACATGTTTCTTTGTCGGCGTCAATACTATCAGTCCTTAAATTTTTTCGGTGTCTGACTTCTATAACATTACCAGTTAGACAAAAGGCATACGAATTTTTCAGGACCTCTTCTTCTTACTTCTTGAATGCTTTTTTGGAATTTGATGTTATTAGTATTGAAAGTTAGCCCTATTTTTTCTTTCATCTTGAAGAGATTCCTTTCGACTTCATCGTTTCTAGATTTAAAAATTTTATGATATGCTTATTTCTTATCCATAACATGTCAATATGTACCCCTATTAATGTTACGCATACACCTTATGTTTACATACACAACAGCTGTCGATGCTATGAAAACTATAACAAGCTGTATCCTAAGTGAATTATTAAAAATTAAGATGTGTGTTACATTAATTTACAAACCTATTTTAAAAATCATACTAAAAATAATAGGTGAACTTTTAGAACTAACATCATTTCGTATGTTTTACGTGAATGTTTCTTTTATTAGGAGAAGCAAGAAAGAGAATGCCGCTATCGGATTTAAACGCAGCAATGTTTATGTTTATAAAAGCGATAGAAAATAAAATTGTGTTTAAGTTTCGTTATGGTAAGAGATCGGCAACACGGTATGAAAATCAGTTGTTAAAAAATTATACTTACTTTTAAATTTTTAAAGATTATATAATAAAAGAACATTTAAGATGTGTGCTCTACGGGCATTTAACGTCGTATTTGGTAACAATCTATCTTTAATCAAAAAATTACGTAACCATCGACAACTGAACGAAACTTAAGGCGAGATGGGCAATGACAAAAATATTCTTTTTATTATTGTCGTTCGACTTTAAGATATTGTCTTTTATAATATAATCCAGCGCACAATGACGTGACAAAAACTTGTTTAATATCTTTGTCATTTTTTCGCTTATGAGAGGGGGTTTGACGAAAATATTTTTGGTATACATTCTATATAATTTAATCCTTCCATTTTTCATAAGTTGTTTTTTATTTCAAGAACACCCGGTATATCTACCTATTTTAAATGAATCAATTGTAAATAATAACTAAGATTCAGATTAAAAAGATATTGTTCTCCACGAGCTTTCTCGTGGAAAAATTCTTACTCGTTTACATTAACTATAAATTTTTCTAGATGATCACTTTAAATCAAAAAAGTATTTATACCACTGGAAAAAATATTGGTAATCAAATACAAGGAATGCTACAAAAGTTTTATATAATAACTAGAGACCCGACACGAGAGGTTGATGACTCTTCACCCACAAGCGTACTATTGAACAATAGTATTTTTAAAGTTTTTAATTTTATTTATATAATTATACTTATAATAAAACATATAATAATAATAGATTTTTATTTGTTCATTTTTGTAGTTCAAGTTGAGTAAAGGAGTATTAATATTAACTATCAATACTTTCTCAAGGTTCTCTTCTGTAAAATTTGTTCTCTTTGAATGAAATACATCGTTGTAAATAGAAAACGTCCGTTCTACATAGCAACTGGTTATAGGCGCATACAGGAAATATTCTTTTATTTCAGCGTATTTAGCAGTTAGATTTTGAAGAATTTTCCCCATACACAATTGCCGCAATGTTATTAAATCTGAATTTCTATTAAAAACTGCATCAAGCTTTTGCCGAAGGCCACATCCGAAGTCACTTAGAATATTTTTCAAATTATTAATAGCCACATCTAATGCGGTTAATCCATCTTTTAACTTGAGATTTTGATTTTAAAAATAAGCGATTAGTTTTGTCAAATTTCCAAAGTGTTCCTGAAGAAAGTACAACTGATTTTTTAAATGTGGAATTTATGTTAGTTCCTTGCACTCAAAAATACTCCGAGCATCGTAATTTAAACATGCAACGAAATTATGTAAAATATCAAAATTCTCTGCATAAAAACTAGTAGCTTCCAACTATGTCCCCCATCTAGTTATTACTGGAGGGGGAGGCAGTGATGACAGTTTTTCCCTGTAAAGAGCTACTCTCAATGGTGCTTTTCTGAAAACTTTTTTAAAAGGGGTAGAAGTCTATCAACTTCTGGAAAGGTGACTGTGATATATTCACAGATTCTGTGGAGAGCATGTGCTACACAAGTAATATGCAGCATATTAGGATATATTTCATTTAATAGTGATTGTTTTTAACATATATGCAGCACTATCACTTACAAATAAAAGTACTTTTTCTTCGTACCTGTCGTCCGAATGAAGCATTTGGTGCATATTCCCGTACAACTGTTTCCGCATCAACTGTATTAATAACTTTTGTTGCTATTATATATGCTTTATATGGAATAGTAGTGGATGTAGTACACCAGCTACAACATTTACCACACAGCGTCTTAATATATCGTCAGTTTCGTCAGCACTTTTCCAAAGGTACTGATTTGAAAGATGGCTTCTAATGCGTTCTACTGCTTTCGTGTAGCAACTAGAAACATAATATTTGCGTAAGGTGGATTCATCAGGAATATTTCGACAAGTATATTTTTGGAGAAATATTTTTATAGTGGGTTTGTAAAGTTTATTTAAAGGAATATTAGCTGCCATAAAAGTTTCACCGAGTGCTAGGTGACGTTGTACGTGCGATTTCATGGAATTTTATAACGATATTTTACAGATTTTGCAATAAATTTCGGAATCACTGACAATGGTCATACAATCAGTATGACCGTCAGTCCAACTCACCATTGTTTTACGATGCCGTTCTCGACGTTCTTCCATATCATATCTGAAAAAGTAACTTAAACAATGCTCTAGATCTAAATAAATGAAAACTAGAAATGTATGCGTAAGTTATTGAAACTGAACGAAATTTAATTCACACTTACGTCAAAATTATTGGGAGAAGTAGATTCTATCAAACGATATTAAACAGGATCTATCACAAAAATTACGATGTAGTTAAAAGGTAAAACTATGAAAGCAAGAAACTAACTCAGAGCACCTTATTTATCTTACGAAATATAATCTAAATAGACTTAATTATTAATACTCCACACGCTTCTCTCTATGAACATGAAAACAGAAATTTAACTGTAAATATCCAACAAGGAGCGTTCCAATTCTCTATGGTAACAGATGTGCGCGCTAACCAGCTCAATAATGCATAATACTTACAGATGTTGTAGACTATTTATATCGTCCGTCGTGATGACGACGTCATTTCAACCAGATGTATTCGGTTTCTACTAATAACGTACAACTTTCAACTCTTATATATAACTAATACGAATTATTGTAAACATAGCACTTATCACATGATTCATAGATTGGTTACTATACCTATGTCGAAAGATGACTATAATATATAATATTTTTAAACAAAAGCTTTGAAGTCGTATTTAAAATTAATAATTTTAGGAATTTGCATTTGTTATATACAGGTGGCCCAAAATGACCGAAGGGGTTTGAGTTCATTATAACTTCTTATTTAAGATATAATTATTAAATTTTTTTTATTTTAAATACAGTATATTAATGGAGAATATTTTTAATTTAATTATGAAAAATTATATCTCGCAAGTGGTGGCCATTTTCTGCTTCGCATATTCGTGCTCTTTCCAAAACATTTTCCATAACCTTTCGCAAAACTTCAGGTGTTATGTTGTTGATTTCGTCGCGTATATTACTTCTTAATTGCAGTATGGTTCGAGGCTTATTAATATAGACTTTTCCTTTCAAATAACCCCAAAGGAAACAGTCTGAAGCAGTTAAATCCGGTGAACGCGGAGGCCAATTAAAATCGCTTGTACGGGAAATAATTCGTTCACCAAAGATGTCGCGTAAAAGAGCCATTGTGTCCCTCGCAGTGTGCGCTGTGGCTCCATCCTGTTGGAACCATACTTGCGGATGGTTTTCCACGGCTGGCCTTAAAAAATTTTCCAACATTGTCCGATATCTAACACCAGTGATGGAAACGGCGACACCGTGTTCATTTTCAAAAAAATATGGGCCAATTATCCTTTCCGACGAAACACCGCACCAAACGGTGCGGTGCCCGCACTTAAGTGGGTGTAATTCTTGCTGTTGAACTACTCTTAGATTTTCCGTAGCCCCTATCTGCAGTTTTGCCTATTAACGAACCCATTTAATTGGAAATGGGCTTCGTCGCTCATAATTAAATTATGAATAAAATCATGATTTTCTTCTGCGTTTTGACGAAAATAAATTGCATAATCAAGTCGTTGCTGGTAATCTGTAGGTTTCAATTGTTCGACAAGCTGAATTTTGTATGGAAACATTCTTATTGCATGCAATGTATGTGTCGAACACCCCTGGTTGATGTTTCTCCATCTTCCCGAATACTCTCCTGTACCCGTTCAATATTGTCATCCGTGTGCAGTGCACACGACGAACGGTGCACACTGTGCACCGTTCGTCGTCTGCCGGCACCAGGAAGGTTCCTTACTGCCCCTTGTTCTCGAAAATTTGCAACCAGACGGTTTATTGTTGACACTGAGGGTCCAACCCGCACATTAAAATAACGACGATATGCACGCTGAGTCAAAACAATGGATCGTTGATTTGAGAAATAAAGTTCAACGATTTTGGCACGTTGTTCAATTGTATACTGTTCCATTAAATTCCCCAAGTCTTCTTTACAAAATAATGAAAGCAAAAAAAAAAAAATTATAATAAAAAAGTTATAAGGAATTGAAACCCCTTCGGTCATTTTGGGCCAGCCTGTATAAGAGTTAAGAGTTGTACGTTCATAGTTAATGTAATATCCCCATCTGAGGAAGCTACTTTGCAGAGAAATAGCTGTTAGGGTGTTCTAAATATAGTGTAAATCTCAACATATAAATTATTTCATTCAAGATGAAAATCGATTTACACCAAGTAAAGACAGAATCAATTTGAAAGATAATAGATGTTCCGTTACAGGTGATTGATATTATATAATTTACAACCTATAAAATATGTACATACCTATAATGATCGTAAACAATACAAATTGTGTGTTATTAATGCAAAGCTAGTTTGTTTGGGCATAATACACCCTCTAACAAATATCTTCCTAAGGGCTATGTAAGAATATAGCATTGTACCTTTAAAACGTCAGGTTAGTCCAGTTTTGATGTAAATTGCGTAAGTTTTTGTAGATAATTACATAAAATTGAAAAAATATATCTTCCATAGTCTAATAATTTTAATATATCCTACACGCGTCCATTTTATCTTACCGGTATAATTTTATGTGACGCACACTGTATGTAAACGAGAACAGGATAACTTATCCTACAATAAGTATGCAGAGTTTAGGAGAGAAGTCAATAAAATTCGATTGAGAAAGATATTGATATGAAAACGTTCCTCCTTGCTAAGTGAATTCGAACGATCGAGAAGAAAATTGTAATACCACCATTTCCCAGTCTATCGGTCACATTAAGGGCTATTCCTCTTCTACAGTTTCGAAGGGCGACCCGACCAACAACACACGGACGGATTCTCCGACCCCCCGATTATACAAATGGACTCGGCAAGGCAAGCAAAACGCTGACTCCTGTCATCGCTTGCGTATGTGGTACGGGAATGGAAGCGAATTCGGTGTTCATATTCTAGGAAATGACTTCCCTGGTTTATTCGGTTTAATAGAGAACGTAATAGCTGTCCGAAAATGACCACACGAAGGCAGGGTAGTACTGAGACTTTCATAAGTTTTCCCTTACATTTCATAAATAAATATTTATCTACTTTTTGATATGTCCGCGAGCGGTGTGTTACATGAAATATCGCACTTAATTTGCTGAGAAGTTAAGAGAGAGTTTATAAGAGTTTAGCGACCATAAGTCAAAAAATATCAAAAAGTAAAAACACGTACAGAACTATTGTATACAGGAAAACGTATTTTTCTTTTTAGGTTTCGATGCATGCGACTTGAAGGAAGGTTTCTAACCCAAGAGTTCGTATAAAAATACAACTGTAAGGATGAGTAGTCTACCCTAGGACATGTTTAGAACAATTTTTTTGTGACGAAAAGTATTATAAGAGGGCGAAAACATCCTCTGGCGTTAGAACGATTTTCGAGCATTTTACATTATTTTCTTTACAAAACTTAATTTATTTTAACCCTTTGAGGCCGACATTTTTAAAAGGCCAATAAAGTCTTGTTTCTTGAAAAATATAGTTTCCAGGCTTTATTTATGGGGGAAAATGCAACAAGACTAATTATCAAAATTTTTATAGGCCGTGGTCTCGGGGTGTAACCACAAGGAAAATGAGGCACAAAATCTCAATAAAACTAATTTATTTTAAAAATTACTTGGTATGAAATTGTGTAAAACAATTTTTGCTTTCGCTTAGACATAAGCCTACTTGGCAGACAAAACAGCTCCAAACGGTTCTGTGGGGTTTCGCACATGTACTACATAGTGCACATCTTCTTGATTTTCCATGAACTGGAAGATGTGCACATTTGTCATACCTAATTTCGTATGGTACTGTAATTTTAAAAATATTTGGAGGTTGTGCAGCGCTTCGTCTACCTTTCTTTTGTTCATTTTGATCGGCACCAATTAGGCCTATTATAACCGACAACCTAAACAGTTTCAAAGTTTCAACTTTCTCACTGCTTCGATTTTTATAAATTGTAAATGCATTTACTAACGCCACATCAATAAAATAAAACATTATGCGATGCCACCATTTCTTGGACTTTCTATCAATGTCATAGCAACTTTTGAGCACATCCATTTTGTCCACATATCCCATACAGCTATTGTAGTCCTTCACTAATATGGGACAAGCTATTTCTTCTCGTGAACCATCTTTATTTTTTCTTGATATTGTTTCAACAACAGACGGATCATGAAAATTACTCAAGAAGAACACTGATTTTCGATCCTTCCATTTCAAGAATGTTAATCCGCAAGTTGAAACTCTCCAGTCAGAATCTCCCCTTTGCATGGCTTTGTCTTCTTTCAAGTCTTTTGGCATGTCTTTTCTACCTTTTCTAAATGTTCCACAGGCGTAAATCATATCATCGTGCAAGTCTTTTTCTAGTTCGACTGAGTTGAAAAAGTTGTCAAAATATATATGATGTCCTTTTCCAACTAAACTTCGAGTTAGATCTTTTACCACTCGAGCACCTAAATTTTTCTCAACTTCATTGCTGGATTTGCCCACATAAATCTGGAATTGGTGCACATAGCCGCTTTCATCTGCTCTAATCCACACTTTATATCCGCGTTTTATCGGTTTCAACGGCATATATTGGCGAAAACTACTTCTACCTTTAAATTTGATCATAGACTCGTCAATGGCTTGATTTTTTGAGGGTTGATATGAAAGAAGAAATGTATCTGAAAGCTTGTCTAGCAGTGGCCGAACTTTGTAAAGTTTATCGTATCCTACAGTTTGTCGCTGTGGTTGTAGTGCATTATCGTTCAAATGAATGTTCGTCAGTAATCAGTCAAATCTATCTCTTGACATTACCGAAGATACAAAATTATCTCGTAGTTCCAACCTTGACGACCAATAGTCTCGATAGCTTGGCAGGCGTTTGATCCCCATAAAAAGGTTTATAGCAATAAACTTTTTTATTTCGTCATAATTTGTTCTCTGGAAATTATGATTACCACCGTTCTTCTGTAAAACATAAAGATTTGTCTGGAATGCAATGTGTTCTATCGAAGTGTTTGGAAATAAATGTAAAAAAATATCTGTTGGTGTTTCCACTTCTTCAGGTACACTACACCCACTGTCACTAGTGAAAGTACGTCTGGGAATATTCTGTGTATGATGTGGGTCATGAGTCCATATAGTATTTTTCCTTTGGTTTTCTCGTATCAGATCAGCTTGAATGTTGATCAATGGAATTTCATCTTCGCTATCCCACCCATCATCTTCTGCAAAACGATAATTTTCACCAGCAATTATGATATCCATTGCATTGATATCAAATGGCTGATCCACGACACCTTCATCTTCATTCTCGCTTTCATCATTGATGTCCGACTCATCTCCAGAAGGGATATCTTCTAGCAATGTATACAATTCGTCCTGGCCAAGCGCTTCCAATTCTTGAATAGAGTATATAGAGTTTTTAGCTGAAAAAAATATTATTATAAAAAATATGAATATCTTCCTTGTGGTTTTGTTCCGCGACCACCACATTTGTGTATAAAACATAACCTCATCTACTAAGGTAAACAAATATTCTCACTTGCTATAAGTGCAAGGCATACATTTTTATTAATATTTAACATTTACTTACCAGCCATCTTCATAAATAAGCCCGTAATCTATTTTATAAACAATTACTATCACATCTGCATGCTCCACGTGGTAAAAAATAAGATATAACCGTTGCAATGATGCACTGATTCAAACGCGAAGGCAGGAGTCGATGGGTGGGAGTATGTTTTAGACTCCACCTACTGTGGCTAGTGTATAACACCACAAGGAAGATAGGAAAAAAAACTTAAAAATGTGGTTGTGCTCTGCAACCACTAGGAAGCAAAGGGTTAAATGTGTAGGGCACATGTAGGGCAAGTTTCACATGTCATAGAGCAAAAAAAGTAACTATACTACTATAATCTTAAAATTACTCTTCAGGACGTGAGTTCTTTTAGAAAATATAATGAATGGAGGAAAGCAAAATCAATTATAAATACATATATTACAATTTATTTTTTTTTATACTAATAGATACATATATTTAGCAAAATAAAAAACTTACGTGTATCAAAAGTTATGGCTTTCACAAGTTTTAACCCTTTATATTGTGTTGTGAATTTAAAGAATGATTGGCAACGTTAGATTTTTTCTGGTCTATTGAATTTAATATGTGACATGTGTTCTTTAGACCTGATTATTATTGTCGTTTCGCTGGGCCTATACATTTCAAATTACAAACAACGCAATTAATTTCGTATATACCTGATTTCAAATTCAAATTAACTTTATCTTTGGTATTCCCTAGAAAACTTTTTATGCTATTTTCGGAGCGAAAGGCAACTTGACCTCGTTCTTTAACAACTCTATTAATGTTCAAGTTGCCGTTAGGTCCGAAAACCATCAAAAGTCTCCTAGGGAATACAAAAGATAAAGTTAATTTGAATTTAAAATATATACGAAATTAATTGCGATGATTGTAATTTGAAATATATAGGCCAAATGAAACGATCAATAATAACTAGGTTTAAAGAACACATATCACATATTAAATTCAACAGACCAGAAAAATCTGACGTTGCCAATCATTCTTTAAATACACAACACAATGTGTCGATTAAAGGGTTAAAACTTATCAAAGCCATTAATAATCATCGAGATCTTGACGCATATGAAAGCATTCATATCTTTAAAAATAAAAGAAACACCATTAATGTAGATAAGGGTTCGATTGTCTCTTTTCATTCTTAGAAAAAGGTAGAAAGGTGGAAGATACACAGAAAGAGAATAAACACATGTGGTTGCCGTTTCCTTAAGAGAGACAATTTTATCGTAATTTTTAGTCGATATATGTATCTTTATTTTGAAGTCAGTGAATACGCGGATGCCGTGTAAAGTTGTTGTGTGATCAGATGTGCTAGTTTTACTGTGCCCCACGTGCGACACTTTGATTAGTGGGTTTACCTACTGATGATGACAACTTAGTTGTCGAAATGCGTATTTAGGATCCGATTAGTAATTGTGGGCTATATACCTATTTTCAATTTTTACTTAACCACAGTCTCCAAAGAAAGACTTTTTTAAAGATATATCGTACACATTCCAACAATTTTTTTATACACAATGCAACAATAATAGTAATACCACACTACATTGCAAATTAATTGCATTTTCGCGAAGTAATGTGAACGTAAATATTGCTTTGTACATTTTACGACGCTAATTATTCGAATTTTTTAATTGAAAAAATTCGTCCTTAAGCAGAATTTGAACCCACGTCCATGGTTTGCCGGACCATTGCTCCGGCACTTGAGCTATTAAGGACTGTAGTTCCGAATACACCGGGAAGTCCTAAGTTACGTGTTGATATTTTGCCTGTAGTCGGCACTTGTTACAAATTAATTGCATTTTCGTAATGTAGTACGCTGTCGATTTAACGAGCTCTGAGAAAACTTGAAATTACTAACGTGACATCTACTAACAATAAGATAACCACACAAATACAAAGAACACATGGAGAGAGAGTTCAATTGTTACCCCCAAATCACAATTAATTAGATCAAAACAAGATAAATACAAGGACTGGAATTCTAAGTCGTTAACTAACTAAACATAATTTCTAGCAAATATAAAAGGGGAAATAAATGTTAGACGCATGAAAACAAAGGAATGTATGGCTAAAGCTAAATTAAGTATTGTCGCAAAGGTTCACTATGGCACAAGTATTTTATGTGTGAACTTCTTCTTCGACATTACCCACAAGTTCGTTTCTTCACAACAGTTGGTCTTCCACTCCGTTCTTCATCATGAACATTAGCTCGTCTTTCTCGAAAGATACGGCGCCATCTTCTAACCATACTGTTACTCATAACATTTTCACCATAAACAAAACAAACTTCACGATTAATCTCAGCAGCCTTCAAATTGCAGCCGCTATTTTAATTGGCCAAAATAGCACGAAAGAATGTGTTCACACTGAACCAGACTACACCGTATCGCTGTTATAGCGCCGAAATCCCCACTCCTCCGCTCACTAGGCGGGAACTTAATATTGGCTGATATTTCTGACTAAGCTTATTAAATATTCATTAAATTTGGAATATGAAACATCCTTAAATAAATTATATTGTGAAATATCTATCTTTCAGTCGAAATTAAACTAGGCCAATTTTTTTAATTTTATATGCGAAATGGAAAAATAAAATACAACAGCTCGTTTTTGTCCATATAAAATTTGAGAGTTGTAATAGCTTCTGTTCAAAAAGTAATATTCAATTTCATACAATAAATTTTTCACGTGACAAAATTGTTGACTCTGTACATACACAGCTAATAAATTCATTTATTCAAATTACGTCTCTTGATGTATGTAATTTAAAAAGCCCTCATTTAGATAACTACTACATAGAAGTTTTTTTTAATTAATTAGTACCTTATCGCATATTTTATATGCTGCTATGAATTTGAAAAATTTATGTAAGGTATAGAGTTTATGATTTGTCGGTTATTTGTGCATACGAAGTCGGTTTGACGCTATCGTAACTTTTCGAAAATTAATAGGTTTTTGATATTCGATAACTCTAACAAAGTTACGTACACAATTTCAGGTAGACGTTCAAAATAGTTCTCTTTTTATACGGTTCAAAAGCGAATATGTACGTAGTTAGTTGTAAATATGGAAAAAGGAATTTCTTGTGTTGATACAACACTACGTGGATATCCAGGCTTTCCTGGCCATTGAATCTGAAATTATAGAAGTGTCAGCTATTGGGCTCCTTCTTGACGCTAATGTTTTGCCACCTACTACGGTGACATCGTCGACGCAATAGTGATTTTGACCATAGGCACTTCTTTATATACCTCTGTCCAGTCCCACGTCGCAATGGTCGCATTTTATTGGACAGCAGATGAACCAATAGTTCTGTATCGTCGCGTCAGTACAGTACACCATATTGTTTAATCGTTTATTCGATAACACAATAGCCATGGCAAAACCAAGCAGTAATTACAACAGATTGCACAGGGAAATGATAGACATATGTATGAGCAATAGAGATGACAGCCTACGACTAAGTAAAATATAGAGCACAACGTTGCCGCAACGATACAATACCATTGACTCAATCGCAGGCCAGTCACAAACTAAAACTCGTAAGGGGGTACTTATAGCGAGGTGCGCTAAGATCAACGACACCCACGGTAACTGGTAAAACATTAGTGTCTACAACATCAAAATTATTACTACTAACTAACTTAATTTCTGCCTCTTCACATGGAATATTTCAAAAGCGGTCTGCTGCATCTCGTTTTAGTCATATGAGCACGTATGGCATTAAGCGTTCATGTCCTTTGTTTACAGTAACTACTGAGGTAATAATTGAAATTAATTATGTTTTGCTTTCCTCTTCAAAGAATACAGAGAAAAATCGAAAAATGCGTAAGAAAATGGCATACAGCGAGGTGAGGTAAAAGAATTTAAAATAATAAATATTTTGGTAATACAAGTTAAGATCCGAGAGGCCACCCATTCGCTATAAAACGTACTAAACTTTAGATATTAACTAAAATATGACGAAGATATGAACTTGATTAGATGTAGTAGATACACTAAGAAAGAAACCAACAGTGAATAATCAAAAGTATGAATTTAGAAAAGCAAGTTGCAGAAACTTTCCTGATTATACCAAAAGAATACAGCATTTCTATCTGAATATTTTTTTATATTCTTTTGGTATCTTGAGGCATCTGGTTACGAATTAATCGACTACACTAAGATGCGTGTCCTTTCTTTTGTGTAATGTCATAGCAATTCGAGAGGAAACCGCTTTTATCGGCAAGTCTCTTTTGTCCGTCAGATGTCACGAGATTATCTCTTGTCACCTGACAGAACAAAACCTTTACGACCCTTGGAACGTCACATCTCATACTGACAGAAACGCATGTGTTTGAGGTTGAAGTGATCACTGGTTAAATGCGTAGTGTTTGCCCATGTGTACCGATACAGATATGTTTATGCAGGTTTGTATAATTTCTATCCTCATTAACTGTTAATTTCAGTACTGTACTAAACTCTGCTAACAATAAATCTAAAGCCATGTGGGGTATTGTATGAAAGGATAATTTAATATTTAATGACGCATCCAGCCGAAATTACGATGGACCATGTAAATAGTCTATAACATTGCTAAGTACAACACGCAGTTATTGAATAGCACTATTCATTCCGTTAAACGCACACCTGTTTCTTGTCCTTGAATTGTGACGCAAATACTTCAATATTAGACTTAAATTCCTTTCTTCATGGGCGTTGATAGAAGCGAGAGGAGTTTTTATAATTTATTTTATTTACTAGTACCATGAGTTAGTTTCGTTTTTTCAATGTTGTAACTGTTAATTACTAATTTTTGTAATAAATATTGACTATTAAAGGAAACATATCCTAATATACGGTATATTACTTGTGTAGCACATGCTCTGCAGAGAACCTATGAATATATCAGAGACACATTTCCGGAAGTTGATAGCCTTGTACCTGCTTTTAAAAAGTTTTCACAAAAGCACGATTGAGAGTAGCTCTTTACAGGGAAAAACTTCCATCTTTGTCACTGCCTCCCTCTCCAGTAATAACTAGATAGGGAACATGGTTAGAAGCTACTAGTTTTTATGCAGAGAATTTCGATAGTTTACAAAATTTGGTTACATGTTCAAATGACGATGCTCGAAGTATTTCTGAGTGAAAGGATCTAATACAAATTCCAAATTTAAAAAATAACTTGTATTTTCTTCAGGAACACTTTGCAAATTTGACAAAACTGATCACTTATTTTGAAAATCAAAATATCAAATTAAATGATGGATTAACCACATTAGATGTGACTATTAATAATTTGAAAAATATTCCAAGTGACTTCGGATGCGGCTTCGGCAAAAGTTAGACGCAGTTTTTATAGATGCAGTTAATAGAGATCCAGATTTAATAACATTGCGGCAAGTGTGTATAGGGACAATGCCTCAAAATATAACTGCTAAATACGCTGAAATAAAAGAATATTTCCAGTATGCACCTATCTACAAGGATGTATTTCATTCAAAGAGAACAAATTTTACAGAAGAGAACCTTGAGAAAGTATTGCTAGTTAATATTAATATTCCTTTACTCAACTTGAACAACAAAATGAAGAAATAATAATGTATTTGGTATTATATTAGATAACCACCCGTTTGTTTTCAATTATATAAATAAAATTAAAAACTCTTTAAAAATACAAATTTTCAATAGTACGCCCGTTTTTTAAAGAAGCCCCATGTTCATTAGCCAATTCCGTTGCGTATGAATTCTCCGGAATTCTTTAATAAAAAAATCAATGTTTTTGCCTGAGGTTGGGAAATTTGAGGTTTTCGATATCCTTGACAATATTAAGGCAAAAAAATCTAGTGGATTTTGTGGCTTCACTAGTGAATTTCTGAAAGATTTCAGACTTCATTTGACGAGTCCCTTAACCTCTTTAATCAATTATTCCTTTAGATGTGGTATGTTTCCCAGTCTGTTTAAGCTGACTATTGTTAAACCTCTACATAAAAGAGGTAGTCGTAACCAAGTCGTAACCTATAGACCGATTACCTTACTTTCCAGTGTTTGAACATGTATTGCTTTAAACATGGTTTTAGGAAGGGTAAATCTACTCTTCCAGCCGTTATGCAATTCTATAACACAGTACTGCACGCTTTCGAGAGTAAGATATACCTCATAGGCATATTCTGTGATCTAAGCCGCGCCTTCGACTGCGTGGATCACCAGATTCTACTGTCAAACGCTAAACTCTTATGGTATTCGAGAAGTAGCAGGTTCTTGGTTGGAATCGTATTAAATCGCCAACTATGCGTTGAAATACCAGTCAATGGTGATCATGCTGGTGGGTTAGATCTCAGCAGACGGAGTTGCGTCTTGGTGTGCCCCAGGGTTCTGTCCTGGTACCAATTTTGTTTTCATTGTACATAGACGACCTTTCGCCATTACTTCCAAAGCATAGTGATGTGTGTTGACGATACTTCTATTATTATTTCGGATAACAAACGCGACAATCAAAATACAGCGTCCGATTGTTTAAAAATTCTTAGTGCTTGGTTCAACTCCAACAAACTTAATTTAAACACAAGTAAAACCAACTTTTTTGTTTTCAACCCTCAACAAAAATTTCTAGATAGAGATTATAAATTTTAAATAAACAATACAGATCTCCCTTGTCCAGATTCTGTCAATTTCCTATGTCTAGAAATAGAAGTATACTTAACTTGGAAGAGAACATGCGGAAGAATTGTATTGAACTTAAACCAAGAATGTTTCCTTATTCATAGTCTGTTTGACACATTAGGCATAGATGCGCTGAAGAATATTTATTGCGGTGAGATCGAATCTGGACTGAGATACGGAATAATATTTTGGGGACCTTCCTCGATTGTGTGCATGGAGGGGATATTAATTGTTTTAAAAGCGTATTATTAGATCTATGGCGCGCGTTCCCTATAAAAAGCATCGTAGACCACTATTTAGGGATTTAGATATTTTAACGGTAATCGGTTTATATATATTGGAAGCCACTACCTATGCTCACATCAACACAGAGGGTTTTCGCTCGTGTGAACACGATTATGATGCTCAAGGGAATAAAATTCGTTTACCAAAACATAAATTATCTATAACCACCTCGCTGAAATAATAAAGCAATTGCCCACTAGGCAGTTTAAGAAATAGGTAAAAGTCCTTTTAGTCAAACGGCCGCTATATAGGCTAGATGAATATTTTGAATTGGATTATATCACATAGATTATTTTATACTTTTAACAACATAATTTGAAACATACTTGAGTAAGTAAAACTTACCAATTTTTGTATAATACAAAAGTATTTTTAATAATATATAATATTATTAAAAATGGGGTGTGAAGAACACAATCCAAGTTCATATATATTTTTGAATGTATCTTCTCCAAAGACGTAGATACGTATTTCACATTTCTACATGATTATCAGTACGCCCCTGTTGGAGAAGAGACACATTCAACAAACATAACTACCTTGCTATCTCGCAGATATTATTAAGACAGAGCGTGAAGGAATATTCAACGCTGTCTATATAATAATCGCAGAACTAGCCGTGGTGTTCCTTATAGTCGGTAACCACCGTATCTATAAAAAACTGTATTATCGTGTCTTCACTACTTGTCGGCGTAAACCGAATACGTATATAACAACATAATTTGAAACATACTTGAGTAAGTAAAACCTACCAATTTTTGTATAATACAAAAGTATTTTTAATAATATATAATATTATTAAAAATGGGGTGTGAAGAACACAATACAAGTTCATATGTATTTTTGAATGTATCTTCTCCAAAGACGTACGTACGTATTTCACATTTCTACATGATTATCAATACGCCCCTGTTGGAGAAGAGACACATTCAACAAACATAACTACCTACTACCGACACGATAATACAGTTTTTTATAGATACGGTGGTTACCGACTATAAGGAACACCACGGCTAGTTCTGCGATTATTATATAGACAGCGTTGAATATTCTTAATAATATCTGCGAGATAGCAAGGTAGTTATGTTTGTTGATTGTGTCTCTTCTCCAACAGGGGCGTATTGATAATCATGTAGAAATGTGAAATACGTATCTACGTCTTTGGAGAAGGTACATTCAAAAATACATATGAACTTGTATTGTGTTCTTCACACCCCATTTTTAATAATATTATATATTATTAAAAATACTTTTGTATTATTTATACTTTTAATTTCGAGATTTTGAATTTGCTATTAATGCCTTCAATATTTATATTTTCCTTTTGTGACTTGTCCTATGCTATAGGTATGCATTTTTTTGCGATAAATAAAGTGTATTGTATAATAAATGGTTAAGAATTCAACCTATTTATAACGAAAGGCAGGTGGTCTATGGAAGTATTAATTATAAAAAAGTTAAGATCGAACGTATATTTTATGTTCATTTCCTGTCTAGAAATTCAATTTATAAAAGCATACTATAAAGTGCTTACATGTCATTAAGATAATGTATTGTATCGTGAATGTTAACAAAATTATTATTTATATTACTGTTATTATCTCCATAAAAGCCTACAGATCTTCTCGATAGTTCATCCCTCCCCTCACTATTTCTATTTGTCTCTCTGAAAATACATCTTCGTTTCCCATACCTCCAACTTTCCATGAATTTTCTTATTACCGTTCTAAGAATCGAATCAACTTCGTATTTAAGCATATATGTATCTCCAGACTTCAATATTCTATTCAACCATCTCGCACATCTATTTCTTTTCTTTAGTCTTAGATTTATATCCTTTGTCTAGTCACATCTGCTATCCACTAAAACTCGTAGGTACATATAACTTCACTTCTTCAACAGTTTCACTGGAAATCGTACTTTTTTTCTTTTATTTTCAAATATTGACTTCTTTTCGGCTAACATAAAATCCCACCTGATCCGTTGATTTTATTAACGCTTTTGCTATCTTTTACAGTTCTCTTTTCTCCCATACAATTAATAAGATGAGCAATGATTAGAGATTGGTGACTTCTATTAAAATTATTTTCTTGTTGGTTTATTATTTCTTCCAATATTACACTAAACAAAACTGTACATAGTTTGGTTTAGTTTAGTCAAATATGAATTTATTCCTACCTGAGGCTAGCTATTTTCCATCCATTTTCCATTATTTATTATATTATTTACAGAACTAAATTCTTCAATATTATTTAGAAGAATTATATCGCGTAAATTTTCTTGCGTTATTATTTAACTCTTCTTGAATATACTGGTAATTAAAAAACACTATTTCTATTGTGAAAAGTCTTTCTTTGGAGACTGTTGTTAAGTAAAAACTAAACAAAGGTATATAACCCCTTATCACAATTACTAATCGTATCCTAAATACGAATTTCGACAACTAAGTTGTCATCATCAATAGGTAAAAACAGCTAATCAAAGTGTCGCACATGGGGCACAGTAAAGCTAAACACATATGAAAACGTACCAACTTTACACGTCGTCCACGCATACACTGCGTATACACACAGTGTATACGTGGATGCCGTGTAAAGTTGGTGCGTTTTCATATGTTTGATCAGTGGTTTTACCAACTGATGATGACAACTTAGTTGTCGAATAACGTATTTAGGATACTTCTATTATCAAATTGTACCATTACAGTTCCTTCTGCCATTTTAGCAACAATCATTTCCTTACAGCGCCTTTCTTCAAAAATAAATAAAACAAACCTATAATTTGCATTGATTTTCAAAATCTATTATTGGTAATTGTAGTATCAGTTGTGATATTTATATACGAAAAGTAATATCTGGCAAGTGACTACCTCTTGTTGGCTTCATTTGTTAAAATTTTCTATTACATTTCGACATAATTAAGGCTCTATTTCACCAATAACACTAATAATTTCATCCTTTAGTTCAGGAATCGATTGTGGTTTGTTCTTATGGACCTGACGTAATCCCAAAGAAAATAGTCCAACGATGTTAGACCACATTATCTTTGCAGCCAATTTACGTCACCATTTCTTGAAATAATTCTTCCAGGAAATTTTTATCTTAATAAAGCAATTGCTTCATTAGAAAGTTGAGGTATTGCACCATCTATCCTCTAGATCAATATCATTCAGTTCAGGACATAAAAATTCAGTTAACATCTCACGATATTAAACACCATTCACTGTTACAGCATCACGAGTAGCATTTTGAAAGAAATATGGTCCAATTACGCCAACTAACCATAATCCACACCAAACAATGGCTCGTTGAGGATGTAAAGGTCTTTCATGAATCACTCGTGGTTTATCCTCACCTCAAGATCGACAATTTTGTTTGTTAACAAAACCAACAATTTTAAAATACGTTTCAACACAAAAGATGATTTTTTGTGAAAAATCATCTGATTTTTCTTTAATCCAACAGACGAACACACGACATTTTACATGGTCCAATAGCTTTAGTTCCTCTGCTATTTGAATTTAAATACTTTTGTAAAATACGCCATGTTATTAATTCACTGAGCCCAACTTGTTGTGAACGTCGAATAATAGACATTTCAGGTGCTTCAGCAACACTTTCACGAATCAAATCAATATGCTCTTGTGAACGACCGCTACGACTGTATCTTTCTCTTTTGTGATCTTCCACCGAACCGGTCTCTAATAATTCGACCAATAGTCCTGCAGATGGACGATCATGTAAACCATTGATTCCCAAAGTGGTCCAGGTGGACCCCCAGAGGTCCACGGGAGACTCGATGGGGGTCTATGTTGGCGTGACAAAAAAATGGGGGTTCACAATTCGTAAGCGGGGGTCCACGAAAATTTATCTGGTTTCGATAGTGAAGAACTAAAATGTTGGCTTGAGTTCACCTATCAATGTAGGCAGATAATATTTTAAGAAGCTCAGCGACTGTTACTTGTAAAAACTTGCATATTCCATATTCAGTACAACGTGTCGAGACTTGCAAAGCGCTGCCGTTGCCGCCGTCCGCAATGCTTGTTCAGACGTGCAAAGGGACGAAGTACGACTTGTGGTGTGTGTGCTTGCAATCTTGCATGAACTTGTTTGATTCTTCACCAATATAAATACGAATGCCACGGATAAACGTTACTCATTTGTTTCCCGAATTTCGAAAAGAAAAGTAAAGTAAAGTGAATCGATGTTAGTGTTTGCCACTGTCGGAAAAGTAAGTACTTACCTGCCTATTTGTTATACATACTTTTATTTTATTTATTATTTATCTATTTATTTTACAATTTATTGTACACGTAAGTAAACACAAAATGGGCAAATTATAAAAAAAATACGTAGGTACAAAAGGTGAGGCTTATTCCTAAAAGAAATCTCTTCCAACCCATGTGCGATAGGAGATATATTTATGTTGTAATAAGTATATTTGTAATGTTTGCGTGTATTAGGTACGAATTAAAAATTAAATACTGAACAGAGCCATTATTAGATACTTCCATAAAAGAACAGAAAGCCGGGAAAGGTTGAACTTCTTGTCCCTACTTTATTAGTAATTTTTTATTACCCGACTGTGTGGTGGTTCACTAATAATTAAATATATTTTCATAAATTGTACGTGTCTTTATATACTACATACTCGTAACGTGCATCAAAGTAATAAATAAATAATTAAAATCGCGAAGTTTTAATATCAAAATATTATTTACAAGTATTTTTTATCGAATTTACAGAAACATATCAAAATATAATTAATGAAAAAATGTTTTACATTACATTAAAATCGGTTCAGCCGTTTTCATAAAACTCAATCATTGATCTTAGCAATTTATTGCTTTTAATAATTAGAATTAGTTTGCCGCCGGTACTTTGTTTATTTCATTGCAATAATCAATTAATCTTGTTAAAATAGCCATATCTTGTTAAGTAAGACCGCCTTAAGATTACTACATCAAATTTTTTTTTTTATTTACAGGTAGGTAACTGATACGAAACATGGCTGAATCTAAGAAGAAATGTCGACTGTTAAAACGTCAATTCATCTATTTTTCACATTTGTATATTTCATTATTTTGTGACTCGTTATTTAATTATATTGTGTATATTTCATTAGCCGTTTTAAGGCGCTTATGAATATTCTGGGCAGTTAGGTCTGATTCCCAGTAACAGTTTACAGGTCATGCGAATTATAACAATAGCCCGGTAAATATAATTTCTTAAATCATATCATTTCTAAAAGCATAGAGCAAGCCTAATTGCATTTGCTAAGTAACCATGCCATTTAGGTAATTAGTTTTATGACGGTCAAGACCAATTCGTGAATTATTTTAAGTATAAGCCTTCCCGAAGGGATTTAACGGTATACAACAAGGTTATCGTAAAAGGTATTAGATCGGGTTCCTGTAGATGAATTGTATGCCAGTAATTGTACACTGGTTTACCATACCTTAAATGTTGGGAAAGTTTATATTACTTTGCTATACGTCATGAATCTAAAAAACCTTTTGTAATTTCTACCACTTGTATAAGCAGTGGGGATGTGAGTAAGATTTGATTTCAGGACATCAGTCCCGGAGAGAGTACAGTTTACCTTCGATAGCTTCTCCTAGTGAAGAGTTCCTATAGCTCTTACTAGCGAGTAATACAAAACTTAAGACATCAACATAACAGTTTCTTATATAAGTCAATAAACAAAGTACTAGTGTACAACCTATCATATTATAGTAAATGTATAAATAAACAGATTATACCATATTGCATTTTATTATTTTACTTACAAACCAACGAGTGAACGAAAAAAGTGTATACGGTCTTACACCCGTGCACAAGTGTATTCTCCGATAACGACAGCTTGAAGAATACAACAAAGGAGGAGTCAACATCGACAGTACAGTGTTGATTATTTAAAATTTGGTTTTCTTCCATCAAAGGCATACAAGCGATGGCCCATATGCCTTTTATGCAACAAACTTTTGAGCAATGACTCTATGAAACCATCGAAGCTCGAAGATCATCTAAGAAGGTGTCATCCTGATAAAATAGGTCGAGATTTGAAATATTTTCAAAGATTGATGGAAACATATGAAAAGAGACCCACCGTGCACAGTATGTTCGCTTCAACGTCGGAAAGTAACGATGATGGCTTGCGGGCAGCTTACAATATCCCATTACTTATAGCGAAATCTGGAAAATCGCACACCATTGGAGAACAGTTAATTTTAGCCGCTGTCGAAGAGGTTTTAAAAACTGTTCTGCACAAATCTCCATTTGACATACTCAAAAAAATTCCTTTGAGTAACAACACTGTACAAAGACGTATTGACGAAATGAGCTCTGATTTTGAAAGTTTCTTGTGTAATTATCTGCAAACCATTCATTTTTCTATTCAACTGGACGAGTCAACTTTACCTGGCAATGAAGCATTATTATTGGCATATGTTCGATTTGTTACGGACGAAGAAATGCATAAATAGCTACTATTCGCGAAAACTTTGGAGACGGACACTAAAGGTGAATCAATATTTAATGTCCCGAGTGATTTTTTTAAGGAAAAATCGATTCCATTCACAAACGTTATTTCGGTGGCAACAGATGAAGCTCCTGCCATGGCCGGGCGATGTCGTGGGCTTATAAGCCATCTTAAAAGAATTATACCAGAGGTAACTGCAATTCACTGTGTCATCCACCGACAACGCCTAGTAGCGAAAAATTTGAGTGCTAAATTCCACCAATCGCTTCAATTTGTGATTAATGCAGTTAACAAAATAAGAAGCAATGCATTGAATACGCGTTTATTTGCACAATTGTGCGATGAAAATGATGAAGACTCCCAACGATTGCTCTTACATACTAAAGTACGCTGGTTGTCGAAAGGTGCATGTTTAACAAGATTTTTCTCACTTTTTGAATCAGTTTTAGGGTTTCTAGAAAGTAAAGATCCAGATTTAAAAGAAAACCTGATCAATTTGAAAGCATACGTCGCGTATTTGACAGATTTGTTCAAAAAATTTAATGACATTAACTTACAATTACAAGGGGACAGCCTCAATTTAATAAAAACAAAGTATATAGTAGTAATTTTAAATAACATCATAAACCACCCCATATATTTTTGTGTCATTTATAAGTTCTATGTAGGCCTGTAACTTTTGCAGTTTGATAATGACATTGTATGTCGAAACCGCGGTCACGATTATATGTGAATAAAGTGGTAAAACAAAGTTAGTGTTTTATTTTATTTTATTATTTTCAAAATGAATTACCACAACGTTACGGCTACCAGTATTAATTTTCTTAAACAAAGGGTGTAATTTCAGCTTTTCTTGGAAAATTGAAATTTATGAAGCAAAATATTAGTCGGCGCGAATTTTCCCAGTTTTCAAACTTGTCACAGGTAGAATGCCTTGATGAGGATATTCACACATACGTTCAACATTTAATTGCCCTACATGATGACTTTAAAATCAGATTTGAAGATATTCTGACGATGGAAATACCACCATGGATCATAAATCCACTTGATGAAACGGAAGTAGAGAATGTGATATTACAAGAGGAGCTACTCGAGCTTAGCACTAATGAGGAACTGAAGGTGAAATTTAAAAGAGGGTATCAAACATTTTGGCTGCAGGCAGAAATACCAGAAACATATCCTGGACTGTGGGGAATTGCGAGAACATTCCTCCCACTAAAATTATGACTATTTTGTGATTGTCATTGTAGAAGTTACGTTACGTTATTAATATTTAATTTTAATTATATTACGACTGTTATCATATTATAATGTAATATAATAACAATAATAATTAATAGTGTAATAATTACATATTTGAATAAATATCGTACAACACAAGGAAATATACTATTTTTCTTTTTATTTTTACCACTCCGAATGGGGAGTTTTCTAAATAAAATATGTGAGAATTGTTTGGTTTCTTGTGCTGTGAGTAGATGTCAAAGGAGTAAAGTTGGATGGAATCACTTTTTTGATTGGCTAACTTTACTTTTTTGACATCCACTCACAGCACAAATCAATTAATTAATTAACCAATAACTCAGCGGCAACGCAAATTTCCATAGTTAGATCTAATCTTCACATTTTTTGTCGAGTTTTGGAAATATGGTAGAAATGTAGCTGCAGGGGGTCCACCGGAACCAGCAAAACTTTCAAAGTGGTCTATGAGAAAAAAAAGTTTGGGAGCCTCTGATGTAAACCATAAAATTCACGTAATTTTAAAAAAAAATTTACAGAACGCTGATTTTCATATAATTTTCAATTATTTGAACGCGTTGTTGTATCGTGTTGGAAGCCATTTTTATAAATGTCATACCAGTTACACATACTTCGTAAATTTCAAAATACTCGACGAATTCAATGCGCCATCTATATTTTATTTATTTCTTTATTTTTAAAATAAGGCGCTCAATTTTAAAGACCCATGATTTTTGAATTCATTTAAATAAAAAGTATATCTGTATAGGATAGCATCACCCTGTACAATCTGCTTTTTCGATGCCACGCTGCGACAGAATCTTAAGGATAATATAGCTTCGGGTCCTTTATTGCCCAATTCAACTTTCCTATGTATCTTCTTCCGGTTGATTGGGCGATATTAAATTAACTTGCGCCATGCCAGGCCGCAGTATTGTATCAACCGTACGTACGCGTTGAACATTTAATTTTACTGGGATATATTAATTGAGTGTGACCCTTGTCCACCCCGAAGACTTATTATATATTATTACCCAAAAGACCTTATCGTAGAGTTCACGTAGAGTGCCTAATATGTTTACCATTGACCGGCATTCAAATAAGTATTACTTAGCAATTAATAAAGTTAACAAGCATAAAAAATCTAAATATTTGCCACACGATTTAAATTAAAATTCCAGGAATTGCTTACATATAAAGAAGTTCCACAGATGTTATATACATATTAGTATTTTCTACACAAAAGTTTTTTATAATGTAAATAAAAAGAGAAAAACAATATTTTATGTGAGAAAAATAATCCCAAATACGGAATAAAAATAATTACTTCAAAATGCATTTTAAGAGAGAGAAACATTTCTTATTTAATATTTAAAATCAACGTGTCAAACAGTAGAACAATTCATGGCAAAAAAAAACATCTAAAAAAATCGTAAATAAAATCCATTAGCTAAAACAGTGGTTGGAATTTGTTCGAATGCATTCTAATGCTAGGGCATTGACCTGGTTTAAGTACATGCGTACGCGAATGGCTATTGGCGTTCGCCGTTCATGTGGACTGCCGTTCTGTTGCTAAGCCATTTCCACTCCGACAATTTGACATGATAAGAGATGCATAGTCCACGTTGCTTGATCGTATGGTTCCCATGACAACCGTTAATTCGCATTAAATTTCCAATGAAATATAAGTAAATATTAACATATTTTCTCCGTTATTTCTTATTTGAAGTTTTATATTTGCAATATTTTAAATTACCCATTTTAGTATTTAGAATTACGATGCCTGAATATTCATTTTATGCAGTTAGTCAACTACATTTACAATTAGATATTATCATATTCAATTTAAAATCATAGGATAATAATTTAGTAATCTGTCAGAAAATATCACTATTAATTGTTACGTTACTTAGCAACAGTACCTATCAAAAGCATTTGTCGAAATGCCATGAAATTTAATACTATTATATGTTTGAAATTTAGTGATTTAGTAGTTTATATATAATTAATTAAAGTTTTACATTATTGTCACAATCAAGGTTGATTTATTATTTTGGTTCATTAATGTATTCAATTATGGCAATAGGTAAAGAGTTTTTTTTAGGTTGTATTGTAATGAGTTAGCAATATAATTTTAAAACTTTTCAGATTAATTTATTAATATAGTATGAAGTATCAACATGAATGAATAATATACTTACTTTGGTGTATAAGTTTCTGAAATGGGGGTCTGTAGTTTATTTCGTTCCTGTAACTTTGTTATTATATTCTCTCGCCAATTAAAATCTTCTATAGCTATTTTATGTTTGGATGCTAAATATGATTCTAGTGCTCAATCATTTTATAGTGTAGGAGCCATTGTGTTTTTTAAATCTTTTTTGAAAAGTGATAATAAACCATAATAATTATCATAAATATGTTTAAAAATATTGCGCACTTTTTTACTTTCCTTTAAATATGTAATGTACTCAAATAGATGTCACTATTTATTCACTTTAATTAAAAATGTGTAGATAGTCGAGTAGTTTTGCTTGCAAATATAATACGATTAATTAAAAATGTGTAGATAGCCGAGTAGTATTGCTCGCAAATATAATACGATTTTGTATTACCTTGTAATTATGACAGTTGTCTAAGTCTAATTTTTTGACTTCTGTCATTTTCCTTAACTTGACAATTTATGTTAGTGTTGGGCACTCGTTTTTCTTTTGTAAAATAGTTTTTTTTGTGAAATTGTGAAATTTAGTGAAATAGTACAATTGTTCGTAAAAAAAATTTTATACAATGAAATTATATTTATTTTTTTTTTAATTAAGGGCACACAATGTGTTATTATACTGGTGTTTTCGACATATTTTATCATTAATTAGCTACACTGTGTACGTATCGTGCGGACAAAGTTTTCATGCCTGGTTGCCATGGCAACTTAGCGTTTATTAGGATCTAATATGTCAATAGCTTTGAGACAAAATACCAGAAAAATTTGTTATAAAGCGGCACTAGTTTAGATACATCACACAGCAAAGCCAAAATTTATTTGAAAATGATATAATTTAAGTATTTATCATTGATATCTCCAACAATAATGTGTCAATTTTACTAGTTTTCTTTGAAATTTCATAATTAAGTATATTTGACAGAAGTTTCGTCTTGTAAAGATAGAATATCGATGCAAATCACATCATGTATTCATAAATGCATTAATATAAAACGTCAAAAAGAATATCTATATCTGTATTGGATATGAAAAGAGGAAGAGATGCCTAATGAATCGAGTTGTGCATTAATAACGCCAGTATACAAAAAAGGAAATCTAATGCTATGTGACAACTATAGAAGAATATCACGTTTGAGTGTATGTTACAAGCTAGTGACATCCTTAATATATGAAAAAGTGAAAAATCTGACAGAGGAAAGCATTGGGGAATATCAGCTGGAATTTAGACTATCGACGCTATATATATTTAAACCAAATTATAGAGAAATGATATGAACAAAACATCGAACTCCGAATATTATTCATTGACTTTAAGCAAGCATTTGACAGCCTGAGACATGATGGGATTTTTAAAGATGCCGAAAATTTAGAAATACCTAGCAAGTTGATAAGACTAATGAAAATGACGATGAAACTATCCACAGCAGCAGTTTTGCTGCTCGGCCTGGCCCATACAACCAGGCCGAGACAAAATTCCAGAAAAAGATAATACCTTAAAACTTCTAAATAAATACAAAAATACATTTTACCAGAAAATTAGGAGTATATATGTTTCTTTGCTATTCGGAGAAATTTATTCCCATATTCGAAAGTAATTTTATTTTAAACGTCATTTGGCTTTTCGAAGTTGTGATATATAATAGCAAAAATGCCGCAAATAATATATATATAATATATATATATATATATATATATATATATATATATATATAATATATATATAAAAAATAGCAAACATTACCGCAATGTTTGCATCACCTTCCAAAAAATCGGAACAAGAACAATTTAATGAATATTTGTGTCAAATGTTTGTGTCGGCAAATATTCCACTACATAAATTAAACAATTTATATGTCAAGTTATTTTTGCAAAAGCAAATATAACATTCCCGACGAGAGCACGCTAAGAAAAAAATATTTTCGCTGTATCTATGCAGAAACATTGAATAGCATTAAGGAGGTTGTTGCAAACAATTATCTTTATATATTCGTAGATGAAACTACTGATAGTGTGGGCCGATACATAATTCATTTAATGATTGGTATCCTTAACGTATCGGTTTCAGCAAAATTTTATTTAATTTCATCCCAACAGTTGGAAAAGGCAAATAATTTAAAATAACAAGGTTTATACAGGAAGAACTGGCAACTTTCTTCCTACCGAAATCGATTCCAACAGAGTAAATTCTATTGCTTTTGACGGATGCTGCACCATACTTGGTGAAGGCAACTTTCAACTGGAAAATATTTTACTCAAATTTAATTCACACAAATTGCTTGGCGCACGGACTAAATCGTGTTGCAGAAGAAGTCAAAAACTATTTCCCCTTAATAAATACTTTAGTTAGTAGTGTTAACAAAATATTTTTAAATGCCGCATTACGAGTTCAATTTTACAAACAACATCTACCCGATGTTCAGCTTCCTGCTCAACCAGTAGTCACACGATGGGGAACGTGGTTGGAGGCTGCTATTTTTCATGTAAATCATCAAGAAGGAATAAAGACAATTATTATGGATCTTGATAGCGATGCACAATCTGTGTTAGACGCCCAAAAGGTGTATTCGAGGAAAGAAATACCTCAACAGTTAGCGTTTATTAAAGCCAATTACAGCTTTATTTCCACTTCTATATTGCAGTTGAAAAAACAATTTATGTCGCTAATCGAGAGCGTTGAAATAATAAACAAATTTGAAAAGTTATGTTTTGATGTTGCAGGAGAAGTGGGACAGTCCGTGTATGAAAAATTTTTAAGTGAAATATAAGAAAAAGAGGGTTTTGAAAAGCTTAAGGACATTGCTAAAATCTTGTGTGGTGATTCAGTAGAAAATATTGATCAGAATAATTGAAACATACATGAGTGGGTAAAACCTCACCAGTTTTGTATAATACAAAGGTATATTTAATAATATAAATATTATTAAAAATCTGGTGTGAAGAACACAAATACAGGTTCACTATTAATATTTTTTGTGAACGTGTCCGAACATATCCCTCCCCAGAGACGTAGATACATATTTCGCCTTTCTACAGGCTCATCGGTACGCCCCTGCTGGAGAAAGGATATCTTCAGACACATTCACAAAAAAGAACCACATCGCCACAATTTTTCTGTTGAAAACTTTGAGAAATATGTGATTGTAAATTGTTTTTCATAGTATAATAATTATATTGTAAAATGTTCTAAATAAACTTGTAGTAAACATAATAGAATGGTTTTTTCTACAGTATATTTTTCACAAGGAAGTGCATATTTATGCTAAAACATCTGCATATTTATACGCATATTTTCAGTTTTATTTTGCATATAATGCGGCCTTTAGTCATAGGTCATTGCAAGACGACTATGCTGCAAAATAGCAAAAAATATTAATCTTGTATTTTCTTTGTCGGTTTTATGTAGGATATTTTGAATCTACTCGTACCTTGGTCCGCATGGAATTGTAACCCACAATTTACAATCTGTCGATTTTTAAACTAAGTACTAATATTCAACTACTGACTCTTTATTGAATTGTATTCTTTTATTGATAAATCCTTGATTATACGCAATCATAATTAATCCCTCTAACCGCTGAAAGACTTACAATCAATTACATGAAGTAATTTTAAAGAGTATATCCCCCTGTATTTCATTTACATAGTAACCCAGTTCAGATATTTTTTTAGCATTCATTTGTTACGCAGTGTTGCACAATATTGATTTTTTTCTAGTGGAAGAAAGGAAAACAACAAATTAATATTTGATAGGCTTTAAATTTTCAAACCTCGAACAACGTATCTAGGGAAATGAAAATTGTTTTCCGACACGTTTTTTTTTTCGGAATAACTGGACACGAATAAACAACGGTTATGTTGTATAATTTGCGTTTAACACGAAATATACCAGGAGTAACAGCTGATCCTAATCATTTATTGATCAGTAAACCTTTTTTAATGCAGCACTACTCACGCTGCATTGTATTAAAGGGCTGACTGGGCTGGCCAGTTATTATTATTTTACACATATGTACGTATGTGTAGGGCCACATATTTCAGAATATATTGTATTTCAATAACGAGGCGAAAGCCATTTTGATATTTCTAATATAATTTATGAATGGAAAATGTGTTATACATATAAATTTACGTAATACGTCTGCTTATTTATAAGCCTCCATATTTGGACATAAATTACTTTTTGATGACGCAGTACCATTATATGCTAATATATGCGCATAGTACAATTGATTTTAACAGCACCAGCGAATATTTGGTGACAGACGCCTTTATATATGTATTTGTTGTTTCTTCTCTCTTTCGTTCTAACATTTGATGAAACAAATATGCAAAAATAACTTCTTCGTTTGCTTTGAAGGAGCTTTTTCGTTTAAATTACTTTGAATTTTTCATAATATAATATTCATAATTACATTACATTTCTTTATACAGTAATTTAATGAATATTGATTGGACTTTTCTGACACATTATTCTGACGTCAACTTAGCCTTCGATGCTTTTTACAATACATTATACACTGTATTGAATCTATACGTGCCTCGAAAGGTCCAATCTGGATCCCACCTTGGTTTTCATCTGAAATAATCTCTATTCTCAAAAATAAGAACAACTATCACAAAAAGTAGATCAAAAATCGAAATATTGACCCCTACAATAAATTCAAACGTCTTCGTGCAATAGCAAAGATGAAAATTCAGGATAATTATGCATCTTACCTTTCTGCAATGGAGCATTCAATCAAAACAACCCCTTCTTCTCTCTTCAACGTTGGGACTTGAACCCAACTCTACGGTTTGCCGGATCGTTAGTTTACCACTTAAGTCACGATAGACCTTGGTTCAAATACCGACATCTGCTTTCAATAACTGACATCTGCTTTCAAAACTGACATCTATTTTCAAAACTGACATTTGCTTTCAAAACAGACATCTGCTTCCAAAACAGACATCTGCTTTCAAAACAGATGTCTGCTTTCAAAACGGACATATTCTTTCCATAACTGACATTTGCTTTCAATAACTCACATCTGCTTTCAAAAATGACATATGCTTTCAAAACTGACTTCTCCTTTCAAACCGGACATCTACTTTCAATAACTGACATCTGAATCTTTAACACTGTTACTTTATAATGCATTTCTATATAGCTTGAACCAAGGTCTATCCTGGCTTAAGTGGTAAAGCAACGGTCCGGCAAACCGTAGACTTGGGTTCAAGTCCCAACCTAGACAAAATTGTTCAATTAAAAATTTCGTATGATTTACTTTGTAATTTGTAGACATCCTTATTTACTTCGCAATTACATACTAGTTTGATAATATTAGTAAATATTTCATATAAAAGCCGAAAAACTCCAAGAATTTATCAATTGATGTATATACTCTCGTGAGCAAAACAAACGGGACACTGCTTCTGCGTGGGTTTAAATTGTGACTACTTAAGTAGCTATCTTTACTCATAATAGTAAGCCAGGAATTGTCAAAAATGTGTGTCTTATTGACATTTATTAAATATTTTTAAAATAAATGTAAATAAAAATTACTAAAAACGATAGAGAAAGATTATTTATTAAATTAAAATAATTATTACATTAAAATAATTAGTATTATCATTCCATTGTTATTATTAACTGCATCTAATCTTGTAGACATTGAAGCGACAATATTTTGTACAACATTTATAGAAATTTGATGCCAAGCATTTTGAGCAATCTCCCAAAATTCTTCCTGGGTAGAAGCTCTATCTCATTAATCCCCATATATTTTCAATGGGATTTCGATAAGGACTGTAGGGCTGGACATCTCAAGTTTAAATTTAATTCTCTTGTAACCATTGTGTTACAAGATGAGACAGGAAATTGTGTTGTTCTTATAGCTTCCTTTAATGTTTTGAAAGGGTTCTGCCTAATCTCAGTAACTAATGTTTCGTCTTCCTGCGTATTCGAAATTTTGTTACCTCCGGAAATTATTTTCCGATTTAAACTATCCTCTTTCCTCTATTTTTTTATATATTCTTGCGGATGAAGTTTTACCAATACTAAATTAAACAGATACACAGTAACAAGTCTGGCTTTATCAGTTTTCGAAAGATGCGGCATTTTCAATTTTGAATTAGCGACTATGATATATCATATGACGTAGAGTTTGAAACTTGATCAAATATCGTCAAAATTACAATGCTAAAAAATAAAGGAAATTGACATAACGATTTTGAGACTGTCCCGATTTTTTGCTCACGACTGTATATATATATACAGTGTGGTCATAAAGTTTGGAACCAAGCTTATAACCGCATTATTTTACATTTTTAGGAAAAACGCTCGGACAGGTAAATTTTCTTTTTTAAAACGCCATCTTTTGACATACAATTTTTTTTCTATGACGTCATTGGTTTTCGAGTGATGACGTTATCAACACTTTCTTTAAATGGCAACCATATTATTTTTTTCTCGTTTTTGGTAGATCTTTATATCCACCAAATAGTGATATAAAACAATTGCTATGTTACATCATAATTTTTTTGAAAAAATGATATAAATTTAGAAAAAAATAAGAAAATTTTATTTTTGTACAAAATTAAAATTAAATTAAAAAAAATACATCTGAACTAAAATTTATTGTAACAGTTAACGTAAATTTTCAAAGTGGACCCCACCAACCAACTGACACTGTCCCAGCCGAGTGTAAACACTTCGTATACTCGCCTCCATTATGTCTGGGGATATTTGTGTAAGTTCTACGCGAATTAGTTCTTTTAAATCTTCTAAATTGTTCGGTTTGTTAAAATACACTTTCGATTTCAAATAACCCCACAAAAAAAAGTCTAACGGAGTCAGGTCAGGAGAACGAGGTGGCCATTCTATGGCGCCTCTCCGTCCAATCCATTTATTGGGAAATATTTCGTCAAGATAGTGGCGAACCTCTACACCATAATGGGGAGGCGCCCCATCTTGTTGAAACCAAATATTTGGATGGGGTACATCACCATCCTCGTGATTTGGGAAAATAACAGCGAGCGCTGGAACCAGTTCAAATCTTAAAAATTCTAAATATTGCACAGCAGTCATCCAATAATTCCAACCCATACGTTAACTTTTCCTCTGCGCTGAGTATGACACGCTTGAGTCCAATGCGGATTGTTCTGCGACCAATATCTGCAATTATGGCGGTGAACAGATCCATTTAGGCAGAACATAGCTTCATCTGAGAAGACGATGCTTTCCAAGAAATTTGGATTTTGGTCACAACGTAACATTACGTCTTCACAGAACTGCAGTGGACGATCTTCGTCATACTCATGTAATTCCTGTACATGTTGAACTTTGTAAGGACGATAGTGTTCTTTTTTAAATAAGTTGACGACAAATGAGTGAGCCACCTGATTGGCTAACGCAAGTTGTCTGGTGGAAACATGATGCCTTTCTTCTGCTTCTAGAAGAACATTTAATTTCACATCTTCTCCTACTTGAGGTCTACCTTGCCGTGGTCGATCTTTTACGGATCCAGTTTCGGTAAACTTTCCACCGTAGACCTGGTAATTGGAGGTCTATCAGGGTGTTCATGGTTAAATAATTCGCATGCTTCTGTATGCGTTCTTTGTCTATCCCCATACCCAACCATAATTAAAATTTCGATTCTTTCTCGCTCAGATAAATGTGCCATTTTTTATATTAGCGAAAATGAACAATTTTTACGCAATATCTCAAAAATTTAACGTCAAAAATAGAAGTAAATAATTCAACAATGTTTTCGCCATAGAAACAATTTCAAACTAAAATTTTTGTACATGAATTGTATAAACGGAAGCAAGAATGTCATAAAGAAATATCTTGCAAAAAAGTGCGTGTTTTGTTTTTGTAAATTTTTTGCATAGTAACATGAGTACATGTGCTTTTGACGATCCGGTTTGTTCAAGAAGAATATTTAAGTCCTCACACAAGACAGAAGTGTGAAAAAACTTACTTACATATTTCAGTAAATTTTGTAAGCTTAATTAGTTTTTGAAATCTTCAATTTTTGGGCGATAATTTTAATTAAGAAATGGTCTGTCACATCACGTCAATTTTTTAAATAAATTAAACTTCTTTGGCACTTTTTTGTGAAACTATTTAATGTTAAATAAGATTTTTTAATAAGTAATTGGCCGATTGGGAAGACGAATTTCTTTTGACCTGGAGCGAATAACGCATATTACTATTGATCGCAAAGCAATTACACTCGGCTGGGACAGTGTCAGTTGATTGGTGGGGTCCATTTTGAAAATTTACGTTAACTGTTACAATAAATTTAAGTTCAGATGTATTTTTTTTATTTAATTTTAATTTTGTACAAAAATAAAATTTTCGTATTTTTTTCTAAATTTATATCATTTTTTCAAAAAAATTGTGATGCAACATACCAATTGTTTTATATCACTATTTGGTGGATATAAACATCTACCAAAAACGAGAAAGAAATAATATGGTTGCCATTTAAAGAAAGTGTTGATAACGTCATCACTCTAAAACCAATGACGTCATAGAAAAAAATTGTATTTCAAAATATGGCGTTTTAAAAAAGAAAATTTACCTGTCCGAGCGTTTTTTAAAAATGTAAAATAATGCGGTTATAAGCTTGGTTCCAAACTTTATGACCACACTGTATATATATAGTTTTAGAAGAAATCTTTTCTTTCGTACGGCATCGAACTGATCATAAACGACCCTTATTCCGAGAATCTATCTACTAGAACGGCAATATCATTTAATATATTCTCGAATATTCTTTCGATTCTTATATTACATTTACATTAACTATTAATTACCCCTCAATTACGATTGCTTCTCAATGATTAAGTTTTCTTGTTATTAAACTAGATTTCCTAATATTTATTAATATATATATATTAATATTTATTTTTTTGTCATATTATAATATCTGTCGATGATAGCCCTTGCAGAAGTTCCAGTTTCTCGATTGGTACGATTTAAATAATTTAAATGTTAGTTTGTCAAAAATAACCTGTATTTCCACCCATGGATGGCGTATATTTGAAATTTATTAATTATTAGATAATACTAAATTTTTAGTTTTTCTTAATTCGAGTTTGTTACTCAGTGAACCGTCAACCGATGCAAAAAATTGAATTAAGGAATTGTTGACACCACCGTAGTTATTTCTTCCGTAACTACAACAAACAAGGATATTCTACCCTTCTCTGTCTGATAGTTCTCTAATTTATTTTTTTTTTAGTGTAAATAATACTTTGATAGTGGTTGTTTGAAAAGGTTTGTAATTTTGATTTAAAAATTAAAAGAGCAATTTCTCTTAGTAATAACTAATACATGTTATTAGTATTATTCGAGTCGTAAATATCTATATTTTTTTTAATACAACACTTTTATTTTACGGACTATAGTTTCAAAATAACATTCGAAACAATTTAACTATTTTTGGGTACAAAGGCTAAATCTCAAGTTTGAAATGGTGTTCATTTGAAAGGCACGAAGAGAGTAATCAAATTTTCCTGTTACGGATGTAGATAAGTAAGCACTCCGTTAGCTTCATACGCAAATTCACAAGCACAAACACATTCACACGTACAGTGGCTTTGGGGATAAACATTCTCTCAAGATGTATGGTTTTTGTTTTATACATTCAAGAATACGCCTTGACTGGTTGGCTGTCTGAGCTGACTTGCTCACTGGCTGGTCTGCGAGTTAGTAATTGCAAGTTCGGTACCCTCTGATGCGGAGGTATTTGTTTGTGCTTAGGTTATCCTTTAATCCCGACGGATACCCCGTTTCATTAATTAATGGGCCGCACCCTCACGAAACAAACGACCCACGTAATTGTTACATACGATGACACTAAACACGTGAAGAAAAACTTTCGGTAATCCATTCTGCGGATAGGCGAATTACAAGTTCAATTAATATATATGTATTACATATTATATATATGTATATATATATTTCTCTTGTTATACTCCATAACTTTCAACTTCTTGGATAAATATTTTATAGATTAATATGTGGCAGGTCCATGAATGAATGTCTCTCAGTGTTTTAATTACTTTAAGCAATTCTTATAAAAACGAATTGAAAATCTTACTTTTCAATTTGTTTTTAGAAGAATTGCTTATATAAACTGTCATTATTTAGTAAAAGTACACTAATTAATAAAGGAATATTAATAAAGGAAACAAGTATGTGTAGTTTTAAAACTATAAAACTTTATTTCAGTAAAGTAAAATTGTGTATATAGAGGATTGTAACCTCCTATGCTAGAGGTCGATATCAGTGATCTGTATGAATTCTATACAACTTATGGATAGAATACAAAAATATTAATAGTTATAACAAATATATAGTAATCTGTTGGGCAAAATAAATCGTTATTATTATTATTATTCTGTTTTGGGTTGGACGTCAGCACGTCCAGGCACTTGAGCACAGCACCACCAATAAATCTCTCAGTTCCATTCTGTTAGTTCTGTGTCCTCGACAAAAGCCAGGGGAAGTTTGAGTGCCCTCGCAGAATCCGAGAGATCTCTTCCAAAATGATTCAGTTCCTAACACGTACATACTACATGCTGTGTCCTCGACAAAAGCCAGGGGAAGTTTGAGTACCCTCGTAGAATCCAAGAGATCTCTTCCAAAATTATTCAATTCCTCACGCGTACATATTACATGAAGCCTAGTTTCCTTCTGTTTTTCACAGCATCAAGTCTATGTTGTACAGATGCTTCCTTAAAGGACACTGTCCGTTTATTAAGCTGGTAATAATTTTAATTTCTTTCAAAACGGCAATTTTAACAGTCCCAACTGAAGACTGTTTGAACAATTGGTTTGAATGAATGCAGAAGTGTATCAATTTTATGGAAGATATTTTGAGAAGCAATAAAGCACTTTGAATTGATCAATTGTTTGATTTTCTGGTTATATGCAACACTGAAAAGATATCCCTCGTAAAGCAATGTTATTTTCATTTATTTGAACCATGCGCTTACAGAGGACAATGCCTGTGGAATTATTTCCCTCAAGACGTTTGTTTCCGTTGATCTTATTGCCAATGAAACATCATCCGCCAATAAGGCCGTAGGAAAATTAAATACTAACGGTAACCCATTTATGTATATTAAAAATAAAAGAGGCCCCAGCACGGATCCCTGTGGTACACCCCTGGTAACAGTGAGCCATCCAGACCCAATTCCGGTTCCCTCCCCATTCACTGCCACGACACCTTGTCTTCTGTTTTCTAGATGGGATTTAATAAGACTCCAACAATTTCCCCTAAATCCCAAGTTCTCTAATCTCTCCAAAAGGATTTTGTGATTAACGCTATCAAAAGCCTTGGACAAGTCCATAAAAATTCCTGCTACTTGCTCTTTGTTCGACCAGGCATCAAGTATTTCACAAATCACCTGAAATACGGCTAAACATGCCGATTTTCCTGTTTGATAACCATTCTGTCTATCTGTGATAAATTTATTTATGTTTTATAATTTATGTTTGTCAAGAAACCCATTCATTTTTCTATATATCAATTTTTCAAACACCTTGGCCACATTCGAAATAAGTGCTATAGGTCTATAATTTATGATGTCATGAACATAAACGGAATCTATAAATACCTAGATTGATTTTTAAAAATTAATATGATCAAATACGTAAAGTACATACAGGCTGGGGAAAAAGTATTGTACATCGCTTGCAACTTTAGAACGAGCAAATTAATTAAAAAATTACTTATACAAAAGATGATTCATATAATATTTGATATCACTTGGTAGCATTCGTTTTTTTTGAGTTCACTATTTTAATGCAAAGCCAACTAACTTTTTTTCTGAAATAGCGTCATATATTTTTTTGCATATTCAAAAGACTTTTTTTGCGAATGCAATGTTAAGCAATTTATAGGGGATTGTATAAGAAAATTTTCAAGGAAATGGTCAAAAACCTTCATTACTGTCTAATTATGAAACGTTAATGAAATGAACAAAAATAACCATCGTTAAAACCTCAAAATACAAGGATTTTACCAATTAACCGGTGAGTTAATTGGTAAAATCCTTGTATTTTGAGGTAAGTGACTATAATACTATTGAATTATGTTCTTTTCTAATTTAAAAATTTCTGTTTACGTTCAAGGTGTAGTTGTTTGATATGCCCTACTGGATTGCTGGAGTCAGGAAAGGTTTAGACAGGTATTAACCTCTAAATTGGTTTTCTCGTACGAGAATTTTTGGTTCAGTACGGAGAATAAATATTTTAGCACCATTTCTTATACAAATTTAAATATGTTTTATTATTTTTAACACTGTTTTTCTAATTTAATTACCGAGCTCAATTTTAGTGACACTATCTTATGCAAAATGCTATCCGTCATTTGTTTCCATGGAAAGCTTTGTTATATAAATAAATATTCCAAATTTATATTAAATATAATTTCTTAATTTAAATTATCTAACCAAATAAATCATTCAGACATTATAAATATTATAACTTTAATTTTCACATATCTATTGAACAATGAAGCTATTATTATTATTATTATTATTATTATTATTATTATTATTATTTTTATTTATAATTAAAAGGTCACCGCAAAATTAAAATTAAGAAATTCATTTTTATGCTGCCAGTAATTCAATTATAGAAAATGATTGTATAGAAGATAACTTTAGATACGTAATATTTAATATTTCTCCTACAAGAAGTTAATATTATTATTTGGAAATATAAATTCAACTAGTTGTCATATTCAAACAACAAATGTAAAATAAATAAATAATGGATATACTGATGGATTCACTTAGTATCCCAAGACTAGCTGTCCTCTAGTAGTCCGAGTTAATTTAAAATTTTCTTACAGAAAACTTGTCACAGTGTTAGGTGAGCTTGAAAACTTCTATCTCGACCGCCATGCTGATGTAAGTGTGTCGACTTGTAAAGTGTTTTTCGCAGTTACATTAAAAACAATTTAGAAATTTTAAAGTTTATATTTTGTTTGCGTTTTGAAGTTAGTTTCTTCCTCTTGACGCCCACCTAATGTTTCCTTCCGCTGGCGTGTATGATACTGTTGTTTCAGTTTTGCATCGTAAAACTGCAAACTTTTTCTAAATGTTTTTCGTAAATCACATTGTTTATTTAGTCAATAAAAAAATAGTCATTTCATCAAGAATTTATTATATTGATTAAATACTTTTTATTGTAGTTATTCGTCTGCCACCGTTTCTATTTATATGACGTATTCCACCGTATTTCCACTAATAATTTTTAAAAGTTGTGTAATTGTTTTAAAATAAATTCTTATTGATTTATATGAATATTGCGATTATATACGAATGACATGTAAATTTATCAATTTCACGATATAGTAAGGAGTATATTGCTATTATGGTCTTTTATTCTTATATGTTTTCTATGTAAGTTTTATGTTACATTTTACTTTTTTATTTATCTATAGAGTATTTGCTGAAAGTACTTATATAGTGACTTAATAAGGTCGCAAGAGAGTTTGTGTATATTATAATGGCTACTCGTTGAACTCATTTTCCTTATCTTTTGGTGTACCAAAAGGTTCGAACTTGAGTTTTCAACATTTATATTCATGACTTGTTGACTAATTTATATAGTACAGTAAGGCTTCGGTAATCCTAACTCCAATGATCCGGATTTCCCAGTAATCCAAACGAAATTGAAATATAGCACATTTACACTATGTATCCCTTAATTCGGATTACCTAATATTCCGTAATCCGGATCATCGATTGCGCAGTTTGCCATGTAAGTTAAAAAGCATAAGATGGTGATTCCACTAATAGTTAAAATGCTTCATGGCGCCAAAGAGACAACACAAAACATTAATTCTAGCGGAAAAACATGAGATATTAGAAGATCTACAACGTAGTGTTAGTGTTGCTGATAATTATGGAGTTGATACACCGACCATTTCGGATATTAAAAATAAATATGGAATAACGAGGTATGTGTGTACGCTTGAATATCTGTATAATTTACTAACGTTATGGTAGTTATGACGCTACATCGGAAACTCTGCACCTGGACATAAGAAAACTTACGTCCAGGTACACTTGAACTTGTACTTGAGAAAAGGAGAAAACCTAAGAATGGACACTGAATTGTATAGCTGGTTTCTTCAACAACGCGAAAGACAATTATAACTATTACATCTCACATTTTAAGAGAAAAAGCGATACAACTCTACCTAAAATATTACGGCGATATCAAGTTCAATGCAAGCCGAAGTTGACTAAATAAATTTAAGAAGAATATATATATATATATATATATATATATATATATATATTGATGTAAGGCCAAGTTTACACCTAAGAATGCCTGAGTTAGCAAAAGACGGAATTTTCATGTATAGATGTAAGCTTTAGAATTATAAAAAAATATTGAAACTGAATTCTTCATATGTAATATCAATAAAGTTGATTTCGCGTATTTAATTATTTTAAATTAATTCTCGCATTTATTTATTTTATTTTTTTTATTTGTATCTGTCATTCCATTCCGATATCTTGTATTCCCAAAGATATTTCAACTTAATTGATTAATAATAAATGACGCCATTTATTTAGGCAAAACTGTACAAATTTAAAAGGATTACCGCGGGAATTTTCCCCACTATAAAATTAGAATTATATACAACTATCAACATTCACAGGTCAAACATGTATTCACTAATATAAACTAGATAATTTATACTAAGCATAAGTATATTTAAAATGATTAAATTGTCATTTTCATTATAATAAAATGTCGAGACTATATAAATACATACAGTTGGACGAATCAGAAATTAGGATTGAGAAAAAAAAGAAAGTTAGCGTCACTAGAAAATTCTCCATTAAAAACACCTAGACGTATTATAAGTGTCTCTCTGCAAATTAAAAGAAAAAGTATTAATAAATCTAAAAGACCATACGTCAAATCTAGTCAAAACCTTACCAGTATATCCAGCTCCTGTTTAACGTATTTTTCGAGTCCAGACGGTAACCGGTAAAACGTAAATTGCATTTCGCCGGGAAGCCAGCCGCAAGATCGAACAACAAGCGGGGGACGCCAGCCGATCGCCGTTGATACCTGTATGCCGCATCCACAGATCTACCAGCCTGATTCAGTACAATCAATTCCTATCCAAGTCCACATAAGTATTCTTTAAACATCCTACGAATTTTGAAAATGATAAATTAATTTAATGTCATTAAATAAAACCACTATCGAATTTTTCTTTTTAAATAAATATAACCTATGTTTCGTATTAAGATTTAGATATTCTAATATAAGTTACGAAGAATACAGTTTCCTGTTAATTTATTAAATTCAATCTTAGAATTCTTTTATGCGTTTAGCTTTATTCATGTCACATTTATTTTGTTGGATCGTTTAACCTAGATTTTATGCCATATTTATTTCATCACGTGACATGTTACATTTTATATATTTATAAGTTAATTAATTTTTCCACTTACCTGTTCTTTCTTTGCAATTATTTCATTAAAGTCCATAATTATAATCCTTATCTCTTCGTTTTATTTTGTAGTTTTGAAGGTAGAAACACTATTATTAATTGCATTAGCATCAGCTGATTTTGTAAGTGTCCTATTGCAGTCACCGAACCTACTATTTAATAGGCATGTTTTTATGTCCAACAACAAGAGTCTAAAGTGTTCTTCTGTCTAGCCGGACTCATCACACAAACTTTCGCCCACCCGAATATACTTATAAGTAGATATATTTATGAACAGCTGTTTTGGTTATGTATACTTCGATATTAACGAATATGTATCTTTGCATCATGCGCAAATAACAGTTTTTGATGTAATACAACCCCATCTATATGTAACTTGCAATAGCCCACTAAATATAGAGATTGATAATTCACAATTTAAACATTTAACCAACCAGTTTATTTAATATTTAAAATTTTGCATGTATATTCATTATGCCCTTTAGATATATTACAATATATGTATATATATATATATATATATATATATATATATATGGTAAACCTAACAGTAGGCGATTAAAGGTCTGTATATTACTTCAAAATATATGTATTTAAAAAACTCTACATGTTTCGGCTGTATACGCCTTTTTCAAGAGAATACAAAATATGAATGACAGGATATAAATCCTGTCATTCATATTTTGTATTCTGACAGGAATGACAGGATATAAATCCTGTCATTCATATTTTGTATTCTCTTGAAAAAGGCGTATACAGCCGAAACATGTAGAGTTTTTTAAATACATATATTTTGAAGTAATATACAGACCTTTAATCGCCTACTGTTAGGTTTACCATATCATACCAAGGTCACGAAGTTATTATATATATATATATATATATATATATATATATATATACGAGATAAAATTAATATTTTTTAGGAGTAGCGGCCGAGTAATTAAAACAATATTTAATTTGACATTTCGATACTATATATACGTTGTGTCGCATTTAAGATGAACACATCCCCATATTTTCGTTACTTGAAGGAATACAGATTTGAATTTTTGCACAGTCATAAATGTTGATGGGTCACATTTTTTAAGATACTAAACTTTAAATCTAAACTTTAAGCTCAGCCAACTACAAATTTACAAACAGGGCCAATCCTTGATATGTTTCTTCGCGTTAGAGATACAAAAAAAAAATTAGTAAAAAAAGTTGTTCAGAATACTATTCTAACCCCTTATACTGAGTTTCATGACAGAATTCGCGTTTTTATTTTTTTTGTCCATACACAAAATTATTTTTAATTTTTCAATTTGATAATTAGAGTGCCATGGATAGTAATAATTTGACATTAATGCTAAATGTCAGTCAGATTAAACTTTGAGTCTATTGCGTTAAGTTCTAATCAGTGGTCACAGAAGTAAAATGCCATTAACATTAAGAGAAAAAATAGAAATAATCCGGTTGTTTGGTGATCATGCTCGTAGTAGCAGAGAACTTCCTGCAGAATTTAAGAGACATCCCCAACGTGCTCCCATTACACATGGAAAATCAGCCGCTGTAAATGCTCTTTTCAATGAAACTGGCTGTGTTCTTAAAATCTATCAGAATGTTCAACCTCGTCGAGTACACACGCATCCTGACGATAACGATATATTGACGGCAAATCGAGCAAATCTATGCATGGGCCTTCGAGATTTATTATCTCAACTGAATATTAGCAAGAATAAAATCAGAAGATGTTTCGTTTGGCACAAAATCAAGCCCTATAAACCGAATTTCTTACATACATTGAAAAAAGGTGATGATAATAAAGATTAGACTATTGTTATTGGGTCCAAGGTAATTTTTTAAATGACAGACATTTTCTAAAAAAGATTATGTTTACTGATGAGGCTACATTCACAACGAATGGGGTTGTATCATCTCAAAACTGTAAATACTGGACAAGAGATAATTCTCACTGGGTTATAAATTGTAAGGACCAATATTCCCAGAAAGTCAATGTCTGGTGTGGGATTTTAGGAGACCGAATATTTGGTCCTTTTTTTTTTAACGATTCATTGAATGCTGGTCGTTTAGTTAATTTCTTCGATACGGAATTTTGGGATGCAGTTGAAAATCGCCCTCTTAATATGCGACAGGATATGTATTTGCAGCTAGATGGTGCATCCATCCATAATTCAAGAATTGTTCGTCAATGGTTGAACCAAACATTTCCTATGCGCTGGATAGGAAGAAACTGTCCTTTTGAACTGTGACCTCTGATGTCTCCCGATATTACAACCCTTTTTTGGGAATTGTAAAAAATGAAGTTTTTAAAACAAGGCCCAGAAATGGAGATGAACTTTGTGCCAGAATAAGGAAGTCTAGTAGCAAGACGAGTAGCTAAACACAATCGTAAAAGAATCGAAAAATGTATTCGAATAGACGGAGGACTAGTTGAGAAAGATCACAATTCGTAGTTAATTATTTGTATTATGAAAATTATTGCTTACTTTTTCCTAAATTTAATCAATTCCCAAAAATTGTTTTCCCAAAACAATAAAATATTTTTTCTTTGTAAGGGCTTTTATTTTACTGAGATATTTGAATACATGACACTACTAAATTGACTATGTGTCAAATTATTACTATTCATGGCACTCTAATTATCAAATTGAAAAATAAACGTAATAATTTTGTGTACATACCAAAAAAAAAAAAAAAAAATGCGAATCTTGTCATGAAACTCGGTATATAAGGTTAGAATAGTATTCTTAACAACTTCTTTTAGTAATTTTTTTTGTATACCTAATGCGAAAAAAATATCAAGAATTGACCCGGTTTGTAAATTTGTAGTAGGCTCAGCTTAAAGTTTAGATTTCAGTTGAGTATCTTAAAAAATGTGACCCATCAGCATGTGTGACTGTGCAAAAAGTAAAATTTGTATTCCTTCAAATAACGAAAATATGGGGGTGCCTTCATCTTAAATGCGACACACGGTAGTATCATTTTTAAAAACTGTAAAATTAATTTTAATGTTAAAAAGGGTAAGAGATGATATTATAATAAATCTACTTAATTAAATGTTTGTAGTGTTAATATATTGCGACGTATTTGCTATGCATTTTTAAATAAAACTAAAATAAATTTATCTCATATTATAATTACGGTCAAGAAAATAAGAAATTCGTATATATATATATATATATATATATATATATATATATATATATATATAGTAGTAATTTCAACCTAGAAATAACATTAGATGTAGATACTGAAAGTTATGATATTCACGAATTACATACTTGCGGTAATAATACGTGATATGTTAAACAATAACATGTTTAACATATCACGTGATTCAGTTGTTGCTCTTGCTTGGCTTTCTCTCCATTTTCGCAGTAATTCGGCAAGTGGCAAATCATCCTCTTCGTCTTGATCACTGAAATCTAAAAGTTTGTTCCAACATTTGGCAATTATTGCAGGATCTAATCGGTTCCATGCAGACATCAAATTAGCAACCGCATCTTTTAGTGTGAGATCCTTTAATGTTCCTATATCAGAACCATTTCCAATAATGTTTCGAAGAAGGCTACTTCTGTAGTATAATTTGGTGAGCCTGATCACGTTCTGATCAATTGGTTGGATAAGGACTGTTACAATTCATCCTCTGGGATATGCGACGGAGAATTATCCAAGAGAAGTAATGCTTTTATTGGAAGACCTTTTGATTTTAGAAAACGTGTAACCTACCAGTAGAACTCACTGTTTAATAAATTAAGTTTACATGCGAAACTTACCTGACGAACAAAAGAATGGTGGAACCAAGTCTTAAAAATTGACTCTGTCATCCAAGCCGATCTAGAATTGTTGTAGTCTACAGGAAGTGAAAAATTTCTAAATGCTCTTGGCTTTTTGGCTTTGCCAATTACTAAAGGCTTGACATTATGATTTCCACTAGCATTAGTATAAGCCAGAAATGTTAATCGCTGCTTTTCTAGTTTCCTGCCAGGAGCTGTCTTTTCTTGAAATGAAACAAATGTCTTCTCTGGTAGAAGCTTCCAGTACAATGCTGTTTCATCAGCATTATACAGCTGATCCAGTGTAAATCCCAGTTGTTGAATTTTATCTTTTAACTGCACTTTAAACGACTCTACTAGTTCAGGTGGGGTTGAAAGTTTCTCTCCCGTAATTTTTAAATCTCGAATTCCAAACCTTTTCGCAAAGCGTTGTAGCCAGCCATCACTGGCACTAAATTCTTCATTTATATTATCATTGATTTCAAAATGTACCGCTTTCACCTTTGCCTTTATCATATCCCCACTGACCATAAAATTTTTTTGTTCGTTTATTCAAAAACCGTTTGTATAACTTTTTCTCCATTTCTGGATGTTTAGATTCCTTTAAAGTTCTTCTTTTACCTGGTCCTGTATACGTATCGGTCTCTGCACGTAAAATTGCTTCTTCTTTGTTTTTTATCTTACATACCGTGGATTACGCTACATTATATTTTTTTGATAAATTTGTCACACTTACACCTTTTTTTAACTCTTGAATTATAAGCGTCTTTTGATGGAGAGTCAAGCACGTTGTTTTTTTCGGGGGCATCATGAAATTCTATTCGACTTCAAACTCTTCCTGGTACGGTCGGATAACAACTGTACTGTGTATGCAATAAACGCAGTTATGTGTCCGAAAACTAACGTCATAGAATACGGGAAAGTACAGCCGCATCACAGTATATAACTCGGCAGTATATAACTATAGCCCGGGGAAATATCGTCGCATGAAATATGTGTTTCCGTTATCGAATGTCGGTTTGTTCACGTTATAAGGCCATCAGTGTTTTGAAAATGATTGTTCACGTTATCCCGAATTTCCGTTACCCGATGTTCACACTATCGCGCGTCTACTGTATATATATATATATATATATATATATATATATATATATATATATTTAGATAATTTCTTATTCGTTCATTAAATATATCAATTGAAATATTCTTGGAGTTTTTCGGCTCTTATATGAAATATTTACAAATATTATCAAATTAGTATGTAATTGCATTTACTTCGCAATTACTTACTAATTTGATAATACATATTTGTAAATATTTCATATCAAAGCCGAAAAACTTAAAAAAAAAAAAATATATATATACATATATATATATATTATCATAATCATATGTATATGTACATTTCAAGTTAAATAAAGATCATTTTTTATCGCTTTAGTTTTTCTCTTCTTCTGTCTTCCCTACTTTCAGTGCTTTAACTTAAATGTAAATCACGTTGTTCTGAGATTCCGAACTTGACGTTTGGGAGCATTACAATTTGATTTATTTGTTTATTTTAAATGCATAAATTTTCGCAGGTACTATGTTTATACAAGTTCCATATATTTATATTTGGATGTGTTAGTTTTCATTTTGACTCGTTTCATTGGTTTATTTCATTAGATCGTGTTCAAATTCAAACTTAATTTTTAACTTTTTTTCATTTTTCAAGTCAATATTTCAGATTTCAGTATTTTTTTATTATAGTAAATATAATATTACATAGGTAAGTTCACTTACTTTTCAAGTAATATAAATATGTAAATTTTGAATTAATCAAATTTTGATATAAACTATAGTATATTTAATTACACCAAAATGCTTAAAATTTCGACAATAAAATGTTTTTCATTTTAAAAATAATTTTTACTTCTTTATTTCAACATATCTATGTCAAAAGGTTTCAAAAATAAAATAATATAAATTATATACCTGATATTGGTAATACATATTACTGAGACAAACTCTCGAAAAAGATGAAAAGGGTTTTATTGAAACGTAAAGGAAACAAACATTTAAAACGTTACTACACGGAATAGCTTTAAAGCAAGATGTAAATCAAGAAACTTACGGATTATCTTGAAACTGCGAGAATGTCAGGACAACATGTCGAAATATCAATATTTATTTTTAATTCATGACGAAATAATCAATATCCTTATGGTCGACGCCGAATTTACAAAAGACGAGATATTCAATTTTCACACGAATCACGTGTGAGCACATGAAATTTACCATGCTGTTGTTGAACTGCGTCACCAAAACAGTTTTTCGCTAAAGTTTGGCTGCGTTTGCTACTTTTGTAGATTGTTTAATGGATCCAGTACTTCTCCCTAATCGTGAGACAAGTATACTTGAATTTTTTAAGAACTGAATTACCCGTTTTTTTTTTGGAAAATGCGCCACTTTTCAACGGATTAAACATGTGGTTTATGCATGATTGAGTTTCTGCATATTTTTCCATAATATTTACAAATTCAAGACTAAATCAAGATTATTACAACGGATAGGTAGGATGGGGTGGTTCAACTGCATAGTCTCCTAAGTTCTCTAACCTGACACCTCTAGACTTCTATGTTTGAGAACATCTAAAACAATTACTGCAGACACGACTTGTAAACAATTTGGTAGTACTCAGGCAACGATTCCTTAATTGTTGTGGGAAAAATCCAAACAACTCTTCGGTGTTCACCGGGGGCCCTCCCTAATGTCAAATCCTATGTCAAAACGACTCTAGCTCTATCGGTTTTCGAGAAAGCGCTGGCATTCGGGGATGAGTCACCGCAGACCAACAACGCATCGATTTATGTCTGTAGAAAGCTTTTTATAAGTTCTAATTTAAAAGTAATTACAACGTAATCGATTTCAGTAACTCATCCGTTATTAAAATGATAAATAATTGAATTACTTTTGTTTGCAAAGCCAACCCGACATTTTGATATTTTTGATTTTTTTCATAGAATTGTATTTTGTGCCATAACTTGTGAGACATACGTTAGTAGCACATTGTAAGTTTCGACAATTTAAATTATGGCCCTTTTGTATACTGGTGGAAGAAAAACTGCTAAAGGACAGTTTGAAAGTTCTTAAAATTGTTCACATTTTAATTGGCATATCCGATTTTTTTTTCCGCAATTAAATGATCCCATAATTAATAAATTCCTTAAAACGCCAACCGAAATTCTGGTCAAAATTTGAAATACTTTTTGTGTAGGTTCATGTCGGCTTATATTTACTATAAATGTCAAAGCCTAGTAAACAAATTTCTTCGAAGGTTAGATGACCATGTCTAAATAAAAGAATTACCATAATAATTTTTTATCTTGTAATGCATATTCCCTTAATAACTTGACATATTTTAGGTTATGAAATAAGTATTATTTTTTTCTTAAATTCCTTATTTTTGAATAATAGTAAATTATGTATTTGCGTTCTGTACATATACCGTATTTTGAGAAAAATTAAATTAGATTTGTTACCGGATTAATTCAATTTAAAATGCATTCATATCTAATGATTGAAATACTTAACAGTTGTTATCCTGTGACTTCACGGAAGACTTAAAAACGGTAAGTGATTTGTAGGATAGGTCATCCAGGAGCACTTAGTTTCTAAGATACAGACATGGGTCAAATTTGAATGTCGTATTTCAGCGAAATTTTTAAAAATTTTCATTTTAGAATTTCTAATGATAAAAACCACAAAGACTGTTGTATTAGATTTACACTTTATTTAATAATAACTATATGACAGCTGTTTCACCGTACAACGGTATCTTCAGATATAACAGAGCGGTACTGTAAACATTTTACTTAAACGTATATACTTTATGACTAGGACTTAATGGTATTCGCAGAAATTGGAAACCGAAATATTTTTACCCTTGATTATATAAGGGATACATAGATTACATAAATTATATATACATAAAACACAACTAACAAAATGTTCTAATCAAAAATAGGAAATAGGTTCAACAGTGGGGAGGAATTAAGCTCTGTTTTGTCATTTAATAATTTATTTGAAAATTTTTGTTTATTAATTTCCATTGCTTCTAATAAATCTAGTTTTTTACTTTTCTTATCTTCGTGTAGGATCTTGAAATTAGTATTAAAACTATGGCTTTCTTCAATTAAATGGTTGGTTAATAATAATTTCAAGATCATACACAAAGATAAGAAAAGTAAGATTTATTAAAAGCAATGGAAATTAATAAAGAAAAATTTTCAAATAAATTATTAAATGACAAAACAGAGCTTAATTCCTCCCTACTGTTGAACTTATTTCCTATTTTTGATTAGAACATTTTGTTAGTTGTGTTTTATGTATATATAATTTATGTAATCTATGTATCCCTTATATAAACAAGGGTAAAAATATTTCGTTTCCAATTTCTGCGAATACCATTAAGTCATAAAGTATATACGTTTAAGTAAAATGTTTACAGTACCGCTCTGTTATATCTGAACATACAGTTGTACGGTGAAACAGCTGTCATATAGTTATTATTAAATAAAGTGTAAATCTAATACAACAGTGTTCGTGTTTTTTATCATTTGATATGGATTTACATCAAGTAAAGGCAGAATCGATTCAATTTTAGAATTTCTACTCAAAATCCACCCTAAGGTTTTCGGGGATCCTAAAGAAGTCTGTCTGGACGATTTTCCGCTTTCCGACTTTCGAGCTGTTGACGCTTTTTCGAATATCTCAAAAACTAAAAGATATAGCGAACTCCGGTTTGGATTTTCGTAATCTGGGAGTCCAAATACGTAAAGTGTAGCCATCAAAATAGCGAAATTCGACACTCGAGATTTTTGTAATTTTCAAATTTCATCGCCTGAGGTTAAAAAAAAATCGCTATAACTTCATTATTTCTCATCCGATCGGCGCGAGGTTTGCGTCGAATTAAAGCTTTCGTTAAAAGGATTAGAATAAGTGCCTATAGTGCCAAACTACGACCAACTGTTTGCAAAATTTACATTTTCGATATAAAAATTTGCGATTTTCCTGGCATAACTCAAGAAGTAGTCATCGGACGGCCTTCCTCTTTAGACCAATCGATTCAGCACATCAAGACGCATCCGGCAGTGTAGGATAGGTCATAAAGAGGCATTTAGTTTTCAAGATACAGACGCGAGCCTAAATTGAAAATCGAGAAAATTTCAACGAAATTTTCGCGATTTTGAAAAATTTTTATTATCGAATTTCTTCGTTTTATAATTTACTTCATTTATTTAAATGGCAACCTTTAGGCGACCGCCTCTGACGCGTGGCACAATCTCCCTGCTCTAATCATAACCAATGTTTCTCTATTTTAAAAATACACTCGCGAACTATGTATCTCTACACAGTTTGATAAATTAATTCAAATAGTACGTTTGTTTGCAATGAAATGTAGTGAAAAGAATTAGAAGTATCGTAAAGAAACTACAGCGATTTTGAAATTATAATTACATCGAATAAAGTAAGAAAAATGCAAAACGTAAATTCGAATAAAAAAGCCCCTAAACGTGTATACTATCCAACTTAACAATGGTCTCAGATTCGATTTCTATGCGAAACTTTATAGTACAAAGTCTTCGAATATTCACTTTCTATGTACTAGAACGTTAGTCCAAAAGTTCTTCATTAAAGACTTTAACACAGACATAATTATTTCGTACAACTCTTATCCAATTGAAGTATGATATATCTCTCGAAGTGAATTTGCCGACTTGAACACTATATTAGCCTTGTCAAAACATTCCATTGTTTCAACTTAAGAGAAACTTAAGGTGAACATTAATTCAATATATACTTAAACTTTACTCTGTTAATTATGTAACCCAAATAAGACCGGGGATTTATTGGAAAGTAAACTATTACAGACAAAAACAATATATGGGTAATATTGTAATTCAATTTGCTCGAAACAAATTAACATGGACAATGTATAAAAGTACAAAATAATACAAATCTGTATGAAAACAAATTTGTATCTGTATATGCATAGACACACAGTACGTATTTACCAGCTTTTGCTTCAACTACCAGACGCATGCGTTTCTGTGTAACCACTTTGTCAATGATAAATTTACGAAGACAAAAGACTGTAGGTACACTTGCGGCCATGTAGCAAGTTTTGTCCTATCCGAAGACATCAGATAACCTCATGCCATCTGACGGACAAAACCGATCACGCCGGTGCGAAGTGTTTCTTCTCGAATAGCCAAGCTATTACTGGAAAAGAAGAAAAAACAAGCATATTACTGTGAGTCCATTAACTCGTCGCCAGGTGGCGTAGTATAGCAAAAAACAAATTTCATGTGGATGCGACATTTCACATCAAGCTTTGACACAAAATAATACAAATCTGTATAAAAACAAATTTGCCGTGTGCTACTGTATCGTGACCCTAAATTGTTGAAATTGTGTTTTGTTCTATACTTCTTCTATCAGTGTTTTTCAACCTGTGGGTCGCGACGCCCTAAAAAAAATTACGAGTGTACATCTTCTTAATGGAAGTTAATTCACGCATCTCTGACCAGTAGTTAATTCATCGTTCATAAACGGATCATGTCAAAGGGTGAATTCAAATTTTTGGAACAGCCAATTTTCCGTTTGCGACTTACGTAGGTTTGAGGAAAATATAACCCAACCTTGGTTTTTGCGTGGCGCTCCATTTCGTCTTCGTAAACGGAAAAAAATAGCTTCCTGCTGAAGAGTTCACGAACACTGCAGCCTATACTTCAAGAGCAATTTATGGTCGTCTAATTCTCCGAACAGCGATCGACCTAAGGAATTAATTACCACCTTCGACGGACAGGGACAGGATATCAAGTAATTCGTATTATTAAAGTTTTTGCGTAATTTAAATTTCGTTTTGTATATATTGCTTTCATATTTTGCCGTAATCAATTTAACTTCCGTTAGCATAACTTAAATTCATTTTTGTAATATTAATATATTAATATAGTTACTAGCATCTTTAATGCCATATTAATCAATTTGCATAGCGGCTTAGAGCCCAACTCATTTAAAATCCAATATATCTTATATAGTATAATTTAAAAGAATTAATTCTTGTGAATTAAAACATTTTTCTTTCTCGCATTTAAGAACAAATTATTCTCCCGTATTTTTTAAATTAAAATCAAAATTTTGTAGCATATTTCTATATCGATATATTTTATAGTAATTTCGTCTGCGGTCACATTGTTTTTTGCCGTGTCGTACGTGCTGTGGTTTTTTCCCCGCAAATATTGTGAAAAGTTTTATTATTAAGATTGTATATTTATTCTGGATGCCAGTGTATAATTTTTGAGATTTATTATCTATGAATGTATATTTCATTTTGATTCATTTTTATTTTCACTTATGTAGTTGAAGCACGCCGGATTTGCTGTATCCGAGATCAGACACAAAATGTTATCTGGGTTGAGAAGACGTGGTTTATAAGATATATTTTTTTATCTTAGTTTAGAAGCTTCGTGATTTTTATTAATTTGTGGTTGTGCTTGAATTCATTATCGTTATATTTATACGAGTTTGTTGATCTCGTAGTGAATTTTATACGTTTTCTAACTCAGGTGTCTCGTGAAAAAAAATATTTTTTTTCATTTACGTAAGTTAAATTTTATTACTAATTATTATAATTATTATTATTATTTGAATGATTTGAACTCTGCATTTTCATTGTATTTATTTTGATATTGATATTTAATCTTAGTATTTGAATTAAATGACAAAGAACGTTTTTTTAAAATTTCTAAGTATAAAAATTTTTCTATAACTTTAAATTTTGTTCGCTTGGTATCAAGGGCATTTTTTCATGTGGCTGGCACATGCATCTAGAGTTTGTTCGGTCTATCACATAGTTTTGTTTACGTTAAACATTGTGGTAGAAATTGAAATACTTCTTTGTAATTTATTAGTCTTAATTTTGCTCGGGAGTCTATAAGGATGTTTAATTATACGTAACGGTCATTTTCATATAATAATTTTACCTTAATAATATTGTTTATTGACGCAATATTTATCTTTATATTCCATAAATATATTTTTTTTTAAATTTTTTGTATTTAGGTTTCATTTATTTTATACTGTGTGTGTTTTTGAAATTAACCTTACTTCAATAAATTTACAAGTAACTACAAAACATTATCATAACTTTTCTCAAATAAATTTTGAGTGGCGCTCAACTATTTACTAATATATTTGTGTTTTCCACTTTTCCGATTGGAACCCTGAGGGAAAAGCAGTCTCATCCTGGAAATTAAACCGACTGAATATCGTAGCTGGACACATTGGTTGTGAATTGTGTATAAGCAGTATATAAAATCACAATTCATAGCAATATGTTCTTTTTTGCATACATGCAGGTGTCGATAAGTGACAACGCATTTTTGTAATTTCATAATTTAGAATTTAGAATTTAAATCAATTGTATTTGTGAGTAGGATATTTTAACTATCACTATTTCTGTTTATAAAATTATTGTGAATTTATCTCCAATGGTACCAAATCGCTTTTGGATACTCGGATAATTATTAAAGCATCAAAAAGCGATTTGAGAGATGTAATCTTATGAAAATCAGATAATGAATCCCATAGTCCAGTAAGCGGATGTAGTGATTGAAGAGATAATCCCGAAAAACTAAGTTCCTCAACCCAAATCCCTAGCAGTTGATAGAATAGTCGTAACCAATTTTTTTATGCTTATGCAAGAAGTAGAGTGAAAAGCGACTCTCTTATGTGGTATTACCATTACTTGCACCTGCAACTGTCCGTGAAAAATCTTCAGAGACCGTTTTCAAAATACCTTTCATTTAAGTGGGATGGATCATACCCTGAATAATGCATGGAATATACGTCTCTTCTTGAACACCATTATTTGAATTCATTTAGTAATGCAAGAAAACAGCGTAGTGCTTCATTAGTTTCTGTTTCATTTATTAAAATACAGGATTGAGTGTCCGTCTTTTGTATCATAGTTGAATTTTGTGGTTTCAAAATATTTAACCTGTTCGTCGAACGCATTCAACATCTCCATCGTCAAGGCTAATATGTTACTAAAAGCTTCTTTACACGATCTGCACAAATATTACCCGAATTCTTTCTTTTCGAATTTAACTTCGGCCACTGTACCTATCTGTTAATTAATTAATGTTATTTTTCCTTAACGTTGTATTTTTTATTTTTAGTTTACACGCATTTGTACTTCTTTAAGTTTACATTTGGTCCTGTAATTGGATTTTTTTTATTCTGTTCGTCAATTAAAAATATTATTATTATTCTTATAAATGCTTACACGATAATACATATTTTTAAAAACACCTTGAGAATCAATATGCGTGCATATCACTTTTTCTTTTTTATTTCCACCGAGTAAATTACGTGAAAAGAAATGTCCATTTATAAAATCTTGAGAAGAAGAAACGCGGAAATAGTTGTCCTATCACTACTCGCTCTGACGTTCGTGGCAGTTAAGACAAGTCGAAATTGTGTAATAAAAAAGTTTATTTTTAGAAGCGAATTCTAATCATAAAAATTTACTATCCGTTTTACACTAACATAAAAGTTTTCCGTATATTATTCATTGTTAGCAACTCTCAACTTCATTATGTCCACGTCTTAAAGAAAATATAAGACAAGAGTAAAAGGATGAAATTATGATAATATCAACCGAGATTGTTTCTATAAAAATATCGTGAATTTATAATATACTGGGTTACAGGGTACACAATATGTACATTCGTACATATATACAGGATGAAGGATACAATTAAATGTACGGGGAAATACCGTTGATATTGACCTAAAATTTTTTAGGAAAAGATAATTACGGAGAAGTATTTACTAATAGATTATAATTCTTTATTCATTTCAGACATGGGCCAAATTTGAATGTCATATTTCAGCAAAACTTTGAAAAATTTTCATTTTCGAATTTCTACTCAAAATCCACCCTAAGGTTTTCGGGGTTCCTAAAGAAGACTGTCTGAACGATTTTCCACTTTCCGACTTTCGACCTGTTGACGCTTTTTCGTGAATATCTCAAAAACTAAAAGAGATGGCGAACTCCGGTATGGATTTTCGTAATCTGCGAGTCCGAATACATAAAGTGCAGGCATCGAAACAGCGAAATTCGACACTCGAAACTTTTGTAATTTTCAAATTTCATCGCATCGAGATTAAAAAAATTGCGAAATTTTCAAAACGTCATAACTTCCTTATTTCTCATCCTATCGGCGCGAGGTTTGCGACGAATTAAAGCCTTCGTCAAAAGGATTGAAACAAGTGCCTATAGCGCCAAACTACGACCAACCGTTTGCCCGCTACGGCGACACGAATTTTTGCAAAATTGACATTTTCGATATCGAAATTTGCGGTTTTCCTGGCATAACTCAAGAAGTAGGCATCGGACGGCTTTCCTGTTTGCACCAGTCGATTCAGCGCATCAAGACGCATCCAGCAGTGTAGGATAAGTCATCCAAAAGTCATTGAAAGGTCCAAAGGTCATTGAAAAGAAGAAGCGCAGAAATCGTTGTCCTATCACTACTCGCCCTGACATTCGTGGCAGTTAAGACAAGTCGAAATTGTGTAATAAAAAATTTATTTTTAGAAGCGAATTCTAATCATAAAAATTTACTATCCGTTTTACACTAACATAAAAGTTTTCCGTATATTATTCATTGTTAGCAACTCTCTACTTCATTATGTCCACGTATTAAAGAAAATATAGGACAAGAGTAAAAGTATGAAATTATGATAATATCAACCGAGATTGTTTCTATAAAAATATCGTGAATTTATAATATACTGGGTTATAGGGTACACAATATGTACATTCGTACATATATACAGGATGAAGGATACAATTAAATGTACGACGAAATACCGTTGATATTGACCTAAAATTTTTTAGGAAAAGATAATTACGGAGAAGTATTTCCTAATAGATTATAATTCTTTATTCATTTTCTCCTTCATAATATTGGAACAACTTATGAATTTTATATAGGAATAATATTTTACGTTACATTATTAATAGAGAGGTTCATTCGAGTAACATCGCATGGGCGTACATATTGTAATAACACCGAATAATAATGCGAAGAATAATAATGAATGTAAAATTAAATGAAATAACAGAATGGGTAGCTCAAAATCGATCATTTAGAATAAACAATAATACGCAAGAGTACTACTTACCCTCAAGGTCTAAAAGTAAGTTCCGGATACTCAGGCAGATTCACAAAAATACATAAAATAAAACTAAATAGTCGAATTTAAGTAATAAATATATTTTAATAATATAGTGACGATATTCAAACAAGATACAAAATTTTGTTTCTAAAACACATAATATTCTAAAATCAAGCTTATGGCATAAAACGAATGTATGCAATCCTTCAAATAACAAGATGTAATGGGTTGCCTACTCAAATTCTAGTAATATTGTTTTAGAAATATGGTCGAATTAAAAAAACAAGTATCAATATTTATTAAAAATATCGCAATAACTGATATAAAAAGCAAAGTGATATGTCCCTTGAAATAACGTGAGTAATCTATTATAAAATATGAAATTGCAAGAGATGTTATATCTTTTATGTAAATATAATAGGAAACAATTTTCACAAGAATACCTGTTGCTACTGACAAATATGGTAATTTCAAAACCAACGTATCCACTGGATGTTGAAAACTCAGTAGAATCCCAACAGGTACAGAGTAATAAGATTAAAGTTGTTTGTCTCAAACGTCTGATTGATATCCTAATCGCAGATCCGCATACGTTCCCTATCCACGTAGAATACAACTAGGTTATGTGCAATTTTGGTATCCTGAAGAGGTGTTCTTTAACAAAAATATCCAAAAATGGTTTCAGAAACTTCTTATTAAATGCTGCTTAAACGTAAACTGATTTTAGTAATGATGGAAACACAAAAGTAATGAAAATTTTAGGTTTCCTAGTACTTCCACACTCGAAGAAAACCTTCTTACAAGGTAATTATATTTTGTGAATATAATTATACCACTTTCCTGAGATTAATATGTGTCCATAAACAATTTATATGATAAATATTAAGGAAGAATTTAAAAATATGACTATACTTTTTAACTGCATGCAAAGATCTTCTTAATCAATAATATTGTTTTTGTCGTCTTGACTACCATAAGAAAGTTGCAAAAGCATTAATCATATTTTCCTAGAAAATTGTACAATGAATTCGAAAATATATAAAAGATAATTTTGACAATTTGAAAAAGAGATAATTTAAAAAGTTTCTTCAATGTATCTCTTTAGTAATACAGCGTTAGAAATTACTCTAACAGCTTATTTTAATGTTAATAAATCCCACTCACGTGATCTCAATTGCCAATATGAACAAGGTGCTTCCAAAAGTCATAATAAATAATAATGTTAACAGTAATTTGTACAAAGTGAATATAAATAATTAATTTTAAAAACTTTATCTTCTCGCGGAATATTATAATGAAAAATTAATTAATGAGTAAAATAGATAAAAAAGCAAATAAAAATATTCAAAATAAATCGGCATCGTAATTTGAAAATCTAATTATGATCTTACATCATAAATACATACTTTTAAACTAAATAGTAATATTTCTCAAACTATAACATTTCAGATATAACATTCTTGGGACAAATATCTTATAAGATGAAGAATTTATTAAGGAAGTAATTTGAACCATATCAATATATATATATATATATATATATATATATATATATATATATATATATATATATATATATATATATATATATATATATATAAATATAATAACTTCGTGACCTTGGTATGATATGGTAAACCTAATCAGTAGGCGATTAAAGGTCTGTATATTACTTCAAAACATATGTATTTAAAAAACTCTACATGTTTCGGCTGTATACGCCTTTTTCAAGAGAATACAAAATATGAATGATTCATATTTTGTATTCTCTTGAAAAAGGCGTATACAGCCGAAACATGTAGAGTTTTTTAAATACATATGTTTTGAAGTAATATACAGACCTTTAATCGCCTACTGATTAGGTTTACCATATATATATATATATATATATATATATATATATAGTAAACCTAATCAGTAGGCGATTAAAGGTCTGTATATTACTTCAAAATATATGTATTTAAAAAAACTCTACATGTTTCGGCTGTGTACGCCTTTATCAAGAGAATACAAAATATGAATGACAGGATATAAATGTCAAGTAATTAAGTGTAATTAATTACTTGACATTTATATCCTGTCATTCATATTTTGTATTCTCTTGATAAAGGCGTACACAGCCGAAACATGTAGAGTTTTTTTAAATACATATATTTTAAAGTAATATACAGACCTTTAATCGCCTACTGATTAGGTTTACCATATCATACCAAGGTCACGAAGTTATTATATTTATATATATATATATATATATATATATATATATATATATATACATGATGTGTATAAATTGGCGGACCCACTACACGCGGCGATGTTCTTCGTTAAATTCGGAGTCCAAAATCCTAATACGAAAATATTGTACCATGCTCCATATCTTTGCACGAGGTTCCTAAAGTTCGGACTTTCAGTCTTGAAATAAGCATTATTACTCGATATTTGTTGACAGAAAGAGCTACAATTTAGAAGAAAGAAGAATTGTTGTTATTATCGTTTCGTTAAAGTTTTCTTTTTGATTTTAAAGTTTGTTTTTAATATTTGTTTATTAACTTATTTTGACGAAAATTACATCTGACAACGTTGTAAAACAATAAGTAGGCAGCCTAATGTTGTTCTAGTCAAATATATTACTACTGTCAAATTCATTCTGAAGACAAAGGAAGCCTGATACATCGTTTTAGGATTAAGACTTTTAACTCAAAATTTGACCAAGAATGTCGCCACGTGTAGTGGGTCCGCCAATTTATACACACCTTGTATATATATATATATAGTGATTAGATCATTTCTTAGCCGTTCATTAAATATAACATTTGATAAATTATTGGAGGTTTTCGGCGTTTATATGAAATATTTACAAATATCAAGTTAGTATGTATGTAATTGCAAAGTAAGGGAGGGATGTAAACATTGCTGTCTACAAATTACAAAGCAAATCATACGAAATTTTTAATTGAAAAAATGTGTATGGATTTTTTCAATTAAAAATTTCGTATGATTTGCTTTGTAATTTGTAGACAGCAATGTTTACATCCCCCACTTACTTTGCAATTACATACATACTAACTTGATATTTGTAAATATTTCATATAAAAGCCGAAAACCTCCAATAATTTATCAAATATATACAGGGTTAGGGATATGGATGGATCCATTCGGATATCTTCGACATGGCTACTTAGATTTTAATAAAACTTTCCACAATTAATTAAATAAAAATCGGAGATTAGAAGAGTATATTTATATCAAATCCAAATTTGGCCGGAATCGATGTTAACTTTTTAATTTTAAATGAAACACCCTGTATATTTTTGCGAATTTGAATCAAGCTCTACTGTGAGAGTTCAGCACTGGTAAGGTTTGGTACCCTTTTGTTCAATAACGACAAATATATTTAATTAAAACTGATATTTTAAAATCATGTGTATGTGAAATTAAAATTCAATACTTGACTTAAACTGTCGAATTAACTTTGTACACATCCAAATATCAATAATGGTTGAGTTATCTGAAAAAGAACATATTGAAATTCTGAGGATGATTGATTTTGGTGACCGCGTCAGAACTCATGATTTATTTAACAACTTGCATCAAGATTGCCATCCAATATCAGAACTGTCGTTGGTAAAACTTTGAGAGAAGGTATAACTTTACCGGAAATTTACTGAAAAGCAGACGACCAAAAGTCTCAACTAAGGAAGTTGCTGCTCAAAATATTGCTATAGCATTAGAAGACTTATATCAAACTTTTACTACATCTTTTTCACTAAACCATGATATAAGTTGCCGATCAGTAGTCAGAATATTGAAGCACGAAAAATATCATCTTTATAAACCACATTTAGTGCAAGAATTATTGCACGAGGATTATGATCGTAAAATTGAATTTTGCGAAAGGGTGATGGAGTTTTGCGAGAATGACCAATATTTTAGATACAATTTTCTGTTTTCCAACGAGGCTACGTTTTCTTTGAATGGTAACGTTAATCGCCATAATTGTCAATATTGATAAATAGATAACCATCATTGGATGCTAGAAATGCATACACAACATCCGCAGAAACTAAGCTATTGAGCTGGTATAGGGTTATCCATTTCTAGGTGTCAAAAATAATAAATTTAAAAAAGCATGAAATTTAATTTTTGAAGAATTTTTTTTTTATTATGAAGTTTGGAGCTTGCCATTATGTGTGAAATGCAATATCATTCCAATGGCCGCCTGGGGGTTTGTGGCAACACTCAATCCTTTTGAGGTAATTTTGGACCTCTTTTTGGCACATTTTGGCTGGTATCTCGGCCATCAGTTCACGAATGTTGGCTTTCAAATGCTCTAAAATTAGAGGATTGTTCATATAAACACGATCGTTTGCGTAGCTCCACAAAAAAATGTCAAATCGTATGATCTCGGTCGGATTGACGTCGCCAAAACGTGAAATTAGACGGCCAGCAAACTTCTCGCGTAATAGAGCCAAAATCGGTCGTTTTGTGAGGCTTGTTCTACCACCTTGCTAGAACCACATATCGTCCATATCTTCAATCAAGATCCAGCCACTCTTCCCACGTCATCTTCTAAAAAAATACGCCTCCAGACTATAACGCGTACCACAATTTCACTTTTTCTGGATCTAACAGCCCCTCTTCAATTATTCGAGGATTTTCAGAGCCCCATATGCGATAAATTTGCTTGTTTACGTACCCACCGAGTGGGAAATGCGCCTCATCGCTGAAGAGAATTCTTTTTGAAAAATCATCATTTGTGGCCTGTTGCTCTAAGATTCATCTGACGTATCTCCTGCGTTGTTGATGGTCAGCAGGCTTTAATTTTTGCATGAGTTGGACTTTGTACAGATGTAAGTGTAAATCCAGATTCAAAAGTCGCCATAATAAGTAGCAAGACAGGCCCAATTGCTGAAAACGCCATGGAATCAATAAATTCAGCTCTTTGGCGACGCTTCCACTCACCGCTGCGACATTTTCAGCAGAGAGCACTGCAGCAGCTGATGCACATGCCTTTGAATATCTAACACGTTCCCAGTTTCTTCAAATTTTTCCACTATTTTGCCAATTGCTTGCACAGTAGGACGATTATGACAAATTCGTTTCTAATTGCGCAAACCGTGAGTAGCCTGAATCTCCACTTTTGTAGTAGGTTTTAACAATTTTAACGCGTTTTTCTGTTATTATTGGATGCATTTTCGTAAATGGCAAACATTCAACTAAAAATTTGACGCTTCCGTTGGCATAAGAATTTGATAGATGTCAAATGACAGCTTTACGTTTTTGAAACCAGGAAATGGATAACCCAATACTTTCAGGAACTGTATTATTGGTCCTTTTTTCATTCATGGTACACTACCTGGACAGAGATATTTTGATATTTTACGTGATCAGGCTGTTCCTAATATTGAGGAAGATGGGGTTCCAACAAGATGGAGGACCTTCTCACAATACACTTGATGTTAGAAGTTCTTTAAACGAAACATTCTCAAATCGGGTGATTGGCCGTAGAGGATTCATTGACGTCCAGATTCAAATCCCGTAGATTTTTTTCTTTGGGGTCATTTAAAATCTGTGGTAGACGATCACATAATCTGGACGAGTTACGGTAGAGAATAATTGAGGAACTTCAATTAATTCATGAGGAGGCTTTGGCAAATGTCATTCAAATACTTGTTCACAGACTTGGATATTGTCAAGAAGTTGACGGTCATCAGTTCGAAAACTTTCTTAACTGATATTGATTTTGTTTATATTTTTTGAGTTAATTTTTCTTATTCTCAATAAAATTTGCATTATTAGATTTAATTAAATATATCTGTCGTTGTTAAATGAAATGGTGCTAAATTTTATTATTACTGAACTTCCAGAACTGAACTCTATTGAAATTTATAGAAATATACAGGGTGTTTCACTTAAAATAGAAAAAATTAACATCGTTTCCTGCTAAACCGGATGTCTGATTCGGATATAGATATACTCTTCGAATTCTCTATTTGCATTAACTTCAATTTGGAAAATTTTATTAAAATCTAAACATTCGTATAAAAGATATACGAAAGGATCCATACATTTGCGTAACCCTATATACCGTATGTGTTAAATATCATTAGGCATAGAGAATCAACGTATGAGTACATACAATGTATACGTACATGAGAAAGCCAGTCGAATGCCAGCGAAGACCGCGACGACTGACGATTGTCTCCGATACCGGTTGACTGGAAATTTTGCATTCAGTCTAGCTGCGGCCGTTACAGTTTGAAAGCGTACAATAAAATTAATGTATCATGGCTCTTTATACACCCACTGAAAAGCTTCAGTTAGTAAAATGGTTTTATGCTGGCAAGTCTGCAATGGAGTGCATGAATTTGTTTGCGCTGACTTTTGCAGACCGTTCTGTACCTTGCAGACAAACAATTTATAATACTCGTATTATAAATAAATTTGAAACTTGTTTCTGTCTCAATAACTATACGAAATGCAAATCAAGAGAAGTATCACCACAAAAAATTGAGGATAGAGAAAGGCGGGATGTATTAATTTGTAGTATTGTGGAAATTGATAACACGAGATCTACTAGAAGCGCTGCCGAGGAATTGGGTACAAGTAACACAACTATTTCACGTATTTGGAAACGTAATGGTTTAAAATGTTTCAAATATTCGAAAACTCATGAAATATTTCCCGAGGACAATTTCCGGAGAATGGAGTTTTGTCAAGACGTTATGGAAAAGATACATGGAGATGAAAATTTCGTTAAAAATATTCTCTTCACCGATGAATCAACTTTTCCATTACACGGAAAGCACAATCCCTCTGTTCTTCGATATTGGACTTCGGAAAATCAACACCGGCATTTTGCAAATCGCACTCAGTATCCGCAAAAACTAAACATTTGGGCAGGTATTTTAGGTGACCATTCTATAGGCCCCTATTTTATTGATGGTATATTAAATGCCGACAAGTATCTCGAATTACCGAAATATCAAATACTTCCCGCCATTCGAAACATTGGAATAAAACAGGAAATCGTTTGGTTTCAACATAATGGCTGTCCAGTACATAATGTAGTGAGGGTAAAGGAATTTCTAGGAAATACTTTTCCTGACCGTCTTATTACTAGAACAGGAAACATTAAATGGCCCCCACGATCTCCTGATCTATCTCCAAATGATTTATTTTTGTGGGGATATCTAAAAAATATTGTTTATACTCATGAAGCTGGTAGAGCAGAAAATCTAGTTGCCTTGAGAGAAAAAATAACTGAGGCTACAAATTCATTAACTGCCGAGATGTTAGCAAATGTAAGAGCTAATTTCTACGACCGCCTAAGACAATGTCTTGCTGTGCAAGGAGGAACTTTTGAGCCTCTTGTATAATTTATTATAATTTTTAGAATCTTTTTTTATTTATTTTATTATAGGATTATTCTTTAATTTTATTGGAATTTTGCTTTTGTTTATGCGACGCACCGCAGCTTAAACATTTCCGGCATCTACTGAAAGAAATAAGAAAAGCAAATCCCTTGCAATTCGTAAATGTTATTTTAGAACACATTACAAGTACCTATGTCGATGGTCAAATGATTACTGCTAACTTGTATTTGCGAAACAATCGGAGACAATCGTTACCGGCCGTCGCGGTCTTTGCCGGCATTGGATCGGCTTTTCCATATACATATACATCGTATGTACTCATACGTATTCCCTGTGCCTAATGATATTTGACACATGCGGTATACTCTTAGATTCAAAGTTCCCGAATGTTTTCAAAACACATTATTTAATTGAAAATAGTATTCATTTGAATTGATACTGCAATTTGCACGTTCAACTAGTACTTAGAGAGGGCCTTTTAACGTGTAGATGCCGTTTAGGATAACGATGGTTACCTTTTGAATCGCGATAATGCCATCGTAGTATTTCCCTTTCATCACCAAATAAAGTTGACAAAACAAAAAAATAATTACATTGAATGTAGAGAATGGTTCAAGGTAAATGTAATTTTTGTTAAAAAAATTGATTATAAACAATAAACAATGAACTGATGCCTTATCTGTAATTCATATCAATTTCCATTTTTCCTATATTCAGGCGAAATATGAGTAACCACTTCACAAAATCCAGATAATATACTACCAATTCTTTGAAAAATTGGAAGCAATTCAATTGAATCGTAAAATCGAATCAACATTGTCTTCAAGATCAATATTATGAGTGTACTTTTTATGAAGTAAAGGCATAGGTTGAGCACAACATAAGAAATTTACAAACATATATAATCACTTCCCTAGACATATTCTGCCCAGAAATGTTATTAAAGGAGAAAAAGCAATATTCAGATCAATTGCCAAGACTTTGCTACTTTCCGGCACAGAAACTTTGAAAATTGACAAAAGCATTAACACCACCTTATTTTGGTGTCTCTGCAGAATTTCTAGATTAGAGTCGCTGGCAAAGTTCCATAATTAGACTTCATAAATTCAGATAGGTTTTCGGATAGATTCATAAGCAAATAATTGGTTTTCAGTTAAATTTTCTACCGATGATCCAATATAATTGTAGTAGTTGAGTCCAAGCTGTGTCCCTTTTAGTGAAAATGTATCCCGGACATGCTAGTCCCCTGTTTGAGTGAATGCTTGTATTAAAGTGTTCTGTTAAATGTTTTTGTATCAGTTAGCTAATATTTAAACAGACCGCAGAGAATATATCACGTTGCATTGTATATCGATTTTTCTTCATTTGCTTTAATTACTTTTGTAGCATTTAGGACTTTGTTAACAGGTTTAGCGATGATGTTATTTATGGTTGGTTGTTTATATACGAGGGTAATTCCAGGAATTAGATTACGTTTTATTTAAAAAAAAGTATAGGAAAAGAGTTATGTTATATTCATTTGAAAGTGACACTTGAACACTACTTTTCAACATTGTCTCCATAGAAATTTATACACTTATCATAGCGGCGAACAAGCTTTGAAATTCCGTCGTCATACAATTCTGCCGCTTAAGATTTTAACCAGTTAGTGAAGCCCTCCCGCAGTTCCACGTCATTGTCAAAGCGCTGCGTTGCGATCCATGCCCTCATCGTTGGAAATATTTAGTAGTCGCTGGGTGCAAGATCTGCACTTTACGGCGGATGAGGAACCTCCCACTTGGTTGCATCTAGGTCATCTCGATTGCGATTTGCCGTGTGTGGTCGGGCGTTGTTGTGCAAAAATGAAATTTTTAAGTTCAACTTTCCTCTACGCTTGTAATAAATTGCTCTTCTTAATTTTTCCAAAGTGCCTCGTTCAAGAAAATCGTTAAGAAGCACACCTTTCCTGTCTCAAAAAACAGTCACCATAATCTTCCTTGCAAACGGTTGCAAGCATATTTTTGTTTTTTGGCGGGAATTTGTGTGCCATCTCTCCATAGACTGCAATTTGATCTTGCAGTTCACATGTTCCACTCAAGTCTAGTCCCCAGTCACGATTCGATCAAGTAATGAGTCACCATCTTTTTCGTAAGATTCCAGAAATGTGAATGATGCAGCCGCTGATTCTTGTGGTTTTCTGTCAAGATATTAGGTACCCAACTTGCACAAAATTTGCACAAACTTGCTTAATTTATGTGCAACGATTTCATTCAAGAAACTTCGTGAAATTTGTTAAAAACTAAGCGAGAGCTCCATTATTATAAATCGGCGTTTTTCTTAAATCATCGCAATCAATTCATCAGTCACAATGCTTGGGCTTGGTCGCCCACTTCGTTCTTCATCATGAACATTACTTCGGCCATTATTAAATCTAATGCACCATTTTTTCGGTACACTTCACACAGTTGCCGATAAATTTCAATCGGTTTATGGCATTTCGCCAATAAAAGCCTTTACTGATTGCACCTCACAACTCGCGGTATTTTCAATTGTTGCGCACATTTCAAACTTTTATTGTGAAATAACGAGACACGACACAAACCGCGCGCTTCCACCCTGGCTGGATGCCGACTGACACCAATGGACATGCTAGCCTCGCCGCTTGCTGCTACAGACGAAAGCGTAATCTATCGCCTAGATAGCCCTTGTATAAACAAGTATAAGATAGAGTCAAGAATGCTACTCTGGAATACTTCTGTCTATTTTTAACAATTTAGAGCATTCTTCTTGTTGTTTGACTAGGGAATAACGATCCGAAAGGTATAATTTAAGATTTCAATAGTAATTGTAAGAAATATTTTTCTCAAATTTATAGACAAATTCTATTTACTACCATATTTTTATCAAACGCTTGACTGATATAAAAAAATCCACACTACCATACCTTTTATTCTCTAGGTCATTATTTGTTTGTTTTACTAGGTGAAGTTAGTTGATTGAAGATTCAAGATACTTCTGTGTTGAAAACTGATTTTGCAGGATTAAGCTTCTCTCTAGTAGGGTCGGTTCCAATCAGTTCAGGAGAATAAACAGCATGGAAATTATTATCTGGAGACATATGGATCCATTGGAAGTTAGTTTGTTGGAATATTTTTCTGGTTTTAATACCACGAAGATTCCCATTATCTTACATTGATTGGGAAAATAATTGCAAATCAAAATTGCGTTGAATATATACTGACTTTAAAAGAATCCATACACCCAGTAGGAGTTGCTCAATTTTTATAAAGTTTACATATAATGCTTATTTGCTCAAACAATTTCAAACTAGAATATTAAAAAATACCAATTTTTTGAATAATGAGTGAGTCAGCAGCGGTTTCTTATGCATTCGATAGCTCTTCGAGGCACAGTTGAAATTAAATGTTTTATAGTATCCTGGAGAATGTCACCCCAGGCTTCTTAAATTCAGTGACGAAGGTCAAGTAGGTTGTTGAGTGATTGGGGTAAATTATCCAGTCGAGTACCAATCAAACCCACACATGTTCGATTAGTGACAAATGTAGGGAGCGAGAATACCACGCAGGGTGATGTTATTTTCTTGTAAGAACTTTGTAGCAATCGTTGCTGGAAGAGGACGTGCGTTATCTTGTTGGAAAAGGGGTTGAATTAATCTTCGTAGACATGACAATGCAACAAGCTGCAGTGTGTTTCGTATGTAATCATTTGCATTCTCATTTCTGTCAATAAAAACTAGAGGTGAGCTGCTACCGTATGTTATCGCACATACCATCACTCCCGGTGTAAGGGCTTATGCCATTCCACAGCAAATTCTAAATTTCTGCATTCTCTATGAAATTGTCTTACTGTTCTGCGACCATTGTGGAACCACAGACATAATCTGGACACGTCAGAGACCCCAACACAATTCCATTCACCATCACAATTTGATCTGGCATTATACCACTCAATCCGAGCAGCACGATATCGAGGTATCCGTGGGAGATATAAAAATAGTTACGGGAGATAAGTATATAAACAAAGCCCAAAAGCCCGTATTCTGCGATACATCGTTCCCATAGAGGCTCTTTGTTGTAAAACTCCCAATCAAGCATTTCTAATCGACAGGCTTTTGGAAACTCTGTCTTGTAAAGCCGCAATGCTCAAATGACTATCTTGTCTGGATTGTCTGGATCTATGGCGACGGTTATGGATTCCTTCTTCAGACCATCTGGATCAGCACTGTAACACTGTTGCAACCGCGTCCCGTACGGTCGGCAATTTATCTTATTGAAAAACCGGCTTCCCGCATACCAACAATGCGCCCTCTTTAAAACTCACTTAAATTATTGTAATTGTCCCGTAAACAGCGCCTAGGCATAATGACTTAATAAATTGAGAACAAACAAGGTTGACCGGATACATGGCGATGGTTATGGAATCCTCTTCAGACCACCTGGACCAACACTGTAACACTGTTGACAAACTGTGTTCCATGAGGTTGAAAATTTGTTCTATGGAAAAGCCGGCCTCCCGCATACCAACAATGCGCCCTCTTTCGCTTGTAATTGTTCCGTAAACGGCACCTGGGCATAATGACTAGAGACCGGACACATCAGGTTGAAATGAAGTCGTCATTACGACGGACGATATAAATAGTCTACAACATCTGTAAGTACATTACGCAGTTATTGAATGCACTATTGATCTGGCTAGCGCGCACATCTGTTTTCATAGAGAATTGCGTTGAATTTTTGTTGGATATTTACAGATAAATTTCTGTTTTCATGGGCGTAGATAGAAGCGTGTGGAGTTTTAATAATTTAGTCTATTTAAATTATATTTCGAAAGATAAATAAAGTGCTGTGTGTTAGTTTCTTGTTTTCATAGGTTTAACTGTTAATTACATCGTAATTTTTGTGATAGATCCTGTTTAATATCGTTTGATTGAATCTACTTCTTCCAATTATTTCGACGTAAGTGTGCATTGAATTTCGTTCAGTTTGAATAACTTACGAATACAGTTTTAGTTTTCATTTATTTAAATCTAGAGTATTGTTGAAGTTACTTTTTCAGACATGATATGGAAGAACGTCGAGAACGGCACCGTAAAACAATGGTGAGTTGGATTGACGGTCATACTGATTTTATGTCCATTGTCAGTGATTCCGAAATTTATTGCAAAATCTGTAAAATATCGTTAAAAAATTCCATGAAATCGCATATACAACGACACTTAGCACAGAAATTGAAACCGTTGGAATCTGAGAATTTTAACGAAGAACTCTGTGAAACTTTTATGGCGGGTAATATTCCATTAAATAAACTTAACAATCCCAATTTAAAAATATTTTTCCAAAAATATACTGGTCGAAATGTTCCTAATGAATCCACCCTACGCAAATATTATGTTTCCAAGTGCTACACGAAAGCAGTAGAACGCATTGGAAGCCATCTTTCAAATCAGTACCTCTGGATAAGTGCCGACGAAACTGTCGATACATTAGGACGCTGTGTGGTAAATGTTGTAGCTGGTGTAGTACACCCAACTATTCCATATAACGCAAATGTAATAGCAACAAAAGTTATAAATACAGTTGATGCGGAAACAGTTGCAAAACCATTAACGAGAGTATTCAAAAAATACTTCATTCGGATGACAAGTACAAAGAAAAAGTACTTTAATTTGTAAGTGACAGTGTTGCATATATGTTAATAACAGGCAGACTATTAAAGGAAACATATCCTAATAGGCTGCATAATGCATTGTGTAACACATGCTCTCCACAGAATCTGTAAATATATCAGAGACACCTTTCCAGAAATTGATAGACTTGTATCCGCTTTTAAAAAAGTGTTCAGAAAAGCACCATTGAGAGTATCTCTTTACAGGGAAAAACTTCCATCTTTGTCACTGCCTCCCTCTCCAGTAATAACTAGATGGGGGACATGGTTGGAAGCTACTAGATTTTATGCTGAGAATTTCGATAGTTTACAAAATTTCGTTGGGTGTTTAAATGACGATGCTCGGAGTATTTCTGAGTGCAAGGAACTAACACAAATTCCAAATTTAAAAAATTAGTTGTACTTTCTTCAGGAACACTTTGAAAATTTGCCAAAACTAATCACTTATTTTGGAAATCGAAATCTCGAATTAAATTATGGTTTAAGGACATTAGATGTGGCTATTAATAATTTCAAAAGTATTCCAAGTTACTTCGGATGTGGCCTTCGGCAAAAGTTAGTTTAACCCATTAGTGCATATCATCCGATATATCGGATGCATACATTTGACACTTGTATACAATATAATACATAACCTCAACATTTAAGATTTTGTTGTTAGTTTTGTACAACCTACTTTCTTATAATAAAATTGCAAAAGCCCTGCCAACAACTAAGTTTATGTTTTAGTTTTGTGTATTTGTGTAACATGGATCTTTCACTCTACAGTGCTCGTGGTAAGGGGTAAGTAAAATAATCGTAATTTCTATGAAAACGAAATAAAATTCAATTATCACTCTTTCTATTTGTTCACTAGACATTATTGATATTGTGTACTAGATAATCTCTGAAACATGTAGTATTCAGTCAAATCTACACAATTTTATTTTTGCTCATCCGATATAACGGATTATATGCATTCAAATGACAAATATGTTTCAATATAAAATTGCAGATTATCACTGGCTGAGCTATTAGATGAGGTAGAAAAGGACGATTTCTATGATTCAATAGACATGTACGTATTACCTCCCCAGGATGGAGAAAATACTGATTGTGATAGTGACGGTAGTGATGATGACCACGAAGGTAACGTCAATCACCTGGGGCCCAAGATGCTACAAACTCAGTGTGAAGTTATTGTACATAGTAGGAATGCAGTTGACACTAGAAATAATCTAACTGAAGATGATGATTTCGATACAAGTGACGAAGGGCCTCTATGTAAATACGTTCGTCCGAACTTGAACAATCAAGCATCAGCTAGAAGTACAGCTAAAACGAACCTATCGCGCCAATTATCTTGGACAAAGGCTAAACCTTGTTTTACCATAAATAAAACGTGCATCGAGAAACCCATTTCGGATGTAGCCAAAGCAGCTCAAACACCACTGGAATTCCTAAAATTATTTTTTTCTGATGAACTTCTAAATCATACACTATATGAATCTAATTTATATGCGTCTCAGAAAAACACTAATCTCAATATGACTTTAGATGAATTATATGTTATTCTAGGTGCGATGCTATTATCGGGTTATGCAAAATACCCAAATAAAAGACTTTATTGGTCAGGATGTGAAGATGTTGCGAAAATACTTCAAAATAGCATAAGACTGAATCGGTTTGAACAAATTTTACGTCATATACATTTCAATAATAATGATGCTGTCGACAGTAATGATCGTCTCTATAAACTTAGGCCTCTTATATCTCAACTAAATAAGAATTTTTTGTATCATGGTGGATTAGAAGAACATCTTTGTGTTGATGAATCCATGATTCCGTATTATGGACGTCACTATGCAAAGCAATTCATTCGGGGAAAGCCAATAAGATTTGGGTTCAAGAACTGGGCAATCTGTTCTAGCACAGGATGCATGATTGCGTTTGAAATTTATACAGGTAAATCAGATGTCGAAAAAAAGTTTGGGATAGGAGGTGACGTAGTGGTTTCTCTTATAGAATATGCACAGATTCCAGCAAATAATGGATTCAAAATATATTTTGATAATTATTTTTCTTCTGTTCCTCTTCTTTTGCATCTTAGGGACCAGGGCTATTGCGCGGCAGGAACTATTCAAAATAGGAGAACTGCTCGTTGCCCTCTAAAATCGGATAAAGACATGGAAAAGGAAACAGGTGGTGCTTATGACTATAGAATTTCGGATAACAATAAAATTTGTATCGTACGTTGGAACGACAATAAAGTTGTAACATGCGTTACTAATTTTACTAATCTTGAAGACACAAAATGTACGCTCTGGTCAAAACAAAGGAACGGTAAGATTCTAGTCGATCAACCTAAAGTTTTCGCAGATTATAACGCTTTTATGGGAGGAGTTGACAAAATGGATCAACTGATAGCTGTTTACCGAACCAGAATGCGACAAAAGAAATGGTGGTGGCCAATCTTTTGCTACTTATTAGATGCTTCCGTGACAAATGCATAGTTGCTAATGAGAAAAGTAAATCCAGATAATAAGGAAATCTCAAATTTTCTAAATTTTAGAAGATCTTTTGCAACAACTCTTTTGTCGACTTACGGCACATCTTCCAACAGACGTAGAGCTCTCCCTGCGCTATTATCAGATCAACGATATGATGGTAGAAACCACTGGCCCGAATATGTAACGACAGAAAAATTGTGCAGGTTTTGTGGGGGTAAAGCTAAGTTTATATGCAGTAAATGCAATATTGGTTTGCATCCAAAACAATGTTTTCGAAACTATCATCGATTTTAATAAAAAGTAAAAATATCCCATACAATCCGATATATCGGATGGGGTGTAACTCTAAAATTTGGATATATTTTTTCCATCGTATATATTATAAGTGCTTATTTGCATAATTTAATATATGATTAAAAATTTACTTGGATTTTATTTGATTTCCTATCTCTATGCACTAATGGGTTAATAGAAATCCAGATTTAATAACATTGCGGCAATTGTGTTTGGGGACAATGCCACAACATCTAACTGCAAAATACGCGGAAGTAAAGAATATTTCCAGTATGCACCTATAACCAGTAGCGATGTAGAAAGGACGTTTTCTATTTACAAGGATGTATTCCATTCAAAGAGAACAAATTTTACAGAAGAGAACGTTGAGAAGGTATTGCTAGTAAATATTAATACTCCTTTACTCAACTTGAACTACAAAATTAAAAAATAAAAATGTATTTCTTATTTTGTAGCCGTACATATACCCGTTGCATTATTATAATATAATTATACAAATAAAATTAAAAACTTTAAAAATACAAATGTTCAATAGTACACTCATGGGCGATGAGTCATCAACCTCTCGTGTCCGGTCTCTAATAATGACTTGATAAATTGAGAACAAACCACTACGAAATTTTGCTTCAATCTGATGGAAACACAAATATAAAAACATAATGTTTTGATAAGATATAGATAAAAGATAGAAAGGAATAGAAGAAATGGGTAGAAGAGGGCTTGGACTCTCAGTAGGACAAAGAAGAAGAAGAAGAAAAACCGGCTACCCGCTTACCAACAATGCGGCCCCTTTCGAATTCACTTAAATGATTGTAATTGTTCCGTAAACAGCGCTTAGGTATATCGACTTAATGTCTTAAAAAATTAAGAACAAATCATTACGAAATATTGCTTCAATCTGAAGGAAACGCAAATGTAAACAAATAAGTTTTTGATAAAACAAAATAAAAAAATTTTGCACCTGCTAATTTTTTTTGTCCTTATTGTTATTATTTCTATTAAGATAAAATAAAACAAATTTTATGAATTTCACTTTTTAATTATCACTGTAACGAGTCGTTTCGCACCAACCTGGGCTTCGTCAGACATATAACTAACTTATTTACAAAATATTTTTTATATTAAACACAAGTAAACGGTAACAAGCAAAAACACATGTTTTATTTTAAAAAATAGTCAGAGGGATGCGTGCTTTTTATTACGGGATGTCTATACAAAACTTTCGCTACGGTTTATAAAAAAATATACTGTTCTTAAGTAATAAAACTAAAGGTTTACATTATATTACAGGGATAAAGAATTCTATGGAAAAATACAAAAATACTAATACTGTACAATATGTAACTGTCTGCAAATCAAATAAATAGATTAAGTAAGGGTGAATTATTTGTTTCTAATTGATCATTTAAGATCTTGTCAGTTTTCTTTATTTTATTGATTTCCAGTGAACTGATAAATTAAGTTTTTTGCCCTTATTTTCTATATGTAATATTTTAAATTCTTTGTTAAAATTGTGGTTCGTTGAATTGATATGAGACGCATATGAAGAGTAACTTTTATTATTTCTAAATGAAGAAAAATGTTCTTTGACGCGTACTTCAAACGATCTGCCTGTCTGTCCGATATAAGTCATAGGGCAACTACCGCAGGTTAACTCATAGACCCCTGACTTTTTATTGTTGTTTGTTAAATCCTTATTGTTTTTTATAAATTTGGATAAATTGTTATTAGTTTTAAACGCTGTATTAATGTCAAACTTTCTTAAATATTTACAAATTTTTGTGCTTGAAGAGCCTATAAACGTGATCATTTTAAATGTGATCATTTTAAATTTTCTTTTAGACAAATAGCTATCAACAATGGATATAAAAGTAATATAATAGATAACATTTTAAATAAAAAACTCCGTACAAAAGCCATATCACAAGTTTGCCCAATATTAAATAATAACACCCAAAAATTTAAAATGATCACGTTTATAGGCTCTTCAAGCACAAAAATTTGTAAATATTTAAGAAAGTTTGACATTAATACAGCGTTTAAAACTAATAACCATTTATCCAAATTTATAAAAAACAATAAGGATTTAACAAACAACAATAAAAAGTCAGGGGTCTATGAGTTAACCTGCGGTAGTTGCCCTATGACTTATATCGGACAGACAGGCAGATCGTTTGAAGTACGCGTCAAAGAACATTTTTCTTCATTTAGAAATAATAAAAGTGACTCTTCATATGCGTCTCATATCAATTCAACGAACCACAATTTTAACAAAGAATTTAAAATATTACATATAGAAAATAAGGGCAAAAAACTTAATTTATTAGTCACTGGAAATCAATAAAATAAAGAAAACTGACAAGATCTTAAATGATCAATTAGAAACAAATAATTCACCCTTACTTAATCTATTTATTTGATTTGCAGACAGTTACATATTGTATAGTATTAGTATTTTTGTATTTTTCCATAGAATTCTTTATCCCTGTAATATAATGTAAACCTTTAGTTTTATTACTTAAGAACAGTACATTTTTTTATAAACCGTAGCGAAAGTTTTGTATAGACATCCCGTAATAAAAAGCACCCATCCCTCTGACTATTTTTTAAAATAAAACATGTGTTTTTGCTTGTTACCGTTTACTTGTGTTTAATATAAAAAATATTTTGTAAATAAGTTAGTTATATGTCTGACGAAGCCCAGGTTGGTGCGAAACGACTCGTTACAGTGATAATTAAAAAGTGAAATTCATAAAATTTGCTTTATTTTATCTTAATAGTTATAATGGAATTTCATCAAGTAAAGGCCGAAACAATCATATATGTTATTATTTCTTATCAAAGGCGAAACAGAGTATAAAAGATTTCATTGCAATTGGGCAACTCTTTCTGGATGTTCGGATTTTTTTGAAAATCAGTATTATTGTAGTCATTTCGTTTTTCATTTCAAGTTTCGGAAAATTCTATCGGTGATAAGATCATAGCTTGGACCCTCTTTCAAATTAATTTCGTTTTGAAATATTTTTTTTAAATTAAAAATCTTGATCATACAATGTATCTGGTAAAGTGTTTGGAGAAAGCGATGTATATCTTTATTATCTTCCTCGTTCGCATCTTAACTTAAATTACAGATGTGTACCACGAAATTAATCGTTCTGTTTTAGTTTTTTTTTCCTTTTTTACATAACAACCTACAAACTTACAGAATATCTTTAAATTTTAGTTAAAAAGCCTTATGGAACTACAGATATTTTGAAAGCGGCGACTAACAAGAAATATGTATTTATTACTTGTATAGGGTGTATACCGGTTAATACTACTCGCTCGCTAAACGTAGTATTTTTAGACGATGCGCAAGCTAATAAAGAAAAACGCCTTAAAACATAACTCCTTCTGCACGTCGACCCCTCTTCTCCGAAAAAACAATTTTCAAAGTTCGCCAGCCAAGCAACCACCGCCCGCCCGCTTGCTATCAGAGTAATTTATGAATGAGGGAACATAAAACAGAATATACGAGATTCCTAAAAGCATTCCTAAAATAACGAATCGTCAAATAAATCGCGGACTCGCGAGGAGGGCGAGTGTACCATGAAGACCAAATTTATATACCCAAGATTTTTCTTTCTTTAGTAGTCACTGAGTTTGCAGTATTTGTTTCACTAATATGGGAAGGCAGAACACACCATGGCAAACGTATTTGTAAGATTGTAAGATACATACTACAAGCAACAAGAACAGGAAAAAATGTACGACCGACTGACTGGGACGTCTGTCCATGACAGCTCCAGAAACATAAACAATACTGATGATATAATTAATATCGTTATTTTTAAACCAAACGTAAATAGCCCTAGAATTAGAAGTAAAAACCGCTTCAACTGTAGCCCGCAGTAAGTTATTTAAGCGCATTCACATGCGAATATTGTAATCATTACTAAAACTATCGAGTGCAAAATTTTAATCACAACCACTAAGAGGTTCGCCTACTTGTATTTATATATTGCTACGTTATTCCGTGCCGGCATATTAGACCGAGAATTTATGACGTCTCGTTATTTTACTAGAATTTTATAATCAATCTGTCTTTATAGATTGAATATTTACACTTCCACCAAGTAAAAAATAAAAGTTTTAACGAAAGTGTACTAATTACTTTATAAACTGTCTTCTAAAATATGTAAGACAACAACACACTACAAGAGATAGCACTAGACTGACGAAGCCCATCTGTAAACAATCGCACGTGTACGATATTTTTACCTGTAAAGGGCCCAGCTATCAGATGCAAAGTATTCCATAATCATAACAAATTGTGTTCTTGCCCTATTTACTAGAAAGGTAGTAAAGTATATACAGACTGATCCAAATTAAGTGTTCACCATCTGTTATTGTTGGAGCTAGGTAGTTGATTAAATTAGGAAAGTTTTATTGTTTTTTTCCATTGATTACGATAGTGAAAACAGAAAAAGAATTGAACGGGTATTTTTAAAAATCTATATTTTTCTAATGGAAAGTCCATTACAATAATATACCAATCGATGCAAAATAAATTGCTTAACAAAAGTATTTATATAACCTTTTCACAAAAGTTGAAAGTAACAGGCAATCCACATGCAAAATATTATTTAATCATAAACAAACTGTGTTCTTGCCCTATTTACTATAGAAGTTGTAAAGTATATGAATATATTGCATTGACAGTATGAACATAATAAAATTATATTGAATAAGTTATTGAATAATAAACGAGTGATCACTAATTTATGCTCACACTGTATATATATATATATATATATATATATATATATATATATATATATACACAGTTGGGCAGTTCAGATATTTCTCAGAGTATTCATTATTTATCATATATCCATTCTTCAGGGAGTCACGTTATTTCAATTGGCGCTTCAATGAAGTACTCTTCTAGGCGCTGCACTGTATTATTACTATATATATATATAATATTAGAAGGAACTTCTAAGAAATGTCTAAACTGCTAAGACACATGTAATTTAGTTTTATTTAGAAATGGTAATCGAAAACGAATACATTAGATATTAACAGCACAATTTGAATGTAAGTAATTTTTATTTTACCATTGTATATTATTAACTTTTCAATAAATGTTCAAAAAAATTACAAACGAAAGGCAAGAATTATATTTACATTATATGAATGAATTAAACTTAAGATAATGATTAGAGTAAAGAAAGTTAAAATTTAAATTTGAAATTTAAAAATTTTTTAAAGGATACAAATATATATATATATATATATATATATATATATATATATATATATTTAGTGTTTAATAAGAATTTTCTTTTTCTTTTTTATTTTATTGGCCGTGTCTTAATATTAAAAATAATAGATTTTTTATTCAATAAAAGGTCGCTAAAACCAATAAAAAATCTATTATTTTTAATATATATATATATATATATATATATATATATATATATATATATATATATATATATATAAAAGATATGTCGATGATTGCATAATGATGCTACCAGAAAATGAAATAAACAATGTACAAAATAGTTTCAACAATTTCCATCCAAATTTAAACTTTACCATTGAAATAGAAAAAAAACAACTCCATAAACTACTTAGACCTAACACTGACAAAAACAAGCAATAACATACAAACAAAATGGTACACTAAACCAACCACATCCGGCAGATATGTAAACTTTTTTTCAAACCAACCCCTAGCCCACAAAAAAAATGTAGTAACAGCGTTAGTAGACAGAGCCTAAACCTCACTAATCCTGTTTTCAGACCAACAGTACTAAATAAAGTAAAAACAATTTTGACAGAAAACAATTATCCACCACAATTTATACAAAAAATTCTAAAACTAAGACTTAATAAAATTTATAACACAACAAACGGCCACAACAAAAACAAAAAAAACAATGAATTAACATATATCCCCACACCCTATATAACTGGATTATCCGAAAAACTAGACAATATATTTAAACCATTTAATTTTAAAATAGCACACCAAAGCGGTAAAAACCTAAAATTCCTACACACCAAACTAAAAGACTCAACACCTACACTAATAATCACACACAATATACAACATACCCTGCAAAGACTGTGACAAAGTATACATAGGCCAAACAAAACAGTTACTACAAGAAAGATTGAAAGGTCACAAATACGCAAAAAATCAAACTGCTTTAAAAAAACACCAATCGACACCAAAGTAATAACACAGAAAAAGAATACAAAAGCTAGGGAGGTCTTAGAAATGATCCATATTTTCAAGAACAGCAGAACAATCAACGACAGAAACGAAATTGATGGACTTTCTAAACTCTATTACCCACTCACTAAACAATAGATAAAATCAAAACCCCCCCGCACACACAAACACAATCCAAAAATTTTTTTTATCATTTACCATTTGTTAATACTTTTACTATATACCCCTAAATACGGTCCTGGCCATATTGCTAATTCCAAAATAGAACAGAAATTAACCTCTCTAAACCAAGACACATACACTTACAATATTCGAACCAGTGCGGTCGGTTCCCTTATAAAAAAAAAGGTCTCGGATGTCTCCGACAACACATGTTACACAGAATGCGTGTTCTTGAAATCCAAAAAAAACGGTGAGTTTTATTGTCATTCATTGTTTCCTTACTGTATTTGTAGTTTAATTCAAATTTTCAATTCATTTATACAGATGTAATCACTTTAATTTTTCCTTACTCATTATTAATCTAATTTTAAAGTTTAACTTTAATTGTTAATTTAATTGGTAACTCAGTCTTTAATCTAATTTTAATTTTAATTGTTTAATTCAGTCTCACAAAAGCAAACACAGTTCTCATGTTTTCATTGTATTAATTCTTGTTTCTAGTTACTTTACTGCATTGTAGTTTAATTCAAATTTTCAATTCATTTATACAGATGTAATCACTTTAATTTTTCCTTACTCATTATTAATCTAATTTTAAATTTTAACTTTAATTGTTAATTTAATTGGTAATTCAGTCTTTAATCTAATTTTAATTTTAATTGTTAATTTAATTGTTAATTCTGTCTCACAAAAGCAAACACAGTTCTCATGTTTTCATTGTATTAATTCTTGTTTCTAGTTACTTGAAAAAGACTGAATAATAATAAAAGTCGAAACGTCGTAGAATAAAACATCAAAATTCAATGAAAGTTCTCTACGTTGAATGAACGCTCTACGTTGAATGATGATGAATGATATGTAATGTTGAAAATGTTGAATATTCAAATAATGGGCGCCAGTGATTAAATTAATCACAAATATACCTACGTCCTCTGTGTACATACAAATGCACTAGCAGCAGTCGGAAAGCATGATATAAAATAGAATAGATAATAAAATTCCTCAGGTTTAAAAGTCGGTCTGCGAATTATCTCCCTAATTGCAGTTAGGTGTCTATATAATATGTTTAACTCAACAACTAAATGCTAACAAATAAAACAGTTTGAAGTAATAAAAATAAAATATATTGCAACAAAAATTAGAGAACTGTAACAATGATCGTGACATAGGCATGTGTCTATAAATAGAATTATGATCTAAACATGTGTAAATACAATATTGCTAAACATAGTGTTGGTGAACAAAGAAAACTAAGTTAAAGAATATTTTGGAATATTTATGCTAATATGGTAAGTACTACGGTGTTATGGATGTTAAATTATGCTTGTATATATTCAGCTAGGGTAAACGATGCATAGATAATAAATACCGAAGTGTTTATTAAAGTTTATATAGGTTATTGTGACTTGTTTATTGATATCTAAATTTTATAGGCAATGAAATTATGAATGGATCATTCAAGAACCTGTGTTCCAAGATTTTGCGTGTTGGCTCCAGCTGGAAGTGTTGTAGTCGAGCGGCAGCAAGTACGGCGTTCGTATTCTTGATATGGGTTAGGCGTCGTTCGATCGTCCAACGGGCCCACGCGTTGCAGTTTGGATACTTGTAATGATGCTTTCGTCAATATACGGCGTATCTTCGACGATGAGAAGCTGGTTTTTACTTAAAAAGTTTGGCTAATTTTCTGCGTTTCAAATATAAATAATTTCGATGAGATCTGTTGAGTTTGATTATGGTAATTTAATTTTTAACTAGGATAATTACACTAACGCGGCCATATATTGTAAAATTCTTTTTCGGCGTCCCTTCGTTCATTTATTTCTCTCATGGCCTATTTTTATATTGGCAAATAGCCTCGAAACTTTATTATCATAACATCGTTGGTGTTTTGAATTAAATTGATATTACATTTCTAATCAAATTATAAAATTTTTTAAATAATTTTCAAATACACTTTGCTTACTTTTAAATGTAGGTTATGTCATTATTATGTGTTCTAAGTTGCATTCTTGCGTGTTTAGATTAAATTTAAAAAGAGGGCGTGTCTAATCAGTATCAATACAATATTTCAATGTGGATAAATTAGATACCGGTAGCATCGCCCGAATTATTTGAATTTAAGAAATATGAAATAGAAATATTAAATAAGTTATAAAAAATAAAAATAAGTTAATTTGAATTACTGTTCTCGTTGTATTAATTTATAAACATGTTGATACTAATTTTACAATCTTAATTTGCCAATTTCACTCTTTTTGTAATTGTAATATGCATTGTTTATCTGTTCTTTCTTATTTCAGATGCCGGTATATGAGTGCAATCTGAACTATAACAATATATATATATATATATATATATATATATATATATATATATGCATACATACAGACAAACGAACATATATAATGATAGACCATAACGCTAAAAGCGCGTTATCGCCGGAATTCTGTTAGTTAAGAGCTGACAGATCACCTTATGTGGGTAACATGGTTCCGACAAGACCGCACAACCGCACATAGATCTGTCAACCGCTCCAGTGGTGTGTTTTACTACTGCACCCTACCACCTACCTACCTAACGGCAGAGACACTTCGACGCCTGGGAGGTATTTACACATCAGTGTACCCCTCATGTTTACTTTAGAAACATGGCTAAAATCATCAGCTATGCTATACACCATATACACAGTATTTCACCCTCTCAAAGTTCGTCTTGTCGATTGATGAAGGCACTATGCACACGTGTTAAGTAATAATTAAGATGCGGAGGTTTAAGTTTTACGTCCTGATGTAGGGTTGTTCTGTGATATTAGATCGCGTATATCCTTGACTAAATTAATTTAAATATAACAGCGGTCACTTTTTTAAGTCAATTCTATCATATAATCCCCTATACAATGTCAAATATTTGCATAGTGATGTTTAACTAACATCAACTGTAAATACAGTAATGCAAAAATGTTAAAAAACATATCTGTATATGCATTTCATGGACATACACGACGCATATAACGGGTGTTCATTTGAAAAGTCAATCTAGTAGCATGTGATTTACTGAGAAGATTTAGAAGTATGTCGTAAATTAAAATTTACTACTTAACCTAAGAAGTCGTATATTTTGACAGTTTCATACATACAAATAAATAACAAATGTGATTGAAATTATCAAATGTCATTTCGATTTACGTTACGGAACAGCAAACACATACTAATATATATGCGTCTTATTCTATCAAAATTTCAAAGTAACCTAGATTGACTTTTCAAATGAACACACGTTATTATACATTGTTTACATGATAAATAATGGAGTAGAATATATGCTTAATATGTATGTTAAAAGGTTAATAAATTTTGAATTGAATAAAAACCTGAGAAACTTATACCTTAGAAACTTATAGATATATCGTTCATGCAGAAAATTTTTAATACCTACAATGATGGGTAATATTAATATTTAATTTCTTGCAATAATTTTGCAATTTTTATATACTCAGATGCAAGAAAAGGAACGAGCCACCAATAATTTTTTTTTGAAATTGTTTGTCTATTATTTTGGCTTTTAGTTTGCACTTTCGATTCTCTATCAACAAAGGACTTCCTCCTGGACTATTTAAAACACAATATGATATTTATTCGAGCCTTCACAAACAATAACACAAACTTAGAAAAAAATATGGGTGCACTTAGCAAAATTTATATCAACAAAAAAACATTTTAGAGGTACAGAAAACGAAAATTATAACTTAAAATAGACTTCAATATTTCATGTTACGTCCTCTAGATCTAATTACTGCTTGCATACGAATTGCATCCTGCGAAGTATTCTCCCATTCTACCTGAAGAGCAACATGAAGTTCGTTTATTTGTAGTTGGTGCTATTGCACGAAATCTAACACGTTTACCTAACATGTCCCAAACATGTTCTATAGAATTTGCATCCGGAGAATTTGCATGCTGGCCAGTCGATTTTTCCAAAGCCAACTTCTGCCAAGTTTTCACTGATGCATCTCGCTGAATATGGTCTCGCATTATCCTGCATCAGGACAAAGTCATTACCAATAAATGGAGAGAGTGGAACCACGTGATATGCCAAAACTTCCTCAATATACCGTTGTGTCGTTAGTGAGCCTCCATCGATGAACACTGATTCTGTAGTGGTCTCCATTGATATGCCTGCGAACACCATTACGAAACCTTCGTTATAGCTAAGCCTGTAGTTGAAAACACATTCCGCGAATCGTTCCCCCGTTCGTCTCCGTACTTGTTTCCGTCCGTCTGGTGAATGGAGAGAGAACCTAGACTCATCTGTAAACAGTAAATTAGTCCATTGATAAAGATTCAAATTGATATGTTCGTGAGCAGCTGTCGCTATTATGATAACAATATTTAAACAGCTTTGTATGATAAGGGTTCGATAACTTCGTACAATAAGCAAGCCGTAAAAAATATATACTCGCAGGTGAATTATTAAAAGGCAATGTAAGATGTGTGCTCTACGGGGTATTTCACATCCAATTTAGTAACAATCTACCTTTAACTAATCAACTGTATATAAATCATATAGAACGTACACATGTTACGATCGACAACTGATTGAAACGGGGACACAATTGTTTCGATACTTAAAGCCGACCAACTGAAACATTAAGATTAGGAGTACCCACTATTTATGCATTTCTTTAAAAGCAGTGGTGGGACAAATCTTTTATAAACATTTTTTTCTCTCATATGAGATAATTTTGGGAAAATATTTTGGATTCATATTCTATATAATTACAACTTTCCATTTTTCAAACGTTGTCTCTTTTTTTCAAGGGCAGCCTGTATATTGAACTTAGTATTTCAGTATAGTATTTAACCTCTTTAAAAAGAAAACGGGAAATATATACGCACAATTTTGTGCAGAAGGCATTAATTAATTCATTACATCAATAACAAAGTTTTATTTATCTTCATTACTTCAGCAATAAACAAACAAAAATAGAAAACAATCTGTCTAAATGAACGTTTGCTCACAATAAACGAGTATTCCTTCAGGCGATACGGAAAGCACACGCGCCAGTTAAGAAGTCATCGTGTCATTGGAAAAACGGTTGAAACCTAAATCTTTAAAGACGATGCAGAAACAAATAGGCTGAATGGAGCTTTTTGTATACAAAACAAGAAAAAATCGATAGTGCAGATGCTACGCTGCTTTGTTCGGTGTATGTTATTTATTTCTCCATTTTCTTTAGCTTTTACAGAATCGTACAAACACAAAATAAATACAAATAAATTATGATAATAACCTTTAACTTTGAATTATATTTCAATTATTTTTATTGTTAGTTGTAAATGTTTAATTAGCTTAAAATGAACAACATTGGACAATTTAGAGTAAGTATGTATAGAAAGACGTGAGTTAACACTTAAACAAATATACATAGAAGTTTTTCCATGTAAACTATCGTATGATCAAAAAGTCTTTTGATCGCTATTGCCGTGGAATTTACGAGATATGTATGAAATTATTTATTTCAATTAGTTTTGACATTTACTTGACAACTTTCAAGTCAGCTGGTTACAATTCAAAATGTTTCAATTAGAACATAAAATTTTTATTATCAAATCATACTACAGTAATGGAAATATAGGTGAAAATGGTAATTGGGTTTATTCACCTCGTTTATGTTTGAATGAGTTCCGTGAGAGATTTCCCAACTTCGCAATAATCGAACGAGATTTTTTTCGGCAACTTCAACGAACTGTGGACAAATTTGAAGGAACTGGTAATATCAGCGATAGTGTTCGATCTGGAAGAAGACGGGCTAGAAATGATGATGTTATTGATCTGGTTAGGCTGGAAGAACCTACCTTATCCTTGCGTAGATTGAAACAAGAAATAAATTTAAGTTATGAGACGTGTCAAGCCATTGTTAAACATGACTTGAACATGTTTCATTATAAACTGCAGATGTGTCAGAAGTTACTGCCACCAGATTATCAGAAGAGAGTATCGTACTGTACCTAGTTTAATGACCATATGAATAACGATATCCTTGATTTAACATTTTTTACAGACGAATCATTTTTACCTATCTGGATACGTTAATAAACAAGTTATACGTATGTGGAGCGAGAATAATCCTAATTTTCATAGTGAGGCTCCGTTACATAGTCCTAAGATTGGTGTTTGGGTTGCAATGTCCCGTAGACGGGTAATAGGGCCAATATTTTTCCAAGATACCATAAACGGTGAAAGATATATAAATCAAATACTTAATCCTTTTATCAATCAATTGCACGATGATGAACTTCATAATGGATACTTTCAGCAAGATAACGCGAGACTTGCTCGAGTAACCATGGAATATTTACGTCAATTTTATGGTGAAAGGTTAATATCAGACGGACGTTACCCACCTAGGTCTTGTGATTTGAGTACTTTAGACTACTTCTTATTCCAATTGCTTGAGAATAACATTTTTAAAACTCCAGTTCACACTTTAGATGAATTACAAGAACGTATTGTTGAAAACTGTCTCACAGTAACACCTGATCTTTTAATTAAAGTTTTTAATAACATGGGCCGACGTGTTAACCGGTGTATTCAAGAGCAGGGAAGACATTTTCAACATCTTTTATAATTTTTTATTGTAAAAGTGTACCTACCTGAATGTTATTGTTTCATTGTCGGAGTTCTTTTCTTAACTGTAATGAGCCTTATTTTTTTTTATTAGTTATTTAAACTTCGTTTATTTATAAATGCATTCTGTAATCTCTATAAATGTTATTAAATATAACATACATAAAATGTAAATAAATACCATAACCTAAAATCTATTTTATTTGTGACTTATCCGTACTTCAATGTAATGAATCACAGAAGTAAATAATTTTATAGATAGCTTTACGTTTCATGGCTATCACGATCCAAAGACTTTTTGATCATACGTTATTTACAAAATTTGTTTACTTAAAGCTTAGTTATAGAGAATAATGTATGTAACAAATTTTGAGACAAAAACTAAAATAATAACAATAAAGTAATAATAATCTTAATAACTTTATGATACTATTCAACTCAACTTAAGCTTTACTTGTCGGTCAGTTTGCACCGCACAGAGTACAAAGTTTTGTTCTTCGTAAATGATTTCCTATCTATAAGTCATGTACTGATTATTTCACCTTTTTTCTAGAATTTTACAAATTAAAATTGTTTCTAAAATTAGTTCCCAAGAAAGAATAATCATCCTTAAATATAATTGACATTCTACGCATAATTGTAACACTGTAAGGGAATTAAACTACCCTTAAAATTGCTAATGATAGTCGCATTTGAATAACAGATTTAAATACGAATATATTTGTTATTTATAATTAGGGATATCTATATGATTGGAAACCAAACGGGTGGTGATCTACAAAATACGAAATACATTTTTATTTGTTAATTTTGTAGTTTAAGTTGAGTGAAGGAGTATTAATATTAACTTTTAACTAGCAATACTTTCTCAAGGTTCTCTTCCGTAAAATCTGTTCTACTTGAATTAAATACATCCTTGTAGATAGAAAACGACCGTTCTACATCGCAACTAGTTATAGGTGCATACTGGAAATATTCCTTTATTTCAGCGTATTTAGCAGATGGATTTTGAGGCATTGTCACCATACACAACTGCCAGAATGTTATTAAATCTGGATTTCTATTAAAAACTGCGTCTAACTTCTACCGAACGCTACATTCGAAGTAACTTGGAATATTTTTCTAATTATTAATAGCCATATCTAATATGGTTAATCCATAATTTAATTTTAGATTTTGATTTTCAAAATAAGTGATTAGTTTGGGCAAATTTCCAAAGTGCTCCTGATGTATAACTGATTTTTTAAATTTGGAATTTGTATTAGTTCCTGGCATTCAGAAATACTTCGAGCATCATCATTTAAACATGTAACGAAATTTTGTAAACTATCGAAATTCTCAGCATAAAAACTAGTAGCTTCCAACCATGTCCCCCATCTAGTTATTACTGGAGAGGAAGGCAGTGACAAAGATGGAAGTTTTTCCCTGTAAAGAGCTACTCTCAATGGTGCGTTTCTGAAAAGTTTTTTAAAAGCGGATACAAGTCTATCAACTTAACTTCCGGAAAGGTGTCTCTGATATATTCACAGATTCTGTGGAGAGCATGTGCTACACAAGTAATATGCAGCATATTAGGATATGTTTCCTTTAATAGTCTGCTTGTTTTTAACATATATGCAGCACTGTCAGACAAATAAAAGTATTTTTTCTTTGTGACACTGTTATAGTATCTATCGTCTGAATGAAGCATTTGGTGCATATTCTCGTAAATGATTTTAGCTACTGTTTCCGCATCAACTGTATTTATAACTATAATAGTTGGATGTAGTACACCAACTATAACATTTACCACACAGCGATCTAACAGTTAAAACAAGTTAACTCACCGTACTTTATTATCTTACGAAATATAAACTAATAAATAAAATAAATTATAAAAAACTCCTCACGCTTCTATCTACGCCAATGAAGAAAGGAATTTCACTGTAATATTGAAGTAATTTCGTCACAATTGAAAAAACAGATGCGCGGGTAACCGAATGAATACTGATATTTAATAACGTGTTGTACTTAGAGATGTTATAGACTATTTATATGATCCATCGTAATTCCATCTTGATGTGTCCGGTCTCTACTTATAATTCATTATTTTAATTTACGACGAAACTTTCGTGGTACTCTACGTACCCTCCATTAGTGGAAATATTCAATCACGAAATTAGATCGTTCTTTTTTTTTATAATTTGCAAATAAAGTCAATAATGGAGATTATAATCGTGTGAAAATTTTCGTTTCGTTTTAACACCGAAACATCGATTTGAACTCCTCAGTGTGAGTGTAGAAAATGTACAAAGCAGAGCTTTACTACACTTTATACGTGGCTGAGTTTTCATTCAAGTCAGTGTCTAACCCGTAAATCGTCCCTTAATCGTTCTGACCAAATCAGAAACAGATTAGTGACGCCTTATCCTGTCTCATCCTAAATTTGCACCATTAGAAGAAATATCAATATTACTACCCCTTGTCCATGACTGATATGGGAACTTATTATAAGGAAACTACTTTAAAAATATAATCTAGCAAAGTTTCGTAGCTATTTAATGGATTTACAAGATGTTTTTTAAATTCATTAAAAGAACGATATATAAAAATACTATTTTGTCCTGGAAAGTTTTTTGGATATTTTTTTTATTAATTGCAACATGTTTTTACACGCATTCATTTAGTAAATCTACTAAAAGAATGCAACCTATAACAGTGTCATTCGGTACTAGGTTACCATGATTGGTTGGGAATATTTATAGCGAAATATGAGTTACAAAAGTAAATTTCAAAAACAGGACACTTTAACTATTAAACCAAGTAGACTTGAAACAGGCAGAAACAAGAAAAATCCCTAACCACAATATAAATTAATACACTCTGGATACGTATTTCAACAACAAAGTTGCCATCTTCAGTTAAACAATCTTTCTAAATGTAGCGTCTTTGGCTAAGGTACAACGTTTGAAAATATGCTCTTCACTAAATCGCCAGTGGGATACCAAATTCGTAACATTACTATTTAAAACTAGCCTAAAAATTAGAGAACCATGAAGCGTGAAAAACATGAAGCATAGAAATAATTACTATAGACACAGTAATTAATGTAAGATTACTTGAGGGCAAAGAGTGGTCTGTGTCCCAAATATGACGGGCAACGCATGATTTTTCGGGTCAATTAAATCTAAAACGGGAAATATGTTCTTTGTGATGAGTAGTGACCGGACACGAGAGGTTTATGACTCATCGCCCACGAGCGTACTATTGAACATTTGTGATTTTTAAAGTTTTTGATTTTATTTATATAATTATACTTATAATAACAAAACGGGTATATATACGGCTACAAAATACGAAATACATTTTTACTTGTTCATTTTGTAGTTCAAGTTGAGTAAAGGAGTATTAATATTTACTAGCAATACTTTCCCAAAGTTCTCTTCTGTAAAATTTGTTCTCTTTGAATGAAATACATCCTTGTAAATAGAAAACGTCCTTTCTACATCGCATCTGGTTATAGGTGAATACTGGAAATATTCTTTAATTTCCGCGTATTTTGCAGTTAGATGTTGTTGCATTGTCCTCAAACACAATTGCCGCAATGTTATTAAATCTGGATTTCTATTAAGAACTGCATCTAACTTTTGCCGAAGGCCACATCCCAAGTCACTTGGAATATTTTTGAAATTATTAATAGCCACATCTAATGTCGTTAAACCATAATTTAATTTGAGATTTCGACTTTAAAAATAAGTAATTAGTTTTGGCAAATTTCCAAAGTGTTCTTGAAGAAAGTACAACTGATTTATTAAATGTGGAATTTGTGTTAGTTCATTGCACTCAGAAATACTCCGAGCATCGTCATTTAAACATGCAACGAAATTTTGTAAACTATCGAAATTCTCAGCATAAAAACTAGTAGCTTCCAACCATATCCCCCATCTAGTTATTACTGGAGAGGGAGGCAGTGACAAAGATGGAAGTTTTTCCCTGTAAAGAGATACTCTCAATGGTGCTTTTTTGAAAACTTTTTTAAAAGCCGATACAAGTCTATCAATTTCTGGAAAGGTATCTCTGAGATATTCACAGATTCTGTGGAGAGCATGTGCTACACAAGTAATATGCAGAATATTAGGATATGTTTCCTTTAATAGCCTGCCTGTTTTTAACATATATGCAGCACTGTCACTTACAAATAAAAGTACTTTTTCTTTGTACCTGTCGTCCGAATGAATTATTTTTTGAATATTCTCGTTAATGGTTTCAGCAACTGTTTCCGCATCAACTATATTTGGATTCATCAGGAACCTTTCGACCAGTATATTTTTGAAGAAATATTTTTAAAGTGGGATTGTTAATGTGTTTTTAAAGTGGGATTAATAATGTGAATCATAGCATCGACATGCAACTTGTTTTTTGTTTTTTTTTTTTTTTGCTGGGATTGTTAAGTTTATTTAATGGAATATTACCCGCCATAAAAGTTTCACAGAGTTCTTCGTTAAAATTGTCAGATTCCAACGGTTCCAATTTCTGTGTATGTGTTTGCGATGCTAAGTGACGTTGTACGTGCGATTTCATGGAATCTTTTAACGATATTTTACAGATTTTGCAATCAATTTCGGAATCACTGACAATGGACATAAATCAGTATGACCCCTAATCCAACTCGCCATTGTTTTACGATGCCGTTCTCGACGTTCTCATATCGTATCTGAAAAAGTAACTTAAACAATACTCTAGATCTAAATAAATGAAAACTAAAAATGTGTGCGTTTGTTATTGAAACTGAACGAAATTCAATGCACACTTATGTCGAAATAATTGGGAGAAGTAGATTCAATCAAACGATATTAAACAGGATCTATCACAAAAATTACGATGTAATTAACAGTTTAAACTATGAAACCAAGAACTAACTAACTAACAGCACCTTATTTATCTTACGAAATATAAACTAATAAATAAAGTAAATTATAAAAACCCAGCTTCTATCTACGCTCATGAAAACAGAAATTTAACTGTAAATATCCAACAAAAAACTTCACAATTCTCGTTAAGAAGAGATGTGCGCGCTAGTCAGATCAATAGTGCATTAAATAACTGCGTGATGAACTTACAGATGTAGACTATTTATATCGTCTGTCGTAATGATGACTTCATTTCAACCCGATGTGTCCGGTCTCTGGTGATGAGTTGAAATTGAACGTTTAGTTTGTCCGTTGTACAGGCTGTTTATTAAACTTACGGAAAAAATTCATGGAGTTATTCCTGGACTATTCTAAGAATATTTTGTCCTTTGATGATTTTTGCATAACCGCTTTGTTATGAAGATACGTTTCGTGATTGACCATCCTGTATCTGTAGAGTTTGTTGCTCCTGATTGACGTTTGGCTGTTTGGCGTGTGTTTCCTGTCATTAAAAGTTACACTTTTACACACATTAAAGTTAAACTTTTTTTAATGAAGTCCTATATCATAATTCGCTATACGAACACCGAAATGACGGACATGCATTTTATATATGGACTTGCTGATGTCAATTCATTACAAGCTAGGCGGTTATACATTGAATGATATCCGAACCGTAATGTTTCTGATAGAAAAACCTTCCAGAGTATTCATCAACGTAATCATGAAAAAGACAAATTGAAACGAAGTAAGAACGGAAGATGTGGAAAAGAATGTGCTGTACATGATAAAGTAAGATCCTAATACTTTTACCCGAAAAATTGGAAATACTTTGAGTGTAAGTATTGGGACTGTTTGGAAAATTGTTAGGGACTATTTGTTGTATCCATACCACATACAATGCGTTCAGTCACTTCTTCCTACTGATTTTCCTGCATGTATTGCATTCTGTCTAGCAATTGGACACTCGTTTTTTAAACTTGAATTCGTGCTTTAGAACGTGTCTTATAAAACTTGTTTTTTTAATTTACTATTAAAGATCAAATTTCATAAATGAATACAGGCGAAATACAATTACATCTATCATAATACAAAAACCACTCCTAGTTATAAGAAGCAGTTCGTTACATGTGCTATTATCTACCACTTTCATTATCAACCCATCAAATTTAGCTATGATAAAATCAATAAAACAAAAACCCATTCATAATCCAAAACCGAAATTGATGTGAAAGATCTAAACACGAATTACGTGTGTACGCATAAAATCTTTATATTATTAATTACATCATATTAAATTCATTCGACATCTAGGCTAAATTGTTTTGGTTTATTTATTGGTCGATTTACAAAATCAGCTCGCTGCCGATTTATTAAATTGCGAGGGTAAAATACTAAATGTATTTGGTAATAATATCGATAGGAACAACGATTTAAGCGGCCGCAGATACTGATAAAATGTTACTCATTGTAGTAGACCATTTATGGTTTGAATATTATTTATTAATTCGGTTCAACATGTATATTATTAAATAATTAACCTCTTCTACAGGTAGATACGTCAGATATGCCAGATATTTATACGTGTTTCTGATTAACTATTATTAATTACAAATCTTTACAGTATACTTATACTGTTTGATTCCACTGAGCTAGATGAAGTTAATATAATTGTGTGTGGCTGTAATTTGTTATAAGACTTCCGTGAAACAGGCAACATAGCCTGGCGTCATTTGCACTAATTCAAAGGAGAGAGTGTCTGCAGGTACAGATAAATAGAATTATATAACTTTAGTAATAATAGTATTCATTAATTACACAACTGAAATAATCCAGATAGGGTAAACAAATGCATAATAAATGAAAGTTAATAAAATGTCAAATAATCTTAGAAAATAATTCAAAAGAAGTTTAATATATAACGCAATCCTAATGGGAAACAGGCAGAAACAAGAAAAATCCCTAAACACAATAGAAATTAATAAACTCTAGATATGTATTTCCGCAACTAAGTTCCCATCTTCAATAGAAAAATCTAAAAAACGATAGCGTTTTTAGTTAAAATGCAACATTTGAAGATATGTTCTCCACGAAATAGCCAGTGAGAAAACACTAGCGGGATTATCCCATTGGCTTCCTTTGAACGAAGATGTAGATGCTGTCTTGATATGGAAGGACGGCATCTTGAACATATTATTTATCAAACATGCTATACATACCAGAAATACCATAAAAGGATATAATACAATATTTTCTTTGTATAGTAATAACGTTAGTAACCATATTTAATTGCAATTCATTATATTTTGTAAATAACCTTGCCAAAATGGATACATTAACATAAAGCGTCCATGGTATTTTAAAATAAGATATATTAATTATATAAGTCATACTAACGGGAAATCTGGACCAGTAAAAATTTAAAACAACAAGAATATCGGGAACAAGAAGCAAACAAACATTGTAAAATACAAATAAACGCAATTAATGCAGTAATAGTGCGATGTAAACAAAACGATGTAAACAAAAGCATATCAATAGACGCATGCTCAATGAACGCATCGAAGGGACGTGCGAATGGAAGCAAAGGACAAGACGACACCATATGAACAAACCTAAGGGAAGAAAGAGAATGAAAATACTACGGGAAAATTAAGATACTACGTAAACATGTATTCCGCGTAAAATTCACAAGATCGAACGGGCATCTGAACTATTCCAGGAAGGACAAGATTAAAAGTTTACTATTCCGCAATAAAATTTGCAAATATTGAAATTACAACGAAAAATTCATAAACAGGGAGACAACGCATAGACATGAAAAAAATAAAAACACCCATGATAAATAAAAATACACAAGGGTGAAAATATTAAATAAGTATGAAAATTAGAGAAAATAGAAATAAATGATTTGGAGTAGGAACAAAATTCTAAGAAGAAAGAAACGCTGGGTATAAAAGCGAAAAGCACTGAAAAATGAGGAGAATTCATCAATATAACTTCGACGTTCACCAACATTCACCTACATTCATTTAAAAATTTTATCATTATTATTCTTATCACTGTTATAAAAGTTTAATAATATACCAGGAGGAGTTCAAAAACTTTTGTATGCAAAATTTAACTTTAAGCAAGTAAACCTTTCTACACGATAAAATTGGAGTATATAGAGTTAATTAAATTAGAAAGGTGTATGCGGATCGTTATTTTAAATAATTAATTAGCCACAAATACAAGATTAAAGTATATCTGAGGCCAGATATCCGAGATTGATAACGAGGAAGTAGTGTTCCCTGAATATTCTTGAAATATCTGTGCTATTTTTAATTTAAGACATTCAGAAATAGGCGTGAAAATAAGAAAAAACTTATACAGTGTGATAATAACCGTCCTATTAAGTATGGACTCGTTTCATTTTAAATAAGCGCTCAATAGCACACTCGCTTTGTAGAAAGTTATCCGTAGAGATTAGAGATCCACATTTCAGACAGAGATAGGTTTTAAGTACTAATCTCAGCATTTGGAGGGCAAATACCCACTTTTGCGAGTAAAATTCTCAAGAGTCACTGGTTGCGAGATTTATTTGAATCAGAATAAAAACTCCAATACTATCCGTGTGTGATTCACAAACGCATATTTGTATATTAAAGTGGCATTGCTGGTTAAGATATAGGTTAAGAATGAAATATATTAAGTTACAATTAAAATGAGATGTGAAAATACAAATAAACAATAAAATATTTTTAAACGATTGCTTCTTCTTGTATTATTTCTTTGCGTTTACTTTGGACGCTAGCCTAGTTGTGTAGAACCCAAAAAGGAAGCCCCGAGGTACCTAAATATTATACAGATAATCAACAAAAATATGCTTGTGTAACTGCAAACCAGATCAATTATTTAAATAAATTTAATTAATTAATAAATTAAAAGCAAAGTTCACAGCAATATGTACAGACGCAGATACAATATTTCAAAAGAAAAATAGCAAATTGAATGAAAAATGTTTTTTGATATGTAGACAAACGTTTCTTTCATTTAGTGCTCCCTGAATTATTACTAGAATTTTCATGACTTTTATTTACGTTATAGTTTTGAATGCGTTTTTGAAAATTAAAATGAAATATTTTTTATAAGAAAAAAGGAAGAAATTGTTGCGCCTATGTGTAAACAAGGCAAAATACGTAGAAAGAGTCCGACTCAGTACAAGTTAATATGTACAAATGTTTTCAATATACATCGTGTTTTGTAAAAAAGGCGTCGAGATCTACGCTTAACTAAAACATCGGACCGGCATACACGACCCAACACAATGCATATAATGAACCTGCTTATTTTGAAATTTGCAATCTTTATTTTGTAACTGGGTGCGTCTCAAAAAAAAAAACAAAACTGTTCGTAAACATATCGTACAATAAGTAATTTCTTTGTTAATACTTACTAAATCTTATCGGTCTGTATATATTAACAAAAATGATAAGTTATAATTTCATATGAACACGTGTTCTTTATAAAATGTGTTTTGAAAACAGTCGTACGTTATATTAACTTATACTGAGTATGGTCCTGAAATGTGGTGAAAATGTGACAACTCTAATCATTATTATTACTAGAGAAACAAGAAAAACATTATTAGAATTAGTCGTAAGTATCGTATGATCAAAAAGTCTTTGGATCGCTATTGCCGTGGAATTTACGAGATATCTATGAAATTATTTATTTCAATTAGTCTTGACATTTACTTGACAACTTTTAAGTCAGCTGGCTATAAAAACTACCATAAACTAACATCTATTTTATTTGTGACTTATGTGTACTTCAAACTACAGAAGTAAATAATTCTATAGATGGTTTTTACACTCCATGGCTATCGCGATCCAAAGACTTTTTGATTATATGTTAGTATAAAATGTTAAAAATGGTTCCCGCGTGCCCCATCGCACATACGATTACTTAGTATGTTGTTCACGGTCATCGTGTGTACACGTATAATATCAGCAGGAAAGTGTATTCTGTGTATTTAATAATGTTGAAGGAGCGTACTGTAAAAAAACCGCTATCATCAAAGTTAGTCAATAGGTTTATTGAGAACCATCCTAGTTTATCTTACAATGGGGTAAATGTAAAATGTTTAGTGTGCAATATATATATAAACCATTAAACAAAATCAAATTTGCAACGCCACGTGCATAGCGTAAGACATAAAGATAGAGACACTGGTGCCGATACAAAATACGAAGTGTTCTTATTTGATTTGTGTACAATGATGGTTGTGTGTAATTTGTCGTTTACTTTGTTACGCAATGATTCGTTTATTTCATTTCTTGAAAAATATGACAATGTAGAATTACCGAGCTGCACCCACTTACGACGTTATTTAAAATCTGTTCGCGTACATTTAGAAAATAAAATTAAGGCTGATCTGAAAAATAAAAAAGTGTGGTTGAGTGTGGATGAAACAACTGATAGCAAAAAAAGATCTGTACTTAATGTTATGGTGCGTAAAATGGAACCAAATCAATCGCCATCCTCAATTTTATTAGCTAGCAGACAAATAGAAGAATGTACTGCGCGGGTAATTTCAAAGGTGGTGTACAAAATTCTTCGCTATCGTTACAGGAATCAGTACTAGTTGCGAAAGATACACACGCACAGCTATGTTCGATAGAAGACGCAAGAAATGAGTGTATTTTAAGTAAGTTTGAAAGTGTTTTAGATAAAGATTTAGATTTTGCCAGACTTAGACAAATTTGTGAAGGTTCGTCTACAGATGTGTTAAGCTGTTTCAAAGATTATTTTAATTATGCAAACATCACATCACTAGATGTGGAGCGATCGTTTACTTTATACAAGCACATATTTTCCTCACGGCGGACGCGTTTTCGAGAAATAACTTTGGAGACGCACCTTATGTTAACAATATTTCATCGCGCTTCTCCAGATTTTCAAGTCACGGAAAACGCATAAGACGGTAAGTTTTTTTTTAATCATCTAATTACATACATTTTAGATTTTATTTTTTATACGTATCATCGAGAACGTTTCATAATCTAGAAAAACCGTCTTACATTTTTTTTGTATCTAACATAATAACAGCACCATTCGTGATAGTATATCTCTAGATATTAATAATGTTTCGCATGCGGGAACCAATACGTTAGTCACGCCTCTGCTTTCGCTCCGAATTGGTCCACTCTAGTAAGGACTATAACTTTGGACATTACCATTTCATGAATTACAAAATGCACTTTTACCATAATGATGATGTAAAAACAAATAGTCTATTTATTTGACTGTGCATTGGACATTACAAATAAATATTTAATTTCGTAATAAACGATGTCATTATTTCTCTCTATTGTTCTGTACTTGTTCTACGTTGACGTTTCCATAGTGTAGGTGATTTAACAAACTGTTGTCCTATTCAAACTAACTTAAATTTTATTAATAAATAATGGGTGGAAAACGGACATAATCTTAATATTAATAAAATCTTCTTTAAAAAAACAACGACAATCATTTTCACTTATTTCATCAATGGATAAGTTTATGAAAAACTGAATTATTACTCAGATGAGTTATTTGGCTACGTAATGCAAACATATTGTAACTTTGATAATATATCTACTATTAAGTCTATGTATATCATATCATCATTTATAAATACATACACTTTTTAAACAGACATTGATTTTAACTTTGTATACCCGAAAACCTAAAGCACAAATGTTATTAACCAAAAATATTATTTGTAAGACTTGTAACTGATATTACCTCTTAAATCTATTATTCTTATGTATTGTTAAAATAGAATAATTCTAGTTTTTAAAAATGTGTAAATTGGTTCCAACCAGTTCCTACTCCTCCATGTAAAGTGATTTCAAATTTCTAAGATGAAAATGTGAAGATATTATAACTTTCGATAAACTTTATTTTTATTATTTCGGGATCTTCTGGAAGCATGAAATGTTTGACCTCATCAAAAAATGATCTCAATTTTAACGGACAATTAGAATACATCGAAGATTAATTTATTTCACGTAAACCTTAAACCAAAGAACAAGTAACTGAAATAAAACGTAATTTTTCAAGATTAAAATCAGAAATGAAACATCGCTGGATAGCAGCAAAATAGAGAGGTGATTTATTTGTGGAAAACTGAAAAGTGGTTGAGTGAGTGCTTCAATTGGCCCAATTAGCGACAACCCCGGATGGACCAACGATGATATAATATAATAGATGTTAGTGAGAGAAGCAAAAGGCACACGATTGAAAGTATACGTTTGTCTGATAGCCTTAACAAAATTATCTATGCAGCTCAAACGAAATTTAGCGCCCAAGGAAATAAATAGATGTACGTAAAATATACTGAAAGAGATTTCAGAAAATAAGGATCGGGCTCAGGAGTAAGGAAGTCATTTGAGTGTGACAAGGCTCATGCCAAGCATATTATACGCGTCCTGGACCTTTTATGCATCATCAGCACACCATTTATTATTTAAAATCATTTACAATAATTGCTAGGACGCTACAGTTAACCCGGAACGAATCGACACAAGCAAATCACAAATTTTGTAACAATTGGGCGCCCCCACGTGGTGTACTACACCAAACTCCAACACGTTCTTTTTAACTCACAATAAATTAGTTTCATATCAAATTATATTTTACTTCCAAACTCATAAGAAGAATTTAATACAGTACATATTATGTATAGCCTAGAACGAAGTACGCTCTGAATAAAAATTCCATTTAACTTCCGAATGGTTTCTAATAGATAAGAAATTTGAAGAACATGGCATGAAATCTGGTAGGTGGGGAGTAAAAATATTCCATAACACAGGGGTACTATTTTCTCGAAAACTTCAAAGTCGTAAATCTTATTGTTTGAATTTCAAAGCCAACTTCTTTGAAATATTAAATTTTTTGTTTATGAACATTTTAACCCTTCATTGCTAAAAAACTAGAGCAGATACGAAAAAAGGACTTCAGATTCATGTTCAGCGTCCTCGGATCATCTTAAATTGGTTAACAAATAATTTTGACCAACTAAATCGGTCAAATATCCCTATGTGCGACGTTCTTCTCCAGATGATTGTCTGATAGAAGCAGTAGAGGAGTTTCTTGAGGACTTTCGAAGACTACGAAGAGGCTTAGTAGAAGAACGCTGGAATAAGTTTGTAACTGTTAGTGGATCATATGTTGAAAAATAGAATATAACTTTTCTTATAACGCCTTTCATTAAGTAGATAATATAAAAATTTCCCATTTCAAAATAGTATCCCTTTTCCAAATCAAGTAGTGTTCGTTCTCTATTTTCAGCTCCTTATTGTTTTAATTATTTTGGAATTAGTCTTTTTCTTTTGGTTTTCCCATTTTGTCAATTGCGTTTCATTTTTTTTCATGTGAATTTCCCAGTTCTTGTCATATTGACAAATTTTCAAACAATAGTACGGCCCTAAAAAAACATTATAACACAAACAAAACACACTTTCAATTTCGATAAACTTCAATAATTACATCAGAAAAAAATAACAAGGCAAGAAATATATTAGAAAGCATCTATATAACGTGTGTATAAATTGTCGCAAAAGCTACACGCAGCGACATTCTTCGTTCGGTTCTGAATAAAAAATCTTAATGTTAAAATGTCGTATCATGCTTCGTTTGTTTTCACGGGGTTCTTGAAGTTCAGACTTTTAGTGCGTAACTAACCTTTGCTCTTCGATATCTGTTAATAGAGATAGATGCAATTTAGTTTAAAGAAAAAATTTTTACTAGTATTATTTCGTAAACGTTTTCTTTTTGAATTAAAAGCTTGTTTTTAACATTTATTCAATAACGTACTTCCACGAAAAACACATTTGACAACGTTGTAGAACAATAAGTTTGCATTTCAAAGTGAGTTCAATCAATATCATTACTGTCAAATTTTGACATTTACGAATTCTCGAAGTATGATACGACATTTTAACATTAAGATTTTTTATTCAGAATCAAACGAAGAATGTTGCTACGTGTAGCTTTTGCGACAATTTATACACACCTTGTATACAAAAAAACAAAAATTCCATTAATGACATAACAGCTATAAACAACCTCTCGAAAATATATCTGCCCATTATATAAACATAATATGAACACACAAAAATGAATAATAAAAAAGAAAAAAATACACGTCTTCGAGAACAGATTAAACTAATCCCGCGGGATTAGTTTAATCTGTTCATATAATGACATATATGCGGGCATATATGTCATTATATAAACACCCCCTGTATACTCATAATATAAACACACAAAAATGAATTTAGAAAAACACATGTCCGAGAACAGATTAAAATAACCCCCGGCATGTGGGACACTAGCTACATACCACCCGTCAAAAAAACAGACGTTTCCAAACACGGTCACCAAGAGCTTTAGTTTTATTTTGAAATGAAAACTAGACAATATGTTTAGCACAGTTAGTCATAGTTGAAATGTAATCAAACAATACAATATAATTTAAGTACATTTAATATAATTCTACTTTCACCTTCCTAAAAATTTAAATAAATATTTCAGTTGTGAAAAAGGCTCTATATATAGAACCGAAACGTAAAACAAAATTAAATATTGTATTAATTACCTGGCCGCCATTCCCAAGAAACACTTTTTCTTTATCTGGTATTATAACCACGGCCAAGAAAATACGAAATTCCTTCAATTATATATATATATATATATATATATATATTAAAATAATAGACTTTTTCTTGGTTTAGCGACCTTTAATGAATTTCAGTTTTTTACTACGACGTTTCGACTTTTTTATTATCAAGTCTTTTTGTGATTAGAACTAAAAAATTAATACAAAGAAAGGTAAGAAATATATTTACATTTGTATGAATTAATTAAAATTAAAATTAAAATAATAGTTAAAATAAGGAAAATTAAAGGATACAAAACTCATCAATTTATTTCGTGTCAAAACACATATTATGTGTAACATGTATGGCCAGACATGTCGAACCTTTTTATAGGGTCGAACTGCCTTTCTCGGAATATTTAGTGTAACTAAATGTCTTGGTGCAGAAAAGAAATTCTTTATTTCGTTTTAAAATTAGTTTGGTCAGGCCATGTGTTTGGGAAAATACAGTATATTTACAATACGAAAATTTTTTTTGTGTGGTTGGGGTTGTCTTCTATTGTTTAATGAGCGGATAATAAAATTTAGAAAGTCCATCAATCTCGTTACGATCGTTGATTGTTTTGTTGTTTTTGAATTTTTGCCTTTGTATTTTTTTGCTTGGTTACTATTTTTGTATTTTCAAAATCAAGATTATGTTTTAATGTCATCTGGTGTTTTTTTAAAGCTGTCTGATTTTTGCGTGTCCTTATAATCTTATAGCTCATTATAACAAGAAAGTATAACAATCATTTAAAAAAAAAATTGAAAGTGGTTGGGGAAATTTGGAACACCCTGTAAATATATAAATAAAAATAGAAAATGCACTGTAGCATACTACATGTGTGCGTAAAATTTCATTGCTACAACTTTATTAGTTTTCATTCTAAGCTCCGCCGACACAATATTGCCCCACCCGGTATATGTAAAAGACATTTTCAAATATCCGCATAGTACCTACCATGTAAAACAGTACAAACTATCGAAATATATAAATGAAAAAACAATTAATTTAATATTTCAATTTGTTCTAAACAATCACCCAGATATGTTTTCATACACTGAACATAATGAAGACAATTATCTGCAGTTATTTGTTCAGACGCATTGTGTATTGCTGCATAAATTTAGCGAATTTACATTCATTGCTGCAGCCACAGAATAATTATGCCCTCTTGGTTGAGCTTTTATTTTGGTTGCTCGAGTATTTCTAATTGATCTTCCATATTCATCAATTAAAAAAATCTTTTCACTTTCGAACATTATTCTATTGTACTGGATATCATATTCAAAGCGAGCCTGTATGATTTGTGGTGTATTTCTTCTTTCGAGGACGAAAGAAATCCTCTTAAACGAATATTGATAGTCGATAGCGATATTTGATGAAATGGCCACTGAGTCAAACATCTTTCTTTTAACTGACAAAGTGTTAAAGTGCAATCTTCATCAATCCAATTGCAAATTTCATTTATCTGTAATATAGATCCTTTTTTTGGCCGATGACCAGCACTTCTTTTATGAATACTAACGGTTTTCCGGTATGTAGAATAATTCTTTCCTGCTGTATTGGGTAAAATTACAAATTGCTGTCCTATATTATTTGCCGTGTGCCTGTTGTTCATAGAACGAATTATTAAGGCTCTTAAATCATTACCTATTTGACTGTTTATTCGACGATTCTCTATAAAAGATTACTATAATATGATTGACATGCTTCGTGAAAGTTAATAAACCAATGGTGAAATGCATTTGACAAATAAAGAAATTATTTGACACATCGCTGCTATTGTTACAAATTGTAAAATACATTTGACAAAAGGTGAAAATCAAAAGACAGAGACTGTAATATTGTTGAAAAAAATGATCAGAAATGTCTTTATCGGTTTCAGTAAGTCCAACACAATTAATCACACACTGCCAGAATCAGTACAAATAATTTAGATTAATTAAAATTTTTGTAAGATCCTCCTCTTTGAAAAAAAAATATCACGATATTTTAAACAGAACGTAATGAGTTTACAACGTAAATTAAACGCGATAAAGCTTAAAACACAAGATGTTCGACCGTATAGCAACAGTCGGTATCCGTATTTCTCCGTTACAGAAATAACATAAATACTTTTTTTTACGATAAAGCGGGCAATTATTTGATTATCGAACTTGTTAAATAACTCATTCGGGGAACGAGTTCTCATCGCAAAATTGAGATTTTCATCAAAAACTTTTATTAGACAAATGAACGGTAAAAATATTTGTTTCACTATTTTTAATTAAATTGGGTGGAGTGAACAATTCTATCGTGTCCGACCTACATTTCATTCTTCTTTTTTTTCATTAAGGCAGAAAAACAGATCAATACCGTAGCGGTTATTTTCTATTTGCACAACTATTTAAATAGGATTTTCTACTCTGGTTATGATTAATATACAGAGTGAAATATTAGGGCCGCCGGAAAGTTTTGCCATATTTTTATTTCTCAAAAAAAGATAGGTGTTGGAGTTGTTTTCGGCTCGTGGGGCCAAATATTGAGATGACTCCGATTTCTGGTGATGATGCTTCAACCCCTGTTACTAGAATCACGACCCAGATGTTACTTAATCGTGAACAGGTTGTAAGGCTGTATACACTTCACTTTTTAAATCTTCAGTGACTGTTGGTTAATGAATAAATATACTTCTACCTAAACATATTTATTTGCACCATATACATTTATTTTTGGATATACAACGACTTATACTAGCAGAAAATTGCTTTTAAGACTAGTGTTCCTTGTTAAAGTATGACTGTTATATGGATATTATTATATATTGTTCTGTTTTTGAGACTGGTGTCTCTTATTGTTAATATGATACTCTGCGACCTTTCTAATTATATTGTGGCCCTGATGTCTCATTTGAGTATTTGCTCTAGCACTACTCTTTTAATTAAACGTAGCAGCTTCAGGAATAGATCGTCTAAATACAGTACCACTTTAGGTTACTGACCTCGTGTCTTTGCAGGCCTGACTACTATTACGGTACATGCACCGCGGTTTTATCATCCTTTTGGCTGAATATTCATACCATTTCTTCTGTCTGGCTCATATTATTCATTAGTTTGTTGAGCTTAAGATGTCCCGTTAACGCATGCGAATGGGAAAAAAACACTTTTTTGGATATGTATTTTTAAAGGCCATTTACAGAATTATATATTAAGTTTGTTTTAAGCATTTTTCCGCTCAATAATATGCTAAGATGCTTTATCCTAAGCTTCAAGTGGAAAGCGGTGACAAATTTGACGTAATTCAAATTTGTTTCTTTTAATCTATTTGAATCGGTCAATAATTTATCATAAAAGCAACAGATTGTGAAATAAATGCTTTCCAAATTTTACGACGCTAATTATTCGAATTTTTTACTGAAAACAAATTCGGCCTTAAGTGCGGTTTTAGGTAAAAAATTCAAATAATTAGCGTCGTAAAATGTAGAAAGCATTTATTTAATTCACATTACTTAGCGAAAATGCAATTGATTTGCCCAACAGATTGTATTTTACTCTTTATTTGTCATGATTTCAAAAACTTTATATTTTCTGAAGTCATGGCTTATTATTATTGTTATTATTGAAACCATGTGGGAGGACTTACGAGCGAAACATATAACGGTAGCTTCGCACCAATTGGTACGATCTGTCATTTAAACGTGTTAAGTTATGGAATAATCGGTGAACATATAACTTCAATACATTCAAATGATTGCCAAGGTGTTTTTTTGGGGGCGTAACTATTTTTGGACATTGTACGAAATTGATTCACAACATACTCACGGTCAAAACGAATTTAATCTCAACTTCTTACGATAGCTAGTGAAAATAACACATTTCTCATAGAGTTATTCAATTCAAGTAAGTGAAGTGGTTTTCTGTAAGGTCCTCAAAATAGTCGCCAACTGCCTGGATTGGTTTTTAATTGCACTCAGATCTTTGTCTAGCCAGGAAAATTCTGAGTTTGGGGAACAGAAGGAAGTCCGAAAGAATCAAATCGATTGTTGGATGCGAAAGCAGTTCAAAGTGAATTATGGTTAATTTTTGTTGAGCAGCACTGCTTGAATACACTGGTGTGATGTCGTGGTGAAACAACATTTTTTCTAGGCTACTCTGGGACGCTTCTCCGCGATTGTTACCTTAAATCTGTCCAAAAAGGAATTCGTTGTATACGCCATTCAGGATTTTTCCCTTCTTGAGTTAGTGATTCAGGAGGATTCCTTTCGCATCTCAAAAAACTAACTCCATCATCTTCCCAAGTGAAAGAATGCATTTCTCCTTCCTCCGAGCCTGGTCTCCTATTGTGGTTCATTGTTTTGGCTGTTGCTTCATCTCCGGCGTATAGTAACGAATCCAAGTTTCGTCCATTGTTACAAAATACCGTAAAAAATCCCCTGCATCTTTCTTTGAATAACTGCAAATATTCAGCAGATATTCGCACGCAATTTCCTATCTGCTCCAGAATGAACAAACGCGACACCCATCTTGCACAATGTATTTTCATGTTCAACAACTCACTATGCAAAATGAAATGTACTGGATTAATCGAGATGCCTGTGGTCTTTGCTAACTGGCAAATTTTTACTCACATATCGGGTAAAACGATATCGCGGCCTTTGCCAATGTTTTTTGGCATCAAAGTAGATTTTGTAGACTCTGAACGTGGTGCATCTTTAAAGCTTGTCCTGCCTCGCATAAATTCGTTGACTCGAAATATCTCGGTCTCATACGAAAAGCATAAGTCACGATGTAAACACAGTCCTCTCTTAATTGAGAATTTTGATGTCGCTAGCATCTTCTCTTAGTCTTTGAACAAAGTTAATTGTCGAAGCAACGATTTACCATTTTCGTTAAACTAAAACAAAATGAAATTAAGATGTCACAAATAAATCTCCATCTACTTGTCGGGCTCAATGTTAAGAGAACGTCCCTCGTATTATAAAAGAAATTATTTACAAGCCATCCATTAACGATATTATTGGTTCACAAAGGCACTCATAAACACAATTAAAGAAATCCTAATGTCTATTATTGTGTTTCAAATAGCGACATACTTTAATATATATATACAATGTATCAATGCGAATACACGAGTTTATGCTATGTGTATCTAACAATAGAAGGCCGACTTTACTTCTCCTAGAGAGGGTCCCTCTACTATTTATCTCAGACGATGAAGTTTCTGTCAAGCAACATGCTGATAATTTAATACGGTTCCTCAATTAGACGCTCCAACTGATTATTATGTGGAGAAATTATGTTGGAAGGGATGCTCTATTATATCAATTGCCGAAACCGCACCTAAACTACTTCTCTTCTTCGCCTCAATCACCTACTCTAACTGCCTCGCGGCTCTGTCCGTCTAGTTTTAGTAAACGTAGAAGATAAGTAAGTACGTTCGTGCTTGGAGACATGAAGTTACTTTGATGTAAGAGTATGAGTTTATATACATACGAACAAGTTTGCTTCTAATAGTCACATATAAATGACAAAATAATAGAAACAAATGTTTGTAACACGAACGTTGTAACTACGAGTTCATTATAATATTACACAGGCCTGCATTTTTCAACTCTTTGAATGTTGATTTAAAAATTTTAACTGTTTTCTAGTAATTGGGTAGCGCTGATTTCAAATCTGCTTTTATTCTTTTTGTATCACGTAAGGTTATTTGTCAAACCAGTAAAATCAAAAAATATAGAAAAAACACGATTTAGGTAATTTATAAGCTAGTTTTATATTATATTTAAAAAAATACAAAAATATACACATAGAAACTATTAGATATAGTTATTTATTCTTTATGCTTCTTAAAAAAATGTTTTCGTTTTTCAGAAAAGCTTCGTTTGGTTGTTTTTCTGTCATATTCAGCTAAAGGAAGATCTGAAGGTAGTTTCTGGGACAAGCAAATTTTTTCGTTTCAACCTAGACCCCAGTACGTCAGAAAGATCTTTTGAAAGTCCCAAATCTCTTACTAAATCATTCAGTTCGGTTTGTGAAAATAGCTGAGGTTGGTTTTGACCTGAGGTTGATGGTTCAAAATCACTATCCATCTGTACGGAGTTGGAAGTTGAAGAGGTTTCAATATCTTCTTGTAGTACTTTGGGGGGTATAGGTATAGGTACATGATCACTGTGAGGAACTGGTCTGATAGCTGATTTAATATTGTTTGGGTACAAAATATGTTTCAAAGTTTTTCTATTATGCCCCTTAATATCACAAAGATAAAAGTAGCAATCTTCATGATGATTTTGCGGTTCTCTCCAAACCATCGGTATTCCAAAAGGAAGGCTTTTACTATTCCCTTTGGTCCAATGTCTTAAACCTTCTTCACATACCCTACAAACAACGTGCGGTGCCCAATCTTTATCTTGATCTCCTAATTTGATTTTGAAATAAGCATAATATGCATTTTTCACAAATTCACCAATTGGTCTCTTAAACTTTTTCAAGACGAAATATCCACAAATATAACAGAAATCATCTGGTTTGTTTTTGCAGCACCGGCTAGACATATTTTTAAGCAATGTTTATTTATCAAATACCACGCACAACACTAAAGACAAATTAATTTTACTTGTTTACTGATCGACACTCAGAGCTATAATGAAGTAAATGACATTAAAATATACATTTTGTTTGGACTGATAAACTTGAAATCCTTCTTCGCAGTACTAATAAAGTGAAAGCATAATAAATAGGATTTAGCAGGTAAAAATTCCCGGAAATCTTGTCCAAAATTAATACATGTAATAAAAGATTTACATCAGGTAATGAGAGCCTATTTAACAAATTTCTTTAAAACCACAACAGAAAATCATCTTTGGGTTAATACTTAGAATTTGAAGTAGTACATTCATTTTAAAATGTATTAAAACGCCTATTATAAGATTTTTTTATATTTTTTTTTATTTCTTTTGTGCAAAAAAAATCTGTGGGTGGTAGAGACCAACTGCATTTTAATTAGTTATTGCTATATAAAAACTGAGTTTAACAAACAAAAATCACGTCATCACAAATTTTATGCAGGCCTGTGTAATGTGTGCAGAGCACACGAAATGTACATTTAGTTTATTAAAACTATTTTTGTGAAAAAAATGTTTTGTTTTATTTCGTCAGGACCCGAAAAGTCTAAAAACAACGGAAATATCAGTAACAAAACGCAAACTAACATTATAAAATACAAATAAAGCAATTAACCCATTAGCTTCCCTGATCCCCAAATGGGGATTCGCGAATTTTATTTTTTAACATATTTCAAAATGTTATTATCTTTAGTGTAATGTATACTAACTGAACATGAATACTCTGTACTTTCTAGAAAAATTTTATATTTTAGTGTTGGTAACCCTGTAAGCATGTTATGCGCGTTATTTTATAACCTATACACAAAAGTTGATGGTCGAATATTTACATTATTTCTAATAATATTTTTTGTGCTTATTTGATTAATTTTGTGCCAGTTTTGTGAATTCAAGTAATAATACATTCCTTTAGTTGATATTAGAATAACAGGTGAGCAAATATAATATTTATTATAAAAAATATAGTACAAAATACCTTGATCATTTGGGGATCATGGAATTTACTATGTAAAAAAAATCATATGGAGAGCGTTATGTTAGTTTTATTCACAGTTGCTGTTTTTTTTTGTTTCCAATTCAGTATGGGTTCTAGAAAATTCCTTACTATCGCAGAACTTGAAGAAATATTGGAAGATGATGAATTTTTTGCTGATCTGGAACAAGAAGTCATTGATATAGTCGAACTGCCGCTCGATAATATCGATGTTATATCAGATTGCGAAGAATTTGACGATAATATTTTAGAAGACACTGTTCCACAAGACGTTCCTGGACGACTAGAAATCCATTCCAGCGCTCTGAATGATGATCAAGATCAAGCATCTACAGTAAAATCAAATGGTAAATTCTTGCCATAAACCGTTCCACAAAACGTTCCTGGACAACTAGAAATCCATTCCAGCGCTCTGAATATTGATTAAAATCAAGCATCTATAGTAAAATCAAAAGGTAAATCTTGCCAAAAAGTGAATGGAAAAAGCAGGACATAAATTTGACTAATACATCATTTGAAAGCATCAATGTATCTGAATTGAAATCACAGATTATTCAAACTTGAAAGGTAAATCACCGGTTCAGATATTTGAAGAAGTTTTCGACGAAGATTTACTAAACCATGTAACTATCCAAAGTGTAAATTACGCTAGACAAAACAACAGACATAACTTTGAACTTTCCACAAATTGTCTTAAAAAGTTTATTGGAATTTTTTTTGCTATCAGGGCACCATTCGTTGCCCCAAGAGCAGTTATATTGGTCGGAGGATGAAGATATAAATCTTACATGCGTTAGAAACTGCATCCCTAAGCACAGGTTTTTGGAAATTAAAAAAAAACCTGCATTTTGACGACAATAGTCTCATATCCACCAGCGATAAACAAGACAAACTATTTAAAATCCGGCCTTTGATAAACAAATTGAACACAAATTTCAAAAAGTTCGGTATATTTGCACAAAAACTTTCAATAGATGAGCAAATGGTGCGTTACTATGGCCACCATTACCTGAAACAGTTTATTAGGGGAAAACCAATAAGATTTGGATTCAAACAATGGGCTATCTGCTGCTCTAAATCTGACTATTGTTTTCATATGGATATTTATTAAGGAAAGAGCCAAGAAGTACAACTTGTAAGTGGTGTTTGAGCTTCTGTGATAATGAAGATGACCTCTTTTTTGCAATATCCGTCAGAATATGAAATATTTTTCGATAACTTTTTCACCAGCTTTGATTTATTGTTGAAGTTGAGAGAACTAAATATAAAGGCGGCTGAAACAGTACGCTATAATAGAATGAACAAGTGTCCTTTGAAATCTGATAATATCATAAAAAAAGAGGAACGCGGGGCATATGATTATCGTTATGATGAAAAAAATATAATATTTGCGTTGATTTGGAATGACAATAGCTGTGTTAAAATGCTATCCAATTACTTAGGATTGCAACCTATAGAAAAAGTGAAAAGTTATTGTAAGAAAAAAAAAAGAATGCCATGTCGATAGACCAAACATTGTCGTACAATACAATAAACATATGGGAGGGGTCGACAAGTTAGACTGAAATTGCGAAAGTATCGAATCAAATTTAGAGGTAAGAAATGGTATTTCCCTCTTTTCACAAATACGATTGACGTTGCGGTTGTTAACGCCCACGCTCTTTATACTGCAGTAAATGGAAGCATCCCATTATTAGATTTTAGACGCATTATTGCCAGAACTTATCTGAAGAAAGAATCATTATCCGATCCTAAATTTACCGGATGACCAAGTTCTAGTAAGGCGAGGAAAAGCCGCGTGCCTGACGATGTTAGATTTGATCCCATTGGACATGTTTTGGAGCGAACGATTGATGGAAAAGAAAGAAAATGTGCCATATGTGACACAAACGTTCGCAAACAATGTAAAAAATTTAATATTGGACTGCATATGGAATGCTTTCCTAATTGGCATAAATTATGAGTATTTTTCTTTAGTTTGAAATGTTGGTTCCGAAATGGGATTTAAATTTTTGTTTTTTAAATGGCGTATATTTATTTGCCAACGAATAAATTGACCTATTACCTTTAATATAATCCTATTTTTAATTTAAATTTACAAAAAATGTCGATAATAAAAATTTGGACGTTAATGGGTTAATACCCATAATATGGCGATGTGCCAAAAGTGGAATGCACATCAAAGGCGCATGCTCAACGTGATATGAAGATGCAGTTAAAGGGCCACTCGAGTGAAAGCAAAGGACAAGCATACACAATACGAACAAGCCCAGGAGGAAGAAAGGGAAGGAAAACGCTACGAGAACTTTTGACTGATACGTAGACAGATTTTCCGCGAAAATTTTCCTATTTAAACGAGCATTAGAAATCGTTCCTAGAAATAACGAGCTTAAGAGTTTACAGTTCCTTAATAAAAATTACAAATATTAAAAACGAAAATACCTAAGAATACACAGCGGTAAAGTGTTAAATAAGTATGAAAATTAGATAAAACAGAAATAAATTATATTAAGTGGGGACACAATTCTGGTAACAATTAAACGCAAGGGAATAAGTAGGACAAGCACCGTCACAAAATTACTTCGAGATTCATTGCTCTACATTCATCGAGTAATTTTTTGAAATTTAATTTTGAAATCATCGACAATATCTTAAATTTAAGTCTGCTGGAATTATATTTAGTTAAGAATAAATAAAAGTTTTATTTCATTTTAATCATTATTATTATCGTTATTATTCTCATCATTATTATAAAAGCTTAATAATGTACCAGCAAGAGTTCGAAAATTTGTTTGCTGAACTTGGCTCCGAGTAAGTAAGAACTGTACACACGATAGAGTTGGAGGACATAGATTTAATTAAATTAGTAAAAAAGTTCGTGTGGATCGTTATTTTAAATAATTAATTAGTCATAAATACACGATGAAAGTGTATCTCGAGCCAGATATTAGAGGCTGATGAGGAGGAAGTAGGGTTCCCCGAATCCTCTCGAAATATCTATTCCACTGAAATTGTAAACTTAAAACGTTCAGCAATAGGCGTGGAAAACAAGAAAATACTTATACAGTGTGATGATAGGCGACCTATTCTGTAGGAACTCGTTTTACACTTAAATAGACGCTGAATAGCACACTCGCATTATAAAAAGACATCAATAGAAGCCAGCGATCCACATTTCAGACGGATATGCCTTTGAGTACTAACCTCAGCATTAGGAGAGCAAATAACTCATTTTGCGAGTGAAATCCTCAAAAGTCATTGTTTGCGAGATTCATTTGAATCAGAATTAAAAACTCCAAAACTATACGTGTGCTGATACACAAAAGAATATTAGTATATAAAAGTTTCATTGATAAGTTAAGGTATAAGTTAAGAATGAAGTATTTTAAGTTCCAACAAAATGAGATGTGAACGTACAAACAGACAATAAAATAATTTTAAACAGTTATCTCTTGTTATTTTATTTCTTTGCATTTACTTTAGACGCTGGACCTAGTTGTGTACAAACCCAAAAAGATTGCCCTGAGATACCCAAAGATTATACAGTCCCAATAAAAAATAAGCTTGTGTAACTGCCCACACAATCATTCATTTAAATAAATTAATTTTAAAGCAAAGCTCACAGCAATATGTACATGCTAAACAGAGATATAATATTACATAATATTCTATAACAACGAGACGGTTTACTGTTCCGCTTTAAAACATAATATCTTCGACGCGTTTCAATTTGTCCTCTCTTTAGTATATTTAACAAACCCGTTAATAATAGCGGTGTTTCTGAAACGGCACGTCGAGAGTTAAAAGTACTTGCCGCTAAACTAACTTTATGCTCTGAGTTCTGCACGCCGATTGAGTTGTAATGAACTTAATAATCCAGTTGTGGACTACAGAACTGTCTACATAGCCGTATATACTCATGTTGGTTTATTAAATGCAACATTTTCTTTGTGTGAGGCAAGGATTTCAATAGAGCTGTGTATTAACACGCGTTCTCTTACATGTATGTGTGTGTGTATACAGGACTGCGAATGCGTGTCTAGAACATATAAGCCTTTAGCTTCAAATTTCAGTTGCAAAATATATTTATAGTCGTGCTTGTTTCAAATAACAACCTGCGTCTGATACACAAAGAGGTTAGTTCGTATATTTAAAAAAATATCGAGTTCGTTCCCGTGTTGTTTTACTATTTAATTACCGAAACGAAAGTGAAGCATGTGTATTGACGTTGAAGAAAATTAAATACGCTTACAGTCTCTGAAGTAATTTTAGTAATTATGAAAATATGGTATTTAGAACGTGCCTGGTTTTCGTTTTGGGAAACAATTCTTTGGCGTTCTCTAAAAGCACTTAATTACAAGGGAAATGCTGTTGTATCATTCATTTTTGACAATTTTAGTCGTATGATTTGCAAATATATAAAGCGCTAAAACACACGCATACTGCCATAGCTCAAAATACTAGGGCAGATTGATATATAAGGTCTCCAAGAATACCATTGTGTGAGTAATGGCGATAGCAACAAGTTCTAACCTGCAAACGGCAATTTAAAGTATCTCATCTTAGCATGCAGTGTCATTTTTCTGTGTAACGAAAGAACAAAGAAAAGAATTTGTCAAGAACTTGTTAACCAGTATTGCTCTGAAGGATACTAATTTCCCATAAGCATAACTATTAGAAGCGAACCTTGGGTTCATAATTATGACCCCGAAAATAAGCGGCAGTCAATGTAATGTCGTCGTCTTGATTATCCACGTGTACGGGTACAAAAATTCAGAAAGAGTTTCATCAGCGCGAAAAGTCATGCTCGCCCTCTTCTGGTATGCAAAGGAAGTCATCCATAAAGAATATCTGCCGGGGGGTCAACGACTAATTCATTAAAATATTGCAAAATTTTACGAGCACTAAAGAATCGTATCCGTAAAGGAGGTCGGAAAGAATGAGTTTTTTCTTCTTCAACGCCAAACCGCATTACATTAACAAATTTACGGTTGTTTCACACTCTCTGTATAATCCTGATTTTGCACCTTCAGATTTCTCGTTCCCAAAACTGAAGGAGGCGTTGAATGGTCAACGTGGAATATTGGTCACAGGTTCTATCAGTAGAGTGTATGGTAAAACTCTAAAGCAGAAGGTAGAAAATGAGTATAATAGTCTGGAAGTCGAAGAATAAGCTGGCTTCAGGGTAGGTAAATCAACATCGGACCACCTCTTCTATGCCACCCAAGTTATCGAGAAAAATATAAAAAATTAACCAGGAAATACATTTACTCTATCTAGATCTCAAAAAAGCTTACAGCGTTCCTCAGGTAAGACTTTGGGAAGCGCTGAGAAATACAAATAACGAGAATAACTTGATCAAAGCAGTTAAAAACTTTTATAAAAACGCCCAAGCCATAGGAAAGATAAAAGGGAACGCATTTAATATAACCAAAGGGCGGAAGCAGGGATGCTGTCTCTCGCCAACATTATCTAAAGTATATTTGGAACGCGCCTTAAGAACGTGGAACCGAAAGTGTGATAGTATGGGTATTCCGCTGACAGAAAGAAATATATACACGCTAAGTTTTGCAGATGATCAAATGGTGTTGGCTCAAGATGTGGACGACATAGAATATATGACGCGCAAATTGATCGTAGAATATCATAAACGGGCTCTAGCGGTGAACACGAAAAAAAAATATGTGTGCATAAGTGGTGTACAAAGAGATCTTATATTAAATGATGGAAGAAAATTCAACATTGCCACACTTACAAATATTTGGGACTTCATTTGTCACAGGACGGTACCTTGGATACAACCATAATTGTACCAAGAAATGTTAAATTATCCCTTTCCATTTCTCTTGCAAGGTCAAGGCTTGTACAAAAATTGTCGATGCTGACATTTCTTTCTGCTCTTTCCAATCCCTCTATTATCCCTAAGACAACTGGCTTGCCTTGCCTGTCGCATACTGCCTAGATCTTTACGCCATCCTTCCTTGGGTTAGAAGGGACACCTACCACGAAAAATAAGCAACTGCTCGTCAACAGTCACATTTTCGTGGGGTATGTATGGGTTTTTGACTGTGGGTAACCATAATTCAAAAACAGCTCTAATCGGCGATAATTTATAAACTAAATCTCGATTTCTTCTTCTGCCTTCAGCATTAACAAAACGCAGACATTGGGAAATTGTGGTAAAACTGTTTCTGCTCATAATTTTGTTGAATATAGTACGTTCATTTTCCATATTCCACGAATTCGTAATTCCTTCGTTATGAGATTTGTAAACTCCTACTAAATCTATAATCCAACAAAACGAAGAAATTCGTCAGAATTTTTTCATTAATCTTCATGCTTTAGTTGACCTTCTGCATTAGTCCAATGCCCGACGTGAATTACAATATTATCTATAAAAAATAAGGGAAAACTACTACAAATTGTGTCCACGTTTCACCTAGCATATCTTGTAGATCCTCTTTTCTGATACATAACATTGTTGTGATCATCGTCCCGTTATTTGTATTTCTGGTTTTTTTCAAGATTATTTTTCGACCTTCGAAAACATAAAGTAGAAACCTACACGTAAAAATTATGTTGATGGTCCCCACTATCACTGGATGTAGATTCTGCGTCAGAAGCTTTTTCGAAGTCGTGTTCTGATTGTACTTCAATAAAATACTCTACATCGCTTTCATCCGCATTAGCAACAGCATCGTCGTTACTTTCTTCATTCTTCAAACCACTGTCGTAAAATATCTTCTGCACCTTCATCAGTTAGGCGAGCTGAACTTCTTCCAGTGATGATTACTGAACAAATGAGCAATAACCGTACGAATTGAAACAATTTTTTTATAACAGAGACATAGAGAGCAACAGACTCCTGAGGTCCCTGGGTACTATGCTTAATCCCTTCAAATAAGCGATCGCCATAATCAGGAGCGAAGAATTCTGAGCGAAGACCCTCACTAAGTTTGGCGCCCGACATGGGGCCATTCGTTGCGACGTTTCGACGCTACGTCCACAGGAAATTATCCGCCGGTCGATATTCACAACCAATTAACCGGAAACGGAAGTCACATGGACATTCAGCCCTCGAAAGATTGCAATTTTTCCTTCTACGTCTTTTCTCCACTAATTGACACCGGAAAATCAAATTCATCGGTAGCTGCAGATTTAAAGGTATATGGTGTCTAGGCTTTGTCTTCCCAAGAGTAGTTTTAATTAAGCCGAAGTTCATATAAGACATACCGCCATAAAGGTACTATACTTTTCCCCTTACAAGCTTCTCAATCTTAGAAGTCGGTATACGGCAATTCTATAAAGATTTCACGCTCTACGCCTGAATCCGCATACGCGACTAAAACTCACAACGTCGTAGAATTTGTGAAACTAAACTTCCACTTATACGGAAGGACACATACACTACCACAACTGTTGTTAACTCGATTCGATAACGGCTTCTGTTCGAATGCATATACACGCCGGATGCAATCTGGAAGCGGTAGGGGGTGATATCATTTCAACATTTTAAAATTATAGGACGACACAAGACGCGTTGAACGAAATATATATCTCGTAACTGAGATATAGTATACCAGGGCTCGACGGTTAAAAAAGCAAATGCGATTTTAACAACGCAGAGGTCTCCATACTTAGTTAGAAGCGTCGGGCAAGCAGAGAGAAGTAGAGAAATTAGGGATTCCCAGTAAAAAAACACTGATATTCCATTACCCGCACAGAAACCTGGGAAGCACCGCACGAGCAGAGAGTACGCCACAAAATACTTTATCGTCAAGAAAGGTTTTTACATGAGCAAAATATAAAAATAGAAAAAACATGTTAAAAATGATATTTCATAACTGGGACCATTGATAACCCCAATGGTATTACGTGTGTCTTCTTGATTTTGTGCTCCATCTACACTTACAAAACAGGATGTTAGGGAAAGTCGATTTTTTTCGGAATTTTAAGTAAGAAAATTTTTATAGAAAAATGTTTTCATATTACGCATGGGGCTCCAGTGACCCCATGGTATTATATGGTTTAATTGCAGGACAAGCATTCCTTATTTTAATTATTTCGCTAATGACACGTTATAGACGACCTATCTTACTTAATGAGGTGGAATTACTATACGAGATACATACATGTAGTGGGAGAGAGAATTATATTATTATTTATTAATTTTCCTAATTACAAAGAGTACCTCGTATTGAAATTAGTAAGAGTTAGTAACAGTGACTGTCAATACAAGAAAAGAAAGAAAGATATTTCCATTACGAGTAAAAATAAATACACGTTGAATTTGGATTGGGACGTCTTTTTTTGTTAAGTATCAGTTGTCCAGAACGTGCTTTGCTGCAATATTAACTTTATTGAAGGCAAAGCGAATACCATTTACAAGCGAGTGTTTCTAATAATACCAGAGGATATTGGTTATTGAGTCGTATTCTCCTGTTCGCAGCACGCCAATAGCAAATGACAACCCCTAGTGAAAAATTAAAAAACAAACATCAAGAAAAAGCGGAGGTTTCCATTAGATACCCGGTTCGCAAGACTGCATAACTTGAAGGGCTTACGTCTGCGATTCCATTATTTGGAAGATTCGTTACTGTTGATTCCCTTTCACACTCGCGATCGCTGCATCGCTTCATTACACAGTGTAATAAATATAACACCGAAATTTACCGATACGGCAATGAGAAAATAATTGGATTGCTTCTTTAATAGAATTAAAAATTTATTTTTCTTGTTCATGGCGTGCTTTTAAACACGTCGAGCTATTGATATAAAGTATTAGAAAGTTTTTCGGCGTTAATTTTTTTTTTGAATCAGAACAATCACTTACGAACAATCTAATGTTTTTGATGTAGACGTAATGATCTTTGAAAAATTATAATTTTTAAACGATGCCGACTTTCACGCCGATATTACAGGGTGTTACAAAAAAGTAGGTCAATCCGTTAACCATATATTTGTTAGGCATAAATAATGGGATTTTGCTTATATCACTTTATATTTTACCGCCTTATATATATATATATATATATATATATATATATATATATACAGGGTGTCAAAGTTAATTTTTTTAAAGCAGCCTCATTGCCACAACAAAATCAAATTCAGCAAAAATCGACCCTGTAGAATCCGAATCTGGCTCCAGAATTTATCTACAGCCCTCAGGGCTGGTTCGAGGGCGTAGGTGACTATCTCGATATGCAGGGAGGAAACGCAAAAAATCGTAATTCCAAATCTGATACATCTAGTGACTTGAAAAAAAGTTCGAAACGCCCTAACTTTCCCCGTTAACGAGCTGCGGCTGTGCAAAGTTGACCTTCAGGAGAAGATGCCAGGAATATAGGTTAGGCTTTCTGAGGAGGGATGAACTATCAATCCTGAAAAACCCAAGTTTGTAGCCTTTACCAAAATGAGGAAACTAAACAATCTGGGCAGCGTAAGGCTGTTTGGAGAAGAGTTAGAACTAACCAATGAAGTGAAGTATCCAGGCATAACACTTGAAGCAAAATTGAATTGGAACAGACACCTAGTCAAAGTTGAAGACAGGGCAACGCAGCTCTTCTGGAGATGCAGAAGAGCTGTTGGCAAAAATCAGCATAATGACTGATAGTCAGACAGGATTTAAAGCCATTATGAATCCATCAATCAGGTCTAAACTGGTAAAATATTGCAAACAGGTCCTCACTAAACTGGCTCAAGACAACACTGTGTCGCTGACATGGGTGCAGGACATGAGGGAATTAAAAGCAATGAGACGAACTGGCCAAAGAAGGTACTAATAGGAACTTCATAGGACCAGAACCTGTATGTGGAATTCCGCTAAGAGGCAGATCTGGTTATGGCTAGAAAATAACAGAAAAAGAAAGGGAGGTTAACTGAAGATCAACTCCATACCAAAACACTACTAAGGGAGCTGGAAGGAAGATTTTCAGCCAACCTAATTCGTAGTAACAAAAAAAAAGAAATTAAAAAAATTACCGGCTTAATAACCGGACATTGTCCTTTAAGGAAGCATCTGTACAGCATGGGCTTGGTTATCGAGCCCTGGCGTAGAAGATGTGAAAACAGGAGAAAACTAGCCATCATGTAATATGCACGTGTGAGGAACTGAAGGAACTAGACAGAAATATTTCGGAAGATATCTATTGGATCCTTCGAGTGTAGTCAAACTTTCCCTGAGGAGGATAATGACTTTTATCGAGCACACAAGACTAACAGAGTGGAGCTGAGAGATATATTGGAGATAGTACAAAAAGCAGTGTGCTCAAGTGTCTGGACATGCTGGCGTCCAACCCAAAACAAAAGAAGAAAATAGGTCAGGTTCGAGCAGCTTCGATACTTCCAATTTTCTTCCAAGTAGATACATACCCTGTAAGTCCGTGTGTAAAATTTCAAGTCACCATATGTACCAGATATAGTGCTACGATTTTTCGCGTGCTCTTCTGCATATCGAAAAAGTCACCACCACTCTTGAGGGCTGTAAATAAATTTTGATGCCATATTCAGATTCTACAGGCTCAACCTCCCCCGATTATATTTTTTGTGACAATCCAGCTACTCTTAAAAAGTTAACTTTTACACCTTCGACAACTTTGTATATTGGAAAAAAGCGGCAAATAGAAATCGATATAAGGAAATCCCATTATTTGAGCCCAAATAATATATGATTAATGGATTGACCTACTTTTGTGCAACACCCTGTACAATCTCTTTCTGGGTGTCCATGTGTGTTCGTTGTCGTAACTGACGTTTCTTCCTTCATACTATTACTTCCTGAAAAATCTACTATTAGAAGCTGGTATATGATGGCCATATCGATAAGTTCGACACGGACACAATGAAATCACGAAGAATATTGAATTATGCTACTAAAATATCATAAAGTTCCTTACTGGATGCATAAATTTGAAGTAGTGTAGCCTTGATTTTGCTTTGATGTCTAATATTGTAAAACTTCCCGAGCTGCCCAACGAAAAGATGACAGGGAATATATATATATATATATATATATATATATATATATATATATATATATAGGGTGTTACAAAAATGTAGGGCTGGCTATACATAGACGGTTTCTACAACTAAAAATAAGCAAAAAAGTTTAAATAAATTTATGTCCTAAAATGGTTCGTTACTGAGTTACGGCCACTTGAGGTTTTTTTCTTTTTATTTTAGAAAAGGTTACAGAAAACGGGAGTTTCTTATGTTTCTTATAGAAAATGTTCAAAATGACCTCCACGGGAAGCAACACAAGCTTCAGCTCGTCGTATCATGGACTGCCTCACGCGCTGAAAAATTCCTGGTGTATTTCGAATTTGGTGGCATCCATCTTCCACTCTACGTTGAAGATCTTCAATATTTTGAATTGGAGTAGAATATACCATAGACTTTAAATGTCCCCATACGTAAAAATCTATTGGATTTAAATCTGGAGACCGTGCAAGCCATGCTACAGGTCCACCGCGACCAATCCATCTTCCAGGATATACGGCATTTAAAAATTCGCGTGCTGTGTGACTGAAGTGAGCCGGTGCACCGTCGTGCATGAACCACATGCGTCCTCTAACATTTAGTAGAACATCGTCCAGCAAACCTGGTAAGTCGTTTTCTAAAAAATAACGATAATTCTGCCCAGTAAGTCGTGGTGGAAGTACAAAAGGACCAATCACAAATTCGTTAATAATTCCGGCCCACACACTAAATGAAAACTGCGCTTGATGTCTGGACTGAATAATAGCATGAGGGTTTTCTTGTTGCCACTGGTGTAAATTATAAAAATTGACGATACCATCTCTTGCAAAGCCAGCTTCATCACTAAAGAGCACACACGACAGAAAGAGATGATCGGCGGCGCATGTCCGTAACAACCATACACAGTAAGCTTCTCGTGATGGGAAATCATTCTCACTAAGTCCCTGTACTCTTTGCAGGTGGTAAGGAAAAAGCTGATTAGTTCTTAAAATACGCCATACACTCACATGATCGACATCTTCCGCCAATGCCATTCTTCGAGTACTAGCACCTGCATTTTCTTCAACACGATCCAACAAACGTTGTTCCAATTCCAAATTTCTTGTGGTTCGTGGTCTGCCGCGATCTCGGACTACTGGTTTGAATGATCCTGTTTCTCTTAATCTAATATGAAGCCTTTCGAAAGTTTTTTCATTTGGTAAACGTCGGTTTGGGAAATATTCTGCGTAAATTCTTCTTGCTTCTGCTCTGTTGCAATGTGCCAAACCATACATTAAATGCATGTCGGACATCTCTTCGAAAGAATAATCTGCCATTTTATGCTATTAATTAGAAAACAGTACTAATCACAAATGACTTAATCAACTTTCACGACTGACAGCAAAAAACACGGACTGCCTACTGAATATGATTAACATAAGTTACTCACTTGTCGGCGACTTGTTCAAACATGCAATACGAACGCTTCGCGTCTGCGCGATAATTTGTGACGAGATACACACGTGTCGGACATGCAATACGAAAAACTTCAAGTGGCCGTAACTCAGTAACGAAACATTATAGGACACAAATTTATTTAAAATTTTTTGCTTATTTTTAGTTGTAGAAACCGTCTATGTATAGCCAGCCCTAAATTTTTGTAACATCTGAACGACTTTTTTTTTAATTCCAAATCCCTTTTGGAACAAGACAAATTCTAATAATTGGTATAAAAATGTTCCAATAGGAACAAATATGATATCTAAAAAACTTGTCATTTACGCGAATCCAATAAAATAAGACAAAACAATTATTCAGCATGTGTAGAAAGCAACAAAGAAAATAATATTAAAATTAGTACACCAAACCAAACAATTTATAATAATTGTACATTTAATAACTGTTCTCCTGCTTTCAAATAAAAATAATTATTTATTATTTATTTAAATCGTTAATTTATCTTGCCAAAAAACACTCGAGCTTTTCTTTAATTTTCTTTTTAAGTCAAAATTTTTCCTATCAGTAATTTTTCTCGAAAAACTTGTGTTGCTTCCCGTGGAGGTCATTTTGAACATTTACTATAAGAAACATAAGAAACTCCCGTTTTCTGTAAACATTTCTAAAATAAAAATAAAAAAAACTTCAATTGGCCGTAACTCAGTAACGAACCATTTTAGGACATAAATTTATATAAACTTGTTTACTTATTTTTAGTTGTAGAAACCGCTTATGTATAGCCAGCCCTAAATTTTTGTAACACCCTGTATATACGAATCATTTCCGAAAATTTCTTGACCGTACTAATATAAATTTACTAATATTTGGGTTATCGGTCATTAAAACTCAAATGTTCTTTCTCAATATTTCGTCAATTTATTAATGAGTTCATCAGGAGAAGCTTTAAAATTACAATATACACTTTACTCTTATACTACTATATTAAAAAAAGAAACTTACAGCTCGAGTTAAGCGTTGGCAGTCTTATTAATAATTTGCACATAATTGTCACTAGCAACTCAGAAATAAAATTTGAACATTACATTTTTAAACAACAACTGAAACTGTAAAATTTCAACTTGACCTTTTTCACCCGCATGTCTGCATAATATGTATGTGAAAACAAATCTATCCTAATTTCTACGTTGGAACCTTATCCGGTTATAAAAAATGGCGTGATAAAAAAAAAAGATTTCCATACAAAAATCTATCTATACATTATGGTATTGTAACTAAAATAAATTCCCTAATTTTAGTGTTATGCACGTGACATTAAAAATATTAAAAATGACTATTCTCTGTTTAATAACTTTGAATAAATGACACTTAAACTATTGGTGCCCGTTTTAAAATGCAACGTGCTTAAACATATAGTCAATTAACAATACAAATTCATATTAATTATTATGTCATTCAGCATATCTACATGTAGTAAAATTACAACAAACTGTAGATTATATTGTTTCCTATTTTACTGTCCAATAATCAGTTAAGAATATATAATGGATCATAAAATTACTGCACTGCAGGAATTCTGGCGAATATCTTCTCGAAGATCGGCGCATCATCCTTCTAATTAGATAATATCAACTAGTTAATTATTGGGACGACAGTAAAGCCATGATTGCATTGGCTAATTAACTGTAATCAGGCAAGTGTTAGATCATGAATATAGATGACTTGAGATTACGATATTAATTATATGTCAAACTTTTTAAGTTAATGAAAAAGGAATTAAATCAAAACACTAGACTAACAAATAAATACAAAGCAATTTCTTTTCAAATCGCTTTGTAAATATAAGATGAGCTCTTGTACGGGTATGTAGGTGGCACAATGTAAATAGTGGATACTATCAAAGCTTAGACATCACATTATATACGATGGAGCTAATAAAATCGATTATTGGTTACAAGAATCGCTTAAACTTCACGAAAGTTTTTTGGCTTTCGCATCGCTACTTCGTTATCGTCTTAAGAGTACTTAGTCGATACTTTTGAAAAGATTATACCGTCAATTAAGAAAGAACAATCGTTATTGATTCCCTCCATGAGTATGGTAACAGCATGAACGATAGTTATAAAAAAAATAGTTTTGATAACATTGTTGAACCCAGAAATAAATAAAGTTAACATAGTGAAAATGTTGCTTTAAGTCGGAAGAATTTGTGTGTTAAATATATTAAATTTTCGGAAAGAGTACACGTGGGTGATTTGATGGGAGAGGGACTTCTTAAAAAGTTGGGAACACTTTCGCAATGATGACTATATTGCCGACTTTAGCTATGTTTTAGAAATTTACTGGCAAAATTTCACTCAAATCTACAAACTTTACGAAACAGTTTCAAGTAAATTATTTGTTATTTTTCTATTGCACGTATTAACATGCAGAAAAAAGAATTTCGTGTGTTAATTAAACACTAATTTTTACGCGGAAAAATTAAAGAAGCTGAAGTAATGTTTCATAAATATCATGATGAATCTACTCGTTCCAATGGAAATATTTGTAAGTGGTTCACTAATTTCAAAAGTAGTCATAGGAGCATTGATGCCGAAAGTCCAGGGCCTTCATTTATAGTTACTTTTCCAGAAAGAGCGACCGCTAAATAAAATTGTGAGATAGCCCTAAGCAACTTAACCGAACAGCAACATTTAAATATGAAAAAAATAACATCAAGGTGGGTGGCACGTTTACTTACTGTTAAGCAAATTCAAACTCGTGTCACATATTCAAATAACTGATTGGCTAAGTCAAAAAAATTATGTTATGACAACATAATTTGAAACATACTTGAGTGGGTAAAACCTCACTACATTTGTATAATACCAAAGTATTTTTAATAATATAAAAATATTATTAAAAATGGGGTGTGAAGAACACAATACAAGTTCATTTATGTATTTTTGAATGTATCTTCTCCAAAGACGTAGATACGTATTTCACATTTCTACATGATTCTCAATACGCCCCTGTTGTTTGTTTGAATGTGTCTTCTCCAACAGGGGCGTATTGAGAATCATGTAGAAATGTGAAATACGTATCTACGTCTTTGGAGAAGATACATTCAAAAATACATAAATGAACTTGTATTGTGTTCTTCACACCCCATTTTTAATAATATTTTTATATTATTAAAAATACTTTGGTATTATACAAATGTAGTGAGGTTTTACCCACTCAAGTACAAATTATTATAGTTTCAAATTATGTTGTCATATACATATTCGGCTCACGCCGATAAATAGTGAAGACACGAGAATACAGTTTTGTATAGATACGGTGGTTACCGACTATAGAAAACACGTCTGCTTCGGCTGTTATTATGTAGACGGCGTTGAATATTCCTTCACGCGCTGTCTGAATAATTTCGGCTAGATAGTAACGTAGTTATGTTTGTTTGAATGTGTCTTCTCCAACAGGGGCGTATTGAGAATCATGTAGAGAAGTGAAATACGTACCTACGTCTTTGGAGAAGATACATTCAAAAATATATAAATGAACTTGTATTGTGTTCTTCACACCCCATTTTTAATAATATTTTTATATTATTAAAAATACTTTGAAATTATGTTATGGTCATTTGTCAAACCATGCGATTAGAGCTCGTATTTCTATACATCGAGTTTAACTATACGCCGTTCACGATTCGAAGACGTGCACGTCATCAACAGTATTTTCGGCATCGCCATCACAAAAACAATAAATAAAGTATAATATTTATATATCAACATCATTTCGAATGCATATTTGTGTCGGTGCGAATGTCCAATGTTGACACATATCGTTCAGCCATATTTTACCGCTACCATGTTAATGTGCTAATAATTCTATCAGGATATCGCGTCTTCTCATTCATCCGCTATTGTATCCGCTACATTTGTCAAATTAGATTTCCAATTGCTGCCTCATACGCCATATTTACAAGATTCTGGCTCCGAGTTATTTATTTCATTCCAAAACTTAAAAAATTTATTTGCTGAATGATGTTCATGACAAAAAAGGTAGGGACAATAGTCCCCACGAATGCCTATTTTGACAAGCTTCCGAAAGATTACTTTTCAGGCAGGTTAAATAATTAGGAAGGCGCTGAGCTAAGTCTATAAAATTTTATGAAAATTATTTTGAAAACTAAAGTATATTTTTCCCTAAAATAAGTATTTCACTGAAAAGTCACTCACCCGTCAAAGCATGCTACCGTATATCCGTATATGCTACCTAGACACGAACAATTAAACCTACGGAAATTGGATTAAACTACGATAGGATTAAATATCCGAAACACCATTATCGATTCGCTAATACTTAAGATGCTAGACTATAATAAGCGTAAGGAAGATACGAATTATAACAATCTATGTTGTAATCTAACGCCCATACTTTTATATTTAAAACGCTACCTTTTGTCTTCGCTTGCTTTTATTAATATTAAGCATTTAACGTAGCAAAATAATGATCTGATTACCACTCTTGTAGAAGTATAGTGCATTAATTTCATTCTTATATTATTTCGTCTACGTCAAGATAAGAATCTAGGAAATAATTTTCGGGCAAGACATAACGAAAGTTTTCAGATATTACATACTTGTAGCTTCGTTTAAATAAAAAATATACAATACTTAACATTTTGGGCCGTTGCTTTGTGATATTCTATATTTCATAAATAATAAAAACGCACACTGTACAGACTGTCCTTGAAATAAAAACACAACGTATGAGTGGAAAGATGTAATTATATAGAATATGAATCAAATATATTATGACTCAATTCTGACGCGAACTTCAAAATTGAGAACCCCCCAAAAATGGAATCATGTTCCGCTTATGAATTCAAAATGTGTATAAATAATAAAGATGTACCTCTATTAAAGGTACACACACACCGTATATTTACATACATAACAGATGTCGATGTTATATAAACTATAATATCTTGTATGTTAAGTGCATTATTAAAAATTAAGATGTGTGTTACAGTAATTTAAAAACCATTTTAAAAATCATGCTAAAAATAATTTGCAGATTTTTAAAACTGACTTCATTTGACGTGTTTTTTTATTAAAAGAAGTATGAAATAGAATACTACTATTGAATTTAAAATGATTATATTTATGAAAACGCTAGAAAGTAACATTATCTATAAGTTTATTACTGTAAGGCATGGATGCAAAGACTTATAGGGAACAGGGGCCACTCGGGAAAATTATAAGCCAAGTACGAGCCACTACAAAGAATACTTATTAACACAAATATTTTTATTTTTAAATAGTATGAATTACTACAAATTATAAAAATAAAAGAACATTCAAGGTTGTTTACTTTTATTAAATTTTATTTTTTTCTCAATATTTTTATTATCTAATCCCATGAAAAAAGTACATATTCATATTCAGAACTTAATAGAGATTCCGAATTGTCTAAAAAATAATATTATTTTCATTTAAAAAAAATATTTTTGGCTGTCATATGTAATCATTATGAGAAAAAAAAACAAATGGTTGAAGCCAATACAAAATAACTTGTCAAAAAACTTTTGTTAACAACATTTTGTTCTAAAGTTTATATTTACGGAATTATTGGACTGATGCGTTACTTTTGCCCAACCCTGTATATATATATTTGTAAAGTATGATCAAAAAGTCTTTGGATCGCTATTGCCGTGGAATTTACGAGATATATATGAAATTATTTATTTCAATTAGTTTTGACATTTACTTGACAACTTTCAAGTCAGCTGTTATAAAATATACATAAAATGCAACTAATTACCATAACCTAAAATCTATTTTATTTGTAACTTATGTGTACTTCTAAGTAAAGAAGTACAGAAGTAAATAATCCTATAGATGGTTTTTACACTTCATGGCTATCGCGATCCAAAGACTTTTTGATCGTACGTTACAAGACTAACTATGAACACAGCACTATATGATGCATGTAATCAACAGTGTCGATACTTCAGAACCCCATTTTATAAACAGGTTAGAATTGAGTTCTTGCGGCGACATCTTTTGATAGGAACGATAAACTGAATTTGGTCCTATTTCTGCCATTTGAATTTATATGCACTGATTACAAGATGAAGTACGGAGATGTGGAATAGAAGAGAGTGTAGCTAAAAAAGCATTAACACACACAAAACCCTGTAAAGCAAGAAAGTATAAAGTAGGATGGAGTGGCGATCATTATACTGAATCAGTTTGTACAATCCATTGTATTGCTTCAATTTGAGAATTGAACATATAGCCCTATAATAATAACTAATAATAGTACATTTTTCTTTTGGTTATTATAAATTTATCTGTATAAGTACATATTTGTCTAATCATTTTATCTCTTTTTAAGTATTCATTTACAATTTTTAATAAATTTATATCTCGTATTTCTATCTTTTAAATGAACTGAGAGGAATATTATACTGGCAGAGCTTAAAAAATTATTCCACCTAAAGACATCGAAAGGTGAAAAGATCAAAATGATTGCAACAAAGTATTTAGAATGTTAAGCAATGCGACAGATAGTACGTGCAAAAGTCACGAGGGAAGTGTATAAAAAGTACAACGGGACACATTGCTACTTTGTACGGGTTAAGGTTTTCCCAGCAATTGCATATCATCAAAGGGAAAGAGATAAAATCGGACATGAATGCGAGAGTTACAATAACCTCTTCATACGTTCTGACTATCGTTACCCTCTAGTGGTACGAGAATGAGAAGGGTGAACGAACGAGATACGACACAATTTCAGATTTCCGGCGAACGTGGCCACAAACCCCTCAACTCCAATTCTACTGTAGTCACATATAAACACATACATAGATACATACATCCATATACCCCTCGCACACACACACACATATATATATATATATATATATATATATATATATATATATATATTATAGTATGATATGTATGAATACATATTGATACATCAGTCAACAAGCTACTTCTAATGCAAAAATTTGCTTGCTGATAATGGAATTACTTCCAACACTTTGCAGATATTACTCAGATCAAATATAACCAGGAATTGTTAAACAAAATGTCATGCAATTCACTTGCGCAAGCGTTTAATCTAATCTTGAATTTTTTGTGTTCGCCCTTCACGATTTCCATAAGCTTCTTCAATTTTTCTTTTATCACTTCAATAATAATAATAATAAATTTAGATCTGGCAACAGCAAACGAAACGCAACATCGGGAATTTAAACGTGGAATGTCAAAATATATTTGCTACACCATAGCAGGGCAGTCAATTCTAATAGGAACTACGACCTATAGAATGTTTCCCGAAGTTATTCTACAAGGAACCCCCATAATCCAAAAACCTACTTGGATATTTTTCTTAAAATTAAAAATATTTAAAAATTGTCTTTTAATGCATTCAATATGTATAGTATGACATATTGCTGCGAGTTTTAGCTCGATTTAATTAAAAATTTAATTAAAATGAAATAACTGATTGTGTAGGCAGTTACTCAAGCATATTTTTATTTAGACTCTGTATAATGTTTGGGTATCTCAGAGCTATGTTTTGGGTTCTACGTAACTAGGCCTAGCGTTCAAAATAAACGTAAAGAAATAATACAACAAGAGGTAAATTGTTAATAATTCTTTTATTGTTATTAACATATTTACAAGTCATTTTTGGTTTAACTTAGAATATCTCGTTTTTAACTTAAAGACTTAAATGATTAATAGAAATTTTTGTACAAATTTATTAATGAACAAGACACGTCTATTTAATGGATCTTAGGATAAATATCGTAATCGAGCAGCACAAGTTACGCACTGTTTTAATATAACCATCTCTTTTTAATACTGATATCGGAACAGACGAACAAAATTTCGTTAGTCTGCTAAAATCACAAATGATCAATTTATTCGTATGATAGACAAGGATAGAAAGCGTACTACTTACTGCCTTAATCAAATTGTCTTACTTACAGTCATCTGTCATTTATAATTACTGCGATTTTCTGTTTGGGTTTTCTGTGCTTTCTACTATATTCGATGTAAATATTACAAAAATCTATTCTTCTGAGAACAATGTAAAAAGTATGACTTCAAGTTTTCGGTAAGTTATTAAAAATAAAAATAATAAATCAAATTGAGGTTAACATAAATATGTTTCAGAAAATGCCACTGAAGCGCTTAAATTCATAAGCACAGGAGGTTGTATTTAATGTTTTAAATTATTTTGAGAAAAAGAAAGAAAGCGGTGGTCCTTTATTACCTATAAGTGGTGTTTATGAGGTATGGTATCTAATACATCCATTCTTACATTTAAAATATATATACAGGGTGGGGCACATAAAGTGTTACAGATCAATAGCACTCAAACGATTAATCATATCGAAAAATGTTTCAGACAAAAGTTTCAGTGTTCGGGAAGGCGGTCATACTGGGCCACCCAGTTTTTTTTATCGGTGTAGGCGTAGAAGCCACGTCAATGTCAACTCCAATTTTTTAAATAGAACCATGTATTTTCTTTTCAATAACATTATTACTGATTTTAAGACGAATTCAGCGACCTACAACGCAAGGTCATTCTAGTTATGCAAAGTATGAAAATAGTCGAAAAATCGAAAAATATCGGAATAATCAGCATCAAAGGATCCACTAACTTTGGTTTGGGTCTACCTACAGAAGATGCTCGAAGTGACCACCCTCCGCTTGTAAGCAGTGGTTAATTCTCCGAGGAAACGACCGTCTACCGAAATTACACCACTCATGTCGTCAGGCGTGGTAGGTGCTTCCGCCATTACGTGTCCTTTGACAAAACGCCAGAAAAAGTAATCCATTAGTGTTAGATCTGGCGAACGAGGTGGCCAAGCAACACTAGCGCCTCGTCCTATCCATTTTTCACCAAAAATCTCATTCATCACTTGTCTTGCACATAGAGCATAATTGGATGGTGCACCGTCGTGTTGCATCCACATGTTTATGCGAACTAGCAAGGGCACTGCTTCCAGTAATTCGGGCAGTACGTTTTGCAGAAAGTTTGCGTAAACTTGCCCACTTAAGTGACCTTTAAAAAAATGTGGACCAATGACGTTATCACCGACAATGCCGGCCCAACAATTGACGGACCACGGATGTTGATATCGTACAGTTCTTGTCCATCGAGGATTCGCATTCACATTTCCCGTATTTGTGAAGTTAGTTTCGTCAGAAAAAAGCACATGACTCAAAAATGAAACATCCGTGTGCATTTTTTGACGAATCCAGTTACAGAAATTGACGCGATTTTGGAAATCATTGCCGTACAAATCCTGATGCAGTGACATACAATACGGATGTAATTTATGTTGATGTAATATTCTTAATACAGATCGCCGACTAATTCCACTCTCTCTTTCCATTTGCCTGGTGCCCGCATGGGGATTTTGTGCAGTAAAAGCTAAGATAGCAGCCGCATTTTCATCAACAATCGGCCGACGTTTGGCTCGTGTTTGTTTCATTGTACCGAAGCGACAGAAACGGTCAGCTAATCGCTTAAATGCCATGTGCGATTTTTATTGTCTGTCCGGATAACGAGCCGCGTACAACTGCTCAGCGTTTCTGTAATGTTTGCGGCATTCCCCCAGCACCATTAACATATCAAGATATTCTTGATAATCGTTCATTTTCGCGATCCGATGTACCCACAATAGAAGGTAATGCGTGACTAACTGACAGCCGTATGCGTTAACAGTTGATGCTGATTATTCCGATATTTTTCGATTATTCGACTATTTTCATACTTTGCGTGACTAGAATGACCTTGTGTTGTAGGTCATTGAATTCGTCTTAAAATCAGTAATAATGTTATTGAAAAGAAAATACATGGTTCCATTTAAAAAATTGGAGTTGACATTGACGTAGCTTCTACGCCTACACCAATCAAAAAACTGGGTGGCCCAGTATGACCGCCTTCCCGAACACTGAAACTTTTGTCTGAAACAGTTTTTGATATGATTAATCGTTTGAGTGCTATTGCTCTGTAACACTTTATGTGCCCCACACGGTATATATATTTCAGATAGTATGTGATGTTCTTCATATATCACGCTAACAGATTATGCAATTAAACACCGGAAGGCCCAAAACCCAATTCTTATCTCTCCATGTAAATAAGACCTCGATCTAAACCAACAACTAGAGATCTTTGGGAGTCTACTAAGATGGAAGTACACACCTTCACAACATGTATAAAGAAAGTAAATATTACTAAAATAATATATTGTTCATTAGCTTATTATAAAATTATTGTTTTAAAGAAACATGTTACTTTAAATACTTTAAAAGAAGAACTGAAAAACAGAGAAATCAATGATTTACGTTCAGTATCTTTGAGTACTTTGTTACATGACATCTTTAAATTCAAGAAAGAAGACAACAGACGAGCGCTAATTGAAAGGCATAATATTGCATTATTACGTAGTGCTTTTTTGAGGAAGTATACGGACAATTTGTTGTCAAATTCATCAAAGCCAGTTGTATTTTTGGATTAAACATGGATTTATTCCAAGGGTGTTAGGGGAAAATCTTGCCAAGACGAGTCTACAAAAAGCGTACGAAAACTATTATTACAAACGTTGTATTATTGTCAATGCTGGTAGTGACAAGGGCTTTATAAATGGTGCTAACTTAGTATTTTCATCAAAAACGAAAACTGGCGACTATCACGCGGAAATGAATAGCAAAAGAATTAATGAATGGGTTACAGCTCAACTTATACTAAACATATCAAAAAATTCAATTATTATAATGGATAACGCTCCATATCATAGTGCCGTTACTAATAAAGTCCCTAATACTTCATCAACAAAGCAAGATAATATAGATTAGTTAACAAACAATAAGATAATGCTTCCATATAATTTGATGAAATATGAAATTTTACATTTAGTTAAAAGGAATAAGCCTGATAAAAAATATGCTAATGATGAATATTACAGAAAGAGGGCCATGAAGTGTTGAAACTACCTCGATTTTAATACAATTGAACTAATTTGGGCCTCAACATAGGGGTATTATAATAAAAATAACGGCTGGAATGGTTATGAGGATGAAAATGTGTTAGCTATGTTGGGTGAATCATTAGCACAGTGTAATGCAAGTACTTGGCGAAATTGTGTAAGGCATACTAATAATCTGATTAAAACTTGGTTCAAGTCGAACCAATTATTATAAATCCAAATGATTTCACCAGTTCAGTGGAATAATCGGATAATTAAGTATCATTCAGCAGTGATACTCATATAGAAATTAACTAATTCATTTATTGTCGAATGCTATGTTTTTAAATATTAAATATATTAAATAATTCTAGATATTTATTTGTGTGATACTGTGTTCTTTATTAGTAACTTTACAAAATATTTGAATGCTTACTGGGAAAGAGTATGTTCTTTTTAAAGAAGTACATAAAATATTATGTTTCTGTTTTATTCTATCATAGAGTGACTTAGTCATGTTGTAAACTAAACTAGCCAATCAATTCTTTCTCTATCCAATAATATATTTTACACATTTTTTCACATATTTATTCACAAATTAGGTGTATAAATACAGCAAAAAGGAGATTGTTGAAAGAGAAGAAACATATTTAAATACTAGAACAATCCTTTATCAATAATTTAGTTCACTACCTAAAATGTATGCTTTAAGGGTATTTATTCATTTTCTTCTTGTATAGAATAAAATCTGAAAATTTAATTAAATGCACAAGTATTATTCTGGTATTATTAATATTACATAACTTCAAACATTACATTTGACAAGTACATAACCTATTTCGCTACATATTATGACTATATATCTACCGCGTAGCTTTTTTCTTCTGAAATTTATTTAAATTGTTTCCATAGTTAAACATCTGTTGCGAGGCATTTAAATTTTATCGCAAAAGTAATATACTCGTATTAAGTACACTTATTCCATATGTATCGCTTTTACAATATTTGACTTGAGCAAGAAGTATTGATTTGCTTCAGACAGATAAAAATTGATTACGCTTGTTCTAAGATTCATTAAACAGATAGCATAGCGTTGGAATCTTTGCTCTTGGATTCGAATGAATCTCTCAAACTATCATATTTAAGTATTTCATTCACAAAAGGGATTGTTTGTCCTCCTAATGTTAATCTTAGTTTCAAAGTGTACCTCTATTTAGAAATATGGATTTCTGGCTACTACTGACACTTGTTTCAAAATAGAGTGTGCTATTCGTCGTCTATTTAAGTGGCAGTCTAGTTTCTACAGAATAGTACGCCTATCTTCACACTGTATATATTATTGTATTTCACGTCTATTAATGAATGTTTAATTAAAAATCTCAGTAGCACAGATATTTTCAGATTACTCGTAGAAACTGGTTTCCTACTTGCTTATATCATACCTGGCATAAGTTACACTTTACTCGTATATTTATTAAAAAGAAAAATTAAAATTTGCTTTGTGTTAACTGCCATTAATAAACATCAATTTTTAATTTATTCTCTAGCTAAACAACGAATCAATGCTACTTTATTATAATCAATCTAAAATAGAAATAAAACTAATGGTTAAAATCTTCACTTTTTTAAAATGTAATTGTAAAACGATAATTGTTTCGGCAGCACAGTGGCTTCATCAGATACTTACAGCTAAATAATACGTTTTCAAATTCTATGTTTAAGAAATAGAGGCGTTAAATTTAATTTACTGGAAAGTTTAGAAATCAATAAATTAAAACAATCACAAATTTTACTTAATGACCAATTAGATTTAAATAACTCGCCTCTCTTAAATTTATTCATTTAGAAACTGTTTAGACAATAATAGAAATGTACATTTAGTTTATTAAAACAAATTTTATACGTAAACATGTTTAGTACCCTATAGTACAACAATTAGGGCCAACCAGATGGGCCACATTTTCTCACTACCTACAATATTTATGTAAATTCTTAGATTTTTTTTAAAACGTTGTATAATAGTTTTCTATTTTAAACCTATATAACTTTGGCGGAGAGCTGAAATGAACAATTCTAGCTTATTTTTTCAGAGTAGTATCCATAAAGGCAAATATTAATTTTCATTTTAATTGAAAAACAATAAAAATCCCAACACAATAAATGAGTTTTTTTTTTAAATATGCTCTAAAATACAAATTGACGTCACTCACTAATCAAGGGAGTGCTTAATCAATTGCGTATAGCACGACTTGTTGACATCTATATCATTTGCGATTAAAAATAGACCGCCATTGTTCATTACTCGTATACATCATGAAGTTCTGAGTGTGTGTCACTTACAAATTTGTTATATGATATACTGAAGGATTGGACATGATTATTATTAATAACTTTACTATCATATCGATCAGCTGTTAATCTAACGAACGAAATATTGTTAATAATTAATGATAAATTAATTGCTACATGAATAGAAGAAGATATCTATGTCTAAAAAACTTTTAAAGATCATCAAAGGACGACATTTTGCCATTATTGTCATTTGTATATATAAACTCATGTCCAAAATTAACGCACCACTCAATGTTTCTGATACATATTTTCCATAATTTTTGTATTTTCTACAAAATGTTTGACTCTATCTAAACATAATCTAGTAGCTTCATCTCGCTGCAAAGTTATTTTGACATTTCTGCTGAAAAAAGCCGAAAGTTAATGTCAAATTTCCCTAAACAGATTTTCTTGCGTCGATGAAGTTAGAGTTCCAGCATCATTTAAGTTTTAAGTATGAGATTGTTAATTTTTTGCGCGTATAAAATTTAAGTTAATAAAGTTTAAATTCAAAATCATGAACCACCCACATCATTCAAACACTAATGAATGGTGTAAAAGCTTCAACTTTGTTAGAAGATGGACGTACAATGCGTTATGTAGCCAATTTGCTGGGTCTTAATCATTTGACAGTCAATCGAATTTTCAGAAGATTTCGGGAAACCAGAGCGCACTCGAGAAAACATGGTCAAGGTAGAAAGCAACTCACAAGTGCTAGAGCTGATCGTTTTTTTTTTGCAACTGCAAGCTTTCAGATATCGGCGAATAAAAAGCACAGAACTCAGTAGCCAGCTTGAAGCGGTTAGAAATGTCAGAGTTTCTGCTTTAACTGTAAGGAGAAGGTTGAGGAAAGTAAGATTGAATAGTAGTAGGCCTCCGGTTGGACTATTACTTACCGCAGCATACAAAGTAAAACGTTTGCGATTTGCCAGAAATCATCAACTAAAGATTGGAAGCGAGTTTTTGTTTCCGGACGAGACTAGAGTAAGTTTAAAATCACCAGATGGGCGCGGAAGAGTATGGCGAAGAACTGAAGAAAGATATTATGACTGAACAATCTCTCAAAGGGAGCGCTTCGGTGCAGGATCAGGAATGTTCTGGGGTGCTATTTGCTTTGACACCTGCACAGAGTTAATCCCTATTCGTCAAAAGTCAATGAATGCTGAATACTACCTCTAGGATCATGTAATGTCGTTTGCACAATTTGTAGGGAACAATTTTATTTTCATGGAGGATAATGCGAGGCCCCACTTCGCTAGAAGTTTTGAATTACTTACAGGAAGTCAATATTCAAGGCATAGACTGGCCAGCACGAAGTCCAGATTTAAATTTAATCGAGCATGTATGGGATACTCTAAGAAGATTCGTAATGCGACATTTACCAGCTCCTGTTAATCTCCAGGAAATGGAACAAATCGTTCTTTTCGAGTGGTATATTATTCCCCCCAAGAAGCAATTCAAAATTTCATAGTGAGGTTACCATGACGATTACAAGCAGTTATCAGAACTAGAGGAGATGTCATACGTTATTAACTTTTCTTCTTTCGTTCCATTTCTTTGTTTCTGGATTTTTATAAGATTTCGAATAACATCGTTTTGTTTCTGAATTTGTAATTGAATGTTATTTATAATTTTTTCAATAAGTTTCCATTAAAAGAATTTATAACTATCTTCAGTTCGATTGTTTTTCGATGATGCCAAAAATTAATTCACCAATCAAACAATTTTGTAAAAATGATATCGAATTATTTGAATCGTGCATTAATTTTGATCACGAGTATATATTAAATATAATTAAAAGTATATAGATGTAGAATTTAAATATAGCGCTCACTTACAAATTGAAACCCTTGTATACCAGAATTTTATTATCGTATTCGAATTGTAATACTTTATCCATAGTTTACAGGCTGATTCACGGGAAACGAACTGTTTTGAAAAGAACAGTACAAAGTAAATTTACAAAATACACACTTGCATATTATAAAGACATGTGGCTGAAAAAGGTCAAGTTAAAATTTTACAGTTGTCGTTGTTTGTTTAAGTTTATAATGTCCCATCTGTTATTTGTGAGTTGCTAGTGATAATTATGTGTGAATTATTTAATAAGACCGCCAACGCCTAATTATAAGCTCTACTCCTGATGAAATCAAAAAATATATTGACGAAATATTGAGTTTTAATTAAAACAGACCAATAACCCAAATAGTAGTGAATTTCTATAAAAATACTTTTTGTGATAAAAAAAAATTATATGATTGTTATTTAGCGACATCTATTAGCAATTCATATAAGTTTAGTATATACAATAGGTAAATTCGTTTATATACAAAAAGGTTTAAGTATATCAATACGTTATTGCACGTATTACGCATTTGTTACAAATGAAACAGACATGCAATATACATATCTGCAACTTCTTTCTTTGGAGACTGTGGTTAAGTAAAAAACTTAAAAAAGGTATATAACCCCTTACCACAATTATTAATCGTATCCTAAATACGTATTTCGACAACAAATTTGTCATCATCAGTAGGTAAAAACCACTAATTAAAAAGTCGCACATGGAGCACAGTAAAGCGAGAGAACCGCTTAACGCAATAACTACTTTACACCGCGTCCACGTATAGACTGTATAGTCGTATACAGTCTATACGTGGACGCGGTGTAAAGTAGTTATTGCGTTAACCGGTTCTCTCGCTTTACTGTGCCCCATGTGCGACTTTTTAATTAGTGGTTTTTGCCTACTGATGATGACAACTTAGTTGTCGAAATACGTATTTAGGATACGATTAATAATTGTGGTAAGGGGTTATATACCTTTTTTAAGATATCTGTAACTGTACACATGGACAATACACCTCGTATTTTCAGTATTTACTTCTGCTTAAGACACGTGTTTCTGCCGTCTATAGGCGCCGTCAGTCAAGCTAGTGAAGCAATGTAATACAAATGATACAAATCTTTTTAAGAACAGATTTGTATCTGTATATACATTTACGCTGAAATCGCCTACAAGATATAGCAAATTTCGTCCTATAAGGTGGCACTATTTAATAAGTGACATCAACGGACGAAAGAGACTATGCCGAAAAAGGCGACCTTTCGCCTGACTAGCTATGCTAGTACATAAGCGAAAAAATACGTATAGGTGTAGTCCATTAACACGAGCTAGATGGCGGTAAATACACAAAAAGGTTTAAGTATATCAATACGTTATTGAATGTCTGTTTCATTTGTAACAAATGCGTAATACGTGCAATAACGTATTGATATACTTAAACCTTTTTGTATATTTACCGCCATCTGTCTCGTGTTAATGGTCTACACCTATACGTATTTTTTCGCTTATGTAGTAGCATAGCTAGTCAAGCGAAAGGTCGCCTTTTTCGGCATTGTCTCTTTCGTCCGTCAGATGTCACTTATTAAATAGTGCCACCTTATAGGACGAAATTTGCTATATCTTGTAGGCGATTTCAGCGTAAATGTATATACAGATACAAATCTGTTCTTAAAAAGATTTGTATCACATTGCTTCACTAGATTGACTGATGACGCCTATAGATGGCAGAAGCACGTGTCTAAAGTAGAAGTAAATGCTGAAAATACGAGGTGTATTGTCCATGTGTTGTACAGTTACAGATATGTATATTGCATGTCTGTTTCATTTGTAAATTCGTTTGTTATATTTTTCTTTTGAAAATGTAATTTTTTTAATATATATATTTTGTTAATAACTTATTGCCTAAATAATTTTCCTGAATCCTAAATCCTAAAACACCCGAGATATAATTCTTAAAATAATTAAAATGTACCTGCTATTGCAGTGGGGAAGAAATCATTACAATACATTTTATTACATGTTCACCAAATATTGTACAATAAATTCTTTTATGAATAATGAATTGATAAATAAACTTTATACTTAGTTTTAAAACTAGTACCTATACATTTAATAAACATTTGCAATGCTTAACATTGCAGTAGGCACAGTTTACCAAAATCGGTAAATTTGAAAATTTCCCGAGTTATGTCGTTATCTGACCGTACAACTGATTATTACGTACACTATTAAGAAAAACACACAGTGAGAAGAGACAACAGTCTCATTTTTACAACAAGACACAACTAGTGTTATTCATTCGACATCCTACAGTTTAGTTCTAAGTTTCATTGTGATTGTTTCGAATATAGTAGATTTATTTGTCGTATAAAATATACGCTTTCATCCTTTCAAAGTATTTATCTTATTATTATATTATTAAAAATACTTTTGTATTATACAAATTTAGTGAGGTTTTATCAACTCAAGTATGTTTCAAATTATGATGTCACATACACATTCGGCTCAAGCCGACAAGTAGTGAAGACACGAGAATACAGTTTTTTATAGATACGGTGGTTACCGACTATAAAAAACACGTCTAGTTCGGCTGTTATTATATAGACAGCGCTGAATATTCCTTCACGCGCTGTCTGAATAATTTCGGCTAGATAGTAACGTAGTTATGTTTGTTTTGAATGTGACTCTTCTCCAACAGGGGCGTACCGACGAACATGTAGAAATGCGAAATACGTATCTACGTCTTTGGAGAAGATACATTCAAAAATGCATAAATGAACTTGTATTGTGTTCTTCACACCCTATTTTTAATAATATTTTTTTATATTATTAAAAATACTTTTGTATTATACAAATTTAGTGAGGTTTTACCCACTCAAGTATGTTTCAAATTATGATGTCATATTTATTTTCTCTTGTTAGAAAACAATAAAGAGTAAACAAATTTCAATGAATTAAAACAAATACAGAAAAAATAAAGTATTATATACCTATTATTTCTCCTTTTTTTCTTGTAGACTAATTAATTTTGCAATTCGATAGGGTCCCTTTTCTGACCACCCGACGCCTTCGCTTTTATAGAGCTTTACACTTACGCATATACCGTGACGCCCATACATATTAAACTTTAATTGCACTGACAGTGACATTTGATACCTACACGGGAAGGTATCATGTAGTCAATACAACTCCATTTGGTGTGAGAAATTTGCGTTTGCTAATGTAAACAATTTCCACTATGTCAACACTGTATATTCGTATAATGTAACCTACAGGTGGAATGATATAAAGTCATTTTGTTTCGTGTGACATGCATATAGAAAAATACCTTTTTGAATAATAAAAAGGGAGATAAAACCTATAAAGAATAAAGATATTTTAAAATTAAGAACGTTCGATTGGTTGATGAATAAAATTAAAATTACTTACAGCAGTTTTATTCTGTTGAATTCAGAATCACGTATCAGTCGAGTTTAAATAGGAAAAGTGTGAAGTTGCGCTTAAAAAATGTCGAAAGCACAAATATTTTCAAGCGTTATGTTCAATGGACTTCAAATTCACCTTCAATAGAATTTATTATAGTCGTCATTGTACTACACCTCTTAATACGTGACCATGTAGCAAATTAATTACATTTTCGCGAAGTAATGTGAATGTAAATATTGCTTTCTACATTTACGACGTTATTTATTCGAATTATTTAATTGAAAAAATCGCAGAATTTAAGCAGGATTCGAACCCACATCCATGGTTTGCCGGATCATTGCTCTGCCACTGAGCTATAATAAAAATATCATTAATTTACCTAACAGAGACCATTTACAGAGTATAATATAAATATAAGTATAAATGTATGCACGTACACAATACATAAAACAAACTACGAAAAGCAGAAGTAACCAAAGTTAAAATTGATACAAAATATAAAATTTAACTAAAGCAAAAGCTAAAAAAACGAAAAAAGGCAGGCAAAAAATAACTAATGTAATAAGTACCACAAAAGCCAACACTTATATGAACAAATCGTCACACTTGAAACTGATCATAAAGCCTTGATCAACATAATGAGTCCCAAGCTGAACAATAGCAGGATATATAGGTGGACTCTGCCCATAAAACAGTATGAATTCATCATAAAGTACAAACCTGGCAAGGAAATGATCGCTGCTGACGCTCTTACGAGACAGGAAGGGGATGTAAAGAGACAAAATCTTAAGTGCTATTAGCAGATCGGCTCATTCTGAAAAGAGACGAGTTAAGCAACACGTTAGTTCTGGGAGTTGGATGGATAAGAGTATTGACAAATCTGGAGGATTGGCGCGGGACATTTTTAATTGCTATAACAATGGTGCACAGTCTTCCAGACAAACCGCGCACCATGCGTATTACGGCGAATAGTAAAAAATTGCATATTGTGCCTTTCAAGAATTGAATCATAATCGATTCCACTTGAAGGATATGTCTCGTCGAGCTTGTAAGACAAAAATTTTAGGAATTTCCGCTGCAGGCGTTCAATAGAAAGCTGATGAGAAACATAGTAAGGTGACCAGACGGGAGAAGCATATTCCAAACTACTAGAGCGATTTAGAGCAAACTAGAAGAGCGATTTAAGTATGTCAGGATTTGAAGTAGTTAGCAGCACGCATAATAAATCCCAATTTTCTGTAGGTGCAGCTGCAAAGTTGTTCGATGTGGAAAGAGAATCTAAGTTCGCTATCAAAATATACACCAAGATCCCTAAACGTATCGGATTGTGTTATCAATCATTATGTATTTCATAGGAAGAAGGGGTTGAATTTTGCTTTCGCGTGAACGAAATAGAGCAAGATTTAGCAACATTAATTTTTTATTTATTAGAAAAACACCAACTACTCAAACGATCAAGATTTTCTTGAAAAAACCAGAGTCATGCTCAGACGTGACGGAAGTATAAATTTTAACATCGTCAACGTATGCAAGTACATGACAATCCAATTAAAAAGGTCATTAATGTACGTCAAGAAGAGCAGAGGGCCGAGATTAGATCCTTGTGGAACGCCAGATGTAGAAACGAACTCATAAGAGCAGAATCGATTATAATGAACATAGTCGATTACTCAGATAAGATACAATTAAATTAAGGAAAGCGGAACCCATTCCAAAGTTACCAAGCTTCGTCAATAATATTCTGTGGTCGATAGAATCGAAGGCAACTGACAAGTCAGTGTAAATTACGTCCACCTGCTCCCGCCTATCCAAACACTCACTGATGTATTGCGTGATAGAAACAAGGTTCGTCACCGTGGATCTGCCAGAAAGAAACCCATGTTGATAAGGAGATAAGTATTTTCGAACATTTAGCAGTAGGGATGAGTATATGACATGTCCAAATACTTTTGCAAAGCTTGACAATATTGCTATGGGTCTATAATTATTTATGATAGATTCGTCATCCTTTTTTAAAATTGGGCTAATTCTGGCACGTTTCCACGAAGTGGGAAAGGTTGCAGATGCAATACAGAGACTTATGATTTTTGTTAATGGTATAGCAAGACCAAATCTGGCATTACGTACCAATATACTTGGAACAGAATCATCACCGCTGTAAAATTACATGGAAACACAGCCATAATTTTCAAAAATTCCTCACCAGTAATAGGTAAAGGGCGAAAGGCAATCTGTCGGAATGAGAATCTTAATAATTGAAAGTAGAGCTTGGCATTTGAGTGTTCTAAAAAAATTTGCAAAGGAATCTACAATATCTTGTGGTAAGTCAAGAATAATATTATTGTACATTAAGTTACCAGAAATTCTAGTTCTGCCCTTTTTATTATTCATGAATTTAGATAATTCTCTGGGATTTGCCCTGATTGATTGACCAATTACTTCAATATGGGAACTGTAAACTTCAGAGATTTGTTTCTTACAAGCAATTCGAAGCCTTCTAAACTCATTCATGTAACACAAACTCTGGGTACTTTTCCATTTACGCCTTTTGTACTCTTTCAGTTTTGGAGGATAAAATTTTTTACATGATTTATAGAATGGTAAAAATAGTACATGGTAAAAAATCGAATAAAAATGATCCAGAGCTAAATTAATGTCACTGTGCTGATCAAGATTATTAAGTAAATCATGGCCCAGTTGATTAAAGTCAGATTTGCGGAAATTGAATCTATCGTTATCCGTTGACGGAAAATTAGTATATCTAAATTCAGATTCGATTTCAATTAATATTGATAAAGGAGGATGGAATGTATCAATGTATCACTAGAGGGACTAGTTTCTCGTGAACAGATAGGCGGCAAGGCAAATTACACAGGACCACGTGCAAAATGTGATCCACAGAGTTTCTAATTGAATTAAATTGCTGAAAACCCATAAAGCTGCAAAAATTTTGAAAGAGACGAGTTTTGGGACAAGTTGTAACAGGAGTAACAAGTTGTGGGAGATTGAAATCGCCAACAAGTAAAACATGTTTTCCTAAGATAAAGGTTTCAAGAGCATCAATAAACAGGTCAAAATCATTAAATATAATATCTACTAATAACTATTAAGTATATTCGGAAAGACAGTCCTTAATAGCTCAGTGGGGGAGCAATGGTCCAGGTAAGCTCGAATCCTGCTTCCCTCGTACATCCTCATACTTTATAGTATAAAATCCAAACTTTGAATATGAAACTTCATCTAGTTTTTTAGATAACTTGAAATCCTGAATAAGATAATCAAGTTGAAAAGTGAAGTTCTGATGAACAACTTACTTCGAATAAGTATCAATTGTCTCTTTTTTCTTTAGTAACTATTAAATTGGAGTCAGATATATTACTTAAAATCACCACTTATATACACTCAATCACAGAGTGTATCTAAGTGGTACATTCCTTGTGTGGTCACAGCACTCGTTCAAACATTCTCGTGAGCTCTTATTGTATGTTAGTTTTCTTTTAGTATGGCAAGCAAAAAGTGTACAAACAGCAAATTTTCCAGTATGTCTAACGCGAAACTTAAGGAGGGTGTCTTCATTGGTCACCAAATTAGAAAATTGGCTTTGAACAGTCACTTTAAAACTACTACTCGTTGAAAGGAAAACCTGGATCGCTTTCTAAAGTATAATGGAAAAAGCTTTCTAGAAAATTATGAATAACAGGATTATGAAAAAGTTGTTCAAAACATGCTACAAAAGCTTCGCGATTTAAGTTCCAATATGAACATTAAAATTCACTCTTTGTATGCCTATCTTGATTTTTTCGCGAAAATCTTGGGAAAATAAGCGAAGAACAAAACTAATGATTCCATCAGGACATAAAGAAATGGAACAGAAGTACCAGAAAATGTAGAATACAAACATGGTGTCCGAGTACTATTGGTGTTTAAAAAGAGACATCTGTGTCTTTCCAAACAAAGAAGCAACAGTCTAATTAACGAATGTTTCAGAATTTCGATTAATACTATTTAGTGTAAATATGCTTACTACATACTACGACGCTAATTTATGCGAATTTCTTTATAGAAAAAAAAATTCGCCCGTAGTAGCATTCGAACCCACGTGCATAGATTCCCGGACCATGGCTTTAACCACTCAGCCATCAAAGGTAGTGATTTCGAATCTTTGTGCGGATGCCTAGAGTTACATCAAGGAACATATGAGACATATCTTGCCCGTAGTAAGCCGTTTTGCAAGGCATCCCCACAAAGATTCGAAATCACTGCCTTTGATAGCTTAGTAGTTAAAACGATGGTCCGGCAAGCCATGCACGTGGGTTCGAATCCTTCTCAGGGCGATTTATTTGACTATAAAAAATTCGAATAAATTAGGGTCGTAATATGTAGAAAGCATATTTACATTACATTACTTCACGAAAAATGCAACAAATTTGCAATATTATTTAGTATTTATGTATTTTTTGATATATTAAAATGTCAATTTGTCGTTATTAAATACAATATAGTAAAAGACAATACTCTTCTTTATTTCGTAATTTATGTTGATCGAAAAAAATCTAAATAATATTTGAATATAATATATATTCAGTCAATATCATTCTATTAGAAGAAGTCAAACCTCAGGGAACAAACTTAAATTTGTAATCTAGTGTAGCATACTAATTTAGATTGAAAAAAAGGTTATATTTTAAAAGAGGCTGTACATTATTTACATAACATTAAAATTCTCTGTAATAAACTCTTTCTAAAACAAATCATGGGGCCATAATATTCGATTATAATTCAAAAATCAAATCTAGGTAATTCATGGCTTATACTCTCGTAACGATATGAATCAATTGCTGCACTTCGGCATCTTCCGATTCTTACACATGTAAGTAATGAATTCACTAATTATCTACCATCCGATCATTCATTTCATTATCGATGAACGGTTTCTAGTTTATTCTCTGTACGTGCACAACTGCACTTAATAAATAAATTGCTTGAATCTGCATTTTGCTCTAGTACAGAAATGCATTCTACGTTTTGTATATTTCCTTTCTGCTATCTAAAAGACGCCCCCATTAAATCGTATACGCTATCCTATTCACCAAGGTGTACAATAAACGAACCTTAGTATGCGGGAATTCAAGAAAATGAATGTCAGAAATGTGGAAAATTATTGCAAAAATTATTGCCAATTTGCGAAATTGTAATCACTCTTTCGAATTTCACTCACTCTTAATTATATTCAATTGTCAAAATTAAGAACACGAGAAGCAATTATGCGGTGGAATACACATACAATATACATATAATATATATATATATATATATATATATATATATATATATATATATATATAATTATTTCGTGACCTTGGTATGATATGGTAAATTCAATCAGTTGGCGATTTAAGGTCTGGCTTTACTTTAAAGTATAAATATTTAAAACAACCCTACATGTTTCGGCAATGATGCCTTTATCAAGGATATAAAATATAAATGACAGTATACAAATGTCATATAATTGAGTTGCTATGGATAAAATTATTCAAAGATACATTCCAATTGAATAATAATAAATCATGCCTTAGTATTCCAAAAAACAGATAGACAACAAAAACATAATAATAACTCATGTCTTGCTTTTCCTGTTTTTGTTGTCTATCTGTTTTTTGGAATACTAAGGCATGATTTATTATTATTCAATTGGAATGTATCTTTGAATAATTTTATCCCTAGCCACTCAAATATATGACATTTGTATACTGTCATTTATATTTTATATCCTTGATAAAGACATAATTTCCGAAATATGTAGGGTTGTTTTAAATATATATACTTTAAGGTAAAGCCAGACCTTAAATCGCCAACTGATTTAATTTAATATATACAGGCTGATTCATTTTCGGCCCTCACCATGGGGATCTCTCTTATTATTGGAGATAGAGTATAGGTTTAAATTTGGCAAAGTTGTTAAATTTTGTGTGTGTTATAAATCTTTAAATAAAATAGACATGTGACAAATGACCTTCGTTATTTAAAAAAAAAAACGCGAAAACCCCATTTTCTTCTTTTACCTGTAGCACCGACATTTGGCCTTGTAGAGAAAAAATAAAAACACATTCTTGTGGCCATTTCTAAACCTCTATCCAGTGGTGTACTCTAAATTTTCATACGACGTTTCGTTTCTTTCTGGCCATCATCAACTATCTAATTTCTTATAGGCGCCATATTGGATTTAGACATCTTCAGAAAGAGTTTTTTTTCTGATTTCAACCATGTACCACATGCCGACTAAAATTTTTTACATTAGGTTTTATTTGAAAGAATAAATTATAAGATTAAATAAGGTAGCCATGGAATTTCAATCTGTCAAACATTTCATTTATTGTTCATTAATAATACAAAAATGTCATACAATAACGAAGAGAAACGAGCTATGATAAGTATTTTTTATTCTTCGAACCAAAATTCAACAGTAGCGAGTACAAGAATCTACAATTATATCAAGAACAACAACAGCCTCATCGTACCATTTTTCTAGATCTCGACAGAAATTTGGTCGAGAATGGATCGTTTACTAAGCCGCGTAATGGTCAAGACAACAGTAATTTAAATGAAAATCGACAAGATGTTTTAGAAATGGTAAATTAAAAGCGTGATTTCAAATTTCATGTTAATCTTGTATTTTTATAGATAAATAATAATCCATCAATTTCTACACGCGAAGTAGCATCAGAATTAAATTTGTCCAGTCCAGAGTTTGGAGAACTTTACATAAAAGTAGGTTTAAACCATACAGGATCCATGTTAGTCACTCCTTACTGCCTGGAGATAATTTGAGAAGGCTAGAATATTGTAATTGGTTAATGGGAAGGATAGAAAATGACGAAAATTTTTTAAGCAGGATCATCTGGTCAGATGAAACAAAATTTACAAATTCTGGAATGTTCAACAGAAATACGGAGCACTATTGGGCAGTACAAAATCCCCGACAAAACAGGGCTAGAAGACCACAACATCGTTTTGGAATAAACGTTTGTATGGGTATTTTGGCAAATCGTCTCTTAGGACCAGTTATGTATGAAGAACATTTAAATGGAGAAAGATATTTAAACATTTTACGTACATACGTATTTGACTATCTTGACGACAATATCCCATTAAATCAATTACAATATTTATGGTGGCAAAAAGATGGCGCATCAGCACACAATGCAGCTGTTGTTAGAAATTTCTTAAATCAAGAGTTTGCAAACCGTTGGATTGGAAATAGGGGAGTTGTTGAATGGCCTGCGAGATCACCTGATTTAAGTCCGCTAGATTTTTTTTATGGGGATATGTTAAAAATAATATTTATAAAGTAAATGCGCCACAAAACATTGAAGAATTACGAGACAGACTTCAGAATGCCTTCGATGCAGTTCCTAGAAGAACTATACAAGGAGCAGTACAAAATGCCAGAAGGCGTGCCCAATTGTGCATTACCGAAGATGGCCAGATAATTGAACATTTACTGTAACTGTTTATTGTTTACTTTTCTATGTTTTTTATTAATGTTTTTGTTATCTTGTACTCGCTACTGTTGAATTTCGTTTCGAAGAATAAAAAATACTAATCATATCTCGTTTCTCTTCGTTAGTGTATGACATTTTTGTATTATTAATGAACAATAAATGAAATGTTTGACAGATTGAAATTCCAAAGGCTACCTTATTTAATCTTATAATTTATTCTTTCAAATAAAACCTAATGTCAAAAACTATAGTCAACATGTGGTACATGGTTAAAATCAGAAAAAAAAACTCTTTCTGAAGATGTCTAAATCCAATATGGCGCCTACAAGAAATTAGATAGTTGATGATGGCCAGAAAGAAACGAAATGTCGTATAAAAATTTAGAGTACACCACTGGATAGAGGTTTAGAAATGGCCACAAGGACGTGTTTTTATTTTTTCTCTACAAGGCCAAATGTCGGTGCTACAGGTAAAAGAAGAAAATGGGGTTTTCGCGTTTCTTTTTTAAATAACGAAGGTCATTTGTCACAGGTCTATTTTCTTTACGGATTTATAACAAACACAAAATTTAACAACTTTGCCAAATTTAAACCTATACTCTATCTCCAATAATAAGAGAGATCCCCATGGTGAGGGCCGAAAATGAGTCAGCCTGTATATATATATATATATATATATATATATATATATATATATATATATATATTTAAAATAAATTTAGTTTTTTATTGCATAGGTTAAGGAAAGGAATTCAATTTCGGTGAAACGAAAAATGGATCCTGTGACATTACTATAAAGATAATTGTAAATCCAATATCGTTCGAATACAATTTAAAATATTTTAAGCACTGCAACGTGTGATATTTATTTAATATGTAGGTATGTATTCTTTCGGAATTGACGTTTCCCATACTTCCATACTGCCTCCAAGTCGAGAGGAATAAATTGGAATTATAATTCACGGAATAAATTATTTTGTTTATCAAAGCTTTTGGAATGACTAAATATATCATTAGAACATCTAATTTTGCCCAGAATAAGCCTGGAAAAGAAATATCTCGTACACTATATTTGCTTAACGATTCTTTCCGGTATCCACTCTTCCGAAATTCAATTTTGACTAAGAGGCAGTAACTTTCCTTTCGCCTCTCCATTCAAGACTGGTGATATTTATAGCCTTGTCGTACCACAATTAATTTAAATTTAATTTATCACAAGCTAAGTTGTTCGTACACGATAAGTTTAAAGATAAACATAATTAGCGACGTCGAAAGATGAGGGTGATGGAAACCGTAGATTAAAAAATGTACGTAGATATATACTTACATTCTAGATTCGCATGTAACTGTGTCCTCTAATACGAACTTACCTAAAACAGAGAGAGCGTAATTAATAAAAAGAATTTAAATTATTTTAAATTCACGTTTGAGTTAATTTCAAGTAGAATGAAGTAAGGTATCTCTAGTATTAGTAACGAAATTGTTTTTAACATTGTAATTACGCTTACCAGAAGAGAATTTTATCAAAGTCATTTAACTTAATGTTATCTGTATGTTTTTTGTATAAAACAAGTAGTTTTTATTGTTAGAAATGCTTTCCTTAATTTTTTTTTATTTCGTTGTAATATCTAGACGTTTTAAGCTAGCGAAACACATGAATTTAGAATATAATTCAATCGATACATATTCTAACTTACTTACAACGACAACGAAGTACAGGCTCTTTAAAAGAACTATATTCCTAAAATATTTAGAAGTACGTAAAACAAAACTTAATGATTTGGTTGCTGACAAACACAATTCTTGATTATGTTGTCCAAAACCAATACGATAGTCAAACAATACACCAAGGATCTTTAAATAATATTATTTTAACTTTAAGCACCTTATAATTTCAGAGGAACCCCATATAGGATTAGAAAAAGATTTGGGAGTGGAGTATTATCCAACTAAAATATTTTAAGTCTGTTATAGTATTCTGTAGAAGTCGGAAAGTACCACATTTATATCACCACAATTAAAAAATTAATTGATGAGGGATACACTTGTTGAAACTGCATAACAAAATATAAATAAACTACACTGATTTAAAAGTTTAAAAGTTTTATTGTAGACTTTCACTACAAAATTACAACAAATAATGACTATTCATATAAAATTATCAACAATATCCTCCGACACAAACAAAAAGCACATATCCGCTCTTTGATCTAGTGATTCTAGTGTATATCCTAAAATATTAATAAAGGATTCGGTACAGTATCCTTCCTTAACTTATACAGAGTGTTAAAAAAAAGTTGTTCGGAAATTTTTCTCACTAATGGTTCTCATTAAGATAAAAAAAAAGTCTTAATAGACCTATGTTATAAAACCAATCGTTTCTGAGTTATAATTGATTTTACATATTTTTCATTAAAAGCATAACTAGACTTTTGCTTATGTTACACATATACGATAAATGTGTATCTTAGCTTTTATTTCTCGTTATTTACTGTCATGTCATATATCATATCGATCTCGCTTTTGCTGTAGGTTGAATATGAATAGATACACGAATGCAGAAATGGCAGACATTCACTTTATGTATGGTGCTGCTAATGGTAATGCTTATGAGGCGAGTCACATTTATGCGAAAGCTTCCCTAACCGTATTTTGTCAAGTTATAAATTTTTACAAAAGTGCATCAACGTTTGTCAGAGGTAGGTTCATTTAAACCAAATTATCGCGATGCTGATAGACTTCGATCTGTTTGTACTCCAATAGTAGAAGAGGATATTTTAAGAAGGGTTGAAGAATATTCAGATATTAGTGTTAGAGGGATCTCTGTTGTAGTAAATATTAGTACTCCTCTAGTTTGGAGGACTTTACCAGCAACAACAGTATCTTTATCACCTTCAACGAATGCGAGTACTAACCGCTCCTGACTACGTTTCGCGAAGTGTGTTTTGGGAAATGATTTTGCAGAAAATCCTATCTTTACTGCTATAGTTTTATTTAGCGATAAAGCTGCATTTACTAAAGACGGCATTATTAATTTTCATAATAGTCACGTTTGGACGGACGAAAATCCTCACGCTGTTGTGAAACCAAGGAGTCAGCATAGGTTTTCTGTTAATGTTTGGCTTGGCATTCTAAACGATCGACTGATAGGATCAGCTTTTCTTCCTAATGGCCTAACTTCTGAAATTTATGTGGAATTTCTGCGAAACACTCACAATATTATTAGAAGATGTACCTCTTCAGGCTAGGTTACAGATATTGTTTGTGCATGATGGAGCGTAATTATTTAAATAATGAATTTAATGGTAGATAGATAGGACGGGGGAATCCAAATGGTTAGCCACCTAGATCACCTAATTTTAATCCGCTAGACTTTTTTGCTCGGGGTTATTTAAAGTCGTTAATTAATGGTTATTCCACACCTGTAAATAACAATGAAACGCATGTGAGGCAATTCGCCACTCTTCTGGAATCTTCAAAAGAGTGCGAGATTCTTTTTGCATAGATGTCAAGTATGTTTGCACATGGAAGGAGGTCATGTCGAACATTTAATTTAAGCATCGCTTGTTGACAAATGAAATAGACATGCAATATACACATCTGTAACTGTACACATAGACATACACCTCGTATTTTCCAGCATTTACTTCTGCCTAAGACACGTGTTTCTGCCATCTACTATGAGGCGTCATCAGTTAGGCTAGTGAAGTAAGTAAAGCTTAAACAAATCGCCTCATAAGGTATAGAAAATTTTGTCCTATCAGGTGGCACCATATAATCTAGTGACATCTGACAGACAAAAAAGACGTGTATATTTGCTGCCATCTGGCATCGTGTTAATGGATACGTATTTTTTCTCTTCTGTACCGGCATAGCCGGTTAAGGGAAGGTTTCCACTTTCGGCATAGTCTCTTTTGTCACACGATGGGGCACTTGGTTTGAAGTCACCTTTATTGCGAAAATTTCTGCAAATTAAAAGATCTAATCTAACAACTTTCGTTTATAAAAACCAATTATAGCTTTAATTCTAAAACAATAATATAAATGGAGGAATTTGATTTGCCATTAACCCGAAGTGTAGAACTAGTAAAACAATCTGAGGCAGCTTTTCAAAATGTCGCAGGCAAAATTGGAGACAAAATTTCTCAAAAATTCAAAAATGTGATGAAAGAAAATTCTGGCCAAGTTTCTTAGCCAAGTAATATTTTAAAGGGAGAATTTACTGAGTCCATTGATTTGGATCCTGTAAATATTATGCAATTTTTGAAACGCCTCTATCACATCGGTTGATGTGGAAAGGAGTTTTTCCATTTATAAATTTTTATAATCAGTCAGGAGACATTTTTTTTTAATTGAGAACTTCAAGAAGCATTTGCTGATTTACTGTTTTTACATCTAACGACAACCTACTTTGTGTAATAAATGCATATTTGGGTTTAATTCGGTATGCCAAAAATTTAAATGTCTGTTTATTTTTAAGTGAATCAAAAAATTTATGTATGATAAGTATTTTTTTATTTGCATATTTTCAACATTTTTGTGTATATTTTGACTAAATGCATATTTATGTGCATATTTTTGGGTTTTGCACTTGCATATTTGGGTTTCCCTGTTATAAGTAAATAGATGTACTTATTGTAGGCGTAGGTTTCCGCTATCGTTCTCTAGATGCAGATCTCGGTTTCCGGGTTGGAACTGCGTCGAGTTAGGCGTAATTGCCAACGTTTCGTCCACTGTTTCAAGGGATATCTTCCGTACGTCTTAGTGACACGCAATATCAATGACAAACTGGGACACAGGGTTTACAGGAACCAGACTCATACGGACCGATATCTGAACGCGTTTTCCCATCATCACCCGGCACACAAACAAGCTGTCATCAATACTTTTGTACATCGTGCGTTTTCTATCTCAGAACCTAGGGCACTACCCTCCGAACTTAAGCATGTTTCTAACACCCTACTCCAGAATAATTGTAGCACCCACGACATACACCGTTCTATAGTGAGACATCATAACCCCAAACCTCGGAGTGAACCCGATCCTAACATCAGCACCGCCTCCTTACCGTATATTCAAGGTATCACCGATCATATAGGAAAGGTTCTACATAGAAATAAAATCAAAACTGTCTTCAGACCCCATTCTAAAGTTTCGGACCTCTTACCCGCGGTTAAAGACAAAATATCTCCGCTCCAAGCACAAGGAGTGTATCGCATTTCGTGTTCGTGTGGCAGTGTGTACAATGGCGAAACTAAGCGGCCAGTCGGTGTGCGTGTGTCCAAACATGAACGTTGTTCTAGACTGTTACATATAGCCGGTTCAGCGCTGGCCGAACACAAACTCAAATCCGGTCATCAAATCCTATTCAAACATGTCAAGCTTCTGTCCCGTGAATCGCATTACTTCCCTAGGAAAATCCGTGAATCCATTGAAATTTACAAACATCCCCGCAATCTTAATAGAGACGATGGCTATACGTTACATTCAACGTGGCAAACTCTAACGAATTACCACGCCCATACGACGCATGCCATTGGCTCATTGTCCCCAGCCAATAGCAGGCCACCATCTGACCCGGTCCCCCTATATAAGTTGTGCCGGTCTCTGTCAGAGCATTCTTCATTCTCACTGCGATATCTGTTCACGCTACATCGCAGTTGAGACCACCTACGACGACATTCTTCAAACGAACCCGGAAGAAATGGCCGGAGAAAGAGCAGATAATATCATTCAAATCACTAACCTGGCGCTGAGACCAAACTTCAAAAGAAGATGTACCGAGCAGCAATTAAGAGACGCTAAAACTATAATTGAAGAAACCACCGACGAAGAAGAAATACAACGTCTTTTGCGCGATCAATCGCAAATATTTATGGTTGATCGCGACAATCCGACAGCAACAATTACATTTAACACACATCACACAGAAGAAACAAACCCAATAAAACCAACAACCGAAAAAATAATCACCGACGCATTCACAAGCCCGAAGAAAACAGCGAAGAAACAAAAAACAGAACACGCAAGTACACCGACAGAAATAAAAAATTCTTACGACGCCCTCAATACCAAAACCGAGGAAAAAATGGAAGAAGAAACCTCCGAGTTCACTCCACAACCGTCAACATCAAACAGCACACCCAGGGTAAGTGACAAAACCAACATCACACATAACACAAAAACAGAAACACGTAAAACACACAAAATCGCACCAATAATTATCACGGAAAAAGACAAATGGGCACACATACGACACATACTGAAAACAAACAATATTAACACTGTAGAAAACAAACTAGTGAGACAAGGCATACACATCGAACCGACAACTGACAATGACTACCGTACACTTAAACACACACTCGACAACGAACAAATACAATACTATACATTCCAACTAAGAAGCGAGAAGACATTAAAGGTAGTTATGCGTGGCATTCCTACCTTTATCACAGACACTGACATCACCGACGATCTGACTGACCAAGGTTACCCGACATTAAAAATTAAAAGAATGAACGGTAAACACGGCATACCTGCACCACTGGCATTAATCGAACTGACGAGACAGTACAAGTCAATTTACAACTTACGCGACTGCTGCGGACTTGCAATCAAAATAGAACCCTTAAATAAACGGACAGATATTATACAATGCCACAAATGCCAGACATTCGGACATCATCAAAAAAACTGTTACATCAACTACAAATGCATGAAATGCGGCGACGAGCACTCGACACACTTATGTACAAAGACTAAAACAACCCCACCAAAGTGTGCAAACTGCGGTGGTCCTCACCTATCCACATTCATCAACTGTCCTAACAATCCTAACAACCCAGCAAACAAAACCGCACCCAAACCTAAATACATACCAGCACCACCCCCAACAAATAATCCCTGGACTCAAAGACAAAACAAAACAACACTTAACACAGTTGACTAATTAGCACTTGCCTTAGGCAAATGCTAATAACATTACACTCGACAAATGCAACAAAAGAACAGATACAATACTTCGTAACACAAACACAGACAATAATAACACTTTACAACAATAAACATTAAATACACACTTAACTGAAACGCAAAAAAAATGCGATGATGACCAGCAAACGAACACATATGACTTAAACGCAAAAAGCGACTGACACACAGACTAGACACACACAACACAGGACCGCACAAAAAACACAATACACGATTAATTATTAATCAGACTCGAACACGTCACAAGCCTGTGAGATACGAAACAACGGAGTGGAAATGGAGGCAACTTCGACCACAAATCAAAATTCAACGACTCATAGCTGTCATAGCATTCTTCAAGCTACTGCGAAACGACTAACATCTACGTACAGCCCTGAAGATGTCCCTTGAAACAGTGGACGAAACGTTGGCAATTACGCCTAACTCGACGCGGTTCCAAACCGGAAACCGATATCTACATCTAGATGTACTTATTGTTAAATATTACTAATTTTTAATAGTTACTAAATATAGTAATTATATATTCTTGAATAGCATTTATAATGTCTAAAGATATTTTAAGTGTTTGTGTAACTCTATCGTTGATAGAGTTACACAAATATTGTATTATATGTAATATAACTGACCTTAAATGTAAAATAAAGTTTTGTTTCATAGAATCGGATTTGGTTTTTGTTAAAATGTTATAAGAAATTTAGAGCATAATAGTCAATATTTTTATCAAAATATGTGCATGTAGGTATGTGCATATTTTGCTATTTACATGCATATAATCCAAACATTCATTATAAGAAATGTGTGTTATTCCGTTGTAAAAAAAAGTCATAGTATAACAAAGTTAAATCTAGCGGCTCCAGTAATTTTCCTTCTTCAGTGTTATAATAAATCCCAATTTATTTTATCTAAGTTACAATGTAGTAAATTTAAACCGGATCTTAATTAATTTTATAATGTTTGTGGGAGGAAAAGAACGATCAGTTCAATGGTTAATTAAGGTGGAAGCAGAATTTGATATGAATTGACTGTATCTACGGGACAGCGGAAATTAACTTGGTTAAAGAAAAGGAAGTACGCAGCCGATTACAAAAGAATGCTAGAAATATTAAAACAAATATCATCATTTATATTGCGGATTACAATGTTAACGGTACACATTTTCCATGGATTTACGCAAAATCATATTTAAATATTGAGTTTCTCAATAGTGGCAATTATAAAACGATTAGGCATGGTGGTAGCGTTACGAAAGAATTTGACTTCACGGCTTCGATCAATCACAGTCGACTTTCTAAAATAGTAACAAAACCACCAGAAAAAGCATTAATTTATGTTATCGGTTAAATACAAACAAAGTATTGCAACCGAAACTCTTGCAGTATATTCGAACTTTATGTTTGAACATCTATATTTAATTAAGCAAATGTGTGTTTATGGATAATCTATTTTTAATGTACCTCCAGGAATACATCGATGTTCATAATTTAAGTAATAAAATTACTACACCTACGTAGATGTAAATACTATGTTCCAAATATTCGTTTTTTTAAAGATTTCTTAAACAAATTCTTCGCATTGTTATATTCTAAGGCCGCTTTACAGTTTGCAATATTCATTGCATGCAATTTTTCTTGCACGGAATTTTTACAAACTGTGGCTTTACACTTTGCAATTCTTACGTGCAAGTCCGTGACCAGCACAAATATTTATCACAAACAAAATGAAATACATAATCTCTACATACAAGATTAACCCATAACTGCTACTATAATGATTTAAGTACGCTCACACTACAATCAGGTCAAATTGTCCGGCTACATTAATGGGAATGGGTAAATTGCACGCCAAATCCCCAGGTCAATGTAATCCTATATGTATTTTGCAGTCCGGATTGTTCATTATCTGTTTAATTTTACCGGTAAATAGTACTCTAAACATGAATAAAAACAAGAAATTTTCTATTGTACTTTATTTCTGTACACATAGTTACATAATTTAACATAAAATGCATACAATAAATGTGTGAAATAATATAGTCACTAAATCTTAATACATGAAACAAAGTCGTGTTACACAATTTATAACTCAAGAACGGCTGGACCGATTTTAATGGTCTCTGATTTGTTAGATTCGTCTCCGCCCTGAATAGCAAAATAACTATTAAAATATCGGAAATTAACCTCTCGACTATGTTTTAAAGATTTAAAATTATGTCTGTCTAGAAAGCGGTTGTAGTTAGTATTTCTTTCGGCATATCGACCATCACATCTAAAAGAAACGTATTTCAGACATCTCCTCTGAACCCGTTTACTTTGAGGAGTCATGTGTCGAATAGTAAGGAGACCATATTACCGAATCATACACCAATCTACCAAAACAAAAGCCTGATACAGTGATTTAAGAACAGTTAGATCCTGAAACTGACTGGTAGATCTCATAACAAACCCCCAACATCCTAGAAGCAGGCGAGGTGAACGAAAGTTGCAAATTAAAGGACATATCCGAATCGAATTTGACGCCAAGATCACTGATGGGGTTCCTTTCCATAACCGTTTGGCTACCAATACTATATAATGACTCCACTTTATTAATTTTACGCTTATAAGATACGCGTGATAGCATTTTTTCACCAATCTTTATCCTATTTTTACTCCACCAATCCGTAAACACATTAATATTATTAACAACATAATTTGAAACATACTTGAGTAGGTAAACCTACCAATTTAGTATAATACAAAAGTATTTTTAATAATATATAATATTATTAAAAATGGGGTGTGAAGAACACAATACAAGTTCATATGTATTTTTGAATGTATCTTCTCCAAAGACGTAGATACGTATTTCACATTTCTACATGATTCTCAATACGCCCCTGTTGGAGAAGAGACACATTCAAAAAAACATAACTACCTAGCTATCTTGCAGATATTATTAAGACAGAGCGTGAAGGAATATTCAGCGCTGTTTCTATAATAATCGCTGAACTAGCCGGGTGTTCCTTATAGTCGGTAACCACCGTATCTATAAAAACTGTATTATCGTGTCTTCACTACTTGTCGGCGTAAACCGAATACGTATATAACAACATAATTTGAAACATACTTGAGTAGGTAAACCTACCAATTTAGTATAATACAAAAGTATTTTTAATAATATATAATATTATTAAAAATGGGGTGTGAAGAACACAATACAAGTTCATATGTATTTTTGAATGTATCTTCTCCAAAGACGTAGATACGTATTTCACATTTCTACATGATTCTCAATACGCCCCTGTTGGAGAAGAGACACATTCAAAAAAACATAACTACCTAGCTATCTTGCAGATATTATTAAGACAGAGCGTGAAGGAATATTCAATATTATAGAGACAGCGCTGAATTAAAACATTAATATCTAGAGATATACTATCTCGAACGGTGCTGTTATTATGTTAGATACAAAAAAAATGTAAGACGGTTTTTCTAGATTATGAAACGTTCTCGATGATACGTATAAAAATAAAATCTATTTATTTTTATTTTTCAGATCAGCCTTAATTTTATTTTCTAAATGTACACGAACAGATTTTAAATAACGTCGTAAGTGGGTGCAGCTCGGTAATTCTACATTGCCATATTTTTCAAGAAATGAAATAAACGAATCATTGCGTAACAAAGTAAACGGAAAATTACACACAAACATCATTGTACACAAATCAAATAAGAACACTTCGTATTTTGTATCGGCACCAGTGTCTCTATCTTTATGTCTTGCGCTATGCACGTGGCGTTGCAAATTTGATTTTGTTAAATGGTTTATATATATATATATATATATATATTGCACACTGAACATTTTACATTTACATTTACTACTTAACCTACGAAGTCGTATATTTTGACAATTGCATACATACAAATAAATAACAAATGTGATTGACATTATCAAATGTCATTTGGATTTACGTTTACGGAACAACAAACACATACTAATATATATGCGTCTTATTCTATCAAAATTTCAAAGTAACCTAGATTGACTTTTCAAATGAACACACGTTAATTTTATAGATATCTCGTAAATTCCACGGCAATATTGATCCAAAGACTTTTTGATCATACGTTATTAAAATGCCATTATTGCTATTTTTATAATAATCTTTCTCAAGATCCTTAAAATATTACTCTGTTGTTGCAATAAGTTCTTTATCCGCTCGGAACGTGATGAAAAATAAATTTTTTATTAACCCATTCCAGGCCGTTTTTCAGAAATTGATATTTTTACTTTGTCTAGTAGAGCGGCATAACACCATTTGCCGTTCTACTAGACAACTAAGCACTTGATAGTTTAGCCCTTAGTCTATTAGAATTATCCTTTTCGATTCCTAAAAAATCGTAGACATTATCGTACCTGCCGATGAAAATGGCTTTGCTTTCTTTGGGGAAAGGCCATTATGTCCATTGTTGACATTTCCGTTTGTATTTAAGAACATAGTGGCGAAACCAGCTTTCATAAACTGTAACAAGTATTCGCAAGCAATTATCCTGATTCTTCTTCAACAGCTTCAAATTATCCCTTGCTGTTCGCATTCTTTATATTTTTAACGACAATTCATGAATCAAGGTACCAATTTCAGCTTGAACATGTCTAGTTCTACATATAAAGTTGATAAAGTTGTTATGCGTACGATGTTAACTTTTGTGATGACTCATCCAATAAACGCGTCACGCGTCATTCCTCTGGTGTTTTCTCGAGGCCTACGAGAACGCGAAGCGCGTGACACTGACCCGGAATTCTCTAGAGTATTCTCCATGCATCGGGAACATATGATCTACGATATATAAACCATCGAAGAAGGGATGGAAATCAATCAATCCTAGAGCTTCGCGCAGTACACATAGATATAGTTACATAAATATAAAATACATAAATGTGCTTATTGTTGTTAATAGTTAGTTTTATATTGTTATACGTTTTAATATTAATATAGTATGTGTGTCCAAAGTTATTGTTAGTTTTATTTAAGAACCCGAAAAGACAAACTTTTACACTATGTTACGTTTTTAAGCGATGAGTTTAAGAACTTCCGTGGCAGCTTATGAGATCCTGTTACATTGCAGTATGGCATAAATGTTGCTTGATTTTTAGAAATTGAACATTTACCCCATTGTAAGCTAAACTAGGATGGTTCTCAATAAACCTATTGACTAACTTTGATGATAGCGGTTTTTTACTGTACGCTCCTTCAACATTATTAAATACACAGAATACACTTTCCTGCTGCTATTATACGTGTATACACGATGACCGTGAACAACATACTAAGTAATCGTATGTGCGATGGGGCACGCGGGAACCAATTCGTTAGTCACGCCTCTGCTTTCGCTCCGGATTGGTCCACTCTACTTATTACACTTGTGACCAACTTCGAAAAACAAAATTAGAGTGCGGTAAAGTAATACATTACGATGCTGTGTAACCAAGCAACGGATTATCGCAATTAGCACTTTACGACACCGGAATAGAAAAAAGAAATTATTACAGAGCATTGCGAACTAATTTAAAGAGAACATTTTAAGAGTATTTGTGATTAGTTTGGGGAAACTAGTTAAACCTATTTTTGTCGTCATCATTTGGCTATTCGGCCTTATATGCGGCGCTTGACTTTGTTATTATATAGGTTAGCGGTTATTTGCAAACTCTGTATATTTATGTATATGTCAAATTGAAACTCTGAGTTTTTCCATAAAAATTGAAATCTGCTGACCGAAAACGGTTGGAATGCGGCCTTTAGTAATACAAATGACAATTTTTTTAGAAAGCGTGATATATAGGGTGTGTAGAAATTAGCGAACAATATACACGTGGCGTTTTTTCTTTTGTTATTCTTCGATATATTTCTTATAAATAAACTTCCAACGATTGATAATAACTTTACTCGACGTCGCCAAAGTTTCGAATTTTTACTACCAAAAATGCAATTTTTCGTTATTATTCTGATATAAACATTAAATTATTATAATTTTTAAACGTTTATTCAAAATTATCTTTCTAACAAATTAAATAACTGAAGGAATTTGTTAATTTTTTACATTATTTTTCTACAAACAAAAATTAAAAAAATATAGAAAAAAATTATAAAAGAATGGCTTAGAACAGTATAAAGAAACATTCCACGCGCAGATTATCCATCAATTCATACACACCCTGTATCTGCAAATTGTGAGGTTTCAATTCTAATACTTCATTTGATATTATAAAATCTAGAGTTCCCATAAGGTTGAACTTTATATAGCGATGACACTGGCTTATTCCATGCGCTTTAAATTAATTTTATAAAATATGGGAAACCTTCAGCAGCTTTCTGACTCAATTTATCAGACATCGGACTATTATCAACGCACAACCAGACCGTACATATACCGTATGAGTGAGCTTCCTATCCCATGATACACGAAATCAGCTCTTCCAAGCGTGGTCCGATATATCGCGCACCATATAACTCGCACGACAGAGAAGCGATAGACGCAATAAATACATTGCAATCGACAAGAAAACGTATTAAATTTTCTTTTGTCGCAAGGAAACATTAAATATTGTGATAACAGAACGTAATATTAATTGCCACCATATTTAAAAATAACGTAACCTGTATAGAAATAAACAAATTCCATTTACAGCAGAAAATAAAATATAAAATAAAGACACTTCTAAATACTAAATAACTTCTCAAGAAACCAAAAAAAATTAAATAAAAAATTCTCTTAAAGGAGAATAACTGATCAACAATTCACAATAATTTTATTAGACAGATGTTCAAAACGATCGCATAACGTATGTAACAAAAGTGTTGAAACAAAAATTAAAATACTACTATTTGTATAAATTTTTTAATTAATTAAACTTTAATTAATATAAGATTGTTTCAACCTTTACTTGATGAAATTCCATTATAACTATTAGCGGGATAAAATAAAACAAATTTTAATTAATTTCACTAATTCTTACTTTACGCAGTAACAATCGTTTCGCTTCAACCTGGGCTCAGGTTGGAGCGGAACGATCGTTACTATGATCATTAAAATTTGTTTTATTTTATCCCGGTAATAACTTTAATTAAACTACAGGTGTCCAGAAAGGGTATTTGTAAATTCTATAAAGAAAAACACTACAAGTCAGAAAAATATTTTTTTATTCTTAATCTTTAGACAGAGTTTTTGAAAACTAAAAGCTAAAGATTTTTGTCCAAATGTTGACCCTCGCGGTGCTGCTGAAATCTCATTGGTTGAAAGCAAGGCCAAATGACACCGTACAAATCTTGCTCAGATTCTGATCAACTGACATTGTTTATAATTAAGCCTAGTCTCTATTATTTCTCCGTTATTTCATTATATACTTTACCAGTTCTTTTCGGAGTTCGACATCATTCTCACTGCGATATCTGTTCACGCAACATCGCAGTTGAGAGCATCTACGACGATACAACGTCAAGCGACGCCGGAAGCAATGGCCAGGCGAATTATCACCTTAACAAAATTAATAGTGAATCCCAACATGATTGAACTCTGGCCACCTGAATTAGTTCAACAAACGCAATCAATAATTGACGAAACACAAAGCGAAAAAGGCATACAACAACTACTACAGACATCACCGAGTTTCTTCGTAGTAGACCCGGATCAACCGAAAATACAAGTTGAAATAACAGATCCCGAACCGACCAAAAAAGAAAAACACCACAGAAAACAGAACATAATACATCCGGAAAAGAAAATCGAAGACTTCATCTACCCAAAATTTACAAAGAAGCTAAAAACAGAAGAATCAACTACACCGATCGAAACAAAAAACTCCTACAGTGCCCTCGATACCAAACTCGAGGAAAAGATGGAACAAGAAGAAGCTGAATTCACTCCACAACCGTCAACTTCAGGCAGCACACCCAGGGTAAGTGACAAAACAAACACCACACAAAACACAAACACCGAAACACGCAAAACACACAAAATCGCACCAATCATAATAACAGACAAAGACAAATGGGCACATATACGACAAATACTTAAAACACACAACATTAACACCGTACAAAACAAACTAGTGAAACCTGGTATTCACATCGAACCGAAAACTGACGAAGACTACCGCACACTTAAACACATACTCAACACAGAACAAATTCAATTTTACACGTTTCAATTACGAAGGGGAAAAGCACTAAAGGTAGTTATGCGTGGCATTCCTACCTTTATCACAGACACTGACATCACCGACGACTTGACTGACCAAGGCTATCCGACAATAAAAATAAAACGCATGAACGGCAAACACGGAATACCAGCACCACTTGTACTAATAGAACTGACGAGACAATACAACTCAATTTACAACATACACGACTGCTGCGGACTCACAATTAAAATCGAACCACTAAACAAACGGACAGACATAATACAATGCCACAAATGTCAGACATTTGGACATCACCAAAGAAACTGTAACATACACTGCAAATGCATGAAATGCGGAGACGAACACTCAACACACCTATGTACAAAACCCAAAACAACCCCACCAAAGTGTGCAAACTGCGGTGGTCCTACTTATCCACTTTCCTTAACTGTCCTAACAATCCAAACAACCCTGTCAAACAAAACCACACCCAAACCCGAATACATATCAGCACCACCATCAACAACGAACCCATGGACACAAAAACAAAGAAACACAACACCTAACACAACTGATGAACTAGCACTTGCCTTAGGCAATATGCTAATAACATTACACTCCACAAACGCAACAACAGAACAGATACAATACTTCGTAACGCAAACACTGAAAATAATCACACTCTACAACAACAAACATTAAACACACACATGAATAAAACGGAAAAAACCGATGACCAGTGACTTAAACGCAAGAAGCGACAAACAGGCAGACTACACATACGCAACAGAGGACCGCACAAAAACACACAACACACGATTATTTATTAATCAGACACAAACACGTCACAACCCTGGGAAAATACGAAACAATGGAGTGGAAATGGAGGCAACTCCGACCACAACAAAATTCAAGTCTCATATAAAACAGAGTTCGACAGTAATAGTTATCAGATACACTCGTAAGTAATTTATAAGCAATATATTGAAATAAATACAATTAAAAGAGTTTTATAGTTGGTCTCCAATATGGATGCACAACCAAATACAAGTGCCGCTGGCCGTGAACATGCTTGTTCTCCTCCGAAAAAGCGTGAAAATACGAATCATTTGCGTAGTACCGAAAAGCAGATTCTGATCAATGCTTACAAGAAAATTATAGCCGATACACCCAATATCAAGAAACTTGACATGATAAAACAAATTTCTGACGTAGTAGGCAAGTGAATACAATTTATTACATATGATCTATATTTTACAGAGTATGCTACAGGAATTTCAAGAGCAACAGTGTATCGGGTGGCTAACGAGTATAAAGCCTCTGGAAAATGTGCAGATCCTAAAAAGGTTAGTGGTAGGCCTTCTTTACAGAAATTCTTTGATGAGACTGTGAAAACTGCTATACGCCAAATAGTTCACAATATATTTCGACAAAATGAACCTCCGACATTAGATAAGGTGCTGGTGCAAGTAAGAAATGACGAAGATTTGCCAAACATGAGTCGATCAACATTGTATTTGCTAATAAAGCAAATGAATTTTAAGTAAGAAATATTTATTATATAGAAATACATGTATATAATTGTGCTATGTCCTCTAGATACTAAAAAGGAGCAGAAATAGTATTTTGACCGAAAGAGATGACATTGTAATATGGAGGCGACAATATCTCAGAGATATTTCAAAATATAGAGCTCAGGACAGATCAATTTTCTATTTGGATGAAACTTGGGTGAATGAGGGTCATACAGTACAGAAAGTGTGGACTGACACAAGTATTCACAGTCGTAGACAAGCCTTTATCGAAGGGCTTACAACTGGATTAAAAAATCCAGCAGGAAAGGGACGTCGTCTTATTTTGTTGCACATTGGAAGTTGTAATGGCTTTGTAAAAGATGGCTTATTATTATTTGAAGGAAAGAAAACCACTGATTACCACGATGAAATGAATGCCACTGTTTTTGAAGAATGGTTCTCTCCAGAAAGGGTATTTGTAAATTCAATAAAGAAAAACACTACAAGTCAGAAAAATATTTTTTTATTCTTAATCTTTAGACAGAGTTTTGGAAAACTAAAAGCTAAAGATTTTTGTCCAAATGTTGACCCTCGCGCTGCTGTCACTCCTCTAACTGAACAAGGAAATTAGCCGCCACGCGTCTACCATATCTCTGGAAACAACGGCCATTACTTAGCGGATATTGTGTAGAGTTCGTTTGGTTTGCATATACCCTCTCTTTAAGATATCCCCATAAGAAATAATCAATGGATGTAAGATCGGGACTTCTCGGGGGGCCAATTGATAGTGTCTCGACGGGAGATCACTTTTTCCTGGAAAAGTTTATTGACGGTCTCAAGTGATTGGTTTGAGGTGTATTAAGTGGCTCAATTTTGTTGAAACCAAGTGTTCGCCCTCTCCAGTCTTCAAAAAAATAAGGTACAATGATGCCTCCGCCAGACATGGCAGCCCGCACAATAACTTTTGGACTATGTAACGGTCGTTCATGTTTCTTCTTCTTGGATTTTCTTTGGATTTTCGTTGGCCCAGTAGTAGTTATATTTGTTTACGTGACCATTTAAGTGAAAGTTCACTTCGTCACAGAATGTTTTCGAACATTGGGAAGCGTTGAAGCATTTCGTTTGCAAAATTCAACCGGAGAGGATAGTCGGTAACGTTCAGTTTTTGAACAAACTGAATTTTGTAGGCTATAAGTTGTAAATCTTGCATCACAATCTTGTACAACGACGATTTTTTAATGTTAAGCTCTTGACTACATCTGCGAATGACTGAGATAGATTGTCGCGCATTGAAACTCTCATTTCTTCAGTCGTTTCTTGGCTTCGAACAAAGCGCGGGCGACCTTGATTGATATTTTTTACAGCCTAACCGGTATTTTCAAACATTCGAATCCATTTTCTGATTATATCGTCTTTCGGTGCATTCTGTACGTCAAATCCTGCACGATGTAAACGTTGAGCTGTGACTATCGAACCACCATTACGATAATAGACGCATACGCAAAAAGCTCGACGGCCTCTCGGGTACGCTTCCAATGCTACTATATCTCCAAAGAGCAGTGCAACACCCTATCCTTACCGCCCCGTTACATGAGCTGCGCAGATACAAATATCTCCTACCCTTTCTTGACATCTAGTATATGAAGATCTTTTCTAGACAACAAGAATATATTATAATGCAGCTAACGGCCCATGGCACTCAATCCTTCGCAGTTTTGTTCTTAAGTGTCTCATAAGTGATTGGATGGTATCGATAATCGATGCCATCGATTTCCTGAATTCTTTGGTAAATTCCCCTTCTTAATTGTTCTTCGTTTTTCCATTATCCTATCCATTATCGTAAACCTTTCTGCTTAATAAGGCCCAAAATTCTTCTATGAATCGTATCTGGGGAACAGTAGGTGGATTACGGATACAAATGAGACATTATTGGCCTGCAGCCATTCTCTAGTTTCCTTTGCATAATAGCAAAGAGCTAGGTCAGGCCAGAACATGATTTCATCATTAGCATGATGATCGTTTATAAATCGTAACACTTTAGGCAAACATTTTTGTATATAAAAAGGTGCAGTGACGCCTTCTCCTCTAACATTTCGTTGCGATGCATCTGCCTAAGGAATTGCGCACCACACCAGAATTCTATTTTCAAATTTAGCTTTTCTTTAATATTTCACATTCTCCGGAACTGCATTGAAATAAATAGTAAAAACCATTTATGCGAGATCGTTGAAATTTAGTCTACAACACCGTTACTACTCTCGTCAGTACACGTAACAAATCACCTATTGCCAGTCGCCGCCGCTAAGTATAATAACTAGAGAACGGACACGCTTACCACATGCCGCAAAGCCCAGTGCAGTACTGGCGAAAGTCTGTATTTCTAAAATATTTAATTTTATTTATATAATTGGAAAATGAACGGGTGGTGATCTATAAAATTACGAAATACATATTTATTTGTTGAAAAGTTGTATTTATAAAGTTTTTAATTTTATTTATATCGGGCGTTCAAAAAAAACCTGCCTCTAGTGAGCCATGATTTCCAAGTAACATCAAAAAGAATATCGTAACTTTACTAATATGATTTCTTAAATCACAGTTACATCTAAATGACAGACGGCTTTAGAAAATTGCAAAGTTAATTGCTAGGTTATAATCTTCCTGCCATTAATAAATAAAATTCCCTGTTATCGTTTTTATTAGATGATACTAATGACATTAACATTTAATAATTCAGAACTGTACGATTAAGTTACGACAAACCTAAAAATTTCAAGGGCAACTCTGAGGCTGTTTTTATTTGAACGCACGATATAATTGGAAAACATACGGGTGGTGATCTATCTATCTAAAATTAGGAAATACATATTTATTAATTAATTTTATTTATATAATTGGAAAACAAACGGGTGGTGATCTATAAAATTACGAAATACATATGTATTCGTTGAAAAGTTGTATTTTTAAAGTTTTTAATATTATTTCTATAATTGGAACATTTTTATTTGTTCATTTTGTCGTTCAAGTTGAGTAAAGGAGTATTAATATTGACTATCTATAGTTTCTCAAGGTTTTCTTCTGTCAATTTTGTTCTCTTTGAATTAAGTACATCCTTATAAATAGAAAACGTCCTTTCTACATCGCAACTGGTTATAGGTGCATACTGGAAATATTCTTTTATTTCTTCATATTTAGCAGTTAGATTTTGTGGAATTGTCTCCATACATAATTGCTGCAATGTAATTAAATCTGGATTTCTATTAAGAATTGCTTCAAACTTTTGCCGAAGGCCACATCCGAAGTCACTAGGAATACTTTTCAAATTATTAACAGCCACATCTAATGTGGTTAATCCGTCATTTAATTTGAGATTTCGATTTTCAAAATAAGTGATTAGTTTTAGCAATTTTCCAAAGTGTTCGTGAAGAAAGTACAACTGATTTTTTTAAATCTGGGATTTGTGTGAGCTCCTTGCACTCACCAATACTTCAAGCATCCTCCTTTAGCATTGTTACGAAATGTTTTAGACTATCGAAATTCTCAGCATAATAACTAGTAGCTTCCAGCCATGTTCCCCATCTAGTTATTACTGGAGTGGGAGGCAGTGACAGAGATGGAAATTTTTCCCTGAAAAGAGCTACTCTCAATGGTGCTTTTCTGAAAACTTTTTTAAAAGCTGATACAAGTCTATCAACTTCCGGAAAAGTGTCTCTGATATATTCACAGATTCTGTGGAGAGCATGTGCTACACAAGTAATATGCAGCATATTAGGATATGTTTTCTTCAATAGTCTGCCTGTTTTTAACATATACGCAGCACTATCACTGACAAATAAAGTATTTTTTCTTTGTACGTGGCGTCCGAATGAAGCATTTTTTGCATATTCTCCTTAATGGTTTCAGCAACTGTTTCCGCATCAACTCTGTTTATAACACTTGTTGCTATTACATATGAATTATAGGGAATAATTGGATGTAGTACACCAGCTACAACATTTACCACACAGCGTCCTAACATATCCACCGTTTCGTCGGCGCTTATCCACATGTATTGATTTAAAAGATGGCTTCTAATGCGTTCTACTGTTCTCGTATAACACCTAGAAACATAATATTTGCGTAAAGTTGATTCATCAGGAACATTTCGACCAATATATTTTCTCAGAAATGCCTTCAAAATTGGATTGTTCAATTTAAATAATGGAATATTAGCTGCCATAAAAGTTTCACAGAGTTCTTCGTTAAAATTGTCAGATTCCAACGGGTTCAATTTTTTTTTTTGTGCTTTAACGATCCTACGTGACGTTTTACGGTTGATTTATTGCAATTTTTCAATAACGTTTCACACACTTCACAATAAATTTCGGAATCACTGGCAATGTACATACAATCAGTATGGCCCTCAATACAACTCGCCATTGTTTCACGATGCCATTCTCGACGCTCTTCCATTGTCTGAAAAAGTAAGAATATTCTAGATCCAAATAAACGAAATTAAATAACGAAATTTTATGCACACTTACGTGAAGATAATTGGAAGTTGTTGCTTAAATGAAAAGAAAAGGAATGTACGTGCTATTTCTCTTACGAAATACGATAAACTTATTTATTTTATCTACGTACTCGACACAACTGAAAACACTATATTCTCCGAATACAATAGCTGGGTTGTCCATTGTTATCGCTGCGAGACCAGGTGGCCGAGTAAGTCAAACAAATACTTCATTGAATTACGCCGGGATGTACTGAGCGACGTTATACACAATTCCAATTGCCGATTGCGTTTTATAGAAATTGCATCCGTTCTCTAATAATAACATAATGTTACACGTCAAATGCCAAAAGAACGTCTCGAACACCTGAGATACGAGTTAGTGGACCGCACATTTAAACGTATACTTTCTCTTTAGTAGTAGCTGATTTACTCATGAGAAAGCGCCTTCCGACGTTCTTCTCTTAACCGCTAGATGTGTCGACACGTTCTCTTGACATTTGACTAACTAAGATGATAACATTTAATAACAAATTGCTTTTCTTGATGCGACAAAATTTCCGTAGCTAGTAACCGTTAACAAAAGAAAATACAAACAATAAATAGAAGTACGACAAAATGTGACTCTACAACAAATGCACTTCACTCGACAACCAGTACGAAACTAACGCTGGTCGCATTGAAGTCGCACAGATGTTTAGCAGATATTACACATTTAAACGTGTACTTTCTCTATAGTAGTAGCTTGGTTACTCATGAGAAAACATTTTCCAACATGGCTCTCTTGGCCATCAGATATGTCGAGACGTTCTCTTGACATTTGACGTGTAAGATTTTGTTAGTATACTTAGCAGTAGCGCCTGGCAATATGTACTTCACCACGGACACTAATCAGACGAAGGAGAAATCGAAACACGTGCCTGTACATTGATGTGACCATTGCTTAAATATGCGTTGTGCATGTTAGTGTATATGTTTTTAACATTTTCATATTATCGTACTTACGCACTTGATATTATTAACATAGATATGCTATCTTTTCGTGGTATATCGTTATTGCTGATGAAACTTAGATTTATTCGTACGATTATGAAAGAAAAAAAAACAATCAATCTCTTAAATCTTTGAAACCGAGTGAAAACCTACGAAAATTGTTCGTTCACACAGTGTTACAAAGCAAATACTTGCTTTGTTTCTTCAGTTTTAATGGATATGTGGCAACCGTAACTATTTGTTCCCACACATCAAAAATAAAATGCGATTTTCGTCGGCAGAACTACCTGTTAAAAAATTCCTAATACTGGATTTCAAAATATCAGCGTCAGAATGAAAAAATTATTATCTTTGTATCTTTCCGTGACTATATTTCACATTTCGTATTGATTGATGGAGTATATAAACGGCTCTTAAAGTATCTATCCTACAGAATACGTGCTAATGTACTTTGAGAAAGAATTGATCAACATCTGCTACTTGATCATCTTAAAATACCAGCATTGTCATGAACATGAACTATACAGGGTCAACGCCTTAGCACACTTTTGAAAATTTGTGGCACGTAATCTTGATATTTTGATTTTTTACAAAAGAAACCTTAATATAAAGTGTTATAGCACTTTACAAGGAATCTAAAAAGCAATAAAAATATAATATTCCATTCAAAATATCAATGTTTGGCTATGACTTCCGGTATAACCGAAGTGGTTCAGAAGTGAAATATTTTATTTTAACACACCAAGTATCAAGATTACGTCCCTGGATACTGATAAGTTCTTAAAGATAACAGTATGTTTCGTATCTCCATGTACGACACTATACAATTCCAGTTTTACCTGCCAGCACCAGAAATTTGGCCAAAGCCGGTTACAATAATGTGCAAATTTTATTTTGAATTTGAGAGGATTACTTTGTGTTCCTTTTTCAGTAAAAATACACATAAGCGTTTACTTATACCTTGTTGTCCTCTTATAGAATCTATTGTTGGGTAATAAAGAAAATTTTTATCACAAAATATTTCACTACCAATTACATAACATCTCAAAATTAGACAATATGTAATATTAGCATTTTAATTTTTACAGAAAATATAATACTTTGGAATTGCTCGAGCAATACGATATTTTCCATGACTATCGAGATGATTTCCGCTGCTTGCTAGGCAGAACAAGCATCGAATAAATTTATCTACAGAAACGAAGCTTATTGAGTCTAGTTATGTATTCACGGCGTTGGATTGAAACACAATCTCGGGAAAGAGAAACGCGAGACCGTAGGAAAGCGATTGCGTCAAGTTGCAAACGGGGCATGGACGGTTTGCCGCGTTGTGTCGCGTCGCAGTGTGCGTCTTTAAAACTACGTACGTGATCCCGTTTAGTGCGAAAGAGTAGCAATTTTTCGCAATTCTTTGCACCGGTGGAAATTTGCACCCGACCCTTGAATACAAACGAGATACTATTTAAGATCGATGTGTATACGTAGATTCGAGACATGGTGTTTTTTTCAACAGAATTATTCTGAATTTGGGGAAGCAATCGTAATTCATATCTTTAAATTAATTTGTCAATCATTACCTTGTCTTTGATGTTGCATTAATTTAAAGCAACGTAGTATTAATTTATGTCAGAACAGATTCGATCTTGAATTGCAATCTATATTTTCATCAATAATTCATATAATTATACATACACATGCATAGAGTTAGCCATCTAATTTGGGAGGAATATCTGGAATTGTAATGCGGATCTAGAAGGGCGGCTTGACGAGAGATTGACATTTCAAGGAAATACTTATTCTATGGTAAAAAATATATTTTATTTTTCGACATAATTTTCTTGCAAGTCTACACATTTAGCCCAGCGAGTTTTTTTCAAACCATCCAAAAAGTAATCTTTCGGCAACCCCTCAAAATATGCATTTGTCTCAGATATCCCTTCTTCATTCGTCCGAAATCTCTTTTCACCAAGCCATTGTCTTGAATTTCAAAATAAACAGAATTAACTGGAAGCTAAATTTGGCGAATACGGTGGATGAAGCAACAATTAGTAACGTAATTCGACAATTTTTTTTGTAGCAATAGCGAACGAACTTTTCTTCTGAAAAATCTTTCTTTAGAGGCTGTGTCTAAGTAAAAACTCAAGAAAGGTATGAAACCCCTTATCATAATTACTAATCGTATCCTAAATACGAATTTCGACAACTAAGTTGCCAACATCAGTAGGTGAAACCACTAATCAAAATGTTGAATGTGGGGCACAGTGAAGCTAACACAGAATCCCGCACAACTTTACACGGCATCCACGTATATACTGACAACAAAAACACAAACTAAAATTACGTCAACTTACCCCTCTTAAGAAAACGGCAACACTATGTGTATATCTTCACACCCTAAACTTCTTCTACCTCTTTTCTAAGAATGAAAAAGACAACTGTATGGGATACGACCGTTGTCCGAGTTAAACGTATTAATTTTGTTTTTAATTATATGAATGCTTTCGTATGCATCGATATCTCTGTGGCTGTTTATATTTTTAACAAGTTTTAACCCTTTTACCGTGACTTTATGATCCTTGTCCAATACATGGCTTGCTACACTCGATTTTTCTGGTGTATTAAATTTAACATGTGATATGTGTTCCTTAAAACGGGTTATTATTGAGCGTTTCGTTTGACCTATATATTTCAAATTACAATCGCCGCAATTAATTTCGTATATGCCTGATTTCAAATTCAAATTAACTTTGTCTTTGGTATTACCTAGGAGACTTTAAATGGTGTTTTCGCGCCGAAAAGCAACTTGGAGACCTAGTTTAACAATTCTATTAATGTCCTTCGTAATTGGATGGTATGGTAATTGGATGATGGGTAATTGCCTATTTATTATTAATTGTGATAAAGGGCTTTATATCATTCTTGAATCTTTTCTTCAGCAAATGGGGTCATTTTTGTCTTGAGTTCTACATCAAAATCTTCTGTAAATATATATAAATAAAAATGTAAATATTCGTTTGTTCAAAAGCTTAAATCTTCGAAAGTTCTTCACCGATTGCGTTAAAATTTTGACACAAAGTTGCATTGGTATACGCACATGTTTTTATATACCAATTATATTGATGTCACACCTGTGATAGGTAAAAACATGCGTATGTTACACCTGCGACAGGTAAAAACATGATTTTTTTTAAAAAAGAGCACCATCTGTTGGATGTGGGATAATACACCGCATGTAATGCAATTAAAAGTCGGCGTTCCAATTATCACGTTGCGAAATATCAACCAGCTAAAGCTTCACAACAGCACGCGCCTTGCAATAAATAAATTAATGAACAATATCGTAGAAGTAATAATTAGCAGGACCATTCAAAGATGAAGATGTCCTCATTCCTCGTATTCCTATGATTCTAACGCATATGCTAATTTAATTTAAGAGACTTTAATTCCTAATTCAACTAGCGTTTCCAATCACCAACAAAAGAATCAATCTTTAGTATTGTGCGGTTTAGATCTACACACGGATTGCTTCTCACATGGACAATTATATGTTGCATGTCCTAGAGTCAGGAAACCAGACAAATTTTATATCTGTACAGACAATAAAACAACAAAAAATATTATATACCCACAAGCATTGTGAAATTAAACATATTAGAAACGTGTGCTTTCAATTTTCTTTCTTTTCAATTTAACCAGACTGAGCAACAACAACGCGTGGTCGGGTACAGCTAGTAGTTAATAAACACAACGCCCCTGCAATCCTAAAAATTGTGGGCACATTCATATTGACCGAAGGCACAGTTTTTGCTTTCTTGGGGGCACGTTCTTCCAGAGAAATCCATTGTTTCGACTGTATTTTTGTCTCTGGAGTATAATGGTGTATCCAAGTTTTATCTATTGTGACATATCGACGAAAGAATTCCTTAGGATTGCATTTAAAGATAGTTGAACATTCTCCTGATATTAGATGCGAGCGCGCATTTGATCACCATTAAGCATATTTAAATGTTGCACACCCGATTTGTGGAAATGTTTATTTCATTAGCTATCTCACATACTTTGAATCGACGATAGCTACTTACAAAGGCATGGAGTTTATTAACCATTTCTGGAGTAGTTACAGTGCATATAACGACTTTTAAAAGCAAAAAGCCGCTTACAAACCATCCAATGGGACGAAACACATTCGCGTAACTTTTCCTCGGTTTCTTTAATTGTTATTCCACCTAAAAAATAACGTTTAATAATCTATCGGGTTTTTCTCCATATTTGCACAACAACGAAAACTGTTTCCCGTAAATGAGCAGAAGACACAACCTATCTGTCAGATTTGTTCAAAACTTTGACAGTAGACAACATGGCGGAAGTCAGCATCATAATCACCGTAGCGAAAGTGTTGCCCACCTTAGAAAAGTCTCCCGTCAAACCACCCTCGTATATATTGAGTACCAACTATTTTAAATAGGTAATTATTTACACGAAATGCCGAGAATAAATGGTGCTAAAGATTTACCGCCATTTACGCATGGTCGGGTAATTGGATAAAGAGACTGTGAGCAACGTATTCATGGAAAAGCGAGAAATTAAAATTTTATTAAAAAGTGTAGTGCTTTATAATGTAATTAGTTTTACTGATGAACGTAAGATGGTAGCAAAATAACCACAGCAGGAATGAAAACAAACGTTATAAGAGAAATAAGGCTAGAACCACAACAAAGTGCTCTTGCGCTTGTAAATAAAACAAATATTAGTACAAAATCGGTACGTTGAAGATCGTCAAGTTGGGGTAGGTTAGCGTCTATTATCCAAATATTTTTTTTAGATGCATTTGTGCTGCTTGTTTGAACATTATTTGCGTTCATTTAAAAAATGTTCTGCTTTAAGATTTGCGATTGATGTAAGTAAGTTAATATTAGTATTATTCATTATAGCATTATTTTTATTAGTAAGTTTCAAAGAATTTGATATAATTGAAATAATAATACAAATATAAAATAACCTCACTATACAATTGGTAATGTTTTTATTGTTTCAGTGGGTGAAAGATTTATTATTTCATTCACTATAATAGCATAACTTTTAAAATTGATATTAATCAACTCAGTGCAGGAAAAATACTTATACACTTATGTAAAAAAACATGAAATTTGATGCTATGATTATCTCTGCCAGCCTTAGTGAAGATGTGTGACATGCCAGCATGAAAAATAAATCATATAAAGTAGAGGTGAATTTAAAAAAGGTATAAAACCCCTTACCACAATTATTAATCGTATCCTAAATACGTATTTCGACAACTAAGTTGTCATCATCAGTAGGTAAAAACCACTAATTAAAAGTCGCACATGGGGCACAGTAAACCTAGCGAACCGCTTACGCAAACAACTACTTTACACCGCGTCCACGTATAGACTGGGTTTTATACCTTTTTTAAGTTTTCACTTAACCACAGTCTCCAAAGAAAGAATTTTTAGAGGTGAATTATTAATCTTTGTTATGTACCTGCATTTGTATTCATATATTTATTAATTTTAGCTAAATAATGGCATAATAAATAGAAAACGTAAGTGCCAATGAGATCTTGTTACATGGCTGCCCTAACGGAAGGTCAACTCCATACCAAAACACTACTAAGGGAGCTGGACGGAAAGTTTTCAGCCAACCTAATTCGTAGTAACAAAAAAGAAATTAAAATAATTACCGGGTTAATAACCGGACATTGTCCTTTAAGGAAGCATTTGTACAGCATAGGCTTGGTTAGCGAGCCCTGGTGCAGGAGATGTGAAAAACAGGAGGATACTAGCTTTCGTGTAATATGCATGTGTGAGGAACTGAATGAACATAAACAAAAATATTTCGGGAGAGATCTATTGGATCCTTAGCGTGTACTCAAACATCCCCTGAGGAGGATAGTGGCTTTTATCGAGGACACAAGACTAACAGAGTGGAACTGAGAGATCTATTGGGGATAGTACAAAGAGCAGTGTGCTCAACTGCCTGGACGTGCTGGCGTCCAACCCAAACAGAAGAAGAAGAAGAATGGCTGCCCTTTTTGTTTGTTTGGTCATCACAGCATCAGCGTTACAGGACTGTACAGATAATCAATCCAAACAAGCGAAAACTTGGTTAGGTATGAAATTAAGATAGTTTTCCAGCAAAGGAAAGTTACTGTTTTGTCATAGAGTTGTAAGTGTAGGTTTTCTTCATTACTATTTCCGGTCTTTTGTAATGTTCGATTTCTTCGGAAATTAAGTACTCATTTACATAAACTATTAATACCAGCAATAGCAAAGTTTAAAGATACTGGTGTAACGGTATTAGCAGCAATTATATTATATTATATTATATTATATTATATTGTATTGTATTGGTAGGATGGCATAATTCACTATTTGATGGAAACAAGAAAAAAAATATCATAAGACTGCTGTAGCCCACCCGGGTTCTAGATATGGATTCCATTGAATTACGAATGTATGCAAAGAAAATTCAGAAAAGGTCTATTCCTCCTCTGATGAATAAGAAGCATTTGCAGCGATGTAGTCATAAAAAATTCAATGGATTCAATGTTGTGTTAGTACATATTTTATTTTGCCGAATATACAGGGTGGGGCATAGGAACCAAGTGTTTTTGGTTTGGGTAGTATTCGGCCATTAGAAAAGGGAGGGGCGCGCGGTTTATTACAATCCATTCCTCGACTCAAAGCATTTCACTTTCTCAGTTGCCACTTGCCATCATGGAGAGGTGGACGCTAGAGCAACGCGTGTTCGCGTATGATTGTTTTGTTCGAAGTGGCGAGTCGGTGACTGCAGTACAGCGTGAATTTCGCAGAAGATTTAATATCCATCGTAATGACTCTGTTCCTGCCCGACACACCATCTTACGCTAGGTCAATAACCTTCGAACAGTAGGTTCAATAATGAAAAGAAAGCCGCCCGGTCGTCAACGTACTGTGCGTACTCCTGAGAATATTGAAAGGGCGAGACAAGCATTACTGCGAAGTCCACGCCGCTCTGCACGTCGACATTCAGCTGCACTTCAAATCAGCAATCGCACTGTACGGCGGATTTTGCATGGTGACTTACATTTTCACCCATACAAAATACTGGTTGCCCAACAATTAAATGTAAGAGATTACGCCCAAAGCTTGAGTTTCGCACAACAAATGCTTGAACTTGTTCAGGATAATGAAAACATGTTGTTACTCATGAGTGATGAAGCTCATTTCCATCTTACGGGGGCCGTCAATAAACAAAATTGCCGGTACTGGGCTGACGAGAATCCACGACAGTTACATGAGATGCCATTGCATAGTCCTAAGGTAACAGTTTGGTGTGCGGTGGGAAAATTTGGCATCATTGGCCCATACTTTTTTGAAGAAAATGGGGTAACCGCTACAGTAACATCTGCGCGTTACATTCATATGGTGAATAACTTTTTCATACCTGAATTGTTAAGAAGAGGTGTGGATATTCAAGATTTGTGGTTACAGCAAGATGGGGCCACGACACACACCGCCAGAGCATCTATGGCTGTTCTTCGCCACCTGTTTCCAAATCGTCTAATTTCGAGATTTGGTGACGTTTTGTGGCCTCCTCGGTCTCCCGACTTATCGATTTGTGATTTTTATCTATATCTATGGGGGTACCTCAAGTCACGTGTTTACGAGGCCAAACCCCGTACGTTAGACGCATTAAAGGAATCGATTCGTTATGAAATCTCCCTAATCGACAGAGACATGCTGGAAAGAGTGGAGGCCAATTTTCGTCAACGGCTGCAACAGTGTATCAATGAAAACGGACATGCAAGATGTAATTTTCCGTACTTGAATATTTCAAAATGCTTTATTATTAGCTATGTTGTACTACCAATAAATTTTTTTTAGAGTAAAAACTAATAATTTTATTATCATTTCAAAAACACTTGATTCCTATGCCCCACCCTGTATAAGTAATATATGTTTGTTGTTACATATTCACAATTGATTTTTCTTTTCCGACAATTTTTTTAAATTCCAAAACTTTTTCTGTGGATAAAATGGACTCTTTAAAGAATATCTTGGATAATCGTGTTTATTTTTAGCAGATGCTACTATTGCAATGGAAAATATTCGCGATTGCTTCTTATGAAATGTGTAAGGAAAACACTTTTTAACTTTACCCATGATAATACAATACTGTATCGCTCTAATACGGCTAACCTTTAATCCGTCTGCAATTTCTCTCGAAGTTGTTGCTCTATTAAACTCAGTGACTCATCCCCACCACAAAACTTCTCGAACCAACCTAGTTCAGTTTATTTATGTACGGTAGTCTCACAACAAATATATAGGCTACGATAGTAGATACATATTTTAATACATATTGTTATGGAATCTTAATTAAGAAGAGTATGGTGTTGGATTTGATCTTGAACCAACTGTTTTTGATATGTAAATTATATGCTTATCTGCTAAATCTCAGATGAATGTAAAAAAATATATACGAGATTGTCATTGTGAAAATTAGGTATTATTATTATTATGAGATTTGTGTTAAAAAAAAAATAAGTAGCTGGGATTTTTTAAAGAAAAAACGGGGAATGATGATATTGATAGCAACGGGTTAAAAACGATACAAGTAAAAAAATTTTCGTATGGTAAAATACAAAATCTATTGTACTAAGAAATATTATTAGACGTATTAAACAAGAAAACCTCATTATAAATAGTATTTATTTTTAATACGAATAGAATTGTTTATGTTTTTGTATTAGTAAATGTATTATTTGATAACACAATAGATAAAGAATATTAATTACAAATGAAACAGACATACAATATACATATCTGTAACTGTACACATGGACAATACACCTCGTATTTTCAGCATTTACTTCTGCTTAAGACACGTGTTTCTGCCATCTATAGGCGTCATCAGTCAAGCTAGTGAAGCAATGTAATACAAATTAATACAAATCTTTTTAAAAAACAGATTTGTATCTGTATATACATTTACACTGAAATCGCCTACAAGCATAGAAAATTTCGTCCTATAAGGTGGCACTATTTAGTAAGAGACATCTGACGGACGAAAGAGACTATGCCGAAAAAGGCGACCTTTCGCTTGGCCAGCTAAGCTGGTACATAAAAGAAAAAATATGTATATCGGTGTAGTCCATTAACACGAGCCAGATGGGAGTAAATATACAAAAAGTTTTAAGTATATCAATACGTTATGCACGTATAAGGCATTTGTTACAAATGAAACAGATATGCAATATACATATCTGTAACTGTACACATGGGCAATACACCTCGTATTTTCAGCATTTACTTCTGCTTAAGACTTAATTTACTTAAGTATTAATTTGTATTACATTGCTTCACTAGCTTGACTGATGACGCCTATAGATGGCAGAAACACCTGTCTAAAATAAGCAGAAGTAAATGCTGAAAATACGAGGTGTATTGTCCATGTGTACAGTTACAGTATATGTACATTGTATGTCTGTTTCATTTGTAACAAATGCCTTATACGTGCATAACGTATTGATATACTTAAAACCTTTTTGTATATTTACTGCCATCTGGCTCGTGTTAATGGACTACACCGATATACGTATTTTTTCGTTTATGTACCAGCTTAGCTGGTCAAGCGAAAGGTTGCCTTTTTCGGCATAGTCTCTTTCGTCCGTCAGATGTCTCTTACTAAATAGTGCTGCCTTATAGGACGAAATTTGCTATGTCTTGTAGGCGATTTCAGTGTAAATGTATATACAGATACAAATCTGTTTTTTAAAAAGATTTATATTAATTTGTATTACATTGCTTCAATAGCTTGACTGATGACGCCTATAGATGGCAGAAACACGTGTCTTAAGCAGAAGTAAATGCTGAAAATACGAGGTGTATTGTCCATGTGTACAGTTACAGATATGTATATTGCAAGTCTGTTTCATTTGTAACAAATGCCTTATACGTGCATAACGTATTGATATACTTAAAACCTTTTTGTAAATATTAATTACAGACAAATTGGATAATTTGCATATAAGATTTAAAATAAAGGACGTTAAAGATCATCAAGGATTTGTAAAAGTAAATGGATCTAGACATATCTATCCCAGAATGTGCAGATGCATTTCGTTCTTTTATACAAAACTTGGGAATTATTTTCTTTTTGCATAGGTTAAGAAATTCTACAGGCCCTAAGTTTAATATATATTTAAATAAATCAAATTGATAATTATCATTCTTGTTACATTTTTGACTTTGTATTCGTAATAATATAGCTTCTGTGTGGTAGTTTAGCTGCCCACGGAGACGGTGCCCATGCGTTTCCGCTCTAGGCAGTAGATGCGGTTAGGTATTTCTCTCATGGGTGAAGTCACAATCTTCACGTCATACGTTGATGAGGGCTAGTCAGCCCGAAGCACGTGTTCATACGTTGATAGTGCAAATTTCGTATATATGGTGTATTTATTTGTGTTTGTCTTAGAAGTTGCCGTTAACGCTCGATTTACAAGTTTATTCATTGTTTTACAATGTATATTCTACTAATCCTAACTAGAATCATTAAAAATATATTAAGTACTTAAAGGAAATAGTTATTAATCTTATACATTACAAAGACCAACTCAGTGATTTAAGTTGCAAATTTTATTTATATCACGAATATCGTACTATATTGAAAACTATTTTTGCAGGGATCAAAAAACGTCTGCTCAAGATGACATAGTTTCTTTAAATATTATAAAACTGTGATGTGAAGGAAAACAAAGCGTATTTCTACTATTATGTATTTAAATTTTGCAAAACAAAAGTTATAACTCTTACAAAATAAAAATTCACGCTTTGGAATATGTTGGTGTAAGTTCCTTAAGATGACATATTTCTTTTTAAAATAACATTCTAGTCATCTGCACACAGTTCACAAGAAAATTTCTTTGTTTTACTGGTACTCCAACATACAGCCTGTGGCATCATCTTGAACATGACTGACAACGAAACCAAAGTTCTCGTGGTCGTGATCTACTGTATAAATTGTTACAATAGATGCATGCGGGATCATCGTCACAATCATCATTAGTAAAAGGATCTACTGGTCCTGATTCTTCGTCTTCTTCTTCAAAAACAGCGCGTTTGACCGGTTTTCAATTGCTTTTGCATATTTCCTTTTCTCTCTTTAACTGGATTTGAACTTTAAATTCGCTCATGAAGGGACTACTTTCATGCCCGCCTCCGACAGATCCTTAAGCATTTCTCGAGTAGTACTCTCTACCAATAACGAAGATTCTTGAACATCGGAAATGGAATGAGTTGGTCTTGTAGAGTCAAGGGTAACATCGCTCTCATTTGTCTGGTTATTATAAACAATTCGATGTAGAAGGCTTCAAAGTTTCCTGAACAGGCTGCTCTGCCTAGCAAGTGTCTCGTTATTAGCGTTATTCTCAATTTCGATTTAATTCTCGGTCACTTTGCTTGGCAGGAGCATGTGACTGGGAAAAATATAATGATTAAAGGGATATATGTCGCATTTTTCAAAACTGCTCGTGATATTTCAACAGATACAGCGTTTCCATAAGCTTGTCCGAAAGCACCGCTTACTGGGTGTAAACCAATGGTTCTACCAGGGTGGCTTTGTAACCACGTGGTTTATATAGACAGACGTAGTAGAAGTAATAAATTATACTTCTTTTAATATAAGAATTGCTGAAAAAAACAAGTCAATCAACGGGAAACGTACAGACGCGTTTCGTTCTGGTTGGAACTTTTAAATGCACGGCATTCCTCGAAGACGGACATTGCTTTTCATTTCTATACTTTCTGTATATATAGTTAACATTTGGAACTTACTGCAAGTGAGAATTAATGAATATTAAATCTCATTCTTACATGTAAATGTCGACTTATGTGATGCGTTCATAACTACAATAAGACAAACTAAGTTTGTACCAGTATGCAGAACACACCCTTTCGCGACAACGAGCTTCCTGGTAATTAGGTTAATTAAGAATTGCTGAAAAAAACAAGTCAATCAACGGGAAACGTACAGACGCGTTTCGTTCTGGTTGGAACTTTTCAATGCATTCCTCCTCCGGCATTCCTCGAAGACGGACATTGCTTTTCATTTCTATACTTTCTGTATATATAGTTAACATTTGGAACTTACTGCAAGTGAGAATTAATGAATATTAAATCTCATTCTTACATGTAAATGTCGACTTATGTGATGCGTTCATAACTACAATCCGACAAACTAAGTTTGTGCCAGTATGCAGAACACACCCTTTCGCGGCAACGAACTTCCTGGTAATTAGGTTAATTAAGAATTGCTGAAAAAAACAAGTCAATCAACGGGAAACGTACAGACTCGTTGCGCTCTGGTTGGAACTTTTCAATGCACGGCATTCGTCGAAGACGGACATTGCTTTTCATTTCTATACTTTCTGTATATATAGTTAACATTTGGAATTTACTGCAAGTGAGAATTAATGAATATTAAATCTCATTCTTACATGTAAATGTCGACTTATGTGATGCGTTCATAACTACAATCCGACAAACTAAGTTTGTACCAGTATGCAGCATACACCCTTTCGCGACAACGAACTTCCTGGTAATTAGGTTAATTTAGAATTGCTGAAAAAAACTCCAGAAAGAATAGAAATGAAAAGCAATGTCCGTCTTCGAGGAATGCCGTGCATTGAAAAGTTCCAACCAGAACGAAACGCGTCTGTACGTTTCCCGTTGATTGACTTGTTTTTTCAGCAATTCTTAATTAACCTAATTACCAGGAAGTTCGTTATCGCGAAAGGGTGTGTTCTGCATACTGGTACAAACTTAGTTTGTCGGATTGTAGTTATGAACGCATCACATAAGTCGACATTTACATGTAAGAATGAGATTTAATATTCATTAATTCTCACTTGCAGTAAGTTCCAAATTCTTTTAATATGTTTAAAATAACATTTAATCTCTAAAATTGATCGAAAAGAAATATATACTCCTATGTACGAGGGCTGATCCCCTTGCTCCGCCCCTGACCAATTTATAAACCAAAACATTTATCTTCACGTCGCATTGTAACCTGCTACCTACTATGTATATAAACTTACAATTCTGAACCTGATCAAGCATGCCTACAATAGACGCCAGAGATCGAGAGAGTTACATATCAGTATCAAAATGGATCGGGTCGAGCAACGAGCGGTGATTAAATACTTAGTGGTCTCTCATACAATTTGGTATATAATATAATTCCTGCCGAATTGAACACGAAAAAATTGTCGAAATGCGAGATGGTATCTCTAATGTTAACAGATGCACACAAGCAAAATTCGAAAAGGCATTTGCAGTCGTCTTTCAACGCGATATAGACACGACATAGAAAATTTTCCTGCAAGATTAATGGCAATGGATGAGTCCAGGATCCCTCATAATGATGTGAGACCAAAATACAGAATAAGGAGTCGACACTCGAGGTTCACCACCGCCGAAAAAATTTAAGATGCAACCTTCAGCAGAAAAGGTCATGCGATCCGTATTTTGGGATGCTCAGGGCTTAATTTTAGTAGGTTTCCTGTGGAAGGGGGGCCACCATTACAGGCGCTTATTATGCCAATTTAATTCTCAAATTACGTGACTTGATAAAAGAAAAACGTCGGGGGAAGTTGCGCAGAGGTGTTCTCTTGCATCAGGATCACAGGTCCACAACTGCAACAGCTGCAATAGCTTAAGAAGACTTCGAATTAGTTGAACATCCACCGTATTCGCCAGATTTGACCCCTAGTGATTACCGACTGTTTTCGAATATTAAAGAACACCTGCATGATTAACGATTTCCGTCGGATAATGATGTGATATGTGCGGTAAATCAGTGGCTTGTAGAGGTTGAACAATCTTTTTTTCGAGACGCAGTAGAAATGCTAAAATATCGGTGGGAAAGATGTGTTAACCTTAATGGAGACTATGTTTAAAAATAAAAATAAGATATTTACCAATTTTTTATTGTGAATGGCTCAGGGGCGAAGCAAAGCAATCCACCCTCATAGCGGTGAATAGCGTAGAATTTATTACTTCATTAAACAATTTCGTCCGCATCGAAATCCCAGGTCAATCTTCAAATCTTCGTAGACTAAAAAGTCTGTTTTCGCGAACTGTGGTTAAGTTTTTACTTAACCACAGTTCGCGAAAACAGACTTAAAAAGGGTATAAAACCGCTTACCACAATTAATAGTCGTATCCTAAATTCGTATTTCTGCAACTAAGTTGACATAATGAGTAGGTAAAACCACTAATCACGGTGTTGACCATGGAGCACAATAAAGGTAACAGAATGAATCGCGAAACACTTTACGAGGCGTTCACGAATATACACTTTGGGAATAACTTAGTTGTCGAAATAGGTACTTAGGATACAATTATTAATTGTGGCATGGAGTCTTTTACCTGTGTTGACTTTTTTTATTCTTGTTTTGTATATTGAATAAAAATTTTACCTAATGAATGCTCGCTTCGTACACTCATATTGTAAGCACAAGAATTTAGGCAAAATTGTAAATATTTATGCCTACGGGAATTTAAATATCGAAAAACGATTTAAAAACTACTTAAAAGGCACTCAAGACTCAATATGAAAATTGGAAAATGACATCCAAAACAATCGATGGGAAAAATCTGTTAACCTTAATGGAGATTATGTTAAAAATTAAAAGTAAAATATTTGCCAATTTTGTATTGTCAGTGGGTCAGAGGTGGAGCACCTTTATACTTTAAAGATGTCGAGAAATTATTTTTAATACATATTTTAGTATATAATTAGTTTGTGTTTTCTTCTTTCTTTAATTAGGAATGTGACCTTTCAGCAGAAGAAGTTAATAGTCTATAAATGAAAAACGAACGCATCTTCACTTTATTATAAACATTACAAAAAATGAGAACCTCTAAAAGAAATCGCATAACATAATATATTTTTTTCTTTTCTGGTGAATAAAAAGGAAAGTTACCTCAAACTTCGGATACATTAAACTTTTTATTTATAACTTTTTAATGTACCTGTCTGCGAAAGAGAAAGAAAAGAAATGTTGAATTAAGAAAAATATGCAGACACCACTTATATTTTATTGCTCTTTCCTCGCTGTTTTTTCAATGTAAATGATTTTCTCCTGGAAAAATTTGTGAATACTTATTTGCCATCCAAAGAATATAGGCAATTATATAGAGCGTTCAGAAAAATTCTGCGCCAAAGTAATCCATGGAAATTTGAAGTCATGTCTGATATAGATAATGATAGAACGATACATTTAGTGTCATTTACTTGCACAATTTCATAGTTTATCGTACACCCAAATTTCAATTTATGTCAAGTAATTATAACATCTGCCATATCTATAACAAGTGTTCATTTGAAAAGTAAATCTAGTAGAATGTGATTTACTGAGAACATTTTGAAGTATGTCGAACTAAAATTTACTACTTAACCTACGAAGTCGTATATTTTGACAGTTTCATACATACAAATAAATAACAAATAATAGGTATTTATTGAAAACTATAACAAATGTTGAAAATGTTGTCCTTCAAGATCAATGCACTTTAAAATCCCCCGTTCAAAATTTCTGATGATATTCTGCAACATTACTGGATTGTTATTAAATTCCATGCATTTCTGTTCGATTCTCTGTAGCATATCATTAAAAATGTTATTTTTTAGATAAGGCCACAAAAAGAAGTCGCAAGGTGTTAAATCGCATGAACGTGCAGGCCAGGCAATTTCATCAAAAAATTCTCTTAAATAATCCAAAGATTCTGAAGTACAGTGACAAGGCTCCGTCTTGTTGGAAATATGCATTTTGAAGTTAATCATCATGCAACTGATTGACAAATGGTTGTAAAATTTCCGTACGAAAAAATATGAAAAAATATTGGTCCAATGATTCGCCTTTGGCTTATCGCTGTCCAAACACCAATTATCTCTGGATGTGCCGATTCTTCATTAATTAGATGTGGATTTTCACTACTGCAAATTCTTGTATTTTGTGAATTTAGGTATCTCGTTTTATAAAACCATGCTTCATCAGTAAAGATGACCCTCTGCGAAGTTCTCCATTATTGTTCCTATTTACAAACCAATTACAAAACTGTAGTCAACGTGGGTAATCAATTTATAACAATTCTTGTACTGCTGTGACACGGTATGAATAAAGTTGCATATCTTTTTTAAATAACTTGTGAGTTGTACCAACAGAAAGGTTTATTTGTTGACTCAAATGTCGAACAGATGTGTGTGGTTCATTTTCCATTATTTCGATTTATAAAGTATTCGTGAGAATTACTTGGGACTAGAAGAAGTAATAACAAAATTAGAAAATTCGTCGCTGTCGTTAGAGGAATCACTGCAAATCGTTAAAGATGTTCACGCACAACTGTGTGCTGTAGAAGACGCAAAAGGAAAGTATTCTAATTAAATTTGAAAGTGTTTTAGACAGAAATGCAGATTTTGACACCTTAACACGTATTTGTGAGGGCACGTCTACAGATGCGTTAAGTTGCTTAAAAAAGTATTTTGATTATGCAAATATAACATCACTGGATGTAGAACGCTCGTTTTCCGAATATAAACATATTTTTTCCTCACGGCGGACATGTTTTTCAGAAATAACCTTAGAAACGCACCTGATGTTGAAAATATACAATCGTGTTTCTCCAGTTTGTCAATCCTTGGAAGACGCATGAAACGGTAAGTGTTTTTTTAAATCCTCTGTCGTGCACACAATCACTGATTTCATACATTTTCCATTTTATTTATAGGTACATACAACGCTGCTATAATATGTACTATTCTTATTTTTCGTGTGTTTATGCATATTACTTTAATAGCAGAAAACCAAATGTATATTTAATTATTTCTGATAGAATAAATGTCTCTACTTCTATACTTATATCGGTAACAAGCTCAAGTTGCGTCCCTATTCTATCGCATATTCTAATATATTACGAATTACACTCCCATACCGGCGTTCATGGCGCGCACAAAAATTGGTCTGCTCTAGTAATTACACAAGATTATTTTATTTTACGCCCCACTGCATGGTTATCCGCTCGTTCCGTCCCCTCTCTCGTCACCGCTCTCCTGATACATACATATCACGACCACTTACCTCACCTACAAACTGAGATTACCCTACCTCTAGTATATTTAAAACTCTTTGTATCAGACTGACAGGAAAATGAAAATTTGACAGAACACAATAAACTTAATTTCGCCTGCATAAAAGCAGCTTCTATTTTAGCCAATCATAAGCTCTTATTTTAAGCTCTATCTTTCTCAACAGTTGATTCTTATTTGGATTGCTACATAGAAATATATCGCAATAAAAATACTATTACCGAATTTTTAACTAATTTGAATAATTGCATTATTTAAGAATAGAAATAGGAGTTAAATAAAAATACCCCTTGACACAATGTAGCTTTGTTCCTGAATACGTACTTCGACAACTAAATTGTCATCATCAACAGTAGTATTGCATTCGAAATACTAATACACACTTTACACAAGCAAAGCACATTACATACCATCGCCGAATTAATACTACAACTGCGCTAATGCTCCAAGTAGAATACTTTTTTCTACTGCTTATAACGACAACTACGTTGTCGAAATTCGTATAAATTATTAATGCTACATTGCGATAACGGTTATTTTTAACTTTTGCAGAATAAATTACAGTTTCCTAATTAATCAGAATAGAGATAAGTGTAAGCGCATAAATATTATTCCAACACTTAAATACTAACTACTCCTAACATTCTAAGCACAACATTGAAGTAGTTAGTATGTCTCTAAACGCTCTATATTAAGCCTCAATATTTCACAGAAAATTTTTAAGAATATTTAATGTCGAAAGAGTATTTACAAGTTTCGACTGGTATTTATTGTAAGCGATATCTCCTAATGTATTAAAACTAGATTTTGACCTCTACCAGGAACCAAAAGGCATAACGAGCAGAATGTATGAATGTATTTGAAATGAAATACATGAATACACAGATCTCATAGAAATATGTGGAAAATAATTTTCCGTCTCTGTCATCAAACTGTTTTAGAGGGTAAAATCGTGGAATTCCTGCTCTTGCCCATTTGAATTTTGTTCGTCGACGCGTTATACGTTAAGTTATAATTAGCGAATGAATAACATTCGGCGAATTTATGTATATTATGCCGAATCATTATGTTTTGGTGTGATTAACATAATATTGCTGCATTTATATTATTTATAAATCTGAAAACAGACTAATAAAAGTACGACGCTTTAGTTAATATTGTGCATTATATAACTATATTACATTCCTTACGCTTCTCATTGTATAATTATTTATGTATGTATTCATATTTTTATAGCTATTAATTGATTCTCGATACTTTCTGCTGTATTTACATTATGCAACATATACATTCTGCTGAGCATACAGTTGCGTATATTTGAGGTCATTTTTAAGGAGCCATTACAACAATAAAGTAACAATACGTATATTATATTCGTTTCAACTGGTATGTTCAGAACAGTGTAACTATCACGGAAATAAAAACACATCTTTTATAACGTAAGTGTGGAGGTGAGAATCACTCTGCCGATTCAAGCGTATTTTAATAAGTCTTTTGAAATGCTCTAAATTAATATATATATATATATATATATATATATATATATATATATATATATATATATATATATATAGGTTTGTTTAATCTGTTGTCTAGGGTTGGTTGATTAATTAGGCCTAGGCACTTTTTATATTATTTATTTTGTCAATAACAAGTATTTAACTAATTCATATAATCATATAAGTTTTAGGAACATCGCGGGTATGTCTACTTTGATGTTGCTCGTACGATCGTTGATGACTGACTGTCTGTCGCATCGATGCATTGCGCAACTAAAATCCTACATTATATATGTATAAATATATATATATATATATATATATATATATATATATATGGTAAATTCAATCAGTTGGCGATTAAAAGTCTGGTTTACTTCAAAGTATATATATTTAAAACAACCCTACATGTTTCGGCAATGATGCCTTTATCAAGGATATAAAATATAAATGACAGTACACAAATGTCAAATAATTGAGTTGCTATGGATAAAATTATTCAAAGATACCTTCCAATTGCATAATAATAAATCATGCCTTAGTATTCCAAAAACAGATAGCAAGGTGTGAACATATGTGTTGTCCGCTGCTAGCAGCTTGTGTCTCTTTCTGGGTATGAACTTGTGTGTTGGTTGCTGCTGGCAGCTTGCGTTTCTCTCTGGGTGTGTGGTTTTGTGTTTGTGTGAGCGCGTAAGTGTAGGGTTTTGTATGTTAGCGCGCTAGTGGGTGTGTTTAGTGACCGGTCGCGTAAATTTAGAGAGACCGGCTTTTATATTAAATATTTTCAAATTAGTATGTTATTTTGCGAGATAAATGTGAATGTAAACATTGCTGTCTACAAACTACAACGCAAATCATACGAAATTTATTTGAAAAATTTTGTCCACGTTGGGACTTGAACCCAAGTCTACGATTTGCCGGACCGACGCTCTAACTAACTAAGCTACGATAGACCTTGGCTGGTTAGAGCGACGGTCCGGCACACCGTAGACTTGGGTTCAACTCCCAATGTGGACAAAATTTTTCAAATAAATTTCATATAATTTGCGTTGCAATTTTTAGACAGCAATGTCTACGTTCACATTTATCTCGCAAAATAACATACTAATTTGAAAATATTTAAAATATTTTATATAAATATTTGATATGAACGAAAACGCCAAGAATTTATCAAATGATATATTACATTAGCTAGGAAATTATCTATGTATATAGCTAAGGAGTAAAAATTAGCAATTTCAAACTTTCAAAACTGACATCTGAATTATTAACATTGTCGTCTTATAAGGAGTTGCTAATAAACTTGAACCAAGGTCTATCGTAGCTGAGTTGGTTAGAGCGACGGTCCGACAAACCGAAGACTTGGGTTCAAGTCCCAACGTGGACAAAATTTTTCAACTAAATTTCGTATGATTTGCATTGTAATTTGTTGGCAACAATGTTTACATTCACAAAATAACATACTAATTTGAAAATATTTCAAATATTTAATATAAAAGCCGAAAACTCCAAGAATTTATCAAATTATATATATAATACTTTTTCTACTGCTGGTGATATCAACTTAGTTGTCAAAATCGTATTCATGATTTAAACTACATTGCGGCAAGGATTATTTAATCGACTTTTAAAGAATGGGTTATAATCTTCGATTTAAGCGGAAATAAAAAGTATCAAAAAGAACGATGAGACTTAGATTACGAACCGAAAAATTGATAGCTAAAAGCTAAAAACGTGGTAGGAGAAACACGGAAATTTGAATGCAAATGATTACATACGAAACGTATCGCAGCCTGATGCACTGCCATACCTACGAAGGTTAATTCACCCCCTTTTCCAACAAGACAACGCACGTCCTCATACATCATAAAGCCAGACTTACTACAAGGCTTCTTACAAGAGAATAACGTTACCCTACTACCTTGCTCCCCAGACTTGTCACCAATCGAATATGTGTGGGATATGATTGATACTCGACTGGGTAACTTACCCCAACCCAACTCAACTCAACCTAGTTGACCTTCGTCATCGAATTCAGGAAACCTGGGATGACATTCCCCAGGATACCATAAATCATTTAATTTTAAGCATGCATCCAAGAGTTATCGAATGTATAAGAAACCGCGGTGGACCCACACATTATTAAATAACATTGTCATTTAGACGCATAACATTGTCATTTGGGAATACAGACGCAGGGGTTCGCCGATGACATTGTCATTGTGTCCCAGGGGAAATTCCCAGTAACAGTGGCGAGCATCATACGAAATCGTCGGTGTGGCTCCTCACGACTCTCCCGCAACAGGCTGTGGTATGAATCACGGAAGCTATGCACAGCATGGGAACCACCTCCATGAAGGATATCGTGGACCTCCTTCCACTGGAACTATTTGTAAAAGCGAAGACCATGGCTGCGATCCTGAGGCTGAAGGCTAATGGCGTATGGTGTCCCAATAAGGTGCCAATATTTCAAATGTCGGCGGACAGTATGGCACCTGAGATTGTGTGTACAGCTAAGTTTAACATATCTAACAGACAAAAAGTCACTCGAGCGATTGTGATCCCGACACCTGGTACACAGATGGATTGCAATCCAATCGGGGAACAGGTGCAGGTATATGCAGAATGTGCCCTAGAAAGATGTCTGGGGAAACATACGACGGTTTTCCAGGCTCAATTGTTTGCAGTCGCAGCCTGCGCCGAGGAAATTCTGGAGGCCGGCTGCACAAACAAAAAAAAATCGACATAATGACTGATAGTTAACCAGCTATTAAAGCCATTATGAATCCATCAACCAGGTCTAAACTGGTGTAATATTGTAAACGGGTCCTCAATAAAATGGCACAAGACAATACTGTGTCGCTGATATGAGTGCCAGGATATGAAGGAATTAAAGGCAATGAGATATCCGACGAACTGGCCAAGGACGGTACTAATAAGAACTTCATAGGACCAGAACCTGTAAGTGGAATCGCTAAGGTATCCGGTTAAATGAAGATCAAGATATGGCTAGAAAGAGATCATAAGAAGAAATGGAGGCTAGTGGAAGCCCAACTCCATACTAAAACACTACTAAAGGAGCTGGACGCTAGGTTCTCAGCAAACCTAATTCGCAATAACAAAAAAGAAATTCAAATAATTACCGGCTTAATAATCAGACATTGTCTTTTAAGGAAACATGTGTACAGCATGGGCTTGGTTAGCGAGCCCTGGTGTAGGAGATGTGAAAAACAGGAGAAAACTAGCCTTCATGGAATATGCATGTGTGAGGAACTGAAGTAACTCAGACAGAAACATTTCGGATGAGATCTATTGGATCCTGCGATGGTACTCAAACTTCCCCTGAGTAGGATCGAGGACATAAGACTAACAGAGTGGAATTGAGAGATCTATTGGGGGTAGTACAAAGAGCGCTATGCTCAAGTGGCTGGACGTGCTGGCGTCCAACCCAAAACAGAAGAATGAGAACACTGTTATTTTTTAATATTTTAGTTCGAAATGATTTTTTTGGAAGCCAGTATATAAAGGACTATACGAAAATAAGCTAAAGTCTCATGGTGAATATTAAGTATTGAAATTTTAAGAGAGACGAAGTAAGGAAAGATTTGGCATAATATAATAACAAGACTGTACCTAATTGCCTTTTATTTATGTACACATTTCAACTTGACCAAATCCACATAATAAAAAATTAACCCTTCCAACACACGAATTTCTCGTAAGCAAGTAGGTAAATAAAGATCAAAATCGTGCGAATGTTACCCGAGAATTTATGGCGACCATAAAACTTACCATTTATTATGCGTCTGTATCACAAACGCATCTATACAATATAATGTTGCCCTCCCGAGACGATTTATATTTTTAATCTTCCAGAAAAAAAGAACACGGACCATCTGCAATGAAATTTATTAGACGTCTTTTCGAAACGGTAAAACTTGCTGTGGCAAGAAATGTATAATACTCTTTCATATTCTGAACGTGCGCAAATTATCGATACATTTCATAACCGCTGACGTGCTTTACTCTTCCTCTGGTACATTTTATAAAGTTTTATAAAAATCGTTGCACTGTTATTGATTGTTTTTCGTTAGCAAATCATAATATTATTATAACTAATTTTTGTTCACCATAACTGTTTTAATTCAGTTACGATTAATGCAAAAATTATTTTACTAACATCTCTTTTGTATACCAATCTAAAGAATAATAATACATAACTGTATTTAGAAACTGCTATGATTGTACATGCACAATAAATTATGAAAATATAAATCATGAAAGTTAGAACAATAACAGAAGACTTAAACTAAAAGTTTTCCCTAACAAATTCTATTACAAGGATCTTAAATCTATTCAAACCACCACTGGATTTCATTTGCGTAGGTAAACTATTAAACAGTTTCAGTCCGTTCACAAACACATTCTTGGTTGTTCGCAACCTATTATAGTTTTCAATATAATAATCGTTGGTATTTCTGGTTCCGTAGTTGTGAATTTGATCGACCGTTGTCAATTTGCCACTTAAATAAGGACGTATTATTCCAATTTTAATTTTATAGATGAAAACCATTGTCTTATATACTATGTATTGTTTTACACTTAATAAACTTAAAGTTTCTAACATTAGATTAGTTGGAGTATATCTGTTACATTTTAATACTATTCGCAAAGCCTTATTCTGTAGTTTTTGGAGTTGCTGCATCTCATTCCCATTTATACTAAATAAAATGGCAGAGCAAAAATCAAAATGTGGTGCTATTAAAGATTTAAACAACAACAGTCGGGCATACAGTGACAAATTATGACTAAATCTATTTATGAAAAATATCTTTTTGGAAATTTTATTTGATAGGTATTGAACGTGAGTTTTGAAATCTAAATTAGTATTCAATATTACCCCCAAATATTTCATATTCTCAACTCTGTCTATTTTCCTGGAGTCAATATACAAATCTATATCATTATAATTCAATTTAGAAGTCTTATATTTAGTACCAATTATCATGAACTTAGTTTTACTGAAATTCAGTTCCATATTATTCTCACATACCCATTTATACAATTTATTTAATTGGACAGTCATGCTATCCACCATCTCCCTAATATCATCACCAACTATATAGATCATGGTGTCGTCAGCAAACATACATATTTCGCAATTATCACCCGCTTTGACTATATCATTAATGCACAGAATAAACAATAGTGGACCTAACACTGTTCCCTGGGGCACTCCGTATTTTGTAATAATCTTATCAGACATCTCATTTTTTATATTTGACTACTTGATATCTATTACTTAGGTACGATTCAAACCACTTACTTTTTTAATGTCTTGATGGTTAATTGTAGTGCAATTTTTACGATTTACTCTAATAGTATGATAATTTTCGTAATTTAAAGATTTTGTGTTCACCCAAAAATGAATTTGACTATAGAACATTTCCGGGTTATGATTTTTTACTATTTTAAACCGTCATTAACACCTAATCAATGTAAAGATTGGCCTAGAAATATATTTGGCAACAATTTATAATTAGTATAACGAATTCAAGAGAAATCCGCTTTTTCTTAGTGATGAAATTCGTCAACGTCGCCCCAGAACTGCTGTTACTGATGAACATATTTCCGCTGTTAGAGAAATGCTTGAGGAAGGTCGACGAACATCATATGAATTTATTCGGGCGACATTGGGCATTGGTATGACTCAAATTCAAAATATTTGACATTAGAACTGTTAAACTGTGACCTACACCTTGTGCAAGCAACAAAACTCGCGAAAACTTGTCTTACTAAATTTACGAAATCCAATAGGCCTCCTCGGACTTACCTATCGTGAGCAGGTTGCTGTTAAACCTACAAGTTAGCCGACCAGCACCACGGATCTAGCTCGAGTGAAGACGGCGTGTGTTCCTTGACGAAATGTTGTTAACCTGACTGATCTATATTTAAAAAGGGCGCCACAGGGTTTTAAAGGCTGCTTATATAAGCGAATATACGCTACGCGGAGGACGTACATGCGGTAACGTACTCACATAAATCCCAGGTGTACGGAAGCTAAAGGAATTAAAGGAAAACGAAGAACAACCAAATACTAAGTTTTCTGATGATCATAAAACAGAAAGATTGGACTCTGCCTAATCGTTTTTGACTCGATACGATCACTAAGGGAATGCATTTTGGATCACATTGCTATAGGAGATGAAGCTTGAGTATCTCACATGATTGCTGAGACCAAGCAACAGTCAATGGAATTGTGACACACATCGTCGCCAACCAGGTGCCATGCGGATACTTTCAGCACGAAAGATTACGGCAATTATATTTTGAGACAGGAAAGGAATTTTGTTAGTGGATTTTATGCCGACAGGCACAACGATCGCTTCTAATGCGTATTGTGAGAAGTTGAGAAAACTCCAGCGGCGTGCCGTACAAAACAAGCGACGTGACCTACTGTTTTCCGACGTGATCTTCCTTCATGACAATGCAAGGCCACATGTTTCTGCACAAGCACAAGGTCTAATCAGGTCTTCTGAATGGGAACAACTCGAACGTCCACCTTACTGTTCAGACTTTGCATCCGGTTGGTTTCCACTTATTTCGATACTTAAAGGAGTTTCTTGGCGGTCAACAGTTCGACGACGACGAGAAGTGAAAACTATAGTCATGGGTTGGGCTTCTTCACAGGTGGTAGATTTCTTTGACATCTGAATTCAAAAATTGTTGAACGACATGATAAAAATTTGAACAAAAAAGCAGGTTATGTAGAAAAGTAGATGAAAGTATGTAGAATGTGGAAATAAATATATTTTAATGACATTTACAGTATTTTTCTTATTATTCAAAAACAGATCCTACTTAAAAAATATCCCCCATAGATGCACGTTTTTAACTTCTCATTGTCTCTAAGTAAAATGTGAGCGCGAGTGAATACCTTGTGAAATCCATAATGAATAAAGTAATTATACTAGTTAGGTATAAATATTCTGCTCCTACAAAAAACTTTGTAAAATGTAAAAAAAACAAGAAGGTAAATATTTACATATAATTAATATAAAAGCAGTTAATATAGAACATCTGAATAGGTAAACGAAAGACGAATTTTCATAATTTTTCTATACGAGGGCCGCTGCTAAAATTCGAGGAAAATTGTGAAATAAAACAAATTACGCTATGTAAATCGCTTTACTGTTTCTCAAAATACTTCCCTTTAGTACACTTTAATACACTTTTGCATCCTACTTTTGCATCCTACAAAACCAATCTTCAAAACACTTTTTCCATTCTGAGTGAGGTATCTGCAAAACCAGTGACTTAAATTCTTCAAAAGCCTCTTCAGGCGATGAACACCGCTTTTCACGGATTTTATTTTTAATGTTTCAGAATAAGAAGTCATTGGGCGCTAAATCGGGCGAATATGGACAATGAGTCAATAATTCGATGTTCCTGTTGGTCAAAAACTCGACAGTTTGCCGTGCTGTGTGAGCGCTTGCTTTGTCATAATGAACAATGATTCGTCGGTTTATGTTGTTTTTTCTGACTTCATCAATAACTTCCGGCAAATAAATTGACATATACCAGTCAGTATTAACTGTTCGTCGATCCTCTAATGCAACAGTTGCAACATGACCCGCTTTTCCAAAGAAACAAGGAATCATCCTTTTCGAAACGCTTCGTGACCGCACCACTTTTGTTGGTTTAGGTTCATTTCGAAACATCCATACAGTCGATTGCTGTTTAGTTTCAGGCTCATATGAATATATACATGATTCGTCACCTGTTACAATGTTATATACAGAAATTGAACGACCACAATCAATTTTTTTAACATTTCCTTGGACCATTTGACACGCCTATTTTTGCTCGTTTTTTAAACTTTGAGGGATCCAACGACTGGAAAGCTTCCTGACATGTAAATGATCTAGCAAAATCGTATGTATTTGATTCGTCGCAACGCCTAAGGACGCCTCTATCTCACTGTATGTCACATGTCGATCTGATGAAATCATTTCACGCACAACAAACGTTGGTCCTCCACGCTTGAATTCTGCGAACCATAGTTTTGGATGGTGCTTCATTCTCAAATACCGAACTAAGCTTTTCCACACATTGCTTTGGTGTCAAACTGTATCGAAAATCGTAAAAAATCATCACTCGAAAATCACGATTCAAAATTTCCATTTTTGATACAACTATTACTTTGTTAAATTCTATTGAGACAAAACTGTTCGGTTTTAAATCAAACTGTCAACTGACTTATAGGTTAAAAATATCATATTTTACGAATATGATCACTGTGGAATGCTGGCAATTCAACAAGTACTTGACTCCTCGAATTTTAGTAGTATCTCTCGTATTAGCTTGTCCTTGCTTTTAGTAAATAGACAGAAAAATAGTTTAAAAATAACTTACATTTTGTACAATGAAAGTGTAACTTTTGGTGTTACTTTTGATAAATTTCTATGGCAATTGAAAAAACAAAATGTGGTATAAAACATATGGTATAAAATTCAAAGCATAAAAATAAACCACGAATCCTGATTTTAAGAATTATAGAACAATATAACTGATCTAACCAATAAAGAACAAATAGATATCTGAAACACATACTAATCATGTGTTTCAGATCTTTTAAGAATTTCCATATACTGTAGAACTTATAGCAGCCTTTGTTGTTAATTTGCATAATTCTCTTGCATATATTCTCAGAATTTCGCTTGCCCTAAATCAGTGTCACTTGTATTGTTTAAGACAGATTTTAATACTGTAGCAAATATCTCTTTATTAATCTGTTTGTCTCGATACCCATTGTGAATATACAAGAAAACTCAAGCTATGTTACTTATAATTTTAAATTAAACCAAAAGGAGAATGGATGTTTCTTTATACCGATACTTTGAGATCACAATTCAAGCCATAAAATACTCGCGATGAATATAGAGGCGACAAAACTTGCAGAATATACATACTCGTACAATCACTTGTAGATTTGAGCGTACACTCTTTATTCCTTTTGTTTACTTTTACATATTCTATGTCAGGAATGATTGAAAATATGATACTAAATTATATTTGTGGTATGTCATATTAAAATATCTTGTTATAATAAGCCAAGACTAAAATCCTTTTTCATTTATATGTATTAACTTAAAAATACGATGTTGCAAAATTAAAATATATGAAATGAGTTGATTCCATCAAGATTCCACACTTTGACAGCAACACAGAAAACAAACGTGACAATAATTACACCACTGGCAGAACTCTTAATCAAATAAAAAGATACGTGTTATATAAACCATGAAACAAATACATCACATTCATATTCTATTTATTTTAGGTCAGTATGAAAACTGTAGACAACACCATTTTTATCAAATTCAGTCGTTTTTGATAAGATCGTTAGTGTTGAAACCATAGAAGCAATGAGAGTAATAAGAAATAAGCACAGCTTGAGCGCGGGTGGAACCGTTAAGTTTGTTGCGGACGTGCTAGCTGAACTGTTGTTGAGAATATTTAATAACTCAATAGCTTCGAGCATTTTTCCTTCGGGACTTAATACAGCCATGACGACACAAATATTAAAAAAAAGATGACCCGAGCCGGTGGATGTAATAAAGCACTGACCTATTTTGATATTGTTGTCTCAAAAATATTAGAATTGATTGTATTCACAAGAATAAGCGACTTAAATAATTTTTTTCTCAAAGACGTAACATAGCTGAGACTACGATCAACGAAAAACCCAATTTTTTTATTGAGAATTTGATGAAGAACTACTTACCGGGTGTTGTCTAAATTTATCCCACATAATTTCGTTATGCAAAATCTGATCAGTATCAAGTTACGACACTGGACCAATTTGACACATTTTTGGTGATCCGATTTCTAAGTGCCCGATGTATCCGAACTAGAGCAGACAAGTTAGGGGTACCGTAAAATTATATTTTGAGACCCCTTACCTTGCTTATTTTTGAAAAGGACTTACCAACGTTTTTTAATCCCGTTGCATGTTTTACATACGCGGACGATATACGCATACGATCACTATTAGTGCTAGTGCCACTATTGAATTAGAACTATATACAGAACATACTGTTAATTTAATCTCTACTTGGAGCTCAAAAAATCGTTTGTTCCTGAACTTCCATTGATCTTTCACTATTCCATATCAGACCCTTAGACAGCAATATGTTTATTGGTGTACCTCATAAGTCTAATTTTTGGTTTAATAGCTAAAGCCTCAATACTGAATCATTATTAACAATTTACTGTGCTTCTGTCTGTTCTGATATATCATACAATATTCTCAAATGGGTCAGAGTCAATAATTATCATCGTGTCTTCATAAGTCAGAAAATAATACTTGGATTGTTGTTAAGTTTCATATCGTATCGCGAACCTTGTATGTCGATTTTTAGAGTTATGAACGTGTATGTACACATACGAGGTGCTACCCAGATATTGCCGGAATGTGGAAAAAGGCACAATAAACTACCACCTTCTTTAAAGTACTTTCCTACCGCATGAATACACCGATCCCAGCAACTTGTCAACGACTGGAAGCAGTGCTGGAAGTCTTCCCGTGTTAACTTGTTCAACACTGCCTGCGATTCGATCTGGATATCCTTAATCGTCTCAAAACGGCGCCACTCGAACTTCAGTTTCAACTCCGGAAACAAAAAAGTCACAAAGGGGTATCTTAGGGATAGGGAGGGTGGGGTAGTACTACCGTCTTTGCTGAGGCTAGAAACTGACACACACCAAGTGGTTACAATATTTTATTGATTAATCGCCGTATACACTTTGACGTTAAATTCGCATTGCTACGTTACCGGCAACGTGTGGTAAAATTTTTGAAGTAGGGCAGAAAAGGATTGTGCGTGTCCTTATGCGCTTTGTTAATAGCAATATTGCAAAATGTACTTGTTTCAACTAGGCGACGTCTTTTTGACTGTGATTTTGCCATTATTGATTGTTGGGAAAAGTAAGCACCTTTAAGGGTGGATGTGACGTTGTGCTAATTATCTAATTAAAGATCCGTTTGCGGTTGATTAATTAAACAGCAGCTGCAACAGAATCCCAATATTTCCGCTTGGTAAGTTCCGCTAACCTTTTCATTTTTGTTAACCTCCTTGGTTGTATTTTTTTATCGCTAAGACTCATGTTATATCTTTATTTAAAGTATCAAGGATACCCTTAACTAATTAGGGTGCAAATTTCTGAAAAGCCAAGCTGATGAGATTAGATTAAACTGCCGACATCTTGGCCACGTGTGCGAGTCCGTAGGCTTGAAGTAGACGCCACATGTTCCCTTAAAAATCCGCATTTCTTCGGTAATAGACAAGTGTAATCTGTATACTTTTGCATTCCAAAAAAAATACCGAAATTCACTCATCTGAAACTACTAATTACCAAGTTAAGAAACATTTTACGTCGGCCATTTTTTTGTAATATAATGTAACTCTTTGTGCAACCGCCGAAAGGGGTAGATTTTCTTATATAAAATCGTTAATTAGATTTATTAATTTTGCTCTTGTAATTCTCATGTACGGATTGTGTAATTAGGATTATATTATTTTAATAATTTCTGTTATATTGGTTAAATAAGTAACTAGTTTTACCTTTTCGAGCTAAAATTTTGATTGGTACTTTTTTATTTGTTTCACGTAATTAAATTTACGTCAGTCGAATCTCATTTTCTTCTTTTTTTAGCGTCGCTAGTTAACCGTAATAGCTATGATACTTTTTCTTTCCTGTGAAGTAATACAATTTTGCGTATAATATTTAAACTTAGAACAGGCTTTGCGATAAATTAGCTTGCTTATGATAGTTAACTTTTTTTACTATACACTATGACAAATTGATTTTGCTTTTTATATTTAACTTTGTACTATACCCTATAGTAAATTTAAATTTGGTTTATGATATAAACCTTATGTTTTACCATATATTAATTTCGATAACATTGTAGCCATTAACTTTTGTTATACCGTATGTTATTTTAGTTAACGCCAATTAAATAAAATTCTTTAATAGATGTAATGGGGAAACGAAAAAAGGCGGCAGTTTCTTTTTCTTTATGTAGATGTTCTTTTTCTTATTTTAATTGTTTAACTCTGTTTAAGGAATTGAGTTATCAAAATCATAGACGTTTTGTTTATTAAATTGCTACAGTTTAATTAGTGGTAGGCCTAGCATTGACGTGTAGGGTGGTGTTCCCAATGCGAGATTGAGGCGTAGAGCCACACTAATTAGTTGGTTTCTCTGTTGTTTTTCGTTTATGAAAGCAACCACAATAAATTGAGTAGCTTCCTTCTCAAACAATCTTACTTTAATATCACCTGATGGCTTTTAATATCCTCTACAAGTTCCGTGTAGTGTATATCACTACAAACAAACCAAAAAAATTATATAACAAATGAAACACAAATCAAATGTCACTAGATATTATATGGTGCCATCTGATAAGACAAAATTTGCTATACCTATGAGGCGATTAATTAAGCTTTACTTCGCTAGCCTAACTGATGAAGTCTTATAGTTGTTGACAGAAACATGTGTCTTAGGCAGAAGTAAATGTTGGAAAATACGAAGTGTATGTCCAAGTTGTACAGATATAGACGTGTATATTTGCATATCTGTTTCATTTGTATCAAATGCGTATATGTGCTAAAACTTATTAATATACTCAAACTTTTTTGGTATAAAGTTATATAAGATACACGGCGGCGCCCTCTTTCTCATTTTTGAGCTGGATAATTGTTGACAATATTTCGAAATAAACCTCAAGATCTGGGTCTGGCTCGTTGGTTTTATATTTGTCTATAACATCTTGCTCACCAAGGTAAGTCCCAGGAGTTCTACTAAGTTTTGTAAGATTTAAGAGCCAGTTTCGTGTTAATCATTTATTGTTACGAATATTGGTAGCAAAGGGCCGTGTGGGTTGGTGTATTGTCGTGATGTCGGATCCACGAATTTTTGCGCCACTTAACGCGACAATTCCTGTTGCAAATATTATGGATTGTTGCTCCTCCGTCTTGCAGGATGGCATCACGCACTTTTGGTACATTTTGTGGTGCATTTTCCGTCGATGGATGACCAGAACTCTGATCGTTATCAACCGGCGCACGTCCATTTTCAAAACGGTTGTACCACGCATAAGTTTGCGTCTGGCCTAAAGCATCCTCACCAAACGATTGTTTAAGCATTTTCAGAGGTTCCGCTGCCGGTTTTCCAAGTTTGAAGCAGAATTTGATGCACATTCTTTGTTTTTTCACCATCAGACATTGTAGTGTCGCAGGATAATTCAAAGACAACTGAACAAATATAAACACAAAAACTGTTTGTCCACTTAGCGAAATACCGTTTGACCGACTGACTTAGTATAAACGTAGGTCGCGCCATCTAGCTATATAGAGCTGTACTACCATCCCTTCGCACGGCACATTAAAATTTCGGGAATTTCTAGGCAGCATCTCGTATAAAGCTAACGCCTATAAAATATAACATAAATCTACTCAAGATGCCCTTCAATAAATGACATACATAAGAAAAATATCTCCGTCTAGTCTTGAAGTACGCGTAGCGTTTTTGTGCTTGGTATAATATCTTAGCTGAACTATTATGTTTATTTCTGTATTATTTTGTGCTTGTGTTTTACATTTTACAGTAATATAGTGTAATGTTTCAGGGTGTAAATTGCGTCTTCTGCAATTATCGTTTTAAATGTATGTCTCTTTAATGATGTATTTCCTGTAACGTCGTGTAAATATTATATGGTCGTGTAGTGCCGAGATGAAATCCTCGGGGTCTAAAAACAGTCGTTCGCTTTCCAGCCATTTCTAACTATCGGCATAACTTATATTTTTGTTCGATATATTATAAATGCACTTGCCATGCAATTTTTTTCTCTTCCCACGTTTTAAATCTTCTCATACGAATCATGTGTGTGATGAGTTTATAATATGAGTTTATAATATATATTTAACGGTGTGTAGTTTTGGTCTGCTCTTGTTATTTCGATTTGTAAGTTATCGTGTTTATTGTGGAAGTACTGCCGAAGGTTGTGTATTTGCTTCGCATGGACTGTATGTAATATATTAAATATTATTCTTCGTCCTAATTTAATACTCAACGTTTTTTATTCAACGCAGGAGTTCGGATGTAGTTTTCTGTTTTTTTTTTTCCATAAATGCCCGTCTTGTGGAATTGATATTATTGAGGTTTGTCTGTGTCCAGGTAATAATTCCAAATGAATAAGATAAAGTGAGTATAAGTTAAAATTCGGAGGTGTTAATGTGTGTGTGTTAATGCGAATGGGCTGGATGGTCAACTTGTCAAATTTCAGTACGCGACGGCAGGTTAGAACACTTACCTACCGCGTACGGTATAAGCGAAATTATGATGAAAGTGTCGATTTATACGCACATTTAACTGTGCATGTTTAGAAACAAGTGAATTATAAATGATGACAGATTGAAAAAAGCGTTACATAATATATATATATATGTACTGGGAACCTCCAAAATTACTGTATAATGACGAAGACGATGGTCTGTCGACGAATGAAGGTATATTAGATAATATTCCTTCCAATAAAAGATGCGACAGATAATGTGATATTATCGATGAAGGTCTTCTAGCAACAGCTACTTGGTTTGAGGATGGCGATCAGTTTACGGGTATACTATTCTTATATTCCTTCTTTACATCTGTGTGGCTGATGTTCTTATTCTAATGGAAACCAAGATATTATTATTATTATTATTAATGATGATTTATATCCGACTTTCGAAGGACCAAAATGTATGTTAGGGATTCGGTTCGTGAAATCAAAGGTTGCGACTCGAAGACCAAAATGATGTAGCTCGTGGAACCAAATGTTTGCAATGAATCTGGTTTCTACTGGTGATGCTTCCACCCCTGTTATTAGAATCACGACTCCGATGTTTGCCTCACCGTGTACAGTTTGTAAGGCTGTATACACTTCACGTTTTAAACCTTCGATGGCTGTTTGTTAAATAAATACATGTACTTTCATCTAAATATATTGATTTACACTATATACATTTATTTTTGAATCTACGACGACTTATACTAACATGAAACTGCTGTTCAGACTGGTGTACCTTGTTAAAGTATCATTATTCTGTTCTGTTGTTGAGTTCATACTGTTTTGTGTTGTGTTATTGCTTGTTATGATGTCACGAATGAGACTATTGTGTGTTACAAGTGGATAAGAATATACCACTACACCTACAAACTATAACATAATTAAATGCGTGGATTCGTTGTACATTGGTTGTTTGGCGTCATAATGGAGAATTTTCTGTGTAATTAATACGTGGAAATTGTATCTACGGGCAACAAAACCAAAGGTTTATGATAGAGTCTTAAGAATCTAATCTTAACTAATAAATAATAAAATATTATTACTAATTAAGTATTGGTGTTATAAATCTAAATATGCAGTTCCGGATCGTCTCTTGTTAAAATAATAAAATTTATTATACACATTTAGGGAACGTGAACTTAAGAACGAATATACAATTTAAATTCTTTGTTCGCTATAACCCTAGGTAATAAAACGGGTGCTCTAAATTATAAAGTAGGTAATAAATAAATTTGCAAATGTAAAGAAGTCTTAGAACCTAAATATAATAAAATTATGTTATAGTGGTTTACACTTGAAAATGTAAGTTGAATTATTTATAAAATTGGAAAAGTTTATAGTTTAATCCTTTATCCCAGATTTACTTATATTTAACCATAAAAAAAGTTTGAAATGAAAATATTATAAAAGGATATTGAACGTATCCTCCACAATTATTATTATTGTGACATGCGTCATGCGACGTTACATCAGCCGGTAGCCTAAGTGATTACGTCATCGGCTATGCACGTCATAGGACTTTCCGGAATATTTTAGACCGGGATTAATCTAGGAATAGCGACGAGTATATAAGCAGACAAGGGACAAGGGACAAAGGATAACAAAGCCATGGAATACTTTAAATTTACGATATAAGTGGTCCTGTTGTCTTGACAAGCTTTCAGTTTAAGACATTGGGTCGCTATACAAATATCACAAAAAAAAGAAATTCTGTATCAACTATATATTGTTACATTTAAAAGGAACAATTATTATTTATACATCATTGTATGAATTTCATGTTAAGCACTTACATAGAAATGTTCTAGATGGAATGGCAGATCAAGCGAGGATACAGAGACGTTCCTTAGACCGAGAATCGACGGCAAAACGATAATCGGATGAAGATTAGGATCGTTATAATAAATTGTTGAATCCAGATTGGCAGAACGTCGTCTTTATACGGGTTATATAGACATACATATTCATTATTAAGTATAAATGATCATTATATGTAGACATTAGACATAGTCTCTCCATGTTTCCCTGTATACTATATCATACTATAATGAGAGACGGTGAGATTCTGAAGATAACGAAAATTGGAATTTCTATCGAGTAATACAAGAGATTAGATAAGTATACATTCAATGATTTGAAAAGGAGCAGATTAGCAAAACATATTGGTTAATACGAGAGCGAATGGATTTATTCACGCGATCGCCTAGAATAGGCCGTGAAATAGAAAAATACACACCACATTTTAACAACCGATGCCTTGTCAGTTTACTGTTAGTGACAAATCGTGTTTCGTAAGTAATTTTTTTAAATTTTACACTACTACTAATTAAGTGTAAATGGATAATTTTGAACATCGTGCAGTGATTAAGTATCTAATGAAATAAAATTGAAAAAGCAATATTATTTAATTTCCACTTTATTGAGGAAAAATCCCAATACAAATGTTTCGACATACAGTGTCTTGCAAAAAAAAATAATTATACTCAGAAGGATTGTTCAGTAACAGGCACTTTCTATTCAAGATGGAAACTTTATTAAACAAAGTGACCAAAGTTTAGAAAGAGGGCAAACATAAAAACAATAAAACTAAAATAAATAAAAGAAACAGTTGCAAAATAAGCCTAATAAAAAAGAATTGTCGAAATCTATATGATTGTTGAAAACTACCAGTTCTACAATTTATATTAAGATTTTTATTTCGCTTCAAAATCCCGGACACCTTTTTCGATGACCCTGTATATCACATTCTTCCCAAAAATATGTCAAATATATGTTTCATTTTTACCATTTATGCATTTTTATGGACTTTATTTTTTTATGTATTTCGCTTACTGGAAATCAAAGAAAGAGTAGTAAAATAACAAAAAGTAGTCTAAACTACATTTATACGTAAAAAATAATTATTATTACATAATATATGATAAGAACATTGCATAATAATATGGTAAAAGATTACAATTAATAGCTATATACATATAATTCCATGGATGTTACTTAATAACATAATAAGTTATTATGTTATTAAGTAACATCCATAGAATTTTATATTTATAGTTATTATTAATAACTATTCACTTTCGCAATGAGATCTACTTAACTTATTATTGTACCAATTAATAATTAAGTGCTTTTCTAGATTTTCTACACTAAAATTGTCTTCTATCGCTTTTTTAAGCGATAGAAGGCAATTTTATTGCAAATATTTTTATTTTTACATGTTGAAAACGTTCTTTCGACTTCAACTGAAGTGATGGGTGCTGATTTTAATGCCGCCAGATGTTCGAGGTCTAAATGTAAGTTATTATCTTTTACAATCGAACTTAATGATAATGATAAAATTTTTGATATTTCTTTTAACTTTTGAAAACCATCATTCTTTGTTGTAAGACTATAAAATTTATCTAGCATAACTTTTCTAGTTCGACCTGGAACATTTCTCAATAAATTTTCGCAATGTTCTATAATAGAAATTAAGTCTAATAAATATATTTGGTCAGTCTCTTTTTAATTAATCCACTTAAAAAACTATAATGGACTTTAATATACTTCAACTGATCTAGAATCTCGCGTTTTTCGAATAAACTTTTGGATTTTACAATTGATTCAGCTGAATCAGAAAAATCTAATCACGTTCCACATCGGGTAATTATCGGTTTAGGGGGCAATGTTTGTTTATACACTTGGACTCATAGAGGTGCTTTCTTAAATATTTTTCGACTGGATCTGTTAATATGTTACAAATCAAAGAAACTTAGAATCGCTAATTTTAGCAAGGAAGAAGAATTATTACTTTGCAAATGAAATATATAAAGAAAAAATACACTGTTGGAAAAAAGTGACGAGCACGCCCTGTATAATCTGAAGAAGTAGTTCTAACGCAATGAAATTTGGTATGGAAAGTAGTACTAACGTAGCATAACCTATCCTCGCCTGGAGAGCGGCGCTGCCCTTCTGGGAATGGATGCATTAATAACGGGAATATCCTCCGCTAGCAGCGCGTACCATCGCTACACGACGAGGCATGAGTCAATAAGTTATTGTATGGTAGCGGGAGCGATGTCCAACTATGCTGCTTCAACTCGCCTCCATAGCTCCTCAACGTTACCCGGGGGAGCCGGATAACCTTGAAGTCTCCGGCCGATCATATCCCAGACATCCCAGAATGTACCGGCTATGGAAGCATCCGTATATGGTTCTCTTCCACAAAGGTCTGGGCAACACGTGCAATGTGCGGTCGGGCGTTGTCCTGCATGTATAGAAGACGTGGGCGTCGAAAGTAGCGAAGCACAACGGGCCGTAGCACCTCATCTATGTAGCGGCGAGCCGTCATCGTATGCTGTATACGCAGCAGACGTGTACGTCCACCATGTGTAATAGCACTCCATACCATAATGCCCTGCTGACGGTGGACAGGATGTTGTTGGATGCATTCCGCGAGCTGAGGCTCACCACGTCTCCGATGAACCAAAATTCGCTCGTCACCGGTGCTCATTTCGAATCTTTATTCGTCGGAAAACAAAATGTGCCTCCACTCGACAACCCACTGATGTCTAGCCTCCACCCGCTGGCGCCGTGTGCGGCAGTGCTCGCGAGTCAGTGGAATCCGCTGCAACGCACAGTGCGCTCGCAGTCCACTTTCTAGCAAACGCCCCCGTACAGTTCGCATAGTGAGTACGCCTTCCCTTCCTGCTGGCCAAACGGCTCCAAGTTGCCTTGAGGAAGACGAACGCGACGTTAAAGCGCTGTGCACAAGGGCGCGAATCTCGCGTTCTGTGCTCGTGCGGCGCCGTCCCGCTCGCGGCTGAAGACGCGTACGTCCTTGCTCCATCCATTCTCGCCATGCCCGCTGCACTGCCGATAATTACCGCTCGAGACGGCGCGCGATATCACGAAAGATTACTCCTGTCATGTGCATCCCCACAACCATTTCTCGCTCAAACTCACTCAGATAACGCGAACGGCTTCCATCACGCACAAAGTACCACTACAACTACGCGCTTCCACCACACTAAGAATTACCGGTTTCTCCCTCCCCGCATCGATCTCCATGGAGACAATATATTTCAGCTGTCGGAGGTAAAAAATGCAGAGATAGAAAAAGGCAAATCTCGCTGCGCAAACTCGTCTAGAGGAAACCTTAATGCTCCGCTAAATCTACGCATTTATCTTGACACATTCAGATAATACAGGGTGTGCTCGTCCATCAGCGTATATAATAGAATGTAAAATTTTTAACAAAATCTCGAATTCTATTAAGATTAGATTTCTACATAATGAAAAGCCTGTGTGAACTATATTATCTTCTATTTTGTTATGTAATACAATAGCTTATTCAGAGTATATACATACTTTATATTGTGATGTGAGTCATTCGGCTATACGTGAGGCGATTTGGCGATGATGTCAACCACCGACCGCGTCATCAATCTCCTGAACGTTCTAGAGCCTGGAACGAAATCAAGAATATTCTCGAACACCCCGCAGTACTACTAGCGTTCGAAAGAGATTCAAACATTTAAGCAGCCACTGTTATATTAGAACATATTTATAAACGTGAAATAAATATACAAACATTGTTATATAAATGCGAATATAATTATTGTTAGTATTGTGATAGTTAGTTAAGTATTATTACTATATTTAATTTTATTATTAATACTGTTTTTAAGTACCGTTAGTTTTACTTAAATGAACCCAAGACGATGTTATAGATAGCGAATGTTTATTTATTAATAAACTGCCTTACATCTCGACCTCGCACAGTGCGAAATTTAGGAAGTTTAGCGGAACTTTATTCAATTTTTGAAATTCGTAAAATGCATAAGATTATTTATTATTTTGTTAGGTAAATACCCCGCCTCTAAAACCTCATACTTAGTTTGGGGATTTACCCCGCGAAAGAACCGCAAAATGCACCTGAAATTCGCATTACTAATTCAATCATACTTTTTGCCTATAGAAAGCTATTCGATTTGTTAAAGTTAATAGAGTGGTACATAGAAATGGCAAATCAGTAGGCCATGATTTTTTCTTCATGTATTTTATTAGAAAATTGTCAATTATTGGCATTTAACTAATTTCAAAATCTTTCCTTGCTCGTGTGTGATTTGTTCGTGGAAAAAGTGATTTTTAAGAAGTAAGTTAAATTTACATTTTTAACTTTAGTGGAGATTTTAAAAAGTGATACCACATAATACCAGCTTGAAACGCAAAACATTTTAAAGTTTTTTTTTCCCTCTATTGAAAACTCAAAAGATCTTCTGCGATATTTTGCGATCTTCTTTTAAATGAAACATTTTCCAGAATGACTTTGCAAGTTTCATATAAGTGTATATTCCAAAAGTGGAAGGAAGAACCGACATCGGATGCCATCATTGGTTTTGTTTGGGAAAAAATTGGCTCACCAATATTAAGATCTGATGCTCTTTGCAGTTTAAAGGCAACTCTTCGCGCACTGGTTTGTAAAATACGAAAAAGGTGGAGGGAATCCAGTCGAAATTTAGCATAATTTCTGAATAAAAATGCTGTTTGGCTTGAAAATAAAGTAAAGTTTTCAAATGCTGTAAGGGATGCATTGCCCAGTGGATCGAGGACCAATGCAGGCAGACCTAAAAAAGAATTTAGTTATTGTCATCCTAAAGTGCAAAAACAGAAAAGTGCATCATCTTTTGAAGTCCGGTAGTCAAGACGAGTTAGCCAAAGCAACCGCAACAAAGCTATACTAATCTGGAAAACGAAACTCTGCAGCGATTGTCAAGGAACTGGCATCCAGAAAGGGGAAGCAAAATCAAAATGGCTCGCATGTCTTCTTCAAACAGCCCACGAAAATTAACTCCGGACCAGGCTCTGGCGCTACTTTTTGATGCAAACTTATCGTCAAATCAATACAACATTGTTCGGGATCAAGCAAAACATCACGGTTGCACTTTGTATCCACCTTATTATGTTGTAAAGGAGGCAAAGAGGTTATGCTATCCAAAAGACATAATAATAACTGAAGTTTCAGCTGAAGTATCAGTTCAGTCGCTTATAAATCATACCATTGCAAGACTTTGTACAGGGCTAGAAGAGACTCTGAGAACTTTGTCAAATGTTATAGCACTAAATATTATCCTAAAGTGGGGTTGTGATGGGGCGGAACAAGTTAACTATCGACAAAAGTATATGGACAAACATAGCTCTGATAGTATGTTTAGTGTATCAATGGTACCAATTCAAATGTGCTCCGTAAATGATAATGGTGATAATCAGTCACTAATTTGGAAAAACCCTGCTTCTTCTTCCACACGGTACTGTAGCCCCATTAAGTTCGTTTTTACCAAAGAAACAGTCAGTGTAATTACCTCAGAAGTAAACAAAGTGAAAGAACAAATATCTCAACTTACTCCAACCACTATACTTGTAGATGGCAAGCAATTTCAGGTTACAGCAAATATGATCTTTTGTATGATTGACGGTAAAGTATGCAATGCTGTATCATCCTGTGCATCATCACAAACATGCTACTTATGTGGGGCTAAACCTAGTAAAATGAACAACATTTGCGATATACCTCAAAAAAATATAAAAGGATCCTTTTTATCCCTTGGACTATCGCCCCTCAATGCATGGATAAGGTTTTTGGAATGTATTTTACAAATATCGTATAAACTTGATATTAAAGCATCGCAAGCTCGTGGAGCAGAAAATAAAAAAAAAGTTGCAGAGAAGAAAAAATACATTCAACAAAAATTCAAAGAGGAGCTTGGCTTGCTTATAGATATGCCAAAACAGCAGACTGGAAACACAAACGATGGTAATACCGCGAGGAAATTCTTTAGAAATGCCGAAAAGTCTGCCGAAATAACTGGCGTTAACTTAGAATTGATCAAACGTTTTCATGTGCTGTTAGAGTGCCTAAATTGTGGTCTTAAAATTTATTCAGAAAAGTTCAGTGAATATGCAAGAGAAACTTTGGAATTGTATTTGAAAGAATATTTCTGGTACTCAATGCTCGTAAGTGTGCATAAAGTCATTTGTCATGGAAAGGATATTATAGCCTCTTGCATTCTTCTGATCGGACAATTTTCTGAAGAAGCTTAGGAGGCAAGAAACAAAGACTGCAGAAAATATCGCGAACTTTTTACTAGAAAATCGTCAAGAATAGACACAAATACGGATTTATTTTATCGACTGCTTATTTCGTCGGATCCGTACAACGCTAGTCTTCGTAAAGCACCCAAAACCAAGCATAGTGAAGTTACGCCAGAAGTTTTAGTGTTGTTAGAAAGATTTGCAGGCCCGTGTAATGATTGCGAGTCTTCAGACGATTGCAATGAGTCTAGTTCTGAATAGGTGTTCAAAATGTTGTTATAAAATGTATGTTTTTTTAAATGTCCTATAATAAAAAACACAAATAAACTCAAAAACTTTAAATAAAACATATTAATTTTTATTAAAAATTTTAAAAACCAACAAATATAACTGTTTTACTGTTTTGAATAATTAAGTTCCGGTAAACTCAAGAAATTTCGCACTGTGCCTCGGTTTAGTAGATTGTTGACAGAATGGTCATTTTGTTGCTCTAGTTCAAGGACATACTATGTATCCATAGACAATACATGTATCTCTGTATTTCAATGAATTGAATACCTATAAACTAAGCTTAAAGCCGACTTCTGAATTAAAGCCGAAAAAATGCGACTTTACAGTGATTATGAAACGCATCACGAAAATTAAAGTTTATTTTTAAATTTAAAGCTTTCTTTAAGAATGGTAGAAATTAGCGGAACTATATTGTCAGAACAATAAAATAAAGCAGTGAAACTTATCAAGTGTAATTTGTGTTAAGTATATCTCATACTATTCCCTTAAAAAGACACTAAATTTGGGAATTTACAATATTACTGGCGAGTTTAATATGTAGTCGCTAATATACATATATAACATTGTAACTGAACTGTACATTTAAACATAAAATTGAATAAATGAAAAAACTGGATACTTACAAGGGAAAAATATTAATTGCGTGTTTTGCTTTTATATTTTTGGTTAATAAGTTTGTTTTTCTAAGCACGCTTGTGCTTCGCAAACAATTTTCTCCCATACTCCTTGCCGGCTTCGCGGAAAATACTAAGAATACAAGTAATAATTGTTTTGTTTACACGCAATATTAATATTATAGTACTTAAACGCGAGTTTTATTTGCGTAACTTGGACTCCAAAACAAAAACAGGAAATCGTATACATCAAACGAAAAAAGAAACATTTAAAGGAAATCCCTTAATCTGTATATAAAGATTATATTATTATGGGAATTCCATTGTTTAATCTTACTGTACATGTGTCCCGTATCGTTATGTTCAAATTTTAGGAGTGTAAAGAACACTTCATTTCAAGTAGCAAAAACGCAAAACTTGTATATCCATTTTTATTTGTTTCAAAGTTACAGATCTATGAATGTGATTGTCAGATCATGAAACAAAATGTAATCCTGAAGTCAATAAAAACTGATTTTATTTAAAAAAATTCAATTAATAATAGTTTTGGAATTTCCACCTCTTCGTTGAATGCAGGCTTGTGCCCGTAAGCTAAAAATAGAAATACTTATCCGAATTTCATACTTGTTTTATTGGATTTGCTTGGCAGCCAGGTGAATACAATCCAACAGCTCTTCTCTTGTGTTCAAAACTTGCGCGTAGACAAAATTTTTTATGTACCCCCACATATAAAAGCCAAGGGGATTAAGATCGAGTGATCTGGGTGGCCATGCAACAGGACCACCTCGACCAATCCATCTTGGATAATTGACGTTAACCCAATTTCGGACAGCAATTCCGATATGTGGCGGTGCCCCTCCATGTGAAACCAAATGTCTCGTCGAACATTCAGTGGGACATCCTCTAGAAGACATCGCAGTTCGTCAATAAGAAATTGAAGATAATTGTCGGCATTTAACCTCCCAGGAAGAACGACAGGACTAATCAACAAGTCATCGATTAGGACCGCCTAAACGTTAATAGAAAATTCATGTTGAAATTTAGATGGGCGTATAGCTTTGGGATGCAGGTTTCTCAGATTTGTAACACCACTTCTCGTGAACGTAGATTCATCTGTCCAGAGTACTGTTCTGCAGAAATTAAAATGAAACCGTGACTGTCTGAATATTCAGGTAGAATAAACTAGACGAGCATAGTGGTCTGCCTCAAGCAAACCGTGTCCCCTGCGGTAGTGATATGGATATAAGCCCTCACCTTTTAAAATCGACTGGCACTTCTAGATCTGTAGCGATTTGACGTACACTGAGAGTTTAATCCCTTGTAACAATGGCTACTGCTTCTTTCTCTAAGTTTGCTGGAAAATTTACTTCTCGGTCGAAAAGATAATCACGCAGTCCGCATTCCCGAAATTGTCTGTGTATAGCAAGCGCCAATTAAGTTGGCGCGAGGAGGGGGTGCACAGACTCCGTTTTAAAAACGTCCACCCCCACTACTCAAGTAATTGTCAGAATATATTTGTCATTGACGTTTGACGGAGCATAATATCTTTGCTAGGGGATCATAAAGAGATACACGCGCAGAGGTTAGAATTATCTGATATTTGATGTAAAACCAAAAGCAAATCTCCCCACTACTTTTAATCCTGCGCGAACTTACCCCTCCTCGCGCCTACTTAATTGGCGTTTGCTATACTTCCAGAAACGTTCTGTAATGAGGAATGCGCCTATCGGGAAACCGCCTATCGGGAAACCGATGTCGGTATTCAATAACTGCTTGAAGTGCACTGCCGTTACAGTAGCCATACACAACATGCATGTCCGCATACTCTTGGGAAGAAAATCGGTAAGGCATTTTGAATAAAGAAAACGTGTCCACTCACTAATAAGCTGTTGAATGAACTGAAACGTAATGTAATCCTTTATTAAAAAATGCAACCTTAACAGTCATCTGAACATTTGTTTATTGTATGATATTCATTGTTCAGCAATTACGAAATAAGTAAGAAACTTCTTTATCATAAATCAATTTCCTGTACTCTTTTTCGTAGATCTCCAAGAAATTACTGTATGCACTACGACACATGTTTATTTATTTTAGGATAACATTTTATTATGCGAAGTTAACAATCACAGGCCCTTTATTGAATCGTACTTTTTTTAAATAAAATCAGTTTGTATTGACTTTAGGATTAAATTTTTTTCATGATCTGACAATCACATTCATAGATCTGTATCTTTGAAACAAATAAAAATGGATATACAAGTTTTGCGTTTTTTGTTACTTGAAATGAAGTCTGCTTTACACTCCTAAAATTTGAACATAACAATAAGGGACACTTGTATATAACTAGGAAATAAATGGTTTGATTGAGAAAAAACTAACAAGAAATGCAACTATATTTTTAATGATTTTTTTTTACTGTAAACGATTACTAGTTGTACAAAAATGAAACAAAAATATGAACATGTTTAATGTATCAGAATAATTGAAACATACATGAGTACAAAACTGGTGGGGTTTACCCCACCAGTTTTGTATAATACAAAGGTATTTTTAATAATATAAAATATTACTAAAAATCTGGTGTGAAGAACACAAATGCAGGTTCACTATTAATATTTTCTGTGAACGTGTCCGAATATATCCTATCCCCAGAGACGCAGATACGTATTTCGCTTTTCTACAAGCTCATCGGTACGCCCCTGCTGTGTTCTTCACACCAGATTTTTAGTAATATTTTATATTATTAAAAATACCTTTGTAACATGTTTAATGTATAAACATTCAAAGACATAATTACATATTACGTATAATTACATATAAACGTATTTTATTACCCAATCGCATTGAAATTATCGACTATCACAATTGTTTTCAAGAAGAGCAATAATGACGATCTTATATATAACAACTTGTTTGTTTTGTTTGTTTGTTTATTCAGAATATTGTAAATAATATCTGGTTTATAGCCCTTGTTCTAGGCTATTTGTTTAATCTAGTAAATGTAGTAAACCAGACCAGACAGGTAGATCCTTTTCTAAAAGAATTAAAGAACATGAACGAAGTTATAATAATAATAATAATAACTCACATTATGCGATACATCTGAGAGAAGAAGCTCATAATTTTAGTTACAACTTCAAAATTTTACACACAGAAAATAAATCCCAAAAATTAAATTAACTTGATATTATAGAAAGTTTGAAATATAAAAATACAGAACCTTTAAGACCCTGTATTTATGCGCAAATTTAAATCATTCCTTGCGCATAAAAATCCAAACTTTAATTCATAAATTTAAAAAACGTGTATGCGATTTACTCTTATATATAATATGCAGACAGCGGACTGATGCGATTGAATGGCCAATTGCCCCGATACATCGTTGTGGCAGTCTCAGGCATAGTATGCATGTTGTAACAGCCCCACTATTTGTTTGCTCGAAAGTATTCCTCGAGCAGGTGCTGTTATTTCCGTCGCTACTGTGTCTATTCATTCATAAATTTATTTTACAGTGGCGTGTAAGCCGGAATATACATTTAAATATTATTTCGTTCGACTTCTTTGAAATCATCGAAAAAAAATAATATCCGCTATTTTCCAAAGTGTATTCTCGTGTTTACATGTTGTTATACAAGCATATACATATATATATATTTATTGTTCTTCAGATAGTATAATTTTTTAATCTCTTCTACAAGGGATTTTCTCTGGATTTGATTCTTTCAGTGTTATTTAGTTACAACGTTTAGTATTTTAAAAAATCCATTTTATATTGTTATCTTGTATATTTATCCTATAAATTTTATAAATTTTTAGTTTAATTTACTACCTTATTTTCGGATTAGTTTTCGTTTCTTCTTTTTAGTCCATTTCTTTCTGTTCTTAGTATTTCTCTTTATTTTCATTAACTATGAAGAATTCTCGTAGGGCAACCATGGTAGGATGGATTAGAGACCATACAGATTGGTTGCATATTCGTAATGATATTGAGATATATTGCAGTGCCTGTTCATTAAGTTTGAGGCGTTCGCAAAAGTGTAATGTGCAGAGACATATTTCTTCGAAAACTCATCTAGATAACATATTGCTATGATTTTTTCCCTGCAAATATTTTGAAAAGTTTAATTATTTATTAATGCACATTTATCTTGAACTTAATATATTTTTGAATAGTGTAGTTGAAGCACGCCGTTTTGCTTTGCTGTGTACGATTTTTATAACTGTATTTTTTATACGGGGCCAGCGGGTTTGCTGTATCCTAATCAGACATAAATGTACTCTGGGTATAGAAAGACGTGTTTATAAGAAGATAAATCTTTATCTTTGTTAAGTAACTTCGTGATTCTTGATTAATTAGTGGTTAGTGTTTGTATTAATTACAGATATTTATTTGCGAGTTTGTTGATCTCGTAATTGTTAATTTTGTACGCTTTCTAACTCAGGTGTCTCGAGAAAAATATATATATTTTTTATTTTACGTAAGTAAATTATATTATTCTTATTATTATTATTATTATTATTATTCTATATGAATTGAATTTTGTAATTTTCCATTGTGTTAATTTTGATATATATATTTTATTCTTAGTTATTTGATTTAAATGACAAAGAACGTTTTTTAAAATTTTTAAGATTAAAAATTTCTGTTACTGTAAAATTTTAATTCGCTTGGGATATCAAGGGCATATTTTTTTCATGTGGTTGCACATGTGTTAGAGTTTGCTTCGAGCTGTCAAGTTTGTTTATTTTGTTTCTTGTGGGAGAAATTAAAAAGCATCTTTGTAATTTATTACTTTTAATTTTGATCGGTTGTCATAAAGGAAGTTTTTTATCGTATGAGGCGGTCATTTCCATACGATATTTTTACCTTAATAATATTGTTTAATGACGCAATATTTATCTTTATACTTCATAAAGATCTTTTGTGCTTATAAGTAACTCAAAGACATCATTTTTAATTTTCTAAAATAAATTTTGAGTGGCGCTTAAATATTTTACTAATTAAATTGTGTTTTCCACTTTTCCGATTGGAACCCTGAGGAAAAAGCAGTTTCATCTTGAAAATTAACCGACTGAATATCAAAGCTGGACAGATTGGTTGTAAATAATGGTATTATCAAATTCAAAACCACTATTCATAGCAATATGTCCATCTGCACCTGACACTTTTAACGAAGAACTGTGTGAAGCTTTCATTGCGGCTAATATCCCATTAAAAAAGCTTAACAATCCAGTCCTCAAGAGGTTTCTTACAAAATATACTGATCGTCATATACCAGATGAATCTACTTTACGTAAATACCACTTACCAAAATGTTATTTCAGAACCATTGAAAAAATACGAACCAACCTCTCTGGTCATTATCTTTGGGTAAGTGCAGACGAAACAACGGATGTAATGGGACGGTATGTGTTAAATGTAGTTGTTTATTCTTCATCTGACAACTTCATACCAACCATACTTAATTGGATCTAAAATATTGCCAGTCAGAAATGGTTAAACAATTTCAGAAGTAATTGATCAATGTATTCATAATATTCTGTCATTAGATAGCAACTATAAAAATAAGATGCAATTATTTTTGACTGATGCGGCAGCTTATATGGTAAAAACAGGGAAGTTATTAAAGCAATCTTATCACAATATGCTACACGTTACCTGTGCAGCACATGCACTACACAGAGTATGTGAATACATCAGGGGTCATTTTCCAAATATTGATAAGTTAGTTTTATCATTTAAAAAGATATTACTCAAAGCACCTTCACGAGTGGCATTATATAGAGAATACTTCCAAATTTGCCTTTACCCCCACCCCAGTTCCTGTATTAACTAGGTGGGGAACATGGCTAGAAGCAATATTTTACTACACAAAACACAAAACACTCAAGTTACGCGAAACAATTCTTATTGTAAACACCTGATGCAAATTAAAAATTTACAAAACCTGCCAAACTTTATTAAAGCTAATTCCTAGTGTCTTACAAATACGATTACTTACATGCAAAATCAAGATATTAACCTAAAAGAGGCGATAATAAACTTAGAAACCGTTATCGATCGAATGAAAAGTATGCCTTTTGAATTTGGAAACAAGCTGAGACAAAAGTTGCTGCCACATTTAGCAGAAATCTAGAGTTGAATAAATTATATCAATTCTGCACAGAGTTGATTGAAAAATCTATACATTCGAAGTATGGTGCACTTTTGCAACATTTTAATTAATTAAAGCAACCATCACCAGTTGTGATGTGGAACGGAAATTTTCTATTATTAAAAACGTTTTGACATCTAAAAGAATTAATTTAACACAGGAACACGTTGGACAAATTTTAGTTGTTCATAGTAATGCTTTACACTTTCAATGCTTCACAGAAAATACATAGTTTCGAGTTTTGTTCTTTGTAAATTATTTTTATTCAAAATTCGATACGCAATTACTTTTGTTTCAGCAATAGTTGCTGTTGATTGTCTTTTATTACATTCGCTCTGTTGTGCATTGACAGATACATGTTAACTGCATATGTAGGTATGTGCCACTAATGCAAGCTCACCAAACGTATCAAATTGTTCGAAACTCATGGATCGCTTACACAAACAAATCTATTGCGAATATAAGGCAGGCGCCTATGGGCTATGAATCATCAATCGCCTGAGTCCGCTCTCTGTTAACAACCCAACGTTTTCAGTTTCAAGAAGTTATAATGTAGGCACTCCACATATTGATGTGGATTTTTCCCCATAAATAATATTAAAATTTATGTATTTATGAATGCACAATTATTTTGAACTAAAATATATATTTGACCTGCGCAGTTTGAGCATGCCGTTTGTTCTGCTGTTGACGATTGTAAAACTGTATTTTTTTGATACGGATCCTGCATGCTTGCTGTATCCTCAGAGAGACAAGTGTAATGTGAGATAAGAAAGTCGTGTTTATAAAAAGATTATTCTTTATCTTTTTATTAAGTAACTTCGGGTTAATTTCTTTGATTTAATTGTGGTTGGTGCTGTGCTAATTCATTACCGATATTTTCTACGAGTTTGTTTTCTCGTAATTGTTATATTTTACACTTTCTTGCTCACGTGTCTTGAATATATTTTTTACGTAAGTAATATATTATTAAAAGATATCTTATTATTATTTTGAATGAATTGAATATTGTATTATTATTATCGTATTGAGATTTAGTCTTAGATATTTGATATAAATAACAAAGAAGGATTTTTAAAATTTCTAGTAAAAAAAAATCTGTTAATGTAAAATTTAGTACGTTGGTATATCAAGGGCGTTTTTTATTACATGTGGTTGCACATGCGTTAGAGTTTGTTTCGGTCTGTCAAATAGTTTATTTTTATTTTGTTCTCTAGGGAAAAATTAAAAAGTTTCTTTGTAATTTATTATTTTTAATTTTGATCGGCTGTCATAAAGGAAGTTTAGACGTATGCTGCGGTCATTTCCATGCGTTAATTTTACCTTTATAATATTGTTAGATGAGGCAATATTAATCTTTATACTTTATAAAGATTTTTTTTTTCTTTTTTGATTTTTGTATTAAATTTTCATTTAAATTTTATATTGTGACTATTATTTAACCCTACTTCAAGAAGATTACAAGTAACTTAAAGAAATATAATTATAACATTTGTCAATACTCTTTTACTGGCGCATTATAAATTTGTAGAAGAGAAAAACCACGTTTTCCAATTGGAACCCTGAGAGGAAAGCAGTCCAATTTTGAAAGTAAACCGACTGAATATCCTAGCTGGATAGATTTGTCGTGAATGGTGGTAAATTAATTATCAAAAACACAGTTCATAGCAATATGTTTCGCCATATTGTGGCTTCATCAGGTGGTTATAAATATATCACTTATCATCAGCTGATGAAGCCAAAGTGTGGCGAAACATGCAGCGAACATGTGGCGAACAAATTTAAAAGATAGCAATGTAGTGTATTTTAGAAATGTTTTCTTTCACATACTATAAGATTACTAAGTTATCTAAGATAATAAATGTAGATTAAAACTTCTTAAAAAAATTCAGTCGAGTCCGCTCTCTGATAATATGTTCAAATATCGCGCCATCATCTGTACTATTGCATAATATGGGAAGATGCATTCTAACACAAAGAGAAGCAATAAAGATGTGAACAGTAACACACGCGTTTTATTAGTAGCAAATAATCTAGAAGATGTTTTATCATCCAACAAAACGGTTTATAAAAAAACTGAAAAATTCCAATATAGATACCAAATAAATAATATAGGACTGTTTCAGCCTTTACTTGATGAATTAAAGAAAACCGACAAGATCCTCAATGATCAATTAGAAACTAATAATTCACCCTTACTCAATTTATTTATTTGATGTTCAGACAGTCATATATTGTATTTTTCCATAAAACTTCTTTACCTCCCTTTAACATAATGTAGACCCTCAGTTTTATCACTTAAGAACAACAGTATTGTATAAACCATAGTGAAAGTTCTGTGCATAGACATTTTAATAATAAAAAGTACCCATTCCTTCAACTATTCAAAACCAAACATGTGTTTGTTACGGTACATTTGTGTATAAATTTGTCCATAAGTTAGTTATATGTCTGATGAAGCTCAGGTTGGAGAGAAACGATCGTTACAGTGGAAAGTAAAAAGTGAAATTCATTAAAATTTGTTTTATTTTATCCCGATAATAAATAAATAATAATAACGACGAGAAAGAAACAATAATATTTAATAGATGGAAAATAAATTAAACCGTGACCATGTCAATTTCATTAACTATACAAATGAAACATCATTAATAAAAATATGGAGACATTTGACAACGGTTAGAGAGATAGAAAAAGTAAGCGTTATTTCAAGTGTTTAAAGAGAAAATGAGATGTAACGGGTGTTCAGAAACATTCGAAGTCAAGTGGGCTCTGAACAAAAAATCGTATATCTTTACTTAAGTATAGCAAACGCCAATTAAGTTGGCGCGAGGAGGGGTAAGTTCGCGCAGGATTAAAGTGGGGAGATTTGTATTTGGTTTTACATCAAATGTCAGATAATTCTAACCTCTGAGCGTGTATTACTAACAAAGACATTATGTTCCGTCAAACGTCAATATGTATTCTGACAATTACTTGAGTAGTGGGGGTGGACGTTTTTAAAAACGGCTTCTGCGCACCCCCTCCTCGCGCCAACTTAATTGGCGCTTGCTATATCTGATTTGTAATAATTATTAAATGTCAACTGTTGTCTGTCAAAAATTGTCAGAATCTAATATCGAAGATACTAATTTGATAACCAACAATAAAACAAACAACAATAAAAAGTCAGGGGTCTATGAGTTAACCTGCGGTAGTTGCCCTATGACTTATATCGGACAGACAGGCAGATCGTTTGGAGTACGCGTCAAAGAACATTTTTCTTCATTTAGAAATAATAAAAGTGACTCTTCATATGCGTCTCATATCAATTCAACGAACCACAATTTTAACAAAGAATTTAAAATATTACATATAGAAAATAAGGGCAAAAAACTTAATTTATTAGAGTCACTGGAAATCAATAAAATAAAGAAAACTGACAAGATCTTAAATGATCAATTAGAAACAAATAATTCACCCTTACTTAATCTATTTATTTGATTTGCAGACAGTTACATATTGTATAGTATTTTTGTATTTTTCCATAGAATTCTTTATCCCTGTAATATAATGTAAACCTTTAGTTTTATTACTTAAGAACAGTACATTTTTTTTATAAACCGTAGCGAAAGTTTTGTATAGACATCCCGTAATAAAAAGCACCCATCCCTCTGACTATTTTTTAAAATAAAACATGTGTTTTTGCTTGTTACCGTTTACTTGTGTTTAATATAAAAAATATTTTGTAAATAAGTTAGTTATATGTCTGACGAAGCCCAGGTTGGTGCGAAACGACTCGTTACAGTGATAATTAAAAAGTGAAATTCATAAAATTTGTTTTATTTTATCTTAATAATTTGATAACCTATAAAATTGTATTAAGTAAATGTATCAATCTATCTCAGACATGACTTCATCTTTTCAAGGACTACTTTGACTTCGAATGTTTCTGAACACCCGTTATATATCCTCATAAGAATATATACTTTATCGTAAACGTGAAACAATCTATAGCAATTATATTAATTATATTCTGGTTGGATTTAATACTCGTTTCTGTATACTGAATTACAGTTGTAGTGTATATTTCTGCAGTATATTCATTACTAATCATTACAAATAGTTTTTCATCTCTGTACAACTACATTTTTCGGAGATAGTGAATCTATTATTCCAATATTTGTTCCCTACAATGCTTATGTTGACCTTAATCTATAACATTAATTAAATCCTGAAAAAATTGGATGCAATAATATTTTTAATATCTTGTCTGCTTGTTTCTTTTTCTTTGGCACGAAGGATATTTGTCATTTTAATCAACGCATTCAATATTTGTCGATTTAATCAATACTAGCGTAATTATATTTGGATGAAAACTGATAATAATTTGCTATCCATAAATAACCTCATAGTCGGTAATTAATATCGATGTGAAGTTTGGAAGGAGTTTAAGTGTAACGTATTTGAGCAAAATGTGCGTTGATTATGCACGATTGAATAAATGCGAATCGAACACCACCTTTTATGCGATTATTGTCGAGGCGAGCCCCGATCAACTAGAGAGTGAGTCAATCAATTATAGCGGCATAATAATTAATTTCCGTCGAATTTCATGGCAAAACAATTTCTGACGTCCCAACACACGCATTCGTTAGTTTTGATCAATGCTATTAAATTAATATGCCCTTCCTTCTGAACGCCTCTCTCTCTCGTTCTCCGGCATCAACCATTGGGATTTGTTGGAGGTTCTTATATATTAAATATAATCCTCTTTGCATTAATAATGGCATCCATTAAACACTCAAACATTCATCCCTTCACTAGTCAGACATTAACGAATTAATACTAGGAAAGCTCCACAGATACGCTAATTGGTGTGTTCTCTCTACAAGATTTGCTCGTCCATTTTCAGGAGTTACCGATTTAATATTTGTATAAACATTGACGTGATCGTGCCATCGTGCGGTGATGAAGGGTACTTTCGTGGGCTTTTCCAACGCCCTGGTATTACATGTTAATGCTTGTACTGATGAAGTACCTAAATTGTCGTTCACTCACCATGTGCGTCTGCTACTGTAAAATACAAGGGTAGTTCCAAAAGTTATAGGATTTCTACAACTTTACTGTGGATTTTATATATTTATAGGTTCCTAATAAGAGTCACGATATACAAATACGCAATTAATATTTTGCAACCGGGTTGAATGATGAGCAAGAGAACATTAATTCTGTTAATGAGCAGAAAGAGCTATTTTATACCGAGTGTCCCTGATTTTAGTTTACAGACTGCAACTCCTCGCCCGGTATATTTGTGAATAAATGTTTGAAATGAAAGTTGCTTTACCTCTTAAAGTCTATAAAATGACGTAGTTTGTTTGGTTATCGCCTTGTAGATCATTTGAGCGTCAGCTTTTTTAATTGGATCCTATATTTTTTAAGGCTGCGTAATATTAATCAAGAAGACACAAATAACTTTCGTCTGAATAAGTTTTTCATTAGTTTTACAGTTTTTGAAATAATTGTTGCGAAAGAGCATTGAGAGCGCTTGCCTCGTAGTAGAAGGCTTTGAAGAATTAACAACTTTTATAATAATAATAATAATAATTAATAGGCCCAATTACAAGGTACATTATAGTTATAATTACATGAGATTGAAGTGCAATTAAATAAAATATGAACTTAAATAGTGCTGTCCATCCGTAAGCCATCCTCAAGCAAATAGATCATCCAGCAATCTCTTGGCCACGTTGGAGAGAATATAGGTAGGAGTCCGTTTCAAGACGTTCGTCTTCGCGAAGGGAACTATAAATATAACTCCGTACCTGGAATTCACACGATGAACCAAAAACGATATCTGCTCCAATATGAGAGGGCATTCAATAATGTTTTTCATCAGTTTAGTTAGAAATTTCCTACAAATATGCTCCCTTCTAATGCTTAAAGGTGACATGCCATGCAAATTAAATCAAAAAAGCAAATAATCCGAGAATGCACCACGTTCCGGGTAGATATCATCAATCTTGAATGCGAGGTACTTCAAAAACTTACGGTGAATACGGTCCAAAGGAATAGAATCGCAAACATAGATGGGATACCAAATTAATGAGGCGTATTCCATTTTGCTCGAAACATAAGCGTGGTAGAGTGAGTTAAGCAAAGTATTTTGGTACACGCATAATAAATTCCAGAGTTTTGTAGACATCGGAACACATATGTGATATCTTCATATATGGAATCTAAACGTAAAATTAGAGTCAAATAAGATTCCAAGATCCTTTATTTCAGTCTTACTGGTTAAGATATTATTTTTAATAAAATACGAGGACTCGTGAGGCGTAGCAGATCGAGTGTAAGTGACCACGCATCATTTGTCAATAGTAAACTTAAGTTTGAAACGGTCATACCATATAACTAATACGTCCAGATTTTGCTGTAGTTTAACGATATCGTCAGTTGTGGAAATCTCATAATATATTTTTATATCATCTGCATAGGCAAGAATGGGACACTTCACTTAGAAAACGAGATCGTTCATAAACAAAACAAATAACAAAGGACCCAAATTTGATCCCTGAGGAACGTCAGAAGGCAGAACAAAATTATTGGAGCAGAACCCATTGTAGGTCACGTAGTTATAATAAGTTGCGTCATGCATAACTCCAGCAATGGGAGTAGTTCCTTACCATGTTTTACCATACTTTACTAATTTTAAGTAAGGAAATTATCTCATTTTTAATTAAACGCTTTTTTGTTACGCAATACCAATTTCCAAAAACTTAATTTATTTTAAGTAATATAAATTTACTATAGAAAAAATGGTATTGTTTAAATTGTATATAAAAGATTGTGTCTTATTACAAACACTAAAATTAATTCGCCTGTAATTTTAAATTTAATGTCTTTACATTTGAACTGCAAAAGCTAAAATTTACATAAATTGGTGCCAATTTTATGCCACGTATACGCAATAAAACTACAGAATTAATAATTTTGCATAAATTAGAATAATTTCTGTCAGAATGTAGCTGCCGCTGTAATACTTTATCCATTAAAAACATAATTATTAAAATTAAACAGTTAGTACGGCGAGAACAACAACTGTACCCACTACCTTTCGTACCCGAGGTTTGCGTGTCTGACTTGTATATTTTCCACTTATTTTTTAATATATCCGCTTACTAGAGGACAGGAAGAAAACAAGAAATGAGACTGGATATTATTGCTAAAACCTTATTAAAGTTGCAGAAATTGTTTCTACGAGAGCGAACTTGATAACACCGACGATAATACGAACGAAGACAAATAAATTCCAGTTACATTATTAAAGAGTTCTAATACGTATTTGTTTCTGAATGTGTTCATACAAGTTTGTCAAAACGAGTTCTGGCTTTGACTGGTATTATGGTATTTTAAATAATAAACAAAGTTAATCGAAAATTTGGAACGAAAACACATGAAATTCATACATAGTATGTACACCCCGCGATGATCACTTAAGTACTAGTCATTTATTAAATGAACAGACTTAATGTGTTTCTAAGAAAATATACTGCTAACAGAGAAGTCAGAATTAAAGTTTTTATATACAGGTGTTCACGCAAAAACGCCTCAGCTCCTAGCGCACTTATTTGGAGTCGGATTGTAAGAAGCGATACGTCAAATTAAAAGGCTTAAACAGTACTACAAGCTGAAGCTTAAATCTAATTTCTACCTTTATTGCATTTTTCGCGAAGTAATGTAAATAAACTTTCTACATATTTCGACGCTAATTTATACGAATTTTTTATGCCTTTAATAGCTTAGTGGTGTAGAGCGATGGTCCGGCAAGCCATGCACGTGGATTCGATTCCCACTTAAGGGCGAATTTTTTTCTGTAAAAAATTCGAATAAATTAGCGTCGTAATATGTAGAATGCAACAAATTTGCACACGGCCTACTACGGTCAAGATATATATCATCTATTTCCTTGATGTAACTCAAGGCATCCCCAGAATGATTCGGATCCACTACCTTTAATAGCTTAGTGGTCCGGCGATGGTCCGGCAGCCATGCACGTGGGTTCGAATCACACTTCAGGGCGAATTTTTTTTCTATAAAAAATTCGAATAAATTAGCGTAGTAATATGTAGAAAGTATATATTTACATTTACATCACTTCGCGAAAAATGCAACAAATTTGCACACGGCCTACTACGGGCAAGATATATATCATCTGCTTCCTTGATGTAACTCAAGGCATCCTCAGAATGATTCGGACCCACTGCCTTTAATAGCTTAGTGATCTAGAGCGATGGTCCGGCAAGCCATGCACGTGGGTTCGAATTCCACTTAATTGCGAATTTGTTTCTATAAAAAATTCAAATAAATTAGCATCGTAATATGTAGAAAGCATATTTACATTTACTAATTTTTACCTGTTTATCCTTTCCAAGGTCAAATATCAACTTTTTTTCAAATTGTAACCTTTTTTTTTTGATAATTTAATATAGATTTTTTTTCTGAATTTAGTTATGTACCACAATCGATATCTCTGATTTACTTTAGGGTAATAAAAAAAATAATAACTAAAATTGACACAGCCGTGATTTTTGGAAACAATGTTTCAGTACGAAAACAACAATCTTTTCAATAACTAAATCTAAACAACAATCTAAATCTAATGTTTAATAACTGAACAACTAAATAAAGACATGACAAATTAACGAAAATGTTCAAATTGGGCACCGTTTCTTTCAAGACATTCGCGACATCTGGATACCACATTTTGTATAACATTAAATAGAATTTCTGCTGGCGTTTCCCGACAAGCGTTGGCTATTCTGTCCCTCAAAATTTCGCCCATTTCTGGGCGAATAACATAAACAGTGTCATGAATGTATTCCCAAAAGAAAAAATCCAAGGGTGTTATGCCACAAGACCGGGCGGGCCATGGTACAGGTCCGTAAGTTCCTATCCATTTATCTTCATGTTTAAGGGCACCTCTTCAAAAATTTCTGGTAACTTGTTTCGTACAAACATTAAAATATGTGGTAAAATAAATGGTCTAGTACCATTAACAATTCCTACTGAGTCTCTTAAACTGTACCTGTGAATACCTCTGTTACTTTATGACTTTTATCACAATTTTTTTTCATTTGTCATTATTTTGTGTGTAATATTTTCAGTTAAAAATAAAACTCCAATTTTTTTATCACTCTGTATAGTACCTTTTTTAAAACTATAATACTTATTAAAAATGTCAAAAAAATGGTAAGAGTACAATATTAAATTAAATCTGCTTACATTAAATTTGTGCTATTAATATATTATAGTGGATTTGTTCTTGGTTCGCATTTTAAAATAAGACTGTGTGTGTTTTGCTCGTTTAGACCGTTTTCGGAGATGTTTATTTTCATTGTTGACGAGTGCAAATGTTTTGCAGTGTCACCATGCGGGTGACGTTGGTCTAGACTGTTCTCGGACATGAGTTTATTTTTTACTTTTAATAATTTCTTTCTGTTATATATTTTTGTCGGGTGGAAGTATTTGCAGTGTCACTATATAGGGGGTGTTATATAATGGGCAGGTATATTGTTGAGAGGTTATTTATGCCTGTTCTGTTACTTACGGAATTTGTGTTTTTTCTGTATGTGTATGCTATATAATATATTTTTTGTTTTGTTATTTTTCTCAGATGTAATTGTACAGCCTTTTTTTTAAATTAAAGGTGTGTTTGATGATGTGAAACTCGATATATAGGAATCTGAACTGTTAAACTGACGTTTATTTTCAAGTTTTAACGGAAAGTTTATTAAAACAGAAAATAAAAGAAATTAATTATATAGTGAGTATTGAAAAAAATATTTTATTTTGTTATCTACCCATGTATATAAAAGACAATGAACTTAAAATTGAATACAATAGTAACAAACAATTTATGTAGTCCAATCACAAAAATAATAATGTATAAATGAAAATATCTATTGATATCAAACTTTCAATTCTGTTCATTAAATATTATTCCAAGCAAAAACTATGTGAAATATTAATTTCTAGTAAGACACTGTAATAATAATAAGCGTATAATTTATTAATAATTTGTCTTCGCCCAAAAAAAAAGAAACAGAGCACTTGCGATAAAATTCAATACACACAAGTAAAATAAAAATCCCTATTAAGATACGAATATATGGAAGTCTTTTGAAGCACAGTAGCAACGTCCGGTCAGGATATTTGGGTAATTATAATAATCATTATTTATATCATTCTTTATGTACCGCTTTACTTAATGTCGATGTAATTTCTAGACCAATAAAATCGTAATTAGTAAAAGAAGAATCGATTTTCGCTTGGTATTTATTAATCATTTGTTGTAAACTTAGTCATATTTGTCCATGATAGACCGCAGTCTAATGGTTATAATTACACCTTTATTTTCTAATGATATAGCCAATGACATACTTTTAGTCGGTAACTGCTACAATTATTACAGAGTACAACACTGGATCTAGGTCTATAGACTACATTAAATACATTTGTGGGTATATTACAACAATCATTTCATAATTACCGCATATTTTATTTATTAAGTATTTCACGAACTGCATCTATCAGTGGTAATTAGCATATAAGGAATAGAGTTTTGAGCCTAAAATCTCATGTATTTTCTTATGGAGCTTCAATTTCAATTTTAGGTTATTCGAACCGAGACGTCACATATGAATAACGTAGCTAATTTCACGTTAGTTATTACGTAACAGTTTACCGAGGCCATTGACTCCCACCTCCACTTTATTGATAAGTATTGCAGATTATCAATCAAATAATATAAGACAAAAATCTCCTTTTGTACTGATCTTCTCTCGGTATCACTTTAGAAGCTGTTGTCAATTGCTGTTTAGTAACTGTTTAAAGTTGTTTATAAACTGTTCGCTAGTGCTTTATTATCTCTTTTGTTAAGCTGCTCATGACAGAACAGCTTCCGAACAGATAAGAAACTGCTATCGAACAGCTTATAAATAAGTAACAGCATAGCATAGCAAAATCTGGTGAATTTCCTACAATTATTCTTGAAAATCGTCGAACTGAATATGCTTAATGGTATACCACAATTCCCCATACCGCAACTGTCGATTATTTGCGAACTAAAGGCATCGAATTAATCATCCATCCAGCCAATAATCCTGACTTCGCCCTAAAGTATTTTTTTTAAATTTCCAACAATAAAAAAAAAAGCAGGGCACCATTTTTCCTGCTCAGAAAAGGACATTAGTGCATTTAATTTGTTTGAACGAGTGAAAAATTTGTGAATGTTTCTAAAAACAATAAAGTCGTTTATTCGCGTATTAAATATTTTCATGTTTTTTTTCTTGTCTTTTGTCGTTTTATTTTATACATATAATTACTGTATATTTTTATGTATTGTAATGTATTGACATTTCTTATTACCATGTAGCACATAAGAAAGGAATAATAAACATTAAACAATATAAACATTAAACATTAACTAAAATAAGCGTTGTACAATATGTCCCAAGTGAGTGGCGTTTCTTTATCGACAGTTCCAGCAGAAGCCTGAAGTGTGTCCTACTACACAACAGGAATGTTTTCGGTTCAATTCCTATTGGATATTCCGTTTAATGAAAGGAACTTTAGTTGACAGAGAAAAAGTCATCTTTCAACGTCTTCACATCAAATTGGGTTCTATGAGGCAATATGTTAAAGTTCTAAATTTTCAAGGTAACTGCTTCCAGTACATATTGCTGTGGATTTTTCATCAGAAAAATACTGAAAATTACGCGATATATTTGAATGTTTTAAAAATGTACATTTATATGTGACATGACTGTATATTGAAAATATTTATAAATTTTGCGTTGAATATTTGTCATGTTTCGAAGGTTAACAAGAAAAGAAAGAAGAAAAATCTGAGGATGTCATGTAGTGGTCGAAGTTGAAAGCGGAGATGACTTTAGGCCATTGAACGAAGAGGTGCGAGTTTCGTGATATATGTATTTTTAAATATTTAATTATTTCGGTTTTTTGAATTGATTGAAAGTTATTTATAGTTGTTATTTAGATTCTAAATTCCCGATATTTTGATGATTAAATTGCTTTAGCGCCTTTTCGTGAAAGTCTCCATTAGTTTTGTAAGTATTTAAAATTTTATGACGTCATCATTATATTTCCATTGTATCAAAGATAGTAGTTAAGAGAGTTAATTATTAGGCATGCAGATAATACAGCTTGTATTAAAATTCTTCGTTATACTTTTATAGATTAAAATTTGTTCGATTGGATTCGGTTTTTTTTTTGTGTGTGTCAAGGCACATGCGTAGTTTTTGTTCGCGTATCAGTATCTGATTATATTTAGTGGTTTTCTTTGAAGAATTTACTATAAAGCTTGACTATTTTTAGATAAGTTTTGTTCGGAGTCATTAAAGAGGACGTTTTCCATTTATTTAGCGGTCAATTGTCAATGAATGTTTTTACCTCCAGTATCTTTGTTATGAAGTGTTTCTCTGGTCGTATGTGCTGTTGCACCATCTTGTTGGAAATACCCATTTTGTAATTCCTTATCATCCAGTTGAATTATGAATGAGCCAAGTATCTCATTGCGATATCGTGCAGCTGTAAGTGTACCTTCAAAAAAAATGGGACCCACCAATTTTCTTCGACATATTCCAACCCAAACACCAACTTTTTGGGGATGCAAAAAAATGAGAATTTTCGGAGGACCAACACCTCATATTGATTGTGTGAATTAACATATCCAGAAAGATAAAACCAGTCCTCATCCGTGAAAAAAACTGTGTTAAGGATATCCTGATTGTGTAGATTATTTTGAAACTATTGACAAAATTCCACTCGTCTTAAATAATCCACTGGATAAAGTTCATGAAAACATTGCAACTTGTATGGATGACAATGTAAGACTTTTTTAAGAATGAATTGGCACGTACCATAAGATAAATTTGTTTGTTGCGTCACTACTGAAATGGATGTTTTTGGATTTTCATCAATAATATGCTGAAGGGCTTCAAAATTATTAGCTGTACGTTTAGATGGCCGTCCACTTCCAGTTTTTCGACCGACGCTACCAGTCTCTCTGAATAACTTTACACAATTTGTCAAAACATTGTAAAAATCATTGTAGTCAAACACTAATTCACGATGTTCTTCACTAAAATCAGCCATGCATTCCATAATTGAATACTGCCACTCGCCATTTACTTTCACACGTGTACGGAAGTACCATTCGATAATTTTTGCTTTTTGTTCTATGTTGAATACCATTTTTTAAATAAATTTAATTTTCTTAATAAGAGTTTTGAAAAATTTGACGCAAACTTATAGTTTCAATGTCAAATAATAAATGTCATTATGTGGAAGTGGCTAAAGTACAAACCCATTTTCACAGTCTACTCCAATTATGAATTTTTTCGATGGCTCTTTATCATATTACTTTGTCAACACGTAAATTCTGAAAAAATCTCCTGATTATGTTGCTGTGAACATTACTTCATTATTATTTCTTAACATTGTTGGTTGCCAGTTTTTCTTATAGTGAGCATGTGTTAAAATAACGAGCCATCGAAAAAATTCATAATTGGAGTAGACTGTGAAATTGGGTTGGTACTTTAACCACTTCCACATAATGACACATTACTTGATGCTTGACAGTTTCGTTGTAAAAAAAGGTTATGGCATTGAAATGATACTACAACAAAAAAGAAAACAAATAATTTATTTAATATCGAAATCATAATCATAATTTACATATAGCTACCGAAGTTGTTGAAAATGTTGTCCATTTACATCTAAACACAAACAATTTTCTTAATAAGAGTTTTGAAAAATTTGACGCAAACTTATAGTTTAAATGTCAAATAATAAATTTCATTATGTGGAAGTGGTTAAAGTACCAACCCAATTTCACAGTCTACTCCAATTATTAATTTTTTCGATGGCTCGTTATTAATGTTAGCACATAACGTACAAGCGTAGACTTTCTGTTCGAAATAAAAACTACAATTTTAATTGTTCAAATCGTTTAATGCAATAAACCACTGCCCCTCAACTTCGATAAAGTGCTTAGTCTGGTCAATCAATTCTTAAAATGATGTATTTCTGTAATATCGTTAATGGCCCTGGTCCCTGCCGTTCGAATTTTTATTACCGTCGCAAATTTAGTTGTTTCTCCCTCATAGTACTTAATTCAGTACCTCCTTTTATTGTCGGTCAACTTACGAGCAAAAAATCGTGAATACAATGTACGAAAATTCAAACTTGCGGTCAAAATATATGAACTTGTATAGTGTTCTTCACACCCGATTTTTAATAATATTTTATATTATTTAAAATGTTTTCGTTTTATACAAATTAGATGTTTTTTTCGATTTTTTTTTTAATATACCTAACAAATAAAGTAAATACTACAATTAACTGTGCAACTATAATCTGCTCTCAAAAGTTGATACAGATCCTGAAAATGTTGGCAGCTAAACGTAAAAATTGACACAAAAAAACCCAAATTAGAACATCGACCGTTAAAACCTATGGTATATTCCAAAAAGAGAGAGACAAATTTCTGAACAGACCCCCAGCCCTAATTACAACCTATACATTAATTTTAAGCGGTAAATTTAAATTTGAAAATCTGTTTGAAATATGAAATCTGTAGCAAATTAAATTGTATATGGGTTGTTCAGGGATAAATCCACAGTTAAGGCAGCAGAATGGTAAATGTTGTAATTACAGTAATATGAAAATAAATAAATTTGTCTATAAAAGACATGTTATTTCCTTTATTTGTTGAAAAAAAAAGCTCAAATAGTACATGTTCTTACTGATAAACATTGGATGTAATACACAATATGCAATACAGTAGGAAATAACTTATTTAAATTCGACTTTAACAGTGTATGACAATTAATTCCAATTAATTCCAATTAATACTTCTGTTTTTGAAGATAAAGCACCACAACAATCGAAAATTTCACGTTTTGGCACTGTGAATTCCAACGTAGACGCACCAGCATCAGCGATGATCCCAGGACAGGTCAACCAAAAACAGCATCCATCTAGAAAAATATCAATGCTGTGCTCCGCCTTATTAAGGAAGATGGACATGTGACTTATCGTGAAATTGAGACATCCATGGGTTTTTCAAAGACTTCAATCCAAACGTTCCTACATGATGAACTGTGTGTGAGAAAGCTAGTTTCCCGTTGGATTCCGCGTTTTTTAATCGAAGAGGGGCAAAAGTTGGCTGGCATTAATTGCTGCCGAAAAACAGATTAACAAATTAGTAACAAAAATATCTTATTTTATAAACTATTTGAAGATTGTTGAATTCAGTCTGACGTTGGTGAAGAAATGGAATCATCACTACCACTGTCGTCTCCAAGAGAAATTACGAATGGTTCTATAACTTCATCGATAATTCCGTCAACATCGTTTATCCGAACTTCTTCTTTAATAACATGATTTATGCTTTTTTGCCAAGTTGTTGCAGTTACATTATTGATTGCATTATATAATAGTATATTACATTACTAGGAGTAGAAAGCTGACATTTTTGTGTCGAGCCCAGAAGTTTGCTGTCGAGGCGATAGCCGAGACAGTATACTATTTTTTCTTCAAATAATTTTTACCGTTCTTGTGAGCTATACATTTAAATATATCATGCATTATAGTCGCTTAAATATAGGTTTTATATATCTGTCAAACAACTGTCAAAGTGTTTTGTGTAAACTTTTATTTATTTAAGTAATATTAAAAGTACAATTATGAACAGAATAATTTTGTATATTGAAATCACTATTGCCTATTTCGATGTCGGTGTTGATAGAAGTAGTTGACATTCTGACATTTCCCATTTTGATATTTAATAAAAAATCTGGACAAGTTTGTGGCCTTTAGACGAAGAGCAGCATACTCTCTGTACATATTCATGTAAAAGTCTCCGATTATAGTAAAAGAACGTTATATTGCGCACTGACACTTATACGTACCCCAGCAACTAAATATTCTCTGTTCGGTGCATTAACTAAGAAATTGTCAATTTCACCTTTACACAATACCTTAGATTTTTTTGGTTTATAACCTTCGCCTTGACGCTTTAAAAATGCTGTCAATTTGATATATTTTCCAATATTTACATTATGTGTTAAGTTTAGTTGAGCTTTAATGATTGAATATTGTGCCCATAATATGGAGCTTTTCAAATTTTTCGATAAACTTGCAAAATATGCCAACAAAACCTTTTCGGTGTAGTTGTTGTGTTCTCTAGTCCACTTCAGAAACTTTCCATATACATTTTCACACACTTTACGAGATTTGGTTGGGATTAAAGTTGCAGCAGCTTCATTGGCGATTTTTATTAATTCTGATGGCGTACATTGAAATTCTTCTTCGCCCATTTTGTAAATATTTCACAGTTATCAAATAATTGTGCAGTCACTTTAAGGAGTTATGATTGGTCGGTTACATTTTTTTACTAGTAAATAAATGAGCCCATTTTTTTACTAGTAAAAAAATGTATTATTTCTAAGGTATGTATTCAGTATTGAAATGATCATATTTTAGATCGTTTGAAGAAAAAAGTTATTTAACTTCATTTAATTTAAAAGTTCTATTTTTAGCAGCCACTTCATTTTTTATTTATGCCAAAACAAGTTCAATTGGATTCAGCTCGCAGTGTGGTACGGAGGTAAACGAAGAACAGTCGTGTTTTTTGACTTCGCAATTTCATCGATTACATATGAATTGTATTTACTTTTGACCATATTTACTAAATTCAACAATTCTGCTCCAACCATGTCCTCCTCATACTTTATCCCCCTATTTCGTAACCAATTTTGTATGTCTGCTTTTCTGAGTAATGTTGTTGGTGTATTTTCAGCCTTCCGGCTATGATACGGTATCCATCACTACGACAGTATTATATGGTAGATAAGGTAATATATTAGAGAACCAATCCTCAAACACTGTGGCATTAATTTCCTCATGATAATCAGAGATTTTCTTCCCCTCAAATAATAACAAACCATTTTCGATGAAACTATCCGAACTGTCAATATGTAATATAATCAGGCGACGTCCCTTACCAGACGGATTTTTTAATCCTGTTGTAAGTCCTTCCACAAAGGCCTGTCTATGGTTTAAAATACTTGTGTCCATCCATACTTCTGCACTGTATGGCCCTCATCCAATCAGGTTTCATGTAAATAGAAAATAGGTATATGCTGGGATCTGTATAATGAAATATCTTTCAGATATTGTCGTCTCCATCTTACGATATCATCTCTCTCAATAAGAACACTGTTACTATTATCACGATAAAATAAAACAAATTTTAATGAATTTCACTTTTTAATTTACACTGTAACGATCATTTCGCTCCAACCTGAGCTTCATCAGACATATAACCAACTTATGTACAAATTTTAACACAAATGTACCGTAACAAACACATGTTTTGTTTTGAATAGTTGAAGGAATGGGTACTTTTTTTCTGCCACGTTTAAGGTATCTGTAATATTTAGCACAGTTATATTTAGATATATAAATATAGCTACAGTAAATATTCTCACTTAAAATTTAGTTGCTTCATTAATGGGTACAAATGTTGAGCGGCTCATATTTGGCAGTTCACTGCTATTATTTATTTGAACCAGCACTTTATCTAGCGTGGGCAGTTCATTTTGTCGAAACATGTTGTGAACAATTTGACGAACAGCAGTTTTGACAGCCTCATCAAAAGATTCCAGTACAGAATGTCTACCAGTTATCTTTTTTGGCTCTGAAGTTTTCCCCGTTTTCTTGTATTCGTTGATAACTCGATATACTGTCGGTCTTGAAATTCCTACAATCATATTGTAAGACGGGGATATGTTATATATGTAACATATATAACATACAACATATAATATGCTGCACTCTATAAAGTTACCTAGTACTTGAGAAATTTGCTTAAACATGTCACCTTTTCTCATGCCGGGCGTATCTGTCACAAGTTGTTTATAAGCATTTATTGCTGTTTGCTTTTCAGCACTACTCAAATGACTTGCTTTCTCTCGTTTCCTTGGAGAAGAACACACATTTGTGCTTTTAGCAGCACTGGTGCTGGGTTCTGCATCCATATTTGAAATCAACAGCTACAAAATTATAATTTTACAAGAACTAAAATTATCTTATTACTTATTACTTACATAATCTATTAATTTTGAAATCGAAGCTATAAAAAGAACTAATCTACACCGCAAAATAGTTAAAGTAATATAATAATGATTATAATTTAATAATATGATAGCAAAACTCTAGAAACGTAAACGTAATATAAAGACGTCAAAATATTTGACAATTTATGGCAAAAAGCGAATGTTTTACGGTGTTATTTTGCCTTGCTCTGGACCAATAAGAAATAACTGTCACTGGGGTCTGTTCAGAAATTTATCTCTCTCTTTTTGGAATATACCATGAGGAACTCAAATGCAATTTTTATACTTTTTATATCACGTAAAGATCACGGTTTTCCATTTACGCCTCTATCAAATATTGGAATAAAAATATAATAATTACTTAAGTTAACAGAAATATACAGGGTTATAAAAAAGTTGGAGCTTTATTTTTAACTGAAAATAGAACACACAAAATAATGACAAATGAAAGAAAAGTTGTAAAGTAACAGAGATATTCACACTTATGCGAAAAACACAGGAACACCTCCTAGAGCAACGTGCGTCAACACAAGTGGTTTGCGCATGATGGTGCTCCACATTCATAACAGTTACGAAGTGCGTAAGTATTTAAATAATACGTTTGGTGACCGATGGATAGGTCCGCCTCTACCTATCCATTGCCTATTGCGTGGCCACCTAGATCACCCGACTTGAAACCGAAGAACTTTTATGTATGGAGCCATATGAAAAATTTGGTGTACAATAACGATAATGAAATTGAAAACATTCTATTATTTGTATAATACAAAAGTATTTTTAATAATATAAAAAAATATTATTAAAAATGGGGTGTGAAGAACACAATACAAGTTCATTTATGTATTTTTGAATGTATCTTCTCCAAAGACGTAGATGCGTATTTCACATTTCTACATGTTCGTCGGTACGCCCCTGTTGGAGAAGAGACACATTCAAAACAAACATAACTACGTTACTATCTGGCCGAAATTATTCAGACAGAGCGTGAAGGAATATTCAGCGCTTGTTTCAAATTATGTTGTCATTACACATTCTATTATTGACCATACATTTTCAAGATGCTCCAGACACAATAAGCAGGCAAGATATCCGAGCGTGGATACGCTGAACACAAGCTTGTAATCAAGCAGGAGGCGATAACTTCGAACATTAGTTCTAGGAGGTGCTCCTGTGCTGCTCGTATAAGTGTGAATATCTCTGTTACCTTACAACTTTCATCACAATTTTTCTTTCATTTTTAATTATTTTGCGTGTACTATTTTCAGTTGAAAATAAAGCTCCAATTTTTTATCACCCTGTATACGAAATAAGACGTTTTACGGAAATACCACAAGATGAAACCTTTTTTACCGAAAAATTTCCTTCGTTTGAACGCTAGCTTAACCAATCGAATACAAAAAGTCAAGGTTTAAGTTGTTAATTTATTACCTGCACGCGATCCATTGCTAATATTAAAGATACATAATTAAGTATCTACAATCAAATCGGTTCTTTATTCTTCGAAGAAAGAAGTAATCAAAAAGGGGCAGATGTTGCTATAGATATCGAATGTTAATACTACTCAAGATAGTTACTAAAATAAAAGTTATCGTATATTTGTGATGTACCTATAAGCACATAGCTATTTCATGTTCATGTTCATACAAGCCTCTTCTGTTAAGGAAATTTTCACTTAAATTCAAGTGTTATATGTGCATTATAAGCGATAATTATTATTTGTTTAAGCGTTCTACAACTCTTAAAGCCCTAAGAAATGCAGCATTGCATATACGAAATTACAAATAAGATAAACAAAAACAAAATACAGTTTAGAGTTTTTCCTGTGCATCATTTTCGTCTTTCAGTCTATGATGTGAACGCGAATGGTATGATAAATCGTGTGTTAAGGAATGTAACGCAATTGTTTTAACTTTAGTAAATTTATTTCTCGAGATGGTCTCCTTGTAGATCTATACAGTTAGCCTAGCAATATTCAATTTTTTTAAGACATCCAAATATTAAAATTTGTCGAACTTTGCACAATAGGCCTCTTTTCACCTTATTTGCCATGAATCGCTTTCCACCAATCCATTTATTAAATTTTGAAAAAAGAAAGAAGTCACGCACAATTCATACCATAAATCGAGTAGTTTCGCTGTCGCAACTGTTGATGAGTGGGTCGAATCATTATCATGATGGTAGAGCATTTTGTTCGCTAGGTGGGGCTAGTATCTCTTTAGTTCAACGTCGAGTCTGTCCAATAAATCAGCATAGTTCTGTCCCGTGATTGTCCTTCCCTTCTCCAAATAATAATTAAGATTATACCTTGCGAATTCCAAAATATCGTCGCCCTGATTTTTCCGGGTGATGGAGTCGTCTTTGCCATGAGGCAGGAAAAGCCCATTGTGCTGACTTACTTTTGCTTTCCGCCTCATTACTCAGGTCTCATCTACAGTCACATAACGCTACAGAAACTCACTCGTATTGCGCTTAAACATGGCCAAATTATTGCTTTGAAGTTATCACGCGATTACGTTTTTGATCAATCGTCGCCAGACGTGACACCCACTTCGCTGATAGCTTTCTCATACTCTATTTTTCATGATAGATGTTTCTTACGTGTTCATTTAAGATTTTTACCATATTAACGATCTCTCTAATCTTCACCCAGGCGTCTGCAAACACTAGATCATTGAATTTATTAATCATATCGCCCATATCGCACCTCAATAGGACGACCTAACCACTCCTCATCGGAGACAGATGTTCACCCACGTTTAAATCCATATTTCTTATTTCATATTGCGATTCTGGCCCTTATATCCTGTTCTTCGCGTTCTTCTTTCTTATATTTCCGCCCTTAGGTATACAAACGTCGCTTCTCTCTTATCACCAGCCGATCGATTTTCAAATTTAGACTGGCGTTATTGAAGAAGTGTGGAATGACATCTTCAAAAACATTTCTTTACTTAAAAGCTCGGGTAGCTTCTCTCTTATCACAAACAGATCAATTTTCAAAGTCAAGTTCTTGGTTCTTAAATATATATGTTTGGCCATTAGTTGTTCTTCTACTTCCTGTCTTGCATCTCCTATCGCCGTACATTTTATTTTGTTTCCTGGTCTATATTCAGGCAGTAGCGGTTCTTGATGAGATACGACGTGTGCTGCTGCAAGGATGAGACTACTTCGAACAATTTCGGTTGCAGCTATTTGCTTCTCTGTATATATGATAGCTTAAACGAAGCAGTCTCATCCCTGTAACGGCACACATCATAAGTTATCTAGAACTGCCACTGTACTCATGCAACTTTTTTATGATTTTTGCACTTCCCATTTTGATTTTGTTATTATTTTTACATCATCGGCATACCCTAAGTACTGGTGGTCACTACTATAAATGATAATAATAATATTGCTTATTTTTCCAACAGTCACAAAGAATTTAAAACGCCAAAATACAAAAAATTAAGAATAAATCAACAAATGCTAATATAAAACATTATTTTGTGAACCACAGGTTGTAAATCTATGCAGAGACTGGAGCAAATAAAGCGCCTTCGCCACGTACTTGTTTTAATATGTTTATATTAGCGATCCAATATTCAGTATTCAAAGCAGTCTACAGAGCAGTTCTGACATACAGATGTGAAACACGGGTACTTAATAATAGACAAAAAAGCAAAGTCCAGGCTGCAGAAATGAGATATCTTAGGAGAGTGAAAGGCGTAACTAGAAAGGACAAAATGAGAAATTCACAAATACGAGAGGAATTGGAGATACAATCGATAATGGATTTTATTGAACAGCGGCAACTACATTAGTGGGGACATCTACGACGAATGGGGGGCACTAGACCAGTAAAGCTAATATATGAAGCCAAAGTCCAGTATAAAAGGAAAAGAGGAAGACCGCGACAAGTATGTGAGGATGTCATTGGAAATAGCATCCAGAAGAGGGCAAGAGCTGGAAAAAAGCAAAAACACTGGCCAGTAACCGAAGATTATGGAAAAATTTTGTTCGTAATTTAGATTAGACATGTACTTAACCGACACCCTTTAGGGTAGAAGGGTTTTTGATATATATATATATATATGGTAAACCTAATCGGTAGGCGATTAAAGGTCTGTATATTACTTCAAAATATATGTATTTAAAAAACTCTACATGTTTCGGCTGTGTACGCCTTTATCAAGAGAATACAGAATATTTTGTATTCTCTTGATAAAGGCGTACACAGCCGAAACATGTAGAGTTTTTTAAATATATATATTTTGAAGTAATATACAGACCTTTAATCGCCTACTGATTAGGTTTACCATATCATACCAAGGTCACGAAGTTATTATATATATATATATTATATATATATAACAGTTGATAAATTATTGGAGTTTTTCGGTTTCTATATGAAATATTTACAAATATCAAATTAGAATGTATGTAATTGCAGAGTAAGTGAGTAAGTGGGGATGTAAACATTGCTGTCTACAAATTACAAAGCAAATCATACGAAATTTTTAATTGAAAAATATGCTCTACGTTGGAACTCGAACCCAAGTCTACAGTTTGCCGGACTGTCGCTTTTACCACTTAGTCATAATAGACCTAGGTTCAAGCTATTTAGAAATGCATTATAAAATAACAGTGTTAATGAATCAGATGTCAGTTATTGAATGTAGATGTCAAGTTGAAATAAGAAGTCAGTTTTGAAAGCTGATCTCATATATATATATATATATATATATATATATATATATATATAATATATATATATATATATATATATATATAATATATATATATATATATATATAATATATATATATATATATATATATATATTATCGATCCAATACTTAAGGCTAATTTAATATAACGTGAAATAGATATCAACAATGATGTCGCCTGTTTTAAGTGCATCGAAGATCTCACCCTTCGCTAATAAACTTGCGAGCAGGTAAACTTGGTCGTTCACTGCAGAGGTGAGCAAGTTCTCTGAATTAATATAATTGCCATGTGTAATAAGGTAACGACGTAGTTTTAAACGAGCACTACTCGTAGTAAATAAAAAATAAATACAAACATATAGTAAGGAAATATAATGGGTTCTTTTTTATTATTACACTTTCACTTTTCCTATGTCTAACTTAAAAAAAAAATGTCAATCCATTAGCGGTATAGTAGGCCACCAGTAATATATTTATGTTTCGACGAGCGAGACCCTTCTAGCAAAACCAGTAGATCTATTTTAATGCAAATAAAATAACTATTCTGTAAATCCGCTACTCTTAGTTCAAGGGAACTACTATTATTTTATTTTTATATCGAAAAATTTTACTTTCAGGCATACATGAAACTTTTGAAATCTATTTCGGAACTGTTAAAATTTATCGCTAAAGTATAGCAGAATCTGTTTCGGCAATAATACTTGTACTGGCAACAGCGGGTAATACAGAACAAAATAAAGCCATAAAGAATTAGTTTATGTTTTTAGAAAAGAAAGAGCAAAATCTCATGAATCGAATGAAGAAATTATTTGATTCTAACGATTAATTAAGACAAACAAAGCAACGTAACAAAGGTGAAGTATAATTTCATAGCACGTTCTCGAAGTGTCCTCCTTGTCTTTCAAGGCAATACGCAAGGCAATCTTGAAATCAACGCAGGGTATTCCAAATAAATTATGCGTTTATTCCATCATATTCAGTACGTATACCGTCTTTCAGGTTACCGTCAATAAAAAAATGGGCCTAAAGTCTATCGCTTATTACTCCAATCCAGATTTTTTGAGGGTGCTGCGTTCAGATTAGGTTTTGGGCATGAGGATTTGTACGGGACCAATGCCTAATGGATTAATGGAAAGCAAATTTAGTATTTTTCAATGGATAAATGTAGGATACAAACCGGAAGTTCTGAGAGTTGACTTTACCATATACAGTAAATACAGCTTCATCAGTAAAAATAATTTCATTTAAAATTTCTTCGTTTTCATTTCACATATTAAACATTATTTCACAAAAATCAGTTCGTTTTACTTTATCTTCCTCGAAAAGCTCTTGTGATAATTTGATACCTTGTATGGCTGATATTTGAATTCATTCAGGAGTTTGTACACTGAACTGTACGATACTCCAAAATGCCTGGCTACATCTAAAAGCGATCCTACAGACCGTTCCTCTTCATAACTCAGAATATTCAGCTGCATGCGTTCTGTTAACACTTAATTGGTTTAATTTTTGTGGGAATTTAAAAACAACCATCTTTTTTGAATTTGTTAAAAATATTTAAAATTGTTTTCGCACAAGGTCGCCTGTCTGGATAATTAACGGAAAGATGTCTTCGACCGTTCTTAAACTATTATTCTTGTGGTATCACATTATTATTGCTACGTTTCATCTTTGTTGTACTTATTCACAATTTAAATAAATTATCTACTTTTCAATCAAATGTATTTAATTTAAGATTCATCTATGAATAAAAATTCAGAAATATTTGACATAAAAATTTTTTTGTTTTTCTCTCCATGGCAAATTGATATACAGTAAATACAGTAAATTGATACAGTACAGTAAATTGATAAGCTTCAATTAGAGCGAAACGCGTCTGTACGTTCCCGTTGATGGAAGTGGCTTTTCAGTAATTTTTAATTATCCTAACAACCAGTAAGATCGTAATCGCGACGAGGTGTGTTATACATGCTAGTACAAACTTGGTTTGTCGGATTGTAGTTATTAATGCATCACATAAGGCGACATTGACATGTAAAAATGGAAATTAATATTCATTAATTCTCATTCGGAGTCAGTTCAGAATGTTAACTATATATACACAAAGTGGAGAATTGAAAAGTCATGTCTGTCTTCGAGATACCGTACAATTGATAAGCTTCAATTAGAGCGAAACGCGTCTGTACGTTCCCGTTGATTGAAGTGGCTTTTCAGTAATTTTTAATTATCCTAACAACCAGTAAGATCATAGTCGCGATGAGGTGTGTTATACATGCTAGTACAAACTTGGTTTGTCGAATTGTAGTTATTAATGCATCACATAAGGCGATATTGACATGTAAAAATGGGAATTAATATTCATTAATTCTCATTTGCAGTAAGTTCAGAATGTTAACTATATATACACAAGGTAGAGAATTGAAAAGCCATGTCTGTCTTCGAGATACCGTACATTGATAAGCTTCAATTAGGGCGAAACGCGTCTGTACGTTCCCGTTGATGGAAGTGGCTTTTCAGTAATTTTTAATTATCCTAACAACCAGTAGGATCGTAGTCGCGACGATGTGTGTTATACATGCTAGTACAAACTTGGTTTGTCGGATTGTAGTTATTAATGCATCACATAAGGCGACATTGACATGTAAAAATGGGAATTAATATTCATTAATTCTCATTTGCAGTAAGTTCAGAATGTTAAGTAAATACAGGTTCATCAGTAAAAATAATTTTATTTAAAATTTCTTTGTTTTCATTTAACATATTAAACATTATTTCACAAAAATCAGTTCGTTTTACTTTATCTTCCTCGAAAAGCTCTTGATAATTTGATATCTTGTATGGCTGATATTTGAATTCATTCAGGATTTTGTACACTGAACTGTACGATACTCCAAAATGCCTGGCTACATCTAAAAGCGATCCTACAGACCGTTCCTCTACATAACCCAGGATATTCAGCTGCATGCTAACATGTTAACACTTAATTGACTTAATTTTTTGTGGGAATTTAAAAACAACCATCTTTTTTTAATTTGTTAAAAATATTTAAAATTGTTTTCGCACAAGGTCGCCTGTCCGGATAATTAACGAAAAGATGTCTTCGACCGTTCTTAAACTATTATTCTGGTGGTATCACATTATTATTGCTACGTTTCATCTTTGTTGTACTTATTCACAATTTAAATAAATTGTCTACTTTTCAATCAAATGTATTTAATTTAAGATTAATGTTTGAATAAAAATGCAGAAATATTTCACATAAAAAAATATTGCTTTTCTCTCCATGGCAAACTTATTTAAAAATTAAGCTATAGGTAAATCCTTCACTGGTGTATAGCTTGTTGCCTAACTAACATGCCGTTAATGCATTGACAATATTTTCTTTTCAAAGTTACACATAGGAAAAACGTATGTGCAATAATAACTAAAGAACCCAGTATACAAATCTAATCATTTATAAGAGTTGTAAAGTAGCTTAGAAATTATCGAATAATAGATATTACTTTACGGATCAGAAAAATTCAACAACAACGAATACAGAAATAGCAATTTTCCAATAAATAACATCTTAACAAATTCGGATCTAATATGCAGAACCTTCATTAGAACTATTACATGATATTATAATAACGATAATGTTCTAAATAAATATTCTCAAAATATTACAAAATATTTTTTCTTCATCGAAAAACGATGTATGGAACAGGTGATAGTAAAGTACATACACCTCCATCGACCTTTTTTGCTTTTATCTGCCAAAGCCCGCCAAGTACGTGTTATCTATTTGTGTATCTTACCTCCTAACCCTATGTATACACAGACTTTCTTGTAAAAAGATGTCAAAAATCTAATATATTGACCTTTTACTTTGCTAGAAATTGCACACATACAACGTGTAGATGTAGATTCAGTCATGAGAATTTGTGAAACCAGAGGTTCTTTTAATTTAGACACGTTAGATGTTTATACCCGTATATTATACGAGTTTTCAATTCTTCTTAAATAGACCTTCGATTTCTAAATTTTTAACTGTTTTTATACTGGTTATGACTATTATAAATTACTATAGAGCGTTTCACGCCCACGATGAAGTATGGGCTCTTATGGAGCATTCCCCTCTTTTATTTTCTTTAAGAAATTGCATCGCGCTATCCTTTTCCACCGCTCGCTATGTCGAAAATTTATATTAATTTTTATTGGGGATTTTTAATTCGTTCAGATAACCAGACTGCTACAGTACAGTAGTTAGTTCACTTTGTTATCTTGTCAAGTGTCAAATTGTTCCTTTCCGTATTTTTATTAAATATTATTTGTTGTTCTTCGTTCTTGTTATATAGTTATAGTGTTATTATATTATATACCTTATATTCTTATTATTATATATTATATTCCCTCTCTCTTTATTATATTCTCCCGTTGTTGTTTACAAAAGTTTGTGGTAAGTTGGAATGTGAAGGAAATGTGCTCGTAAATAAAAACATTACCGTTACAGATTCTAAACTTCAGTAATGGCGCCTGGAGAGAAAAAATCACGAAGGGGTGAATGTTTTAGTCGAAGAGAAAAGCAGATCATACAAAATGTTTTTAATCATTTTCTTAAAAAACCTATAACTGTTACTGCTGCTGCTGCTGAAGCAAGTAAAGCACTACATTGTTCAGTACACAGCATATACAACATGAGAAAGGAACAAGAAAAGGGGCCGTGTTAAGTTAAAAAAAAAACAAGCAGAAGAGAAAAGGGGTACAAGTAAATGCTCGTCTACACCGTTATGATGAAAATATACACGTACTTGTACGACAACAAGTTCATAGATTTTTCATGCAAAACATACCACCCACTGTGAATACAGTTCTTGCTACCATCAACAATGACAATGATCTCCCTACTTTTACACGATCAACATTATATAGACTTTTAAAAAATATTGGTTTTGAATTTCAAACTGTTAAACGGAAAAGCATACTCATTGAACGAGATGATATTATAAGATGGAGACACAAGTATCTGCGAGATATCAAGACATTTCGAAATGAAGGTAAAGTTTCTTTGTTCTTTATATAAAAGCATATACCTAAAATAACATTTGTTCCAGGTAGGTGTATAGTTTACACAGATGAGTCATGGGTTAATGTAGGACACACAGTAAGTAAAGTCTGGCAAGATACTACAATAAAAAGTTCTCGAGAAGCATTTGTTCGAGGATTGAGTACAGGATTAAAATCTCCGAGTGGTCTTGGTCCTCGCTTTGCATTAGTACATGCTGGCAATGAAAATGGCTTACTTCCTGGTGCCGAATTAACATTTCTATGCAAGAAGAAAATACAGCTGATGCACATAATGAGATGGATGCAGATACGTTTGAAAAGTGGTTCATTGAGCATTTATTGCCAAATACTCCTGAAAATGCTGTAATTGTTCTAGACAATGCATCGTACCACAGCAGAAAGGTTGAGAAGATACCTACAAATGCATGGAGAAAAGAAAATATAATTGACTGGCTGACTGAAAAAAATATATCCGTTGAAGATAATATGTTAAAAAGAGATTTGTTGTTTAGTGTATCACAAGTAAAATATCAATATGACAAATATAAGCTTGATATGTTGGCGAAAGATGCTGTCCGAGAAGTTCTACGTTTACCACCTTACCATTGTGAGCTGAATCCAATAGAGATGGTTTGGGCCCAAGTGAAAAATCACATAAAGATGCACAACACTACGTTCAAAGTAAAAGATATGGCACCATTAATTACGAGTGCCTATAGTAATGTGACAGCTGACAATTGGAAGAATTATATTCAGCATGTAAGAAAAATTGAAGAAGAAATGTGGATTGTCGATGGATTGCAAGATGATGTTGAGGAGTTTATCATCCATGTAGGAGACTCAGGTTCAACTGATGATATGGAAGACGATTTATTAACTGACCCTGTCGGCTATTCGAATGCTGCTTCAACATCCAGTGGATTGTAGGTCTGTTCCAAGAACGAATCTCTGACAGTTTACATCTCTTTTAGCCAATTGGTAGGCAGTATTATAAGTACACGATGGTGGCTGTAAAACAGATTTAAATTCCAATTCACTAAAAATAATAGGGATTCTTCTCGGAACAAACCTATAACTAATGTTACTACAGCTGTCAAGTTTTAATTTAATTTAAAAAATATGGATTTTAAGATGTTGGTATTTTTGTGTTATTGGTTAAATATATCTATATTGCAGTATTTTTTGTGTTTATGGTCTACACAAAAAAACTTTTTATGATTATTGCTTGTATTCTAATAGACAAATCAAACTATTTTTTATAATAAAGGAAACCAATATATATAAAATAATTGTTTTAATTCAAAACAAACCTTGCGTATACAAATGGTGTGTTGGTTAAACCAAATTATAACTTAAACATACAATTTTAAGTAGTTTGTTAATATAATGATTTACTTTTCATATACATTAACTAGAATGATATTTCACTCTTATTTACTTTTTCTTGGCATCGAATATATTATAAACAGATGCAAACTAAGAATAATAATTTTAAAATTTTGTTCATTATAAATACAATTAAGGTTATGTCAATACAATAGCACTATTGACAGCAGGCCTGATTAACAGCAATATAGGTATGTTGGAAGGAATGAGTTCGCGACTTGGCAACTATGTACACTATCTCCATATGGCCTGTACTTCATCATGGGCGTGAAACGCTCTATAGGTAATGTTAAGTGAAAATGAAGCATTATTTTAAAGACTGCTACAAAGAAAAAGGTCAACAAAAAGTAAAAATACTGTGCAACTAAAGTCTAAATATAATATATATTTTTTTAATTAACACCTGTTGGTATTTCGCCTATTAAAAGTAGTTTAAATAGACTAACCATGAATTTTTATTTATCTAATACATCTTAGAATTAAGCACGAGTTGGACATTTTATGCCACAGTTTTAAAAGTCGCGCTATTCGCTTGTATAAATAGTAATCAGTATAATTTTTGCCCTGCTAGTAATAGATCCACTGCGGTTGCCTAATAAATTTGCAACTTAAGTTTTCAAGATGACGTTGTATCCAACGGAAGTACGTGTCGACTTAATTAAATTTTACTATAAAAATGGGGAATCATTTGCAGCTATAGCAAGACACTTGCGTATTCTACTTGGGAAAAATTAACGCACCAACGGAGAACACCATGAAAAGGTAAATAAAAAAAGACAAATTTTAAAGACTAACAAAAGCCTGTTTATACTATGTGCTTTATCATATGACTAGATTCTTTGAAAAGTAACAGCGCATATCATTAGTTCTTATAAAGTGAATTCGTGTTTACATGACTTCGCGCATGATTAAGGCATGAACTTTAAAATTCAATCTGCGAAGGTAAACGAAATTGGTACAGTTGCGAGAAATAAATTTCGGTCATCAATACCATTCTTTGAGAAAATGTAACTTGCAGTATAGTGAAACGGTCGTAATTGTAATAACCTATGATTTAAATTTCATTAACCTGTGACAGATCACATGTTAATAAAATTTGCGGAACTTTTTGGAAGTCCTAGACGAGATGCTATCGTAGTAGCTTCAGTATTAAGGAAGTAATAGGGTGAAGAAAACAGGTATTTGGAAAGCCTACAAGGCTCTCCTCAATAAATACAATGATAAAATCAAAGAGAACAAAAGGAAGGCCTGGAGAAAATTCTGTGAGGACATCGAAGGTGTTCCTGACACGGCCAGAATTAACTGAATTCTCAAAAAAGATCCTTCCAACGCAATTAGATCTACACAAAAATCGGGCGGGAGGTGTACCAGTACCGTGGAAGAGATTTTAGAGTATCTTCTGGGGGGTACACTTTCCAGGTTCGGAGTGTATGGATGATTGTGATACCAATCAAGTTTTCACCTCTTGGAGGGCGATTAGGAATGATTGGGAGATACCAAACGAGATCTTCAAGCCCCAATTAATTAGATGGGTGATAGGATCATTTGAACCATATAAATCCGCAGGACCAGACGAAGTGTTTCCCAAGCTCAAGAGGGAATTGGGGAAATTATGGGTCCTCTATTGGAGATATTCAGGTCTAGCCATGCTATGAGTTATATCCCTAGGGCATGGAAGGAAACAAGGGTAGTGTTTATTCCGAAGCCCGGAAAAGGAACATATACCCACCCTAAATCATTTAGACCAATTAGTCTTACCTGTTTTATGTTGAAGACTATGGAAAAAACGATATATTTAAATATTAAAGGGGCTCTGGATAGATCTCCTCTACACCCACTGCAATAGGCATACCAAATGGGAAAATCAAGTGAGGGTGCCCTGCATAGCCTGGTGAGAGGGAAGGAAGTTGCACTTGCAGTCTTCTTAGACATAAAGGGAGCTTTCGCTAACACCTCGACGTCTTCCATTATACGATCTTTAATAGATCGAAAAATAAAAAGCACCACATGTAACTGGGTTCATAACGTGCTGCGTAGCAGAGCAGTTCGTGCCCAAATGCAAAACAAAACGATCTCCATGAGAATAACAAGGGTTATTCTCATGGAGGGGTTCGCCGCAGGGGTTCGCCGATGACATTGTCATAGTGTCCCAGGGGAAATTCCCGGGGACAGTGGCGAGCATCATGCGAAATGCTCTGCGAATTGTGGAAAGCTAGTGCTTTGAGGAGGAATTAACTGTCAATCATAAAAAAAAACAAGTTAGTAGCCTTTACCAAAATGAGAAAACTAAATGATCTGGGCAGCGTAAGGCTGTTTGGACAAGAGTTTTCTAACCAATGAAGTGAACTAGTCAAAGTGGCAGACAGGGCTACGCAGCTCTTCTGGAGATGCAGAAGGGTTGTTGAAAAGACCTGGGGACTAAAACCAGATGTGGTACACTGGTTGTACACAGCAGCAGTAAGACCAACGATTACCTATGGAGTAGTTGTCTGGTGGAGGAGGACGCAGCGGACATCACCAGTGGGGCTCCTCACTACTCTCCAGCGACAGGCTCTGTTGGAAATAACGGGAGCTATGAACAGCACGGTAACCGCCTCCATGGAGGCCATCGTGAGTCTCCCTCCACTGGAACTATTTGTAAAGGCGGAGGCAATGGCTGCGATGCTGAGGCTGAAGGCCAATGGCGTATGGTCTCCTAATAAAGTTGTAAGGAGCCATACAGATATCACAGGAACTATACTAGAAGAGCCGGTATTTCAAATGCCGGCGGACAGTATGGCACTTGAGATTATGTTTACCGACCAGGGAACAGGCAAAAAGTCACTCAAGCGATTGTGGTGCCGGCACCTGGTACACTGATAGATCACAATCTAGTCAGGGGGCAGGTGCAGGCATATGCAGAATATTCCCTAGAAGGAAGATATCGATATGTCTGGGGAAACATACAACGGTTTTCCAGGCCGAATTGTTTGCAGTCGCAGCCTGCACCGAGGAAAATCGGGAAGCAGGCTGCGCAAACAAAAAAACCAACATAATGACTGATAGTCAGGCGGCTATTAAAGCCAATATGAATGTATCTACCAGATCTAAGTTGGCGAAATATTGTAAACAGGTCCTCAATAAACAGACACAAGACAATACTGTGTCGCTGAGATGGGTGCCAGGACATGAGGGAATTAAAGGCAATGAGATAATCGACGAATTGGAACTTCATAGGACCAGAACCTGTATGCGGAATCGCTAAGGATTTCACTAAAAGGGAGATCTGGTTATGGCTAGAAAAAGAAGTTAAAAAGAAATGGAGGTTAACGGTAGGTCAACTCCATACCAAAACACTACTAAGGGAGCTGGACGGAAGGTTTTCAGCCAACTTAATTCGTAGTAACAAAAAAGAAATACAAATAAAATAGTTGCCGGTTTAATAACCGGACATTGTCCTTTAAGGAAGTATCTGTACAGCATGGGCTTGGTTAGCGAGCCCTGGTATAGGAGACGTGAAAAACAGGAGGTAACTAGAATTTATGTAATATGCACGTTTGAGGAACTGCAGGAACTCAGACAGAAATATTTCGGGAGAGATCTATTGGATCCTACGAGTGTACTGAGGAGGATAGTGGCTTTTATCGAGGGCACAAGGCTAACAGAGTGGAACTGGGAGATCTATTGGGGATAGTACAAAGAGCAGTGCGCTCAATTGCCTGGACGTGCTGCCGTCTAACAAAAAACAGTAGAAGAAGAAGACCCTAGGCAATAAAGAAATGTATACATGTATAAAGCAGGTAATAAACAGATTAGTAAATGCAAATTCTTGGAATCTTAGGAAAATATTTCAATTTTGAATATATTAATAAAAGTAGGTTATATAATGGTTTACACTTGAAAATGCACGTTGGGTATTTGTAAAGTTTTAAATATTATTCTTCAATTCTGTTATACTAAATTTACTTATATCTAACTTATAAATATATACAATATAAGAAATTTAGTTTTATAACGAAACACTACTTTTGTTCAATTTCAAGATCTGTCGGGCTTTAAAAACCATACTTTATAAGATGTATATCTTGAAATTAATCTAGATATAGAAACACTCTGTTTTTAGTATACGAAATGTGCAGTATTTTCCTCTAAAAAAACGATTAATTTTACGTATTACAAGACAGTATATATAATTTACATGCAATAACGTCGTAATTACTTTTATTTCGTGCTTAATAAAATGCAACTGGAAGAACTAATCAATAAACTATTTTCAGAAGGAAACGGCGGGCTTTCACAGACTGCTAACATGTAATTAAAAACCTTTCTTTAAAAAAGTAAATAAATAAACACAAACCATTTTTACTGAGCAGCTGTTGATTTGGAATGATATTAGATGCCAATCCGTCTACTGCGGCGGGAAAAGGAAAACGATTTGTAACGTCAGATATGTCTAGAAATAAAAGGAGAAAATAAAGAGCGAAAACGAGTGAAATAGAAAAGAAAACTGAACTGGTTGTGTTGTAACTGGCGCGGAGATTCTGAATGCAGCACGCCATTACTTGACCGCAATACTGCTTTGCGATTTTTAAGGACGAATTCATCGCAAGCACGAGAACTAAATGTACAGTCATTGATTGAACTTGGTCACGATACTTTTCTAGGCGAAATATTAAGTCAATTTCGGTAATAATTCAATACATACAAAATTAAATCAATGCTAATAAATATTGAATTCTCATGCAATTCTTAATAGTTATTGAAACGCTGCGTATTTGTTATAATATCGCCATATAACCCCAGAAACTGTACTGTGAGTGTGAGTGCACATACGAGGGTTAATCCCTATGCCCCGCCGGTGACCTATTCATAGACCAAAACAATTATTTATCTTTGCATCGCATTGTACTTGCTATATAGAGACAAACGCTAGAAACTTAGAAGTCTGAACCTGTTAAAACGTGCCTACAGTAGAGGCCCGAGGTCGAGAGAGTCACATATCAGTATCAAAAAGTATCGTGCCGAGCAACGAGCGGTGATTAAATATTTACTTTTAAAAGAGATGACCACAACCACAGAATAACCAGAACGGACAACAGCTGATTTTTCTATTGTTATCGATGTAGCGTCGTTTGGGGACCTTGATTCCATTGTATTCGTATCGTCATGTTGAAAATAGCTTTCGTTTATGTTTTGAAATTTGACGTTTAACGTAATACAGCAAATACAAGAAACTAGTTTTAAATTTCCAAATGCCCAAGTGGATTGTATCTTACTACTTTTAATGTGAAAATTAAGAAGAAACGAGGGAAATATTAAAAATTCGAATTACTAAATTGTAAAATTTACATTACAACTATTTGTCTTCAATATACAAAATGTAACTTCTAAGAATTTATCGGAGGTGACCCATATCCGACGATAACATTTACCTGGTTCAAAATTAGATTCCTGGTTATCAGAAGAAGAGAGAGCGAAACAAACAAAGCAAACATTACAATCCACATAACCGTCTGTTAAACCTCTTCTATATGATGTTGATACGATTGATATTGTCTCAGCATATTTAATAATCCTTACACAGCGACAACTAACAATAGCCAATATATATGTTTATGGAGTCAGTTTAATAGTTAGAAAACCATGCTCAGATAAAACGTAATGCTGTATACGTACAAATAGCTATCTCATCGACAATTTTTTTGGTATTTGGTTTTTACATTTGGAAACATCTGGGTCTATGAACAACCCCGTCATGTTTTTGTTAAATTAGTCTTTAGAATCATTTCATATAGTATATACACTTTATTACTGTATTAATATAATTTAAGGACTTAAGAACCGGTACACTTTGAAGATAATGTATTCTTGGGAATTCTTCATTATTAATAATAAAACACGCAATATTTATATAATATATTTATTATTTTTATTAAGAGATGCTCTTCCTATTACAATTTTAAGTGTAACAAAACTATAATGGTGATAACTAAGTGGTAACCCGATTTTCTTCAGTTATTTGTAATGGTGATGTGTCCTTCAACGTTCCAATATTTTGTTGATAAACTATTAAATGTTAAAATAATATCTTGTGGGTTTAATTAAACATAAACATTATTCAAAGTAATTTGTTATACAATTAGTACTTATGCTACAATTTATTGATATTTTTATGCAAATACAATTGACATCTGATTCTATTGTTTAACGTATCTTCATCTCCTCAATTATTTCCTCAGGTATATCTTCTGTATCTGCTTCTGATGGCACTTCATCTACCGCAACAATATTTTAGAATAAATGAAGTTAATTACATCATTTTACCAGAAAAAAAACTTTTTTTTTTTTTAATTTTTTAAATAATATTTTCATTTCAATATTATTCAAATGTGTAACTAGTTATACAATTAAATGCTATAGTGTATTAAATATTTAATGGAAAGACTTACAATTGACATTTAATTCTGTTGGCATTGAAGGAACCTGGATCGCTTGCTTCGTTATCATGGGTATATCCTCTATAATATATAACTCTGTAGATGGTGAATTTAGTACAATATTTTAAAATAAATTGAGTCAATTTCATTATTCATGGATATTATTCAAATGCATAACTTCCTTAAGTTTTTGTATAAATATTTATAATTCTTACCTAATTTTGTGGATGTTGATGATTTTGCTGAATTACAAAGATATACAACGCATACTATAAAAACTAAGTGATTCTTAACTAAAACTATATAAAGTATACTAAAAAAATCATTCCAATTTTCAAAATCAGTATATCCTATAACCACAACACTAATAAATAACATCTAAAACGTAAACATAAACAAACGCTATTTACAATATGGCGATTTTTGATTCTGCGCATAAATTCTATGATCCACTCTTGTCCATTCTGGTTATTCTGTGCCACAACTCAAATTCATCAAGATTTGGTGGATACATTAGGGGAATCTACAGTATCATATGATATAGTTAAAAGGTGGTGTCGTGACTTTAAATGCGGTAGACAGTCGTGAACAGACGATCATGCAGGTGAAGCGCCCACAACCGTTACTACTCAAGAAGCTGTTCCCCTCAAGATCCATTACCTTGTGCTGTAAAATCGCCGTGTGACTATTGCACGAATAGCTGAAGATACTGGCCTCTCATATCATGTGATATCCTAATATAATTACAGCCAAAATAAATCTGAAAAAATTGTCTGCAATATAGGTACCACGCAGACAATGGATGGGTCCTGAATTTGTCATTATGATGTAGAGACCAAAACACACAGTAAGGAGTGTACACATCAAAGTTCACTACCGCCGAAAAATTGAAGATGTAACCTTCATCGGGGAGGTCATGCTATCCGTATTTTGGGATGCTGAAGGCGTAATTTTAGTAGATTACCTGCGCAATGGGGTCACAATTACAGGTGCTTATTATACTAGTTTAATTAAAAAAATTACGTTACTCGATAAAAGAAAAACATCGCGGAAAGTTGCGTAAAGATGCTCGCTTGCATCTAGGTAACGCACCCAGTCACAGGTCTGCTATTGCAACACCTGCAATGGCTCAAGCAGGCTTTGAAGTAGTTGGGCATCCACCATATTCGCCAGATTTGACACCCAGTGATTACCGACTGTTTCCAAAACTTAAAAAACGCCTTGCCACAATTAATAATCGTAACCTAAATACATATTTCAACAACTAAGTTGACATCATCAGTCGATGGAACAACTAATAACAGTTTGAACATGGGTCACAATAAAGATAACATAATGAATCGCGAAACACTTTACGAGGCGTCCACGTATACACTTTGGGTAACTTACTTGTTTAATAGGTATTTAGGATACAATTATTAATTGGGTTACGGGGTTTTATACCTTTTCATATGGTTTCTCTTTCCGCACATTGCCTTTTCGGGCACTTACCAAATTTTACCTGCGTTGACTTTTTTATTCTCGTTTCGTACATTGAATAAAAATTTTAGCTAGGAATGCTCATTTCGTTACTCATATTGTAACCGCGGGAATTTGAAAATTATAGATATTTATGCCCACGGGAATTTAAATATCGTAAGACGATTTAAAAACTACTTAAAAGGAATACACAGGTTGGCACTCAAGACTCAATAAGAAAATTGGGAAACGTCATCCAAACATATACAAATTCCTGTATGACGATTCTACTCGTTTCAATTTTTTCATTCAACAGGATCAGATAATGATGAATACACCAAAGAGGGTAAGAAAATATGTCAATTTGAATAATAGAATCGGATACACTATAACAAATTTGTCTTGAAAGACATTTTCCCATTAAAAACTTGTATTGTCTTCTCCAAACACGATTTTTTATTATATTTTATATTATTAAAAATATTTTTGTTTTATACAAAAATTGGTGAGGTTTTAACTACTCAAGTATGTTTCAAATTACTTGGTTATATTCGCATTCGGGTTCGTTCGATAAAGAGTGGAGACACGTTAATACAGTTGCGGTGTGTTCGTCACTTGGCTTAGTTTTGCTCTTGCTATGGCGACAGTGATAGTTGCTTTGGCGTTCGTCAATGAGCAGCGCTCAATGTTCTTCTACGCTCTGTCTTAATAACTTCTGTAATACAGCAAGGTTGTTGCTTTTGTGAACGTATTTCTCCAGTGACGATAAATGCATTTGCCGTGGAACTGAAAATTCTACTCATCTACTGTTTGAATATTGCTTCTATAAGAATTTAAGAACTCTGAATAAATGGATCTATGACATTGGGGACGATGAGAAAATCGATGTTAATAAACTGATAGTAACGAAGGACCGTTATGATGACGTTAACCTTTTTGCCGAACGCGTGTTTAAGATGAGGAAGCAATTTTATTTGAAGGTTACTGCTTTAGATTTTATTATGTCGTTTTTGTTATTGCCAGGATATATTTTAGAAAGTGGAGAAGCTTACTGGGACCTAAGCATATGTTTAAATAGAATTAATTTACAATAAAATATGTTATCTACCTAGTCATGAAAAAGCGACAATTTTTATCAACGCTTTCATTTTTCTACCTTTTTTGATACAGTAATTTTACTATCTTAGATATATTTCATCTTTAAAGAAATACTATCGATAGTGCCGACAAAATATCGATAGTCTTGCATGATGGTTTGATATCTTGTATAGCTTATATTTGAATTCTTTCAGGGTTTTGTATACCGAACTATACGATACTCCAAAATGTCTGGCTACATTTAAAAGCGATCCTCTACATAACACAGGATATTCAGCTTCATGTGCTCTGTTTTTATTGATTGTTTTTTTTTGTGGGAATCTAGCAAACAGCAATCTTCTTTGAATTTGTTAAGTATATTTAAAATTGTTTTTGCACAAGCTATAGGCCCATTAGGATAATTAACGGAAAACATGTCTCTGATCGTTCTTAAACAATTATTCTTCTGGTACCACATTATCATTGCTTCCTGTTCATCTTTATTGGATTTATTCGTGTTGTAAATAAATTATATATTTTTCAATAAAATGTATTTAATTTAAGAGTCATGTATGAATAAAAATTCAGAAATATTTGACATTAAAATTCTTTGTCTCTTCATGACAAACTAATTTAAGAATTCAGCCATAGGAAAGAAACTTCACTGATGTATAATTAGTTGACTACCATACCACCAATGCATTGACAAATTCTTTTTTTTTAATTTCACATAGTGAAATGTACGTCCAATTATTAAAGGCCGGGCGCATCATCGACCATATAAATAGTCTATAACATCTCTAAGTACAACACGCAGTTATTGAATAGCATTACTCATTCGGTTAACCGCAAATCTGGCTTTGGTCGTTGAATTGTGACGCAATTACTTTATTATTATAGTGAAATTCCTTTCTTCATGGGCGTAGATAGAGGCGGGGCTGTTATAATTTATTTTATTTATTAATTTATATTTCGTAAGATAAATAAAGTATAGTGAGTTAGTTTCTTTTTTCATTGTTTTAACTTTTAATTACCATACTACATAATTTTTGTAATAGATCCTGTTTAATATCGTTTCATCGAATCTACTTCTCCCAATTATTTTGACGTAAGTGTCGCAGTGAATTTCGTTAAGTTTCAATAACTTATGCATAATTTTTTCTTTCATTTTCATTTATTTAGATCTAGAATATTGTTTAGGTTACTTTTTCAAATATGATATGGAACAATGTTGAGAATGGCATCGTGAAACAATGGCGGGTTAGACTAAGGGTCATGCTGATTGTATGTTAATTGCCAGTGATTCGGAAATTTATTGCAAAGTCTGTAAAATATCGTTAAAAAACTACAATAAATCGCACGTAAAACGTCACTTATCATCGCAAACACATACACAGATATTAGACCTGTTGGAATCAGACAATTTTAACGATGAACTCTGTGAAACTTTAATAGCGACAAATATTCCATTAAATAAACTTAACAATCCCACCTATAAAACGTTTCTCCAAAAATATACTGGTCGAAATGTTCCTGATGAATCCACTTTATGCAAATATTATATTTCTAAGTGCTACACGAGAGCAGTAGAATGTTATTACAAGCCATCTTTCAAATCAGTACCTATGGATAAGTGTCGATGAAACTATCGATATATTAGGACGCTCTGTTGTAAATGTTGTAGCTGGTGTACTACATCCAACTATTTCATATAATGCATATCTAGTAGCAACAAAAGTTATAAATACAATTGATACGGCACAGTAGCTAAAACCATTTACGAGAATATGCACCAAATGCCTCATTCGGAACGAGAGGTATAAAGAAAAAATACTTTTATTTGTCAGTGACAGTGCTGCATATATGTTAAAAACAGGCAGACTATTAAAGGAAACACATCTTAATATGCTTCATATTACTTGTGTAGCACATGCTCTCCACAGAATCTGTGAATATATCAGAGACACCTTTCCGGAAATTAATAGACTTGTATCCGTATAGACTTTTCAAAAAGTTTTCAGAAAAGCACCATCGAGAGTAGCTCTTTACAGGGAAAGACTTCCATCTTTGTCACTGCCTCTCTCTCCAGTAATAACTAGATGGGAGACATGGTTGAAAGCTACTAGTATTTATAAAGAGAATTTCGATAGTTTACAAAATATCGTTACATGTTCTCGAAGTATTTCTGAGTGCAAGGAACTAATACGATTCCAATATAATAATAATATAATTCCAAATTTAAAAAATCAGTCTTACTTTCTTCAGGAACAAAATTAATCACTTATTTTGAAAATCAAAATCTCAAATTAAATCATGGATTAATCAAATTAGATGTGGCTATTAATAATTTGAAATATATATATAGAAATCCAGATTTAATAACATTGCGGCAATTGTATATGGGGACAATGCCTCAAAATCTAACTGCTAAATACACTGAAATAAAAGAATAATTCCAGTATGCACCTATACCCAGTTGTGATGTAGAAAGGACGTTGTCTATCTACGAGGATGTATTTCATTCAAAGAGAAAAAAATTTAAAGAAGAGAACCTTGAGAAAGTATTGCTAGTTAATATTAATACTCTTTTACTCAACTTGAACTACAAAATGAACAAATAAAAATGTATTTCGTATTTTATAGATCGCCACCCGTTGGATTTCCAATTATATAAATAAAATTAAAAGTCTTTAGAAATACAAATTTTCAATAGCACGCCCGTGAGCAATGAGTCATGGGCCTCTCGTGTCCGGTTCCTAGTAATGATAAGAAAATAACCCGATATATTGACTGTTTCATTCTTCTATACAAAGTAATTAATTTTATACTTAGTTTTAAATGATAATACCTTTTCTTTTCAAATGAAAATTATGTTTCATCAAATAAAATATTTAGTTTGTAAATTTGCCTACCGTCCTATAAAATGTACCCCCTATTTTGAAAAAACCAATCCAAGATGTGTTTTTTTTTTGCTTTTTTTAGTATAGCTTGAAGGAAAATAAATAAGATTAAAAAAATAGCCCAAAAATTAACCCAACATGTCCGGTTTAACATGAATACATTTTCGCATTCGATGAAACCAGTTCTTAAATCAATGATGCCTCTCTTCCTGACACACTTTAGAAACCAGATTTTTGTAATGCTCAACTACTTCATCTAATGGCGTAAAAGTGATACCACGCTTTTTATCTTTAATTTTTGGAAACAAAAAGCAATTACAAGATACCAGGTTAAGGCTGTATGGTGGAGGGTCCATACTGTTAATGTTTAAGCCATCCAGATACTCAGTTATTAATTTTTCTTTAGGCGACGATGCAGAATCCATCGACAACAAAATTTTATCACATCCAACTGTTGATATAAAATGTTTTTGATTTGGCCCAATGTCGTCCGAATAAATTCATATGATGGCCGTCGATCTTCCTCAAGCATTGCTCGAATAGCGGAAATATTCTCATGAATAACACCTTGGACGTCCTACACGAAATTCATCACTAAGAAAAGTCCAATCTCTTTCGAATTCGTTGTACCAATTATAAATTATTGCCTTAGATGAGGCTTCTTCGCCAAATGCATTTCTAAATCAATCTTCACATTGATTAGGCGTTAATGACGATTTAAAGTCGTAAAAAATCATATCCTGTGTTATGTGTTATAGAATATTTTAATTTATTTTTAAATCCTATTTCTTCTTTAAATTTCTCGATATTTAAACTTAAGACATTTTTCTTGTATGTATTCGTGTCCAAAGAGAAAGCATTTCTTTTGTTATATCCTGACCGTCAGTAGCCCTTAGTTTTCTACCTGACCTAACAACCGTTATTGTGGAATTTCTTTCTAGATACATTTCGTTTTAAATTCTTTTAATTTAATTACATACATCTTCCTTTATATGTTGTGTTTCATATCATTAGGAAGCTTAAGTCACAAGCGATATTTTAATAATATTTATGCCATCGATAGAACAACTCTCCAGGTCCCGCTTCTTATTAATTATTATTCAAGATATCGACCCTCTCTTCGATAAGTCATAAAACAGACCCTTTTCAAAACCAGTGTTCTTTCGATACAAAACTATCAGATATCTTCTCGTTAGAACCCTCGAAAGTCATCACCCGCCGTACTAGTCAAGTACCGGTGGCATGATCCACGTGCCCCTGCATCTCACCGCAATTAAAAGGTAATCCTGTATTGTTCTATATATATTATTATTTTAAGCGAATCCATATTAATTAAACTAATTAATTTCTTGTTCCTCCGGCCAAACATCGCTCTGCATATCTGTCCAGGTATACGACGCACCACGTGGCCGCCCATCGCAGCAAATCAAAGGTAACTCTGTATTGTTCGATACAGAGATTATTTTATATTAATCGTATTCAATTAACCCTTAATTTACTGCTCAATTAAACGTTCTTTTCAGAGTATTTTTGTGTTAATTTTCAGTTACTTAATTACCGCTCCTTGTGTATATATTGCTTTTGTTTTAATTACTTTTAAATATACCAATATCATTTCTTTCTTATGTAAATATAAATACAAACTTTAAGGACAACGCTTATGTGTTTTATTTAGTAAGTAAGATGTAGATTTATTAAAATTAACCAGTACCACGCACGTCCTGGACCTTTGAAGGAACTTCACCAGCACCACTAATTATTTTATTATCAAATAATTTCATTATTATTAGCACGGCACATCCACATCCCGATATCCAGCACAAGCCGCCGTTTGTAATACTTGTAAATGCTCTTCAGTCAAATAGGTGAACACTAAATCTTTAAACTATGATAATTAACAAACTATTAGTGCAAATCGAACAAACTACATGGCAATCAACTCGCAAAACATTAAAAAATAGCTGTCAAATAAAAACAGATTTCATTTTTTTTACAAACATGGCCCCTCTATATTTTTTCCCCTCATAATGTAAATTAATCTCGCTGTATTCTAATTCATTAATAAGCACATTTAAAAGACAAAAATTAATTTTAAAATTATATTTCGATATTTAAAAGACGCTTCTAGAGAAACTCTGTGTATTTTGTAATACAGAAACTTACACAGAATATAGAATTTACCTTACTGCAATGTACGTTTTGGTATTTGAAGTATAAAATTACAAGCGAAAAGGGTGAAAAGTTCCAATGGACAGAGACACCTAATGCAATCCAGTTTCAGATAGCGAATTTCATTTTAAATTAAATCAGATATTGGTGCATCTCTCTACCTTCATGTGCGCGTAAAACAGAAACCACATACGAACTCATCCTTCGCAGTGTAAATGGTGCCCGGATAAATTCGGAATAGTTTTCTGGCCGCGCGAGAATGGAAAAGGCTGCCGTCGTAAAAAGCAGTAATAGCAGCAGCACACAAGTGGCGCTATTTTGCTACCGTTAAAAAGGTTAATTAATCTCCTTTAGCATGCAAACCGCATTATTCTTTCGCCGAGGGTTTTAATGCAGTCCGTCCCTATGTTCCGGCGGTGGAACTGCGGTCCTATTTTACGACTTTAACGAAGCATGTCATGACAACATTTCCATATAAAACGGGAGAGACCCCGCGACTGCTAAAAGTTTTTCTCGCTTTGTGGATGCCATTTAGGTACTTAGTTTTTCAGACCAGGAAGACGATTGCGCTGTAGCTATATGGCCGCTACACTTACATACTCTTATACCTATGCTATGTAGATTGGTACGCATTTACATAAACAGAAATGGCGGGCTGTTTCGTGGCAGAACGGCCGTTATATTCTCCAGGATACATTGCTTTTAGTTCAAGTAGTTTTCTATTAGTGATGATATAAAAATAAATTGATACACCTTGTTGAATATACATATACAATGCAATTACATTTCCACATACTGAACAAGATTAACACGAATGTATACTATTTTTTTTTAAACTTCGATAGTTTTAGCATATACGAGGTGTGGTAACTAAATAACGAGAATTCTTGCAAATAACGCCATGGGCAAACGCCGATCGATGACTTCGATATGACTTAATACTAAAATTCCACAGTTCGTGCGCATGTCTGCATTGGTACAACATCATAGGACGCGTTTTACATGTTGTAGACAGTTTCAAAATTGATTGTGCAGTGATTGCACGTCAACAAAATGTTCGATAATAAAATGGCGCAAAGAGTTGTTACAAAATTCGGAAATTTTAACAAAATTAATGTTTACAGAAATGAATGTCTATCACAAGCCCGTGTTTATGTGGACACAGCGATTTAAAGCATGTCGTGAATCTGTCAAAGGCGACAAAAGACAATAGGCATCATTCAAAGTGCACACAGATCAAAACATCTAACGTTTGCAAGTGCTAATGCACGCCGATCGTCGCTAGTCATTCGAATATTGTGTCTAGAAGTAGACATAAGTAAAGAAACAGTGCGTCAGATGTGACACGATTGTTTGAGGATGCGGAGGTTATGTGCTGAAATCGTTGCGAAAACACATCGGAGCAAAAGAGATGCGTTTTTCAATTTACCAGTATTTCGTTGAACGCATCCAAAACGAAGAGGAAGCTTGGGCACCTATTTTTGCATATTCAAGGTAACACATAATTAACGAAATCGTCCAAATTAATTACTGCATCTTCGCTTTCTAGTTTAAGTAAGTAGATGTAATATATATATATATATATATATATATATATATATATATATGAAGGTGTAGTTTCTCGGGTTCTTGGCCGCGTGTGAGTTTTGTCCTGAAAAGGACTATTTACTCTACGTTTCAACGAGATCGCACTCGTCATCTTCAGGAGCTAGTCGGTCTGTCGCTGGTTAGAACTGGAGATCGTCTCCAGACGATCTCCAGTTCTAACAATTTATGTACAAAAATTTTAGTTTGAAATTGTTTCTATGGCGACAACATTGTTTAATTATTTACTTCTATTTTTGACGTTAAATTTTTGAGATATTGATATAATATATTGAGATAATATAAAAAATGGCACATTTATCTGAGCGAGAAAGAATCGAAATTTTAATTATGGTTGGGTATGGGGACAGACAAAGAATGCATGCAGAAGCATGCGAATTGTTTAACCATGAACACCCTGATAGACCTCCAATTACCAGGTCTACGGTGACAAAACCAGTTGGAAAGTTTACCGAAACTAGATCCGTAAAAGATCGCCCACGGCAAGGTAGACCTCAAGTAGGAGAAGATGTGAAATTAAATGTGCTTCTAGAAGCAGAAGAAAGGCATCATGTTTCCACAAGACAACTTGCGTTAGCCAATCAGGTGGCTCACTCATTTGTCGTCAACTTATTTAAAAAAGAACACTATTCGTCCTTACAAAGTTCAACTTGTACAGGAATTACATGAGGATGACGAAGATCGTCGACTGCAGTTCTGTGAAGACGTAATGTTACGTTGTGACCAAAATCCAAATTTCTTTGAAAACATCGTCTTCTCAGATGAAGCTACGTTCTGCCTAAATGGATCTGTTCACCACCATAATTGCAGATATTGGTCGCAGAACAATCCGCATTGGAATCAAGCGTGTCATACTCAGCGCAGAGAAAAAGTTAACGTATGGGTTGGAATGATTGGACGACGCATTTTAGGACCATATTTTTTTGAAGGAAATTTTACTGCTGTGCAATATTTAGAATTTTTAAGATTTGAACTGGTTCCAGCGCTCGCTGTTATTTTCCCAAATCACGAGGATGGTGATGTACCCCATCCAAATATTTGGTTTCAACAAGATGGGGCGCCTCCACATTATGGTGTAGAGGTTCGCCACTATCTTAACGAAGTATTTCCCAATAAATGGATTGGACGGAGAGGCGCCATAGTATGGCCACCTCGTTCTCCTGACCTGCCTCCGTTAAACTTTTTTTTGTGGGGTTATTTGAAATCGAAAGTGTATTTTAACAAACGAACAATTTAGAAGATTTAAAAGAACGAATTCGCGTAGAACTTACACAAATATCCCCAGACATAATTGAGGCGAGTATACAAAGTGTTTACACTCGGCTGGGACAGTGTCAGTTGGTTGGTGGGGTCCATTTTGAAAATTTACGTTAACTGTTACAATAAATTTAAGTTCAGATGTATTTGTTTTAATTTAATTTTAATTTTGTACAAAAATAAAATTTTCGTATTTTTTTCTAAATTTATATCATTTTTTCAAAAAAATTGTGATGCAACATACCAATTGTTTTATATCACTATTTGGTGGATATAAAGATCTACCAAAAACGAGAAAAAATAATATGGTTGCCATTTAAAGAAAGTGTTGATAACGTCATCACTCGAAAACCAATGACGTCATACAAAAAAAATTTTATGTCAAAAGATGGCGTTTTAAAAAAGAAAATTTACCTGTCCGAGCGTTTTTCCTAAAAATGTAAAATAATGTGGTTATAAGCTTGGTTCCAAACTTTATGACCAGACTGTATAAAGGAAGATGTATAATTGAATTAAACAATTTAAAATTGAAATGTATCTAGAAAGAAATTCCACAGAGTCAGGTAGAAACTAAGGGTCTCGTCGGTCAAGAATATGACAAAAGAAAAACACTTTCTCTTTGTACGAATATGTACAGTTGTACAAATGTAAAAATGTCTTACGTTAAATATATTTTATAACGAGATATTCAAAGAAGAAATATATTTAAAAAATATATCAAAATATTTTATATGCTAAGCGTAACAAGCTGAAAAACTCCAATAATTTATCAATTATTATATACAGGCTGTCATACAAAAAACGCCCCAAGCTGTAACTCTGATATTTATATTTCGATTTTCATGAGATAGGTATCAAATGAAATGGTTTTATGAGTACTATGTTTGGGGCTACATTTACTTTTTTCCAGTACCATCTTCAATTCCTAGTGATTGTCAATTTTTTTTTTCAAATTGCACGGTATATATTTTTTTGCATAATTGAATAGAGATTTTTTTCCTGAATCCATTGACGTACAACACATTCATTTTAATTGTAAATTTAGAAGAGAAAAAAATTAAAACACTTTCCAAACATTCTCTTAAAGTGACTTTTATTATACTCAAAATAAACTTGTAGCATGTCAGTAAGTTGATTGAAATTCATGATTAATTTCAAAACTGTCAAATATGCTTGCTCAGTACAGAAAAATCAGTTGCATATGCGTAATGCGTTATTTTTCCATCGCACACTACAATATAACACAAGTGACTAAGAGCATATATGGACAGTGTTTTAATTATTTCTTTCTTCTAAATTTAATTAAAATTGATGTATTGCACATCAATGGATTCAGGAAAAAAATCTCTATTCAATTATGCAAAAAAATATTTACCGTGCAATTTGAAAAAAAGAAATTGACAATCGCTAGGAATTGAAGATGGCGTTGGAAAAAAGTAAATGTAGCCTCAAACATAGTACTCATAAAACCATTTCATTTGGTACCTATCTCATGAAAATCGAAATATAAATAACAGAGCTACAGCTATGGGCGTTTTTTGTGTGACAGCCTGTATATATATATATATATATATATATATATATATATATACCTATATATATAGACAATGAGTCTTTGCCGTTAAAACAAATATGTAAAACAATGAGTGTTAATTATTAATGAGAGTTCTTTATTTTTTTACCCTATATTTCGCTCTGAGGTTTAGAGCTTCTTCGGGGGTCACTTTAATAAGAAAAAAATATACACAACTTGGCCATTTAGTCTACCAATCATAAGAAAAATTATACTTACAAAAGTGAACTATTTGTTATGAGAAAATTATACATTCCAAAAACCAATAAGTCGAAAAATTGTCCCACGTGACACAAACAAAACGTCATAATTAATTTAAAAACTCTTTAAAAAACTATTACACTTTACATTATAACAAACACATCTAAAAACAAAATATATATATATATATATATATATATATATATATATATATATATATATCGAAAGTAAGCTAAATAACCTGACCTAAACATAACATTAATAATATATTAATAAAACAAGTAAATACAAATTTTTTCATTATTACATTTTTAAAATACATTAAAAAATTAATTAAAGAAATGATTAGAATATGGCCACTTTCAAAAAGTAAAATTACCAGGCCATTCTTTAAAAAATATGCAGTTGGAGGGTAGATTGGCGCTGCCGTCAAAAGAACAGCATAACTACATAATAATTCACGAAAATCAAATTAAATCTTTAAAATGAACTTGGTGAACGTTCCTTAGACATTTCACGTAAACGTGATTTTTTCCCCATTTTTTGTTTAAATTACTTGTTGATGTATCTAGAATATAATTCTTCATGCTTTATGAAATATAAATTGTTCCTTACTATCATAATTTAAAGATAATTTTATCCACGATAATTACATGAATAATTATTTTTTTTAAGATTTAATATGTTCTTTAAAAAGCCAATTTATTTATAGGAGATGAAAGTACATATCTGGATTTATTATATTTCATTTATATCGTGCATTTAAATCCCTTGAATAATACGGTAAGATATTTTAATACGAGATGTTATGTTATAAAATGCATTACGCATCATTATTTCATTTCATTTACAATCTACCATAGTTATACAACAAGTAAATGGAAAACAAATAGAAAACATGTGAACAAATGTTTGGATAACATAGCCATATATACAAGTGTCACGTGTCGTTATGTTCAAATTTTAGGAGTGTAAAGTAGACTTCATTTCAAGTAACAAAAACGCAAAACTTACATATCCATTTTTATTTGTTTCAAAGTTACAGATCTATGAATGCGATTGTCAGATCATGAGAAAAAATGTAATCCTAATCCAATAAAATATACTTACATTAGCAATTACAAAATTCCTAAGTGATTTTATATATGAAAGAAGGAAGATGTCAATTAAAATTCATATCTAGTTATATTTTAGATATGACATACACTTATTGTACAGCTTATAAAACATGTTAACTAAGAAATTTAAAACAATAACAAAAATATACAAATATATTTGTATATTACAAATTTGGTGAATTGTCCATTCAGTGTCGAATATCCTCTATGCAATCTATTCTTCGTTTTCTAGATGCTCCACCGCCAGGTTTACGAGTTATTGCCCCTGTTTCACAAAATTTAATAACACTAGACTGTTTTTGCAGTTGTGCGTAAATAACTGGCAGATTACGATACTGATTCCGGAAATCCTATAAACACTGATTAGTGGAATCAACTAAATCTCCATTTTCTAATTTTTGGTCAGTTCTATAGTAACTTTCAATAATAAATATTTTATGTTGTAACTCTAACATTATATTAAAATAATTTAAAAAATATAAGCGTTCATAATTTCAATTTATGTATGACAATTGAATTTGATGTGCTGTAATCTTTGATTACTTAATTACTTGAAAAACAGCCTACTATAATGAGGAAAATTTTTGAAGACACGTTATTTAACAGTAAGTATTATTAAACTATTCGTACAAAAAATATTGTACAAACTTCGTTTGTTAAACATTCCGCGAATTCGTGTCCAATGACCAATCATTCGCGAAATATGTTTTCCCGCACTTAGTTCGTAAATAACTATTCCCAATTATACAGATTATGAAATCAACGCCTCTCATATTTTAAATGTATACACAACCGAACGAAATCTTAAGCAATTAGTGAAACGTCAGAGGGTGTATCGGATGCTAGCAATAGCGGATATTCATTTAAACCGTTTCCGTATAAACAGACAGATTCATGGTCTCGTGCCCACGTTTGTATGCGCGTACACAGACAGATACACATGAACATAACAAGAGTTAATGTTGCGGATGAAAGCCGCTTTTCCCATCAACTCAGTTCGCCACTTGTCTGCGTGGAGACGTAATCATGGTTCGTGGTCTCAGATAATTAACATCATCATCATCATTGAAAAAGAGAAAAAGCAATGATGATAGCACAGGTTGTAGGTTTGTTTTTCTTTTTAAGCAATGCTCATAAAATATGTAATTAATGTGCTCTGACCGCATTCACCAAATAGATGAGATTCTCTGATAAAGTTTCTTGGGCGAAATTGCAGTTAGGTATGAAGAGAATTTAATTCAATTTCTAATTTTATCAATGAACCATATTTAACACATATTTCGCTAAATTCCTTAATGTTTGTATAAATTAAATATTTTTAGCGATAATAAGAATCATGACATTGTAACGTGTATATCATTCTATCGTTAACTAAAGTTTTTTTGTCTCATTGCCAAAATAATTGGTAAATTGCTACGCCATTAATACGATTATATTAAATCGATGCATATGAAATGTTTGATTTTATGAGTTAAATTTCAAACTAATTTCTAGAAAGTGTTTAGTTTCTAGAAACTCGGATGAACTTCTATCAATAACTAATAAAGATATAACAGGGTCTTTATTATGTATGGAAACGGTAAAATATCTCGAGAATGATTCGAGATATCTAAATGAAATTTGTGTACGGATACAGGAAAATCTTTGGATCTTTTTGGCTATATTTTAATTTTTGTTCGTATATTTTAAATCCAAGTCTAACTTAATTTTTTTAAACGGCAACAGTACTTGAATTTGGCATCGTTGGAGAGGTAAATATAGTATGTCTATTTTCAAAAATAGTTTTTAAAAAATTGATAAAAATTGTTTGGATATCTTTTTTTTTTGGTAACAACAATATAAAACCATTTGATATACTTGGTAGGAATAACACACTTGGCTATATTTCACAAATTTTAATATATTTCTCTAACATATATGTTGTTATGCCATTCTCAAAGAGTTTCTTGTAGTTGTAGGAAACTCTTTGAGAATGGCATAACAGCCGAAACAGTAGTAGTACCAAAAGCAGATAATGAAATCTTAAAAGAAGTGATTAAATTTCGCTTAAAACTAAAGATACATTACAAAATACCTATTAATATAAAATACAATAACAAAAACTATACATTCATCATACGTAGTGAAGGTCGGTGGTACATTCTCTTAGTATCATCGCCAATGAACCAAAATGAATATCAAGGGAAGTATTAGATAAAGCATTACAATAGATACAGATTCTGTAGAGAGGTGATTTAATCATCATATTAGTATTCGGTTTCTTGCAGTAAATCATCGACGTTGATCTGGAACCCAGACGAGGCACAATAAAGTTAAGTTGTTCTAAGAGTTTTGGCGAGTCCAACCGATCCAGCGCATCAATTTTATATAAATTGAACACACTACGGCTAAAATTCTTAACAGGATACTCAGAAATGTCTTTAAAGTATAAATATTTCAAGAGACATCTTTGGACTTGTTTAATCGCATTAATATGACGATTGTAGATTGGTTGACCATATTAGTGACGTCTACTCCAGCTTAGAACGTACAAATGAAAAATACAATAGTAAAACTGAGCCTGAGGATATAAAGTTAGGTGTAGTTCTTACAATGAAGTCTAACATACGTAAGGACGATGCAGTCATGGTGTTGATATGCTCAGCAAATGTAAGTTGAGAGTCAAAGATTACGCCCAAATCTCTCATAGATTGTGACGTTAAATAACTGCTTTGTAATAAGTGTACTCATAAGTAATATTATTAATTTTACGTGAGAAGCTCATATATCTACACATAGCGACGGTCATTTATTTTTGGAGCACCAGATTTGTACTACTCCAATCTGATTCTGAAGCGATATGCAATCGTCGATGGTGTTGATTGTAGCATATAATATTAAATCGTCTGCAAAGAGCAACATTTTACAATTCAGCTCAAAAGCCAAGTCGTTAATGAATAAGAGAAACAATAAAGGACCTAAATTAGTTCGTGAACCTGAACATGGCGAAAAACTATTGGACACATGAGCCCTATAGGCCACATAATAATTACGATTGGTAAGGCATGATTTCATGAATGTAGCCAGTGACATGGCAAAGCCAAGAGCATCGAGCTTAATTAAGAGTAGAAAATGATCAATGTGGTCGAAAACTTTTGTCATATCCGTGTAAATAACGTTGATTTGTTTATTACTATCAAGTTTCTCGGAAATATATTGGGTAATGGTAGTCAGGTTGGTAACAGTGAACCACCCAGCCATGAAACCCTGTTGATCATGTAATATTAGAGTTTGGATCTGAGCATAAATGATCTTATACAAACAATATTCAAATACTTTGGCTACTTTGTTAATAGCTATAGATCTATAATTTTCAACAGAGTGACGGTCACCTTTCTTGTAAACAGGAGTAAGTCTAGCAAATTTCCAGATATCGGGGAAAGTACAAGTCTTGGGCGATAAGTTGCATAAACAGCTTAGCGGGTTGTTAGAAAGAACAGCAGCACATTCCCTTAAGATAGTAAATACGAGTGTAAGTACGTAAGTAGAAAGTACGAGTGTAAATTACACAATGAAAAAAAGGTTTTTTAACAGCGAAGAAAAAACTTTTTAACGTTAAAAAATGACACACTTAGCATTCTGAGATTCATGAAAAAAATGGCATTTTTTTCATGAATCTCAGCATGCAAAGTGTGTCATCTCTTAATCGTTAAAAAATAGTATATTACATTACTAGGAGTAGAAAGCTGTTATTTTTGTGTTGAGCTCAGTAGTTTACTGTCGAGGCGATAGCCGAGACAGTGCAAACTGGGCGAGACACAAAAAGCTTTCTACTCCGTGTGATGTATACTATTTTTTCATCAAATGATTTTACCGTTCTTGTGAGCTACACATTTAAATATATCATACATTATAGTTGCTTAAAAGTAGGTTTTATGTATCTGTCAAACAACTGTCAAAGTACTTTGTGTAAACTTTTATTTATTTATAGAAATATTAAAAGTACAATTATAAACAGAACAATTTTGTATATTGAAGTCACTATTGCCTATTGCAATGTCGGTGTTGATAGAAGTAGTTGCTTCGGCTCTACTTTCAGTGTTGATAGTAATAGTAGTAGTTGTTTCAACTCTATTTTCAGTGATACTAAAACCAGGTGACTGATTCGTGGTATGGGAGCTGTAATCCGATTGATTCAATATTCCCATTGCTGTAGTTTTTTTTATTTGATATAGATTCGTCTAGGTAACCTTCAGCAACACTTGTGGATTTCCATCATCCATGTCTTTTTAAACAAGTAATATCTCCACCGTTATCCACAAGGAGTATAGCTGAGGTAGGAAGTTTAAGTAGGAAGCAATTTCTTTAGCTACGCTTGATATTTTGCGTATACCCATTACAACATTGTGACATTTCCCATTTTTATATTTACTAAAAAATCTGGTCAAGTTTGTGGCCCTTGGTCGAAGAGCAGCATACTCTCTGTACATATTCATGTAAAAGTCTCCGATTATAGTAAAAGAACGTTGTATTGCGTACTGACATTTATGCGTACCTTGACAACTAAATATTCTCTGTTCGGTGCATTAAGTAAGAAATTGTCAATTTCCCCTTTACAAGTACCTTAGATTTATTTTGGTTTATAACCTTCGCCTTGACGCTTTAAAAATTCTGTCAATTTGTTATATTTTCCAATATTTACATTATGTGTTAAGTTTAGTTGCGCTTTAAAGATTGAATATTTTGCCCATAATATGGAGCTTTTCAAATTTTTCGATAAATTTACAAAATATGCCAACAAAACGTTTTCGGTGTAATTGTTGTGTAGTTGTTCTCTAGTTCACTTCAGAAGTTTTCCATACGTATTTTCATTTGGTTGGGATTAGAGTTGCAGCAGCTTAATTTGCGATTTTTTTAAATTCTGATGGCGAACATTGAAATTCTTCTTCGCCCATTTTATAAATATTTGACAGTTATCAAATAATCGTTCAGTCACTTTAAGGAGTTATGATTGGTCGGTTACATTTTTTACTATAGAGCGTTTCACGCCCATGATTAAGTACAGGCCATATGGAGATAGCGTACATAGTTGCCAAGTCGCGAACTCATTCCTACCAACATACCTATATTGCTGTTAATCAGGCCTGCTGTCAATAGTATTGTATTGACATAACCGTAATTGTATTTATAATGAACAAAATTTTAAAATTATTATTCTTAGTTTGCATCTGTTTATAATATATTCGATGCCAAGAAAAAGTAAATAAGAGTGAAATATCATCCTAGTTAATGTATATGAAAATTTGGTTTGACCAACACACCATTTGTATACTCAAGGTTTGTTTTGAATTAAAACAATTATTTTATATATATATATATATTGGTTTCCTTAAAAAATAGTTTGATTTGTCTATTAGAATACAAGCAATAATCATAAAAAGTTTTTTTGTGTAGACCATAAACATACAAAAAATACTGCAATACAGATATATTTAACCAATAACATAAAAATATCAACATCTTAAAAACCTAATTTTTTAAATTAAATTAAAACTTGACTGCTGTAGTAACATTAGTTATAGGTTTGCCCCGAGAAGAATCCCTATTATTTTTAGTGAATCGGAATTTAAATCTGTTTTACAGCCATCATCGTGTACTATAATACTGCCTACCAATTGGCTAAAAGATATGCAAACTGTCAGAGATTCGTTCTTGGAACAGACCTACAATCCACTGGATGTTGAAGCAGCATTCGAATAGCCGACAGAGTCAGTTAATAAATTTTCTTCTTCAATTTTTTTTTACATGCTGAATATAATTCTTCCAATTGTCAGCTGTCACATTACTATAGGCACTCGTAATTAATGGTGCCATATCTTTTACTTTGAACGTAGTGTTGTGCATCTTTATGTGATTTTTCACTTGGGCCCAAACCATCTCTATTGGATTCAGCTCACAATGGTAAGATGGTAAACGTAGAACTTTTCGGCCAGCATCTTTCGCCAACATATCAAGCTTATATTTGTCATATTGATATTTTACTTGTGATACACTAAACAACAAATCTCTTTTTAACATATTATCTTCAACGGATATATTTTTTTCAGTCAGCCAGTCAATTATATTTTCTTTTCTCCATGCATTTGTAGGTATCTTCTCAACCTTTCTGCTGTGGTACGATGCATTGTCTAGAACAATTACAGCATTTTCAGGAGTATTTGGCAATAAATGCTCAATGAATCACTTTTCAAACGTATCTGCATCCATTTCATTATGTGCATCAGCTGTATTTTTCTTGCATAGAAATGTTAATTCGGCAACAGGAAGTAAGCCATTTTCATTGCCAGTATGTACTAATGCAAAGCGAGTACCAAGACCACTCGGAGATTTTAATCCTGTACTCAATCCTTGAACAAATGCTTCTCAAGTACTTTTTATTGTAGTATCTTTCCAGACTTTACTTACTGTGTGTCCTACATTAACCCACGACTCATCTGTGTAAACTATACACCTACCTGGAACAAATATGATTATAGGTATATGCTTTTATATAAAGAACAAAGAACCTTTACCTTCTTTTCGAAATGTCTTGATATCTCGCAGATACTTGTGTCTCCATCTTATAATATCATCTCGTTTAATGAGTATGCTTTTCCATTTTACAGTTTGAAATTCAAAACCAATATCTTTCAAAAGTCTATATAATGTTGATCGTGTAAAAGTAGGGAGATCATTGTCATTGTTGATGGTAGCAAGAACTGTATTCACAGTGGGTGGTATGTTTTGCATGAAAAATCTATGAACTTGTTGTCGTACAAGTGCGTGTATATTTTCATCATAACGGTGTAGACGAGCATTTACTTGTACCCCTTTTCTCTTCTGCTTGTTTTTTTTGAACTCAACAACGGCCCTTTTTCTTGTTCGTTTCTCATGTTGTATATGCTGTGTACTGAACAATGTAGTGCTTCACTTGCTTCTGCAGCAGCAGCAGTAACAGTCATAGGTTTTTTAAGAAAATGATTAAAAATATTTCGTATCATCTGCTTTTCTCTTCGACTAAAACATTCACCCCTTCGTGATTTTGGCTAAAGTTAAGGACTATACAATGCTCCGGAAATTGATCAAACTTTCAGAATCATTAAAGAACCTCAAAAGAACTAATTTACGATGTAAACTAATGGGGGGTAACGTACCCTTAGACCAAATTAAAATAAAAAAAATTAACTAACCTTACATTTTGTATAATTTTAATACGTCCAGAACACGTCAAAATACCGGATAATCGTGTTATTTTTGTGTGCTAATGTTTATCTCAAATATGACTTTGAACTATTTATGCTATACCAATCTTCGTTTTGTTTAAATAATCTCGTAAAACGATGTTAAATATTGTTGTTTTTAGGGTCCATTTTCGCATAAAAATTGACAATGTCATAACGTTTTCCAAACCAGGCTGCCATTAAACATTTAAAAATAAATATTACTGTTATGATGTCTATCTATATCAATTATTTTTTTCTCTACGTCAATTGTTTAAAGCATCGATCGCATAGCGATCGCAAGTCACTGTCCCCCCCCCCTGTTTGGGTGTTTTGGAAGCAGGTTTACTGTTCATGGCGTCGCTTTGGTTCACTCGTGGCCTCTGGCCCTAGGTTTTTTTTTACAATTGACGTAGAGAAAAAATCAATTGATATAGATAGATATCATAACAGTAATATTTATTTGTGAATGTTTAAGTTGGCAGCCTGGATTTTCAAACGTTATCACAATGTCAATTTTTATGCGAAAATGGACCCTAAAAATTACAATATTTAACATCGTTTTACGAGATTATTTAAACAAAACGAAGATTGGTATAGCATAAATAGTTAAAAGTCATATTTGAGATAAACATTAGCACACAAAAATAACACGATTATCCGGTTTTTTGACGTGTTCTGGACGTATTAAAATTATACAAAATGTGAGGTTAGTTAATTTTTTTTATTTTAATTTGGCCTAAGGATACGTGACCCCCCATTAGTTTACATCGTAAATTAGTTCTTTTGAGGTTCTTTAATGATTCTGAAAGTTTGATCAATTTCCGGAGCATTGTATAGTCCTTAACTTTCTCCGTGATTTTTTCTCTCCAGGCTCTATTACTGAAGTTTAGAATCTGTAACGGTAATGTTTTTATTCACGAGCACATTTCCTTCACATACCAACTTACCACAAACTTTTGTAAACAACAACGAGAGAATATAATATATAATAATAAGAATATAAGGTATATAATATAATAACACTATAACAATATAACAAGAACGAAGAACAACAAATAATATTTAATAAATATACAGAAAGGAACAATTTGACACTTGACAAGATAACAAAGTGAACAAACTACTGTACTGTAGCAGTCTGGTTATCTGTACGAATTAGAAATCCCCAATAAAAATTAATATAAATTTTCGACATAGCGAGCGGTAGAAAAGGATAGCGCGATGCAATTTCTTAAAGAAAACAAAAGAGGGGAGTGCTCCATAAGAGCCCATACTTCATCGTGGGCGTGAAACGCTCTATAGTAAAAAAATGAACTATTTCTAAGGTATGTATTCAGTAATAAAATGATCATATTTTAGACCGTTTGAAGCAAAAACCTTTTTTTTATTGTGAAATTTCATTGTGTAATTTACACTCGTAACTAAGACAACTCAGCGGAATTGCCGTAGTCGCCGTAATTATGTAGGTGACATTTTTTTTTTAATTTATATTAATCTACAATTTTAAATTACTACAATTGGAGAAAAAACGTTGTTTATATTACGTGTGCAAAGCAGTTTTTAAGTGCTCAAACTCAAAAAACCTATGCTTTGCACACTTAATATAAAAATAACTATATTAATTGCTACATTCAATTTAGGATACTAGAAGGATATACATAAATGTAAGATAAGAGTAAGAAAGTTTAAAGCCGCTGTAATAATATCCTGGCATATACGAGTAACTTGCGAAGTTCCAAGTAAATAATGCAAATTTTGTTATGTAATTTTCGATTAAATAGGTAGTCTGTTATTTGTGTAAAATTAATTATTAATACATTGGAACGTAAATTCTCATGAACCGGTCCCTATTCGGTTTCATGCGAATGTTTATTCATATTTACTTTCGACTAAAATTTTAAAAAATATCTAGGTACTCTAGAGAAAGGTCTTTTCAAAACTCCCTTTCATTTTGTTGGCAAATTCTGTGTTATGGCCATTTTCATTTTATTACAAATAAACTTATAGAGAAAGGTAATTTTGGCACAATTTTCGTTCATTTTCTATACGTATACCCCTTACAGTACGAAAAAGAAGGTGACTAATAGATATAGCCACGATCGTACATATCTTCATCTCGCCCTTTTCTAATGAAACCTAATAACGAACGCTATCGTAATTAGTAAATAGAATGAGCTTACAACTGTCGTATTCGAAATAATACTAGTGTAATAAATTTAATAATTAAATTAGCGATTCGAAGCTTGCGATGGGCTAGATGTATGTATGTTGTACACATGCATTTATGGGTATTCACAAGCATGTCACATTGAATGTCTGTAAGCTTAATGTGGGTTCCATGTCATATGTTTCGTGTTTCAGCATAATCGGCATGTTACTCGCAGTAACCTACCGACTACTACAAAGTTCGGAGCCTTGTGAAAATGATACACAATATTTCGCAATGCTGGTAATTTATAGACATTGCACGAAGAGGGTGATTTTCCTTTCCGGAATTATTAACAAGTTAATAGAATTTTTCAGTTTATGAGCGGGCTATTTTAAAAATATTATTAAAGACTTCCGTGTGAAAGGTTATCGATTTTAGGTGTACAGCAAAGGAATATATGAGAAATTTTATGGTTTTTATATGACATGTTCTGAAATTCGTACTGATAAAATGTTAATGTTGTTACAGTACCTACTCTCATTTCTCAAATGAACATTATTTTAAGGTATTGAGGTTATATTTCAAATAGTAATGCAAGTCAAACTCTAAATAATATAGACTGTAACATAGACAAAGAACTGAAACAGACGTAGCTTGTTTTTATTTATTAGGCGTCTCCTATTTCTCAATAACAAAATAATACTGTATATAAAGGAGGTATACTATTGAACTTACACTATTGTGTAAAAGTAAAAATAAGACCACTGTTCTTTTCCCTCTGCTTTCCAGCGGGTCATGATATTTTACTGCAAATTTTGGTTCATAACGGGTTGGCCATTTAATGTTGCGGTTTTAAAAATCGCGCTATTCCCTTGTATATATAGAAATTAATATAATATATATTTTTTGCACTAGAGGGCCAAGCGCGGTTTACAATAAATATATGAAAAATGTGCCTTGTCAGTTTTCAAGATGGCGTCGTATCAAACGGAAGTGCGTGTGTAATTAATAAAATATTTTTATAGAAATGGGGAATCTTTTGCAGTTACGGCAAGACACTTGCGTACTCTATTCGGGAGAAATAACGCACCAACGGAAAACACTATAAAAAGGTAAGGAAAAAAAGATAAATTTAGAAAAGTAACAAAGTATTCGTTATCGTGTTTCCATGTCTACTAATCCGACAATATCTTAGGATTATAATGAAATTTGAAGCAACAGCATCTGCGGCAGACGAAAGATCAACTGTTAGAGAACGTCAAAAGACCATCCGGGTACCGGAAACCATAGAACGAGTACAGGAGCACTTTACAGCTCAACCTTCAACATCGACCTCAAAAGCATCTCAAGGACTTGAAATACCCCGTACAACACTAAGGCGGATCCTAAAGCAAGATCTAAAGACGAAAGCATATAAAATCCAGATCGATCAGCCGTTGAGACCGTTTGATATTGAGCGACGCTACAATTTTGCGAAAGAAATCATCGAAGACATTGAAAATGGCAGCATGTCATTGGAACGAGTGTGGTGGTCGGATGAATCACATTTCGATGTATCCGGTTATGTGAATAAGCAAAATTGGAGACATTGGGGGACAGAAAATCCACATCTAGCAATTGTTCGTCCTCTTCACCCTCGACGGTTGACTGTATGGTGTGCTATCTCGACGGCAGGAATTATCGGTCCCGTGATTGTCAATGGAACCGTTACTTCGCAAAAATATTGTGAAATGCGTAATGAGTCTTTTATTCCCGTGGCGCATGGATTAAATATAGTGGAGAATGCGTGGTTTATGCAAGACGGGACTCGTCCGCATCGCACGGAAGAAGTTTTCAACATTCTTGAAGAACATTTCGGTAACAGAATCATTGGTCTTGACGCTCAACAGTTTACAGGCGGAGGGATAACATGGCCGCCATATAGTCCAGACCTCAATCCTTGCGATTTCTACCTGTGGGGATCATTAAAAGATACGGTATATCGCGATGGTATAGACACCCTGGATGACCTTGAAATGGCAATACGGTAGCGAATAGAAGCGATACCGTACGCCACATTTCAGGCAGTTTGTGAAGAATTTGAGAAGAGGCTGCGAAATGTTATCGTTGCTCGAGGCTCTCACTTTGAAAACCTGATTTATTAAACCGCAGATCTTGTTGTTTAATTGCACAAATAAATCATTTTTTTAAATTAATGTTTTGTATGTTTAATATGACTTCAAAAACCGCAATCTTAAATGGCCAACCCTGTATTTTAACTTAGTAATTTGCAAACGTAATTACAGTGACAATTGAAAATTATACTTTAATTTTTTAAACTAAAAAGGTTTAAGAAGTAATAATTGGCACAATAGATCAATAAAAATTGAAACAACAAAAAGCATTATGGAACCGTGATTTTCTACAATTTTAAAACGTAGCTTAACCTTTCCCCCATATTGCAAGTAGGTAAGTACACTCACAAAAATGCTCGTGCAGCCGTTCATGAAAGCGAAAGGGAATAAATAAGGCAAATATTTATATAATAAACATAAATTTATATGGCTCCTCTAGTCTATTTGATGGAATTGGCATTTAGAACACGTTTTTGTTTGTACAGTTGCTTTGTGTTCGGCACAAACAAAGTTTTTACACAAATGACATAGTTTTCTACTTTTGCAACCTTTATAACTTGGATATAAAACACACCGTCTCGACGATTTCAGTTGATCTTGTGTGTTGCCAATTTGTGTCTGTGGTGGGTACATGGTGTCCACAACAAGTTTGTAGAATCTTCTTGGATTTTCCAGTCTTCTAGCCACATGTGGTCCAATATGTTCTTGTCCTGAAGAAAGAAGAAACTGTTTGCGTCTGTGAGAAGCAGCCTCAGATGAAACAGAATTTTTAGTTGTCCATATTACGTAAGAATTGAGGCGGGCGATATCTATTACGTTTTGAAATAAAACAAAGGACCATCTGTTAAAAGCTCTCTTACAGCTATACTCGTTGACCATTTTGTCCACAATATCAACGGCAGCTTTTGTTGAATTATAATGCAATATTGTGCCTGGCTTACAATCCTTAATTTTATCGTCATGGTGTTCGGTGCTCAAAGCTCCGAACTTTGTAGTAATTACTGCTTTGTTTTTTTTTAAAGTATACTAAACCAAAGTAATATCTTGCAAAAATACAAACACTCTTGACTTCTCTTCTCTAGAAGGTGCAGAAGGAATGTCTTGCTTGTTTTTATGAAGACTTCCGCATAATGTCAGACGCCTATTTAGTAACGCTTTTGCTAACGGACAACTTGTGAAGAAATTATCATTGGTTATAGCATAACGAGACCGGATACCAAATGAAGAGTTACTCTTCTGCTTTTGTTCTTTTTCAGGCTTGTTGCCGTCCTTGCCAGTATAGATCTGAAGGTTGACAGCGTAAACAGAATTTGCATCTACCAAAGCCCATATTTTGATGCAGTACTTCGCATGCTTCGATTTCATGTACTCACGAAATGGACACTTGCCTCTGAAGCTTACAAGTTGCTCATCAATTGTGAGGTGCAAACTTGGGTAAAACTTTTCTTTGCAGTTTTCTACCAATTTTTCAAACACATCTCTAAATGCAGCCAACTTGTCGACTCCTCTACGTACTATTCTAATAATTACATCATCGAATCACATAAAAACCTGTCTCGCGACATGGCAGCCGGAAAGAGGTTTCTACTATACAGAGAATTTTTACACCAAAGAAAATGATCTGGTTGCCTATTTGCTTTTGAGCGCCTGTTGTAATCAAAAAACACCAAAACCAAACCAAGCCCAAAAAAGCGTACATCTCAAGTGACTTTGTCTCTGCCCAAGTTTCTTCTTTGTCTGGATTTTTTATGTTCCATTCTTAAACATATTCTTCCGCTTTCTTTGTATTTCACAATTATTTGTACGATTTCATCTTTTATAATTGAAACATTCGACAATTGTTGAAACATTGCTAGATTTTAGAGTAAGCCTCTGTTTATTCGTTATTGTATTCTGAGAATGAGTGCGAGATGCTGTTGTGTGACATTATATCTGCACAGAAGCACACTTCGCAGAATAGTGAAAATAAGCACAATAACAATACACCCTCACTGCTTAGATTACGCACAGAGACTAAAACAATACCGATATTACTGGTTCACCTTCAAATTGAACACGGTGTTTTCGTCAAATTGCGCAATGTTACCAAAATTCCACTTGGAACATACCGGCATCTATGTTCCAAGTGGAATTTTGGTAACATGAGGTACAGTTATACCCCATGTGGGGGGGGGGGGGCGTGTGGGGGCGCAGAAGTTAATAATTTTATTCAATTTTGGGAACACAGAGCATGAAATTACGACATAATGCACATATAATGTTGATACACATTATAAGTAAAGATAACTCAGTTGAATTAGCCGAAATTACAACCCTAGTCCACAAAAACAAGGCAAAATAACTGTTTCGAGTACAGTTGTACCCCCCTCAGGTATCGTAAAGTTAAGCCGTAAAGAATATTTTGTGATAAACCATGTTCTTAACTAGCATAAAGCAGTAGTACAATGAATTTCAACGTGGTCAACTTTCATTAAATAACTTGTTTCGAGTTCCTAAGCCAAAAACGGCTGTTTTAGTATCGTTTGGGACATGATTGAAGAGGACTGGTAAAACTGGGCAAACAAGGGTGATAGAAACACTCCACGAGCATGGCTTACGTCCGTACCATGTACAAAGAGTACAGCACCTACAACGAGATGATAATCGTAGACGTATGGAATTTTGTTGATGGATAAATGATAATCCTCGTTTTGTATCGCGTATACTGTTTACGGATGAAGCGACATTCATTCGTGACGGTATTAATAATTGTCATAACCAGCATGTATGGTCAGACGAAAATCCACACGCAACAGTCGAAAGTAACTTTCAACATAAATTTATAAGTAATTCAAAAGTTAAAAGTTTTAAAATAGATATAAAAATAATGGTTAAAATCGTCACGTTTTTAATACGTAATCGTAAAACGACAATTGTTTCGCTAGCAGAGTGGCTTCATCAGGTACTACAGCTAAAGAGCACCATACAAAGTAAATCGAAACTATAAAATGAACAAAGTTAGCATTATTTTTTAATCTATGAATTTACACAAATATTGTAGGTAGTGAGAAAATGTGGCCCATCTGGTCGACCCTAACAGTTATACTAAATATACTCTAGTTTAACAATTATAGCTGGGATCGCGTCCTTAGTAGCGTTGCTTCCATCGCGGTCGTCTGGTGTCTAGTCAGTTTCAGTGCAGCAGCAGTAGTAGTATCCCTGAAGATATCCCTTGCAACAGTGGATGAAACGTCAACCAAGAAGGAAGCAATGTCAAAGACGCTGTTCCGGAAGCGCAGAAACAATCATTATCAACTACCAGAGAATCTTACAAATTAGATTAAATTAACGTTATTTCCATAGAATTGATTGTTTTTTTTAACGTAAACTAAATCACTAATGAGTCAATTCTGTGTAATATTCTTACATATCTGTAATGTTACAGATCTGTAAAGTTATAAAAGTCTGGAAGTGTATACTTACAGACGTACGATTAGAGCAATTCTATACATTTTTCTGTAAATAAAATGTGTGCCTATCTTCACGTTTATTATTTATAGTGTCGATTTGCGCCATATTGTATTTGTTTACGATAACCTAACCTGTAATTGAGCACATTGAATGGTGTTGAGCTTTTGTCACTATCAGTACATAGATTACTATTGTTACTGACCACTTAAAATAATTATAATCGCATGTAGTTCCTATAAAATATGTATATATACTTGTAGGTTATGTTTTTAAAATGTTTCTAGAACATCATTAATAAATAATAAATTGTTTTTTACCTACCTATCTTCGTCTTCCTCTAATAAAATTCCAATAATTAATCGTCTAGCTATGTTATTCATATTTTTTTTAACTGAAACGTTTGTAACTGCCTTACGGACAAGGTTTACCTACACGGAAAATTTTCCGGAGTCTGTAACACTTACAGAAATTCTGTAAATCAAATATTTGCACAGAATTGCAATTTCATCTGTACGTCTGTATCTAGTTACAAATTGGCTTTACATATCTTATAGATATGCACAGAATTGACCCATTAGACTTTACTTGAATCGTATCTTATTCATCGTTTAAATCATATTATTTAGAAGTGGTGCAACAAATATTTTGATATTTACGACGAACGTTGTGTAAGGACCTGTGGCCCCTACTCTTTAATAATTTATTTATCGATTTATCGTGAAAATTCTAAGAATTAAGCTTTAGGTTGTGCTGGGTCTTTCTTTGGAGACTGTGGTTAAGTAAAAACTCAAAAAAGGTATAAAACGCCTTATTACAATTAATAATCGTATCGTAAATACGTATTTCTACAACTAAGTTGTCATCATCAGTAGGTAAACCCACTAATCAAAGTGTCGCACACGGGGTACAGTAAAGCTAACACGTTAGTGGTTTTATCTACTTATGATGACAACTTAGTTGTCAAAAATACGTATTTAGGATGCGATTATTAATTATCGTAAGGGATTTTATACCTTTTTGAGTTTAGGTTATGCTGTCGAAATTTTCTTGACTGTTTCGGGTCACAATCATCTGCTACAGTTATAGCATGACATTAACACTATGTCTTAATCACTTTCAAACAATTTAATTCGATATTCTAAAAAACGATAAATATGAAATTATGGCTTCTAGCGGAAAATCTAATAATTTAAATGTAATTCGTTTAATAGTCGGACAACAGCTTAAAAAAGTCAAATTTAAACAAGTTGCTATTGTATTCCCTTATAATCTTCATTATCATTTGGCTCTCATATAAATTCCACCTACAAATTGCGTCTATGATAAACAGGACGAGGGTATCGAAGTATCGTTAGCAATACCGCGTAATTCGCATTAGTTGTAAAGTAAACTGTAATTTATATGAATTAGTACCCCCACTATATGACACAGCAAATCATATTCAAGGAAATTTTCCAAATTTATGTCATTCAAGCTAGATAACTGGAACATATCCGGATTGCTACATTTCTTATCATGACTTGCTTCATGAACTCCAGATCCTTGACTCATTGTTAAATATTATATAACGCTCACTTTTAGTTTTAATTAAAAAATATTAGCAAATAACAGAATCAATTACATGCAAGCAGTCTTCGCTATTCCAGCATCTTTCACTGCTTAACCCGTTATGTTTTAGCAACAAGCAGAACCAATGATTAGTTATATACCCAACGCGTTACTGACTTATGACTGCATTTGCATTAAAGAATTTGTTAAAGGTCTCATCATAAGCTGTATATGTAGTAATAGTATTAATCAGTTGTTTCGCATTAAATGTTGTTTAAATATGTATTTATTTATTTATTAAATTTAGTTTTCTTTTGCTATTGCGTTATAGTATTGAGTAAATAAGTTGTTTATTTTTTTGTTTTTGTTTAGGGTCAATTATTAAAAACAATAAACAAAAAATAAATAAAGACAATAAATTCGGAGTTTACAAACTTGAATACTAATAATAATATTCTATATTGTCCAACAGAAATATTCCAATTACAGGACAAAACATAACCTAAGTAAATACATACAGTGTACCATAAAATAGCTGCATGTATAAGGCACTGTTAAAAAATAATAGTAAATAATAAAAATAAAAAAATACGATTCAAGTATAAAACAAATATCAAATGACAATTCGTAGACACATGGTAAAGTAGTCAAAATTATCTCAAATCACCGAAAGAAGAGATCAGGGTAATATTTGTGAAGGTTGTGTACCACATGCAGCAAAGATGTTTTGAACGACACATTGGATTTGGCGATGGGAACGGTGAAAGTGTCCGGCGATCTAGTTAAATGTCCTGGAACCAAAAAATTCAATTATGACAGAAGAGACGGACAATCAATCCTTCCATTTAGTAAATTAAGGAGAAATTTGGCACTAAGATGTTCTCGTCTATCACTCAATTCAAAGAATGGCGTTCCAGGAGAGACGTATATTCAGTGCCTCTTTCTGGATACAAACCTTCACACTTGAAAGACAGATACTTCGAAAATCGTCTTTGAGCACTCTCCACAGCCAGACGCAAATGCAGGTAATGAGGATACCATATAGGAGAGCCGTATTCCAATCTACTTCTTACATAGGTGTAATACAGATTTTAATGTTAAAGGATTACGAAGCTGCCTACAAGATCTTATAATGAATCCCAAAAATTTAATAGCTGCGGTACACATATCGTGAATATGATTATTGAATCGTAATGCAGAATCAAATAACACACTCAGATCTCTAACCTCATCGATTCTGGGAATGGGAATATGGTCGAGAGCATACGAAAACAAAATTGGGCTCGTAACACGGACATACGAGACAATAGCACATTTGTCGGTATTCAAAGCTACTCCATTATGACTACACCACTGATTAACCAAATGGAGATTACGTAACAGTTCCCTACAATCGCTGAATGACGAGACTCTAGAAAATATTTTAAGATCATCCGTAAGCTAGCACTTTACAAACTAATAGCATAATGAGATCATTAATAATAATATTTAATAATAGGGACTCTAGAGTTGATCCTTGCGGAACGCCTGACGATGGAGTATACTGCCTGGAATGAAAACCATTGTAGTAGACGTTACTAGATCTGTTACACAAATATGAAGATATTAATTGAAGTAGACCATACGAGAAACCAAAAGCATCTAACTTGGTTAACAGTAAGGAATGGCTAACAGAATCAAATACTTTGGCAAAGTCTGAATAGATGGCATCCACCTGCACCGGAGGATCTTAAGCTTCACTAATGTATTGGGTTATTTCAGACGAATTCGTAATAGTGGATCTACCTGCAATGAAGCCGTCTTGTTGTACAGCCAACGACGAATTACACTTGAAGATAATTTGTTGATACAACAAACTTTCAAAAATCTTCGGAAAATTGCTAATAATGTTAACAGGCCTATAACACAAGTATACACGGTTTTGGATCTAAGCAACCAAAAGCTGTTTCTATGGTTATTTGGGGCGCTGAATCCGAATCTGCACTCCGTTTTTTTTATTTTAGTTCTAGTTTTCGAGATATTAAATAAACACAATTTTTACAATTTTTGACAATTAATCTCAATTTTATTAATTAAAAAGTGTTAAATTAGAAATGAAGAGCAGTCGAACTGAGTCGCTTGTACCGTTTGGGATAAAGTCCAACGGTAGTCGCTCATCATGCCCTCATCCCAAAATCCTTGGTATCGTTTTTCGATTTTCGCTAAATCATGATGTAGTCGCTCTACTTGCTCGTCGCTTGTATCACCCAAGTTTTCAGGAAAAAATTCGAGATGGGAATGCAGAAAATGTATTTTGAGAGACATTCGAGCTCCAATCTTGCAATAATTTTGCAACAAACTGTCGATTATCTGCTTGAAATCCGGGGATTTGCGGTTACCGAGAAAGTTGTGAACAACATCTTGAAATGATACCCATGCTGCTGCTTCATTGGGCGTTAAACATTTTGTAAAGTTTCTGTCGGCCAGTAATTTTCGAATATCAGGTCCGACAAATATTCCCTCTTTGATTTTGGCGTACGACAACTTGGGAAATAACTTGGTCAAGTACTCAAAAGCCGGTCCTTCACGGTCGAGCGCTTTGACAAAGTTTTTGATAAGGCCAAGCTTTATGTGGAGAGGTGGCAAGAAAATGTTCTGTGGGTTCACAAGTGGTATAGAAGAGACGTTTGTTTTCCTGGTTCATAATTAGTACGGCTTGGCCAATCTTTTTTCACATAATGTTTGTCAGTTGCACGGCTATCCCACAGACACAAAAAACAGCAAAATTTGGTAAAACCAGATTGCATCCCCATCAAGAGACCAATAACCTGTAGGAATAGTATATAAATCATTTATTCTTTAAAATTGAATTGAAATTTATTTTCAAACCTTCAAATCGCCACAAATTTTCCATTGATGCTTTTTATATTTTATCTTGGTAAAAATTTTACATATTGTATCGTAGCATTTCTTCGTTTGTACTGCATGAGCAATCGGAATTGATGGTTTTATATTTCCATTGTGTATCACAGCAGCTTTCAGGCTGTATTTTGAACAATCTATGAACAAACGCCATTCATTTACATCGTATGGTGTATTCATCGCATCAAACAAACCGTTGATGTCATAGCAGAAGCATATATTCCCCTCTTTTTTGAAAAACGGTAAAAGCGCCTCATTTCTGGTTCTATATACAGTGACTTTTGTTTGAGTGTCAAGATATTTCCACTCCTGCATCCGTGATGCGAGCAATTCTGATTTTTGTTTCGATAAATTCAAATCACGAACCAAATCATTGAGTTCACTTTGCGAAATTAAATGTTTTTCCTCCATGTTAAAATCGCTTCCACTGTTCGTCGGTGATGAACTACAAGTTTCCATGTAATTTGCACTCGTACCTGGACAAATTGGCAAAGGATCATTGCTCGCACGGGGAACTGGCTTAGACACTGATGATACTTCAGGATATTTATATTTTGATAGTTTTTTTGCATTTACACCGACGACATTCATCAAGCAAAAGTAACAATCATCTACATGATTTTTCGGCTCTCTCCATAACATTGGCAATGAAAATGAAAAACATACTTTTTTACCGCGTGACCACTTGTATAATATTGTGCTACACGCGTTACAAAACAATTTCGGTACCCACGGCTTGTGAGTGTTTGATACAGAGAAACCAAAATAATAAAAATATGCATTTCTGATCACATTAGTAATAACTTTGCCACTTTTTCTGATCATATAACATCCGCAAACATAACAAAAACACTTTGAATCAACTTTACAATTCTGTCTTTGCATTTTCACACGTTTTGGATTAAAAAAAAACTTTAAAAATACAAATTAAATATTGTTTCTAGCGACGCCAACAGCTGACTGTCATTATGATAGCGCAGTGCTGCCAACATGCGCGAACTCACAAAGTAGAACCAATTTTGAAAAACGAAACCCGGATTTGAATTCAGCACCTCAAATAACGTCAAGATTTGTTCTCATCTGCTCTGATCCAAAAGTTGACCGGAATTTGTAAACTTGTGTAATTTAAAAGGTTCGATCTGACACTCTTCTTGAAAACTGGAACAACTCTGCCAATCTTCCACACGTCCGGAAACGAAGATGACGTACTTACTAAATTAAAAAGGACTGTTAAGGGTTCACATAACACTCCCGCACAATCCCTCACAAAAAATCTGGGTAAACCGTCATGCCCCGAAGTAAAGCCAGATTTCATGCATTCTTCATTCTTCATGCACTGGAACGCTTCATCTGAAGAAAAAGGCTGAATGGATATGCATAATGAGTGGTTGTGAGTAGATATGGTATTCATCAGATGAGGTACAGAATGAAAAACATTTGAGAAAACATTAGCAAATGCATCCACTATTTCCTTGAAGATTTGAAACATTATCATCGTTAATCATCATAGAGCCAGGCATCCTAGACATGTTCCTCTTATTCGCCATAAAATTCCAAACGGATTTCGGGTCTCTCATAATATTAGTCTCTACATTTGAATGTAGTTCATGCACTAAATTTTATATAGGCCGGACAGGTAGATCTTTCTCTGAAAGAATCAAAGAACATGAACGAAAGAAAATTATAACTTTAAAATTTTACACAGAAAATAAATCGCAAAAATTAAATTTACTTGAAGCTATGGAAATTTTGAAATCTAAATATACCGACCTTTTACTTAATAATCGTATGGATTTCGGCAATTCTCCTTTATTAAGCCTATTTTACAACTGATTATTTATTTTGGTTTTCCCGCTTTTATGTTTGTACTAAGTAAACTTTGGTCACTTCATGTAATAAAGTTTAGATCTTGAATATAAAATGTCTATTATTGAACCATCCTTCTGAGTATAATTATTTTTTCATTATAATAATACATTTAAAGTTTAAATTTGTTAACATCCTTTAGGTTTAGTTTACAATACAACTCCATCCCAGGAAGACACTGTGTATCGAAGCAATTGTAATGGGATTTTACATCAATAAAGTGGAAATTAAGTAATATTACTTTTTCATTTTTATTTCATTATATTATTATTTGTTATTAAAATACAGTGCTGTCTCGTATTTGAAATAAACCGTTCCAAAAATCAATTTCAAACAACCTATAATTAATTAGCCTCGAAACCTTTGTAAAATCCACCGATTTCAAATTTCGCAATTGATTTTCCGTGTAATTTGAAAGCGTATTTAAGTGAATTAACACAGTTTAATCGATTTAATATTAATTTCTAATAATAAATCATTTATGGGTTAGTCAGTCCTATATAATATAAACTTCAAGACTTCAGTTAGCCGCGAAAGATGTGCTCGTGCATATAGGTCGATGTGAATCTAATGATTATGCAGGTTTTAAAGACATGTACATACGTTTTGTATATGTATACGATGTATCTAAATTGGTACATCTAACGTAAGTAAAGTGTCTTAGCATTACCACCTTCAAAGTATACATTAGGTGAGGACCGTTTACTTTAAATACTAACTATAGACAAGAAAAAAAACGGGTGAGAAAGTACAGTTGTACGAGAATAAATAAAATTTTTCTATTTCTTTTAGAGAGCGCCATTACCCTGACCTGTTTCACTCACTTGAATTCGAACTCGAGTTAAAAAGAGAACAAAAATATAACTCATAAAAATTTCATTGCTAGATGTAAAACTGTATTGGAATATGATTAGTATTGGACGACATTTTTATATGTACGAACTGACGTTCTTCTGTAACGTCACATGTGAATTGTGCGTGCATATGCATCGATACAGGAACGGCACAGAGGAAAATTAAAATAGAACAATCCGGCGCAGAAATGTTACACAACAAAAATAGCGCGTGTAATCGCGCGATCAAGTGTAACCGAAGAGAAAGCGCCGGTTACCGTTAAAGATTACGCAATTGAAATATTAGCGGACGAAATCAGCGGTCGATAATTTTTTTCTACCGCAACACTGACCACGTCACATTTCGGAGGTCTTACAATAACCGATTTACGCGCGACGCAAAAAATTGCGACAAATTAGAAAATTCGTAATATTAAAAGTAAACGGCAATGGAAACGTTTTGGTATAAATACAAACCGAGGTGATATTAGGCACCACAGTTTACCGCCGTTCGGTGTGTCAAAATGAGAAATTCGCTTCTTTTCTCATTAGGAGTGTGCTTGATATTTCTCGCCGTCTGTTCGGCGAGGAATATCAAAGATGAAGAACTGGAGGATTTAGCTGTGGCCGCGTCGGAGCATCATTCTCACAGCAGCAAATTCGAGAAAGAAGGCGGAGATTCCCATCACAGTGATTATCACGACGAACACGGCGGTAAAGGTGACAAAGGTTACAAAAGCAACCACCACCACGACAAAGGTGATCACGGAAAGCACGGTAAAGGATTCGATTCAGATTATTACGGCGAGAAAGGTGGACATGAAAAGAAATCTTACGACGAAGGCGATCATTACGACGAACACCACGAACACGGTGGTAGCCATAAAGGAGGAAAATTCGGCGAAAAGAAAGGACACAAAAAGGGACAAAAAACCACAGGATACCATCACAAATCCCACAAAGACGATTACCACAAAGAACACAAATTCTATGATGACTACCACAAAGGCGGTCACCATTCCAAATTCGGCGATTTCTCCGGCCACCACGGAAGCAAAGAGGGTGGTCACAAGAAGGGCGGCAGTCACAAGAGCGGACACTTCGAAGATTACTTCGGCAAGAAGGGCCACCACGATAAGGGACATTACGACGATGATCACAAAGGCCATAAAGGTCATCACGGACATGAAAGTCACCACTCCCACCACGACGATTATGGAAAGAAAGGAGGTAACGAAGGAGGAAAAGAATACGGATTCAGTAGTCATCATGGTGGAAAACACTAGGACGTCAACAGTACAACAATTCTGGCCGTTTCAACGCCATGTAGTTGCAATAATTTTGTTATCAAATGCATTTAACTTAATATTTATTCCACCTGATGGAAAGTCATTCATACGCTGGCGCATTGTTGGTTGAATTTATCGTTGTTATTTTTATATATACTGTTATCTGTTATTATGTTTTTGTGTTACATAAAAATAATAAATACATATAAGTAAATGTCATTTTTGTTAAAACTTTACTCATGAATATGTAAATAAAATATCTTTATTAAATGCTGGTTAATTATTTTTCTCTTTGCCACAAATATAAAGTTCACTCAACAGGTTCTTCATAGATTAAAAAGTATTTGTCATTGACGCGGTTAGTACAAGTAAATATTTACACAACTAACTTGATTGTTCTTTTATATACTGCTGCTTATAAATTATTATATTTCAATTCAGAAATTATGCAAAATTACCGAAAATTATATAACATAAATAAACAATGCGTATTATGAAACAAGATTATTTCAAAAATTCAACTAAAAACATTTCAACTTTATTTGATTTGAATACTTGTGGTTTGCAAGAGATACATACTTCAATGAACTTTAGAAATTTTTATAAAATAAAAGCACTTTCCCCACTACATTTATAAAAATACAATCGACATATTGACAAACAAGGATGGCAAATATACATATAAATACCACCATAGGAAGGAAAATACATTTAGTATACATTTCCGAGTGGTTCGCTCAATAAAATGAAAAAATCACTGGTAATTTTGTTGATATTCCAAATTTGTTTGATCAGGCAAATTTCGAATTCAGAATCTGGAAGTTACAAGTACGCCGATGGATATGTAAAAGGTGAAGGCTCGTCACATTTCGATGCTTATAATTCGGCGCATGGCGAGAAAAGCGATAAAATATATAAAAGCAATCACTACCACAATAAGGGACTGAAGGAAGCGTTCGAAAAAGGTTCTGATCATGCTGGATATAGTAAAAGCTCAGGTGAAAAGAAGTTTGTCCTCGAACCTAAGCACGGTTCTAGTGCCACAAAGAAAGGCGCTGAATATGGTGTGAGCGACAAATATAAGAACAACCACAAAAAGGCTGGATATGGTGAAGTATTCGGATCCGATCAAAACAAAAATAATAAGCAATTTTATGATAAAGCCAATAAGAAAGGTCACTACAATAAATATGGCAATGCACGTAGCTATTTCGATAAAAGTGAACAAGCTCAGAGATCTGGTGGCGGTGGCGGTGGTGCAGGCAAACAATTCCAACATCATTCAGTTATCAAACGTTAAAAGTTAATTAATTTTTTTGTACTTCTATTATTTGTTTAGGTATAAGTTATTGTTTTAAATTAACCATATTACAGTTGTTACATTATAAATATGTTACACTTAATGTTAAATAAAGACCATATTATATATTAGGAAGATTTTTTATACGTTTTTCTTCTTAATAATAAGATAATAGAAACAAATGCACGAAAGTAATTGACTAAATTATGTAATTTTATTTTGCTACAAAGTCATATTATAAAAACAACTGTCAATGTATCGCTTCGTTTGTTATGTTTGCAATGTTCAATAGAGCAAGACTCAGAAATTTTTAAATGAATAACTATTATGTTGCTTGTTAAGTGTTACACAATCAAGTGACAGAATTTGTTATAATATTAGGAATTAAAGATATTAAAACTCAGATGAAAAATTAAGTACTTAAGTAGAAATACATTTGGCATAAATTCGAATTGATAAATGATGAAACCAGTTATCGATTCTTGTTTATTTTTCAGTGGAAACTTAATTAAATTATATCGAAAGCAGGAAAATATATTCGATTTAAATCCTTTATTTTTTTTTAATTAAATTAAATTAATATACGATATTATTGTGATTTGCCTTTTGACTCTTTGGGTGATAGATAATTATGATCGAATTCGAGTGAAAGTAAAACGAGAAAACATGGTTTTAAAATACTACAAAATGCCCTGAATTTTTATCAATGAAAGAAACAAAATAAAAAAAAATGTATACCCAGAAATAGAAGAAATTAACAAAAGTATATGGCAGTCGGTTATATATATTCCCCCCATCTCAGATAAATTAAATAAAATAATATAGGTTAATAAAACAAAATTATAAAACAATACAATGTTAAACAAAAACAAAGATCAAATAGATAAGTAATAGATATGGCATACCTATATATTATTAAATGTAAAGATTATGAAACTATATATATATATATATATATATATATATATATATATATAACAATTGATAAATTATTGGAGTTTTTCGGCATATTTAATAAACGGCTAAGAAATTATATAAACACTTATATATATATATATATATATATATATATATACGAAGCATATATAAATATGACAGTAATATACTGTCATTTTTTATATAATTTAATACTCTTTGAAAAAGGCAGTAATTGTCAAAACATAAAAGAATTAAATTATTTTAAATATATACATATTGAAGTAAAACAGAACTTAAATTGCCGACTAACAAAAAATATATATATATATGTATATACATATATATATATATATATATATATATATATATATATATACATATATATATATATATATATATATATATATATATATATATATATATATATATATATATAGTAAATTCAATCAGTTGGCGATTTAAGGTCTGGCTTTACTTTAAAGTATATATATTTAAAACAACCCTACATGTTTCGGCAATGATGCCTTTATCAAGGATATAAAATATAAAAAATAAAAAATGATTTTTTATAATTATATTATACTATATTATATTATAATATACTAAGCTGTGCGAGTAGGGTTTCGTGGTTTTACGAATGCCGACAGCTCAACATCTTAAATCGTTCCACGGACGCAGACATAATAATAACCCATGGCTTGCCAATTACCCCTATAATTGGCGTCAAGCTGTTGGGGAATGCTAAGACATGAACTATTATTATTGAATAATGTAATTTTATCCATGAAAAGTTCACATATATAAATACGACATTAACATACTGTCATTTATAATTTAAAATTCTTTGAAAAAGGCAGTTATTTCCAAAACATGTAAGATTTGAATTATTTTAAATATATACATATTAAAGTAAAACAGACCTTAAATCGCGGACTAACTGTATATATATAGTCAGTCGGCGATATAAGGCATTAATATACTGTCACTTATATTTTAAATTCTTTGAAAAAGGCATCATATGCCGAAACATGTAAGATTGTTTTAAATATATACATTTTGAAGAAAAACCAGACCTTAAATCGCCAACTAATTGAATCTACCATAACATACAAAGGTCACGAAATAATTATCTTTGTATATATATATGGTAAATTCAATTTGTTGGTGATTTAAGGTCTGGTTTTACTTCAAAATATATATATTTAAAACAGTCCTACATGTTTCGGCGAATGATGCCTTTTTCAAGGAATATAAAATATAAATGACAGTATATTAATGTCATATATTTGTTTTTACCATAACATACAAAGGACACGAAATAATTATCTATATATGGTAAATTCAATTTGTTGGCGATTTAAGTTCTGGTTTTACTTCAAAATATATATATTTAAAACAATCCTACATGTTTCGGCAAATGATGCCGTTTTCAAAGAATATAAAATATAAATTTATATTAAATCGCCAACAAATTGAATTTACCATAACATACAAAGGTCACAAAATAATTATATATATATATATATATATATATATATATATATATATATATATAATTCCTGCGGAGTTTTTTTGGCGTTTCGTAGGCCAATCATAAAACAATTGGTTATTTAAAGTTTTTTTTTTTATTTTTCATTCATGTTTCGAAGAACTTGCTCCTTTATCAATGAACTGTAACAGATGACACTGTCATGCAAAAGTATGTTATATTGCAAGTGTTAAAATCATGTTTACGAATGTGTTCTTTTGTGCGTACCTGTGTTACTTCTGCTGAATGTTGAGATTCCTTTTGTGGAAGTCCCTTGCGTGTAGGAAGTTATGTATTAGCATTGTAAAATTATAAGATTGTTGTTTACAAACATATAAATAAATAAAATGCAGTACAGTCAATGTGGACGAGACAACGTATTTAAAATAATTATCGTGAAGTCAATGTTGTGCAAATGTGTACGATACATTGGCAATATGAGAAAAAGTATGTCTTTTTTAATTTTTTCTTCTTTTGATGTTTTTGTGTGTACAGTTTCATTTGCATATTAACAGAGTTGTAAAATTGAACGTACGGTAACATGTTAATTTATTAAGAGAATTTTGTTTTGTTACGATCATAGATGTGTGTGTATGTTTGCGTTTGTGTATGTTTGTGTATGTGTGTATGTGTGCGTTATTGTTTTGGTATAATGTCGATCATCACCATGATTATGTTATAATATATGGAACTTAGATTGCTAATGTCACTTCCGTTGATGATGCCATTTGTGTCTTTCTTGATGTGTATCATTTCTTTAATTTCCCGTTTTTTTGTGTTGGATTCTCTTAATAATTTTAGTATCGTCATAGTTGAAATGATAGTCTAGTTCAATCCTATGCGATGCCAATCTTGTCTGTTTTGGAATATTTGTGGACCTGTAACCGTTTGTTGAGGTATTGTTTGGTTTGCCCTATGTAGCATCTATTGCAATCATTACAAGGGATCCTGTACATGGTGTGGGTTTGTTTGCTGTTTTCTATTTTGGGTTTGAGTTGTGAGTTAAACTTTTCTAGAATGTAAATGAGTTTGTAAGATGTTCTGATATCGTATTGTTTTAAGGCATAGCTGATTTCTTCTGATAAGTTGTGGACATATGGTATGCTAATATAGTTTTGGGATTCTTTGTTGTGGGTACTGGTATTGTTATTTTATATTTTGTGAGCACGTTTTTTTTATTGGTTGATTTATGAACTGTGTGGGGTATTGGTTTTCTATTAGTATGGTTCTAATTTTTGTGATATAGTTTTTCTAAATTTAGTGTCACCGCGGAAATTATAAATATAAATATAAAAATTATTGATCATTTTTATATTTTGTACGTCAATTTTATTATTTTTTAACTCTACATTTTTTACCCCAGAAGAAGCGACAAAGTGTCGCGAAATATAGGGTAATTTAATAAAGGAGTTTTTTTAATTGACCGCTTACCCGCTTAATTAATTTATATATATATATATATATATATATATATATATATATATGATAAACATAATCAGTAGGCGATTAAAGGTCTGTATATTACTTCAAAATATATGTTTTTAAAAAACTCTACATGTTTCGGCAGTACGCCTTTATCAAGAGAATACAAAATATAAATGACAGGATATAAATTTATATCCTTCATCAGACCTGATAAAACATTTACAAATTAGCCATATACATTAAATTATGGAAGTGTACTTAGATTAGCAATTAACAAATTCCAAAGCAGTTTCATAGAATGAATATGAAATTAAAAGCACTTCTTAGTTATATTTACAAAAACCAACTATTGCAAAACGAAAAAAGTGCATTCCTATTAAACATGTTTCATAGCAATTTTAAAAAAAACACACAAATTTGCATTGTAATGGTTTGATGTCAGGGCACTCTCTGGACACGATAATGCTTGAAACCGAAACCATGCGTCTTCGAAGGTATGCGCAAAGATAAGGTGAAGACTTCGTCGGGCATATCGTAACAGATGATACGACTTGGATCGCCTATGTCAGCGTTGAGACGAAAAGACAGATAAGGTGAAGACTTCGTCGGGCTTATCGTAACAGGTGGCACGACTTGGATCGCCTATGTCGGCGTTGAGACGAAAAGACAGTCAATACAATGGGGTCGCTCTAACTCGCCTATGAGGAAATCTTTAAAATTTTTTCTGCAAAAATCATGGTCACATCTTCGGGGACAAGAAAAGCGTCCTGCCTGTAGAGTCTACGGAACGAGGGACCACAATAAACACTGAACACAGTGTTACAGCATGGCTTAATTCACAGGCGGCAGAGTTCTATGAAGAGGGCATTAAAAAGCTGGTTCATCGCTATAACAAATGTCTGAATCTTAATTAAACTATGTAGATAAATAGCTGAAGGTAGTACCTTTAAGTTGTATATAATAAGAACCTCTTTATGTATTGGTGTTTTTTGTTAAACCAAACGGAACTTACTTTACGAATCGCCCTCGTAAATATCGAAGATTTCGGTAAGAACAAGTCAAAGCAACATCGATCAAATAACTATTTATGTTTCATTATGTTGTACCAGAATAGTAAATGCTTCTTCTTAGATGAGCAAATAGCTTTTGAAAATAAGCTAAAATTGCATCTTTCAAAAGAAATACTTCAACTGTAATTTTCCATAGCCAAAGAAGGTCCAAACCGCCTACACTCCTTTTGAGTATTGAATTTACCAAAAATGTCAAGTATAAATAACTGATATATACGCCACGCAAATATATCGTGATTACCTACAGAACTGATTTTATTTTTAGCTATATAACTTCACATTTTCGAAGCAAAAATCGACCTGAAGACACCTCCTTTGAGCATTTCCCTCCGCTTGCCGCCTAACTTTATAACTCACAATGGAAGTTTCTTTACTTGTTTTTTATTTATCAAGCACACGAAATAAATATCTAAAAATATCAATTACGGGTCGAAGACACCACAGAATTAAGGGGGCACTGTTTTATTGAATTAATAATCTACTTCTTTTATTCTCTTGAAATTGACAAATCCTGTTCAAACTATAATTTAAATTTAATCAAATGTAGTAGTTTCAATGTGTAATAATGGGATATCCTCAAGCACAAATAAGTTCCAATAAGAAAACTTAAAATATAGGAAATTAAAAGTATATTTTAACGCGTTGTCACTATATAGTTCATTACAGATGTTTCTATGAACACGAGGGGAACACAGGCCCGCAAATTTGGAGTCATGACGTCCTGACGTCATGACGAATATGTTTTCAGTTTTTCCCCATCACGTCCAGATTGTTCAGAATAGACATAGGAAGAAAATAGCAAAAAAGACACCTTTACTTAGAAAAAAAATTATTAAAAAAGTACTTAATTCTAGAACTTAAAAACTATTTATGCGTAAACATGTCACTTATCTCTGTGAAATCTTGTCCTTTTTCTATTTTGAGATTTTCTCTTAAATTTTCGCTTTGGCTCATCTCGCCTCAGCAGCCAATAGTAGTCCGCCAACATGTTTGTATTCCACCTTCCCTGATACCTCTTTTCCATATTTTTCAAATCTTAGTGAAATCTTTCACCTTGCTCTTCGCTAACTGCTTCTAAATTTTCCGAAAATTAGTTAATATGCAAATTCAGGAAGGAAAGGGGAAGTTTAATGGTCATAGAAGAGCCCATTAAGCCAAAATTTACAATCATATTCGACACATCATATTTCACAATATTTATATACAATATTCGTCGCCGGTTGAATAATCTGTTTTAGCCCTATATATATCCAAGGGGGAAGGTCTCCAATAACCCAGGTTTTTCGCTTTACTTCTCGAAGCTTCCGGCGTCTAATGGTGTGTTTAGTGGGTAACATCACCGTCTGACAAGAGCGGCCATGGACGCACTGAACATGTCATGCTTTGGTTACCGCAAGCAATTACGAAATCTGCAGGTAAGGCCTTTTCGGCATTGGGATCTCATATCGAAGTAACAATCCACGGTCTTATCAGACCAGAGTGTAAGGGAATATTCAGGCCGGTAACAGCAGACCAGAATTTCCATACCAGTATGTTGGAATATTACTTCTAACATGCTTCTTATAATTCTCCAATCCAGACGGTCTTATCCACAACCCAATTTGGAACGGCTAATTTCAAAATGTCTTGTTATAAGTTCACGCAAATAGGCCAGGGCCTCCCATAAGGCAAGGTAGGTTGACTTCAAGGTTGACAGGTTCTTTTGTGACCAAATAAAAAGGACTGTTATTTATTTATTTTTTGGGACTCTTTCCAATTGCTGGTGCCTGCTGCCTTTATTCTTCGATTCCGCCAAATCTGTCTTTAAATTCTTTGGCAATTACTTTGTACATTCGCAGATCTCCGGCTACGCAATAAACGAGCTCGTAGTCTTGCGGTACAGTAAACAAATCTTGCTGTTTCTCGATGGTCGCCCACACCTGACACCACTGTAAAATACTTCTGGTTTGTTTAAATAAAACTAACAGTAATTGAAAACACTACATTCATAATGAATATACGCTAAAAACACTTAAGAACTAATAACAGTATTTATTTCACATTATTTATATATCAGTATTTATTTACATTTATATAACAATATTCGTCGCCGGTCGCTGACTGAATAATATGTTTCTTGCGTTTGAGCCCTATATATGTGAAGGGGAAAGTCTCCAATAATTCGGGTTCTTCGGGTCGCTTCTCGAAGCTGCTGGCCTCTGATGATGTGTTTGTTGGGTCATATCACCGTTTGACACGAGCAGTCAATGACTCACATCACAGCACTATTTCTTTATAATCAGGGTATTTATTGTTTCCTAAGAAATTTTTCACCACCTCCTTCAAAGATTTTCATGCTTCTAAATCAATTTGGCTGAGTTTTTCATCGAACCTTTCATCCTTTTTTCTTATATCGGGATTAACAAAAATTTCGTCTTTCAATTGTTCCATTTTTAGCGTAATAGAGATGTATTTTTTATACTAATTATGTAGTATTTAACTAATTATGAATCGGAATTTATTATATTATCCTAATAGACTCATTAAATGCATTAACAATTGGTTAGAACTCATTTAAGAAAGTCCATTCATATTCGAATTCACCCTCCGGGCAATTTTAAGCAGGGTCTAAACAAATTTTTTAACTAGTTTTCTCGTAATCAGCGCATTAAAAATTATCGAGAACGCCACTCAGATTTTAAAGGAAAAAAACATTGTAGACCTGTGATAATTCGACAGGAGGTGGCATTCGAAATGAAGCCAACGAGTTAGTTACTACTTTTCAAGGCTTGGATCAACACTGTTGAAGTGCTTTTATGCAAATTTTGTGATGATCTTTCTAAAGATTCTTAAAATACTACTACATTGTTAGAACAAATTCTTCGTTCGATCGAAAGTTCCAGCAAAGAAAAGTCTGAGTTTGGGGAATAAATCGAAGTCACTTTGGACTAGATCTGATAAATAAGGCGCAACCAGAGACCTCAATTAATTATATTTTAATTTTCGCGAATAATTTGACTAGCTTGGGAAAGTGCGTTTTTTGTGATGGAAGGGAATTTTTTATGGCCCAGATTGATCAAAAATTGTTTTTTTTTAAATTAGTCTAGTAGAGTGACATAATATTGTCCATTAACCAAAGGTGGAACAATTCCCCAGATTTTCCTGCCTTGGACTCCTTTTTCTTCAGAAAACTCAATATCTTCCTCGCTGATCAGCATTTTTCGTCCATTCAACAAACAATTGTGGCTGTAAACGGGTACTTTGTAGCACTATCGACAAGACACTATATAGAAAGAATAATTGCACTCGAATACTAATAGATAAAATGCAATAATCTTAAGGAAGATTATGTTGTAAAATAAAATGTTTTTAAAAACATAAATTGTCATTTTCACTATGAGGTCGAGAATATTTCACATTACCAATCGACTACGTCGTAGTAACTTCTCGATGAGCCATTAGTACATCAATCCCTCCGTGTTAGAGCTTGGATTAACGCAAATTTTCCGGAAAGATGGATTGGAATAGTGCGATGTCAGATATGGCTGGCAGGATCGCCATGTGATATCGATCCTACTAACCACTGGCAGGATTACCATGTGATGTCCCCTGGTCCTCGTTATGGCTTCATCTCCGAGGCGGCCTCATTAAAGGCTGGTTTTATTGATGTAGTAAATAATACACTCCGGGAATAATATAAAATAACGTTTAATAAATACATAACAACAACATTTTATGTTACGATGTTCACATGTACAATATCGATTAGATCAGATCTACAAGACTTTCTAGTTCTCCTCTGTCTTCAGTAAATATATCATGTCTACTTACTTAATAACTTACTTACTTATCTAATAGTATGCCAACCTAGTTACATAACAAAGCTAGATTGTCGAAAATGCAGCAATTAATGAGGACGTGTTTCGTTAAATAAGTGTTATTTTGAATATGTAGAAATAGGTGTTCTACTTTAGTTATTACAATAGAATGACTCGTAGCAGGCCACCGCGTCCTCCGGACTTAACACCATTAGATTTTTATCATTGAGGGCCACATTAAATAAATTGTTCATACAATTGAAATACACAGCAAGCTGCCGATATTATTAGGATTAACCCAGAAGTCACATTAAAAAGCAGCGAACTCTTCAGTGACGTGCGGGCTTGTGTATTAAACAGAATGGCGTTAATTTTGAACAGCTATTGTAGGAAAAATAATAAAAATTTATTAAAAAAATGTATTCTAAATAAATTTTGTAGAACTAAAATTTTAGCCACATAAATTATGAAATAAACAATAACTCGTTAATGGTTTCATTTAAGACATATGTTTACATATTCTTTTCGACTCTAAATAAAGTCTGCAATTCATTCTTAAAATATTGCCTGTATGTTTTGGAACAGCCTGTAGATGTTCAACTTTCCACAATTAGACATGTTATTTTTATAATATACAAAAGTTTCATAATTTTAATTAATTTAATTAATTAATATACAAAAAATGTTTATACAAAACCTAAAATTTTATTGGCAAATCTTACAAAAAACTCTTCTTCAAATGGCGACAATGAAACAGTTAATAAATCAATTAAATAACAAAATATTTTTTTTATAAATAAAATAAATCTTTTATCGAAAAGCTATTTGGAAATCTATCTAAATTAAAATAGCTTTCAAAATCCAATTTAACAATTACTGTAATTAGTTTAGCCTATTGATGATAGAAATAATACCGTCATTTCAAAATAATTTTTCAATTGATGTAGTTCATATATCAGGAGCCTTTCAAACATATTCTATGCTTCAATTTCAACTTTCAGTAGCTTATTATTATGAAACCATTCATATTGAATATGTGTCACCATGTTTACCCATCCTCTTTTCTCAATTATACATATGTGAATGTACGTATTTGACCGTATCACGGCGAGAACAAACCTATTATTTCATAGCCAACGTATGTACTTGTTTTGATTAAATCTCTCATTAAGATAATTTAACCTTTGTGTCGGTCATTCAGACACGGTGTTAAAAATTACTTGGTTGAATTTTCAACAAAATTTTAATATGAGTTTTCAGAAAACTGAACAACTCAAAAAATATTTATTTTGAGATTTCAAGAAGTATTTAGACAAAATGATAAATAACTAAAATGCGTGGAGCAATATAATAATATAAAGTTAGATACTTGAAAAGTTAGGATGAGTTACAGTATATTTGCTGTTATATGAAACAGAGATTACAAAAAAATAAATCAATAATTATTATTAGAGACCGGACACATCAGGCCGAAATTACGATGGACCATACAAATAGTCTATAATATCACTAAATACAACACGCCGTAATTGAATAGCACTATGTATTCGGTTAACCGCACATCTGCTTTTTGTCGTTGAATTGTGACGCAATTATTTGAATATTACAGTGAAATTCCTTTCTTAATGGGCGTAGATATAAGCGTGAGGAGTTTTTATAATTTATTTTATTTATTAGTTTATATTTCGTAAAATAAATAAAGTACGGTGAGTTACTTTCTTTTTTTTCATTGCTTTAACTAAAACATACATAATAGATCCTGCTTAATATCGTTTCATAGAATCTACTTCTCCCAATTATTTTGGCGTAAGTATCCAGTGAATTTCGTCAATTTTCAATAACTTACGCATACATTTTGAATTTTCTTTTATTTAGATCTAGAACATTGTTTAAGTTACTTTTTCAGATATCATATGGAACAACGTCGAGAATGGCATCGTGAAACAATGGCGAGTTGGATTAAGGGTCATACTGATTGCATGTCCGTTGCCAGTGATTTCGAAATTTATTGCAAAGAGTGGAAGATATTGTTAAAAAATTCCAAGAAATCGTACGTGAAACGTCACTTAGCATCCCAAACACATACACAGAAACTAGACCTGTTGGAATCTGTGAAACTTTAGGCGGCAAATATTCCATTAAATAAACTTAACAATCCCACCTTAAAAACATTTCTCCAAAAATATACTGGTCGAAATATTCCTGATGAATCCAGCTTACGTAAATATTATGTTTCCAAGTGCTACATGAAAGCAGTAGAACGCATTAGAAGCCATCTTTCATACCAGTATCTATGGATAAGTGCCGACAAAACTGTCGATATATTAGGACGCTGTGTGGTAAATGTTGTAGCTGAAGTACTACATCCAACTATTCCACATAACGCATATGTAATAGCAACAAAAGTTATAAATACAGTTGACGCGCAAAAAGTAGCTAAAACAATTTATGAGAATATGCACCATTCATTCAGATAACAGGTACAAAGAAAAAATAATTTTATTTGTCAGTTACAGTGCTGCATATATATGTTAAAAACAGGCAGACTGTTAAAGGAAACATATCATAATATGATGCATAGTAATTGTGTAGCACATGTTCTCCGCAGAATCTGTGAATATATCAGAGACACCTTTCCGAAAGTTGATACACTTATATCTGCTAAAAAAGTTTTCAGAAAACCACCATTGAGAGTAGCTTTTTACAGGGAAAAATTTCCAACTTTGTCCACTGCCTCCCTCTCCAGTAATAACTAGATGAGGAACATGGTTGGAAGCTACTAGTTTTTATGCAGAGAATTTCGATAGTTTTTCAAAATTTTGTTACATGTTAAATGACGATGCTCGAAGTATTTATGAGTGCAAGGAATTAATACAAATTCCAAATTTAAAAAATCAGTTGTACTTTCTTCAGGAACACAATTTGCCAAAATCATTAACTTATTTTGAAAATTAAAATCTCAGATTAAATGATGAATTAACCACATTAGATGTGGCTATTAATAATTTGGAAAATATTCCAAGCGACTTCAGATGTAGCCTTCGGCAAGAGTTAGACGTAGTTTTTAATAGCAATCCAGATTTAATAACATTGCGGCAATTGTGTATGGGGACAATGCCTCAAATTCTAACTGCTAAATACGCTGAAAGAAAAGAATATGTCCAGTATGCACCTATAATCAGGTGCGATGTAGAAAGGACGTTTTCTATCTACAAGGATGTATTTCATTCAAAAAGACCAAATTTTGCAGAAGAGAACCTTGAGAAAGTATAGCCAATTACTATTAATACTCCTTTACTCAACTTGAACTACAAAATGAACAAATAAAAACGTATTTCGTATTTTATAGATCACCACCCGTTTGTTTCCCAATTATATATCTAAAATTAAAAACTCTTTAAAAATACAAATTTTCAATAGTACGCCAGAGGGCGATGAGTCATCGGCCTCTCGCATCCGGTCCCTAGTTATTATATAGATGTACAAGTACTAGTAGTACCACCGAAAGTCATAAACTATTGTCATGGGCGTTCGCTTGAATTAGTGCTCATTTTTACAAAAAAAAAAAACCGCTTCACGCTATAGTAACTCGTAGTATTTTCAGTAGTGCAGTATCAGAAGTTATGCATTTGAATATAGATGTTATTCTGACATATGTCAGTAAAGTCTGTGACATAATATAAGTTTATTTTATGAATTAAGGATGAAATAAGGATATTTTAATTTAATTTTAAATTATATTTCTTCAAATATTTCGAATTTAAAATATTAATTAAATTTAGCCATTTTCTGTATTCGTTGGCAAAGAGAACGCCTTTCTTTTGTTGTTGTACTTAAAGGAGCTATTTAGGACAGTCTAAACAAATAAGTAAATTAAGAAATAATAGAAATAACAAGATATACATACAAAAAAAGCCCAACAGGTAAGCCCCATGATAAACGATCAGAACCAATTATAACGACAAAGAGTGGAAGATTTAGCTTTATTTTCGTAAACTCACTAGGTGAAATAATCAAAGTATGCAAAACTAAATTTAAAAAATGCTTTGTTAGATGGTTGAAAATAAAGCGACAAAATGAAAAAATATACATATTTACAGATGATATAGTTTTAGTAACAGAATCATAAGAAAAAATATTCTAATTAACATTTAATTATTCAAAATAGAAATAAAACTACGGTTAAAATCTTTACTTTTTAATACTCAATCGTAACACGACGATTGTTTCGCCAGCATAGTGGCTTGATCAGGTACTTACAGCTAAAGAGTACGTTACAAACTAAATTTAAAAAAATATAAAATCAAAGTTAGTATTATTTTACATTTTTAAATAAATCTATGTACTTACACAAATACTGTAGGTAGTGAGAAAATATGATTCATTTGGTCTGCCCTAACTGTTATATTGTAGGGTACTAAACATCTTTACGCATAAAATTTGTTTTAATAACTTAAATGTACATTTCTATTATCGTCTAAACAGATTTTAAATAAATAAATTTAACAAAGGTGATTTATTTAAATCTAATTGGCCATTTAGTAAAATTTTTGATTGTTTTAATTTATTGATTTCTAAACTTTCCAGTAAACTTAATTTATTGCCTTTATTTTCTAAATGTGGAATTTGAAAATCTTTATTGAAAGTGTGGTTTTCTTCTAATAGATAATTCGCAAAAGTGGAATCTTGTTTTTTATAGTTTATTTCAAATTATAAGAATATAACTTTGAACGGCTCTAATGCTTTTATTGCACCACCTTCTGGGATGATAATTATTATACCTGGTCTGCTTATTGAACGGGTACGGTTTACCTATTTGCAACGTATGAATCTAGGGGCCGTATTGACTATAAATTAGGGCCCTATAATATAATAATAAAACGCTGTTAATTTCAAGTATATAATAAAAAATGTCTGTACATTGGGTTTATATACAAAGAAAAAATTACAAATCGTGTGGCAACATGTGTAGTAGATACATATAGATATATAAAGCTAATTTATTTGTAATACACAATAAAATTCGTGTGTCACCGCATTTTATAAATCATCTGTGATTGAGTCGTCTTACAAATCGGTGTCTGCGTCTGAATCATATTGCAAATTTATAATCAAAGGTGCTACTATTTTGTACATGCGCATATATTCGTTCTCTTTTGCTATTGCGTGTTTAACAGCATTTTTCCAATTTACAGCAGTTATATGTTCCATAGCATTTTTTATGTGTGTTACACTGCTTTCACTAAATTTTGGTGTTTGATTTGTTCGTCTTATGGTATTTTTCAGTTGGGCCCATATCAATTCAATGGGATTGAAAATGCAATGGTATAGTGGTAAACGCAAAATTGTATGTCCTGCTTCTTTGGCTCTGTTATCCACATAATAATCCTTTAAATATTCTTTTGTCTTCATCACCTCTATTTATTGCTTTTTTGTATAATGGTCCTCAAAATATAGATCATTTGCTTCTAAAAATGGTTTAATATCTTTCTTATTATTACATTTTGTAGGAACTTTGGTTAGCTGTCGAGAATGATACGAAGCGTTGTCCATCACTATCACATTATCTTTTGGTAAATTTGGCAGCAATCTAAACTTGAGGATTTAACATTTTTAGCAGATAATAGCGGCTATCCGGTCCATCCTTTTTCTGACCCTGCATGAAGAATGATTATTCACTTCCCTCTCGAAACCGGCGCGTCCAACTGACACATACTTGAATTATCCACCCAACATTTGCAAATTGTGTCATGGGTGTCATACCACGTCTCGTCTAAATAACATATTAATCGTCCTTCCAGTCTATACCTTCTAAATGCCGTTAAGTATTCATATCGAAGTTTCTGTAACCTCGGGCTTTCCATAATTGTGCGACGTTTGTCTATAGTGCCAAACTTAAAACCAGCTTTCTTTAGCGTCCGCCACAAGGTTGCTTTAGAACACTGAATATTTATAGGCTCATCACTGATTCTTTTATGTAAGCAGTCAAGTGTAGATACAACATTTCCTCTGTAGAAGGAGTATACTTGCTGCCTAATAGTATCAATTTCATACTCTTCAATTTTTCTCGGTGCTACTTTGTCACTTCTTTGCTTTCGGGGCCCTGCGTTATTCTTAATTATTTTATATATTGTTCCAAAAGGCACCTTGGTTAATTGTGAAGTTTGTTGAATGTTCTGGGTTTGTAGTTCGTTATTTTCTTCCATCAGGGAATGATAGACATTGAAAATTATCTGTTTTACATCTTCTGATATATGCTTTCTCTGTCATGCTCCAACAGTATTATCATAATCACTAACACTTTCAGCAAAAGGTCGCCACATGTTCGTTAAGTAAAGAGAGAAAAATCAAATATGTATACAGCAGTAAAGATTAACAATAAATGATAAATAGAGTCAATATTAGATGTAATATATACCAACTCTCCTAACTATATTTACTTAAATTTACTTTTACTTTTACTTAATAAATATAAGCACTTATTTCATCTAAATTGTAATTTAATGATTATTTAACTATATATAATAACTATATATTCAAATTAACAACTGTTGGTACTTATATTATTATTAAATTCTATTTCATCTAAATTGCAGTTATTACAATTTACTTAAATTTTGTCATTACGGACCTCAGCAGTTTGTTTGCGTAAAAGATAATCATATTGAGCGGCCAGGTAGTTATTGCCGCAGGTGGTGAAATAAAAGCATTAGAGCCGTTCAAAGTTAAATTCTTATAATTTTAAATAAACTATATGGTGTTAGGCAATGCGTTTTTCAAACGATCTTCCTGTTTGACCAACATATATCTTACCGCATCCGCATATAGACTTATAGACTTCAGATTTCTTATTTTTGTCTGTTTTATCATTATTGTTTTTAATATGTTTTTATAAATTATTATTAGTTTTGAAAATCGTGTTTATATTAAGTTTTTTTAAATAACTTGAAATATGTTTAATAGGTATCCCAGTACGTTTGTAATCTAAATTTTGAATTTTGCTTATCTTATATTGCAGGATATACCATAGAGATTTCTTTTTTGAATTTTCTTTTGTCAGCATATTTTCAATTAAAGTATCTCTTTGGCCGTTATTGATAGCTATTTGTTTGCCTAAATTTAGTTATTTTTCATAATTTTCTTTGGATCGTAGATAATTATTCAATATATGTAAAACACTATGGAAACTGGCTAATTTGTGTTGTATGGAATGTATTGACGAATTATCTATATTTATGTCAGTATGAGATTCTTTATGGTAAATATCAAACTCTAATTTATTCAAAAGTATTTTTAATAATATAAAATATTATTAAAAATGGGGTGTGAAGAACACAATACAAGTTATATATTTGTGAATGTATCTCCTCTACAGAGACGCAGATACGTATTTCACCTTTCTACAGGATCGTCGGTACGCCCCTGCTGGAGAAGAGATACATTCAACCAAACATAACTACCTTGCTATCAACCAGGAATTATTAAGACAGAGCGTGAAAGAATATTCAGCGCTGTCTACATAATAACTGCCAAACTAAGCAACGTGTTTCTATAGACGGTAACAACCATATCTATAAAAAACTGTATTATCGTGTCTTCACTACTTGTCGGGCGAACCGAATGCGTATATAACAAAATCATTTGAAACATACATGAGTGGGTTAAACCACACCAATTTGTATAATACAAAAGTATTTTTAATAATATAAAATATTATTAAAAATGGGGTGTGAAGAACACAATACAAGTTATATATTTGTGAATGTATCTCCTCTCCAGAGACGCAGATACGTATTTCACCTTTCTACAGGATCGTCGGTACGCCCCTGCTGGAGAAGAGATACATTCAACCAAACATAACTACCTTGCTATCAACCAGAAATTATTAAGACAGAGCGTGATTTTCTGGTTAATAGCAAGGTAGTTATGTTTGGTTGAATGTATCTCTTCTCCAGCAAGGGCGTACCGACGATCCTGTAGAAAGGTGAAATACGTATAGGCGTCTCTGGAGAGGAGATACATTCACAAATATATAACTTGTATTGTGTTCTTCACACCCCATTTTTAATAATATTTTATGTTATTAAAACTACTTTTGTATTATACAAATTGGTATGGTTTTACCCACTCATGTATGTTTCAAATTATTTTGCTCTAATTTATTGTTGATCTTTTTAATAGTTAGATCCAAAAAATTAATGCTATTGTTAACTTCTGGTTCCATGGTAAATTCAATATTTTTATTAATAGAATTGACGAATTCCAGAAGCAAGTTCAATTCAGTTATTTAATTATTCTTCATTTTACGAAAACAAACTTTTCAATTTTAAATAAACCGCTCCAATATCTTAACACAAGTTTTAAGTTGGCAGTTATTATAACACTAGTTTCAAGGTCACCAAAGTGAAACGCAACAACATCATAGGCACCGTTGATTTTATCCCTTCTCTTATTCTGTGACGACGCCTTCGAAGACTTCGAAGTACTCCTTATATTTTAGTATTTTTTTAAAGCTATCTAAATAATCTTTCATTAAATTCTAATTTTACATACCCCATTATGTAAGTTTTTGTCTTCTTTTCTTATTCTATAATAATAATAATGCATACATTTCACATTTCACACAAGTTTAAAATAATACAGGTGCACCGCTTTGTATTATAATTGTGAATGGAAATATTTTGCGACAAATATGTTGGCGTAGACAGTTACAATAGTCGGTCGTTACTTCATGTAAGAAATGACGTAACAAATATATTTAAACTCATTAATCAGTAAATTTATCCGTTAACCGAGACGAAAAACAAATGCAACAATCTTATTAATATCCGAATAAATATCTCTCTCATACACATTTTTTGCTTGTTTTAGACCACAAGGTATACCCAATAACAAAACAATGCAGTCTATTACGACGTTCCAGCCATTAAAAAGAAAGTTGGTGATCGCTACAAGTATAAATAGGTATCTTACGGAAAATAGCGGTCAGTTTCTGTAGGTATCCCGTAGGTTTATTTTGCAATATATTTATATTATGAAGACAATAATTTTTTTGTGCGTTGGTGCGTGTTTAATTGTGTTATGTAACGGAAGGGTTGCGAGGGATAATTATGGTGAACTGGAAGATTTAGAAGTGGCTGCTTCAGAGCATCACAGCAGTAAATCGGAAAAGGAAGGTGGAAGTTCGCACCATGCGGACCATCACGAAGAACACGGAGGAAAAGGAGATAAGGGGTACAAAAGTGATCATCATCATGACAAAGGTGAACACGGAAAATCCGGAAAAGCTTATGACGGAGATCATTACGCAGAAGGCGGGGGACACAAAAAAAAGTCGTACGATGAAGCGGATCATTCTTCTGAACACCACGCTTCGGGTAAAAGCGACAAAGGTGGAAAGTTCGGCGAAAAGAAAGGACACAAGAAGGGAAGCAAAACCACAGGATACCATCATAAATCCCACAAGGACGATTATCACAAGGAACACAAATTCTACGATGATTACCACAAAGGGGGTCACCATTCCAAATTTGGTGATTTCTACGGTAATCACGGAGGCAAAGAAGGAGGTCACAAGAAAGGAGGAAGCCAGAAGAGTGGTCATCATGAGGATAATTTCGGCAAGAAAGGACACCACGATAAAGGACATTACGACGACGATCACAAAGGCCACAAGGCCCATCACGGACATGAAAGTCATCACGCCGATCATGAAGATTATGGTAAATCTGGAGGAGGAAAAGGTGGTAAAGAATACGGATTCAGCGCTAGCAGTGGCGGAAAGCACTAAATTATTTAATTTATCAAAGCTCTTTTTGAAAGAGTTTCAAACCAAATATTATTTATATTTGTGGAAAATTGTTGATTTTTTATTGTTATTAAATGTTATATTAAATGTTAAATATTATAAATCCTGTTAATAAAAATATATTAGGAAACTAAAATTCACATTACTTGAAAGATAGGATAGATTGGCGTGTGTTGGAAAGAAGGAAACATTACCGAACATGTGGAATATTACCTTATGAAATTGGGCAAGTTCTAAAAAATAATTTAACAGTTTTCATAAACTAAAACATTATATATTGTGGCTGTAATAATTTGGATATTTTTTATTTCAACGACTTCACTTTTATACAAGGAATTTTGAAAAAGCGTAAATAGTATGTATAAATTTCTTAAAAATAAAATACTTTTCCAATTTATCTTTATGTAAACATTGCCAAATATGTGCCTAAGACTTCTAGAATTAATTTCAAATATGGCATTGTACATTTTCTTGATAGTTTCCACCCGCTTGCGTGTCTATGTACATTATTGATTTTCATAATCCAGAAATTATGTACATAATTCCTGTTGAAGTATTTAATATAAAGTGGTTACATTTTTAACATTTCAACTAAGTAAACGACACTGTTATCGTAAAATTATTTACCTAATATTTTTATTAAATTCTGTTAAATAAGGAAGAAATATACATTTTCGCTTTTTCCCGACAAAAGACATTATAAACAGATTATCGGGTTTACTTAGAAAGTATTTTCAACATATAACCTAATAAAATATGAAAACTAGACTAACATGAGCACTAGGAACTTGTAGCCGTGTATTTAGTTTGGGAAAATTGGAATAATCGAGATAGGGCGATAATTATTTACATGATTTCATGAAAATTGAGATTACTGTAGATAACTTGAAAGATTTAGAATACATTATGTTATTTACGTAATCGTTGATCAAATATGTACGCGAATAAATAATATCTTTTGTAGTATCAAAAATATTTAGATATACATACATAATACAAATTATAATTTAAAAAAAATACTGTTTTATTTTATTGTTCTGACAATATTGCTTCGGTAATTTCTACCATTCTCAAAGAAAGATTTTATTCTTTATTTTGTTTTATTATAATTTGTATTAAGTCCATTAATAAGACTTGAGCTTATTTACTGGAAGTTGGTTTTAAACTTAAATTATTGATCTTACACAATAAAATTCATTAAAATATCTTCAAAAATATCAAGGTTAATGCGAGCATAAGATGGATAATTATTTGCATCTACCTGGGACATTGGTAATATATCAGTGTCCCAAATTTCGTTTAGAAACACTATCTTTGTCATTCGAAAAAAATAAATGAAAAAATATTTTGAGTTGTATGGAAATTATAAATGACAGTACATTAATATACTGTCATTTATAATTTAAAATTCTTTGAAAAGGCATTAATTGCCGAAACATGTAAGAGATTATTTTACATATATACATATATATATATATATATACCGTGTGTCCCAAGTTCGATGCTCACCATTGGTATCTCGGTTATTAGAAGATATAGAACAACGGTTAAATGGGAAATGTTTTGCAGAATTCAATACTCGCGGCAAATCTCATTTCAAATTTGATCTAACTTTTTAAATTTTTAAAATATTTTGAAAAATCAAAAATTTGCCGATTTCGTTATTCCTCAATAACTCGATAACGCTTAGTCTGACCTCTTTTAAAGTTTTACATTGTTGAGACACTTTTTTAAAACAAATTATTTGATACAAACAGAAACCCCCGATTGTCATTTGTTTTTAAGTTATTACCACTATCTTTTGTTTTTCATATGGCGGCCATATTGGATTTCGGGTTTGTTAGGTAGTCCTCAAAATGTGCTTTTCAACGATGTATAACATGCCTGAAAAATTTTTATTTATAAGGAAAATATTAATAAAAACGTAAATTAATCTTTAATATGAAATTAGTAGGCTGAAAAATTAAACACCAATGTCAAATAAAAGTGAAAAGATATTCTAAGTAATACCGTAAACAAACGAAACGATAAAAAAATTATAGAAATAAAAAGTAAAGATACAGAACTTAAAGTTCACATTCACTTAAAGAAATTGTTCAATATGACGACCATGACAAACTCTACGTAGCGTGTTTCCATTTACTGATCGTAGCACATCTAGTACTCTTTGTTCTAAAATTTCCCGAGTTTCTGGCGGTTCAAAATCAAATACTTCGTTTTTAGTGGTACCCCATAAATAAAAGTCAAGCGGGGTAAGGTCGGGTGATCTCGCAGGCCATTGCACGGGTCCATTATTTGAAATCACTCTCTCATTAAAGTTTTCTCTCAAAAAATGTTGCACGTTACGAGTGTTATGGGCCGGGCAACCATCTTGCTGGAACCAGATGTTTTGCATGTTCTCGGGATTAATAATTTGCCTCAAAGCAGGCATTATCTCGTTTGTTAGTAGCTCCAAATATCTGTTACCAGTTAAATTGTAATCAAAGATGAAAGGACCTATTAACTGATTATCTAAAACGAAAAAAAGAGTTTAAGAAACAAAAAAAAGTAAACAAAATGTCATACCAATTAAACCCCACCAGACATTAAAACCAAATCGAACTTGAAATCTTCTTTGATTTACCAAATGTGGATTTTCAGTAGACCAATGATGATAGTTATTCCTATTGAACACTCCACAATTGGTAAATCGTGTTTCATCTGTCCATAGTATTTTCCTAGGAAAATTAGCGTCATATTCACATTTTTGAAGGTACCACCTGCTAAACTGTAATCGTCGGAAATTGTCATTATCACTTAAACCTTGTACAATTGTTGGTTTGTAAGGGTGATACTTGTTTTTCGTCAAGGTTCTGTGAAGAGTAGATTTTGAAATCCCTGTTTCTCGTGTCACACGACGAACTGATGTGCTGGGATTGTTCCTAACGTTCTGCAAAATATTATTTAGACGTGTATCGGCATCATTAACTTCATAGTTATCTCGTTTTTGTTCGAAGCTTCCAAAGTTTTTTGATTTGCTAACTAGTCTTCTAAAAATTGTCCTGTGTGGCTGTTGTCTTTCTGGAAAACGCTCTGCATAACTCGTGCACGCATTTTTAGTGTTTCTATTTGCTTTGAAATACACTTCCAACATATCAACTTTTTCTTCGTTTGAATATGTATGTGCCATTATCAATACTTATAAATCTTAATACTTGACAATAATTACTTATCACTAACTACAAGTAGTTTTAATTAACTTATCTCTGCAGCACTAATTGTACTTTGACAGGTTATCGTTTTGTTTCATTGTCAGAATACATTTGTCATTGACGTTTGACGGAACATAATGTCTTTGCTAGTGACACACGCTCAGAGGTTAGAATTATCTGACATTTGATGTAAAACCAAGTACAAATCTCCCCACTACTTTTAATCCTGCGCGAACTTACTCCTCCTCGCGCCAACTTAATTGGCGTTTGCTATACTTAGAATATCTTTTCACTTTCATTTGACATTGGTGTTTAATTTTTCAGCCTACTAATTTCATATTAAAGATTAATTTACGTTTTTATTAATATTTTCCTTATAAATAAAAATTTTTCAGGCATGTTATACATCGTTGAAAAGCACATTTTGAGGACTACCTAACAAACCCGAAATCCAATATGGCCGCCATATGAAAAACAAAAGATAGTGGTAATAACTTAAAAACAAATGACAATCGGGGGTTTCTGTTTGTATCAAATAATTTGTTTTAAAAAAGTGTCTCAACAATGTAAAACTTTAAAAGAGGTCAGACTAAGCGTTATCGAGTTATTGAGGAATAACGAAATCGGCAAATTTTTGATTTTTCAAAATATTTTAAAAATTTAAAAAGTTAGATCAAATTTGAAATGAGATTTGCCGCGAGTATTGAATTCTGCAAAACATTCCTCATTTAACCGTTGTTCTATATCTTCTAATAACCGAAATACCAGTGGTGAGCATCGAAATTGGGACACACGGTATATATATATATATATATAAATATATATATATATATATATAAATATATATATATATATATATATATATATATATATATATATATACATCAATTGATAATTTCTTGGAATTTTTTGGCTTTTATACGAAATATTTACAAACATCAAATTAGTATGTCATTGCAAAGTAAATGAGGATGTAAACATTGCAGTCTACAAATTACAAAGCAAATCATACGAAATTTTTAATTGAAAAATATTAATTGAATTGATTCTGCATTTACTTGATGAAGATCCATAATTTAAAATAGAAATAAAACTACATTTCTAATCTTCACTTTTAATCTTTAATCGTAACACGACAATTGTTTCGCCAGCACAGTGGCTTCCTCAGGTACTTATATCGAAAGAGTACGTTATAAGCTAAGCTTGTAACGTACTCTCTAACGTACTGTGCTGGCGAAACAATTATCGTGTTACGATTAAAGATTAAAGGTGAAGATTAGAACCGTAGTTTTATTTCTATTTTGAAAAATATTGTCTACATTGGGACTTGAACCCAAGTCTACGGACCGTTGCTTTACCACTTAAGCCACGATAGACCCTTGGTTCAAGCTATTTAGAAATAGAATTTAAGGGTGATTACGAAAAACAATAAATTATTTCAAACTTTTAACATTTTATGTTATTTATGATTTTCCCGAAATTTTCAGCGTACCCCTCGTAGTTAAAAAAACATTTAAAAAAAATGAAGTTGAAAACCAGACAATATAAACAAAAAATTTTATTCAAAATATTACGAATATATTATTTGTGTAAATAAGTTTGTGTATAAACGAAATAGTGCTTAATGCGCAAGTCTCGTTGAAACTTGGAAAAGTAGGACCGGATCTAGTTTTGTAATTTAGAAACTTTGATGTGTTCTAATTTACAGTATCAAAGTTTCGACAAGTTAATGTGATTAACATTAAATAGTTTGAACGTCAAACTTCTTTTTAAATAAAATTATTATGTTTATAATTAAGCAAAAATCGCCAGAAAACAAAAGCTTTATGTAGTGTGTCCAATGGGATAGATCCCTAGTTTTTAATTATTTCTATGGAATTATTTATATATATTATTTTTCTTTAAATTTGCGGAAATACCAACAAATACCGATTGAATAATATAATTCGTCGGTAAACAGAATTACTGATGAATGTCATATGACGTTTAAAAATCGATCTGTTCAAAGGTTTTTCTTAAATTTTCGCTGGCATCCGATAAGTTTAATTTTCATGTAAATTCATAAGCGCAAATTGAACATTTGTTACAAATTTTCACCTTTAAATTTAGATGAAGGCTAAGTAACAATTTTTGTTAGCAGTAAATCGTACTATAAATTAATATTAATGCCATTATTCTAAAGTAAACCCGTTTTAATTTAAATTTAAACATAGTTTCCCGTTAGAGTAATTTTTAAGAAAATAATACGTTTTGCATTTTCCAGTAATTTATGTTGAATGAAAACGTTTCATTAGTGCGTTTTGTATTTTCCTTCATAGGACGATTTCGCTACTAATTCACAACATGTAAACTAAATAGAATGACACACAATTGAACGTAATTATTTTATTGACCTCACTGGGCATTAAGACCAATTGACCAAATGTATAACTGGATAATCACCGATAAATGCTGCATTTATTTCCAAGTTCTTTAATTATATATTGTGCGCTCGTATTTATTGATATTGTTAAACTATTAGCTTTCATTATAGTGTTATTCATCTGTGTAAGTTTGGACAATGCCGCTGTCATTAAATGTTAGTAATTTTCTTTTTATTATAGTAAATTTCAATCACTTCTCGCATCCCAAATTGTCTTGAAAGTTATATAATTTTGTCACTTTATACCAAACGAGCATATTTTTTAATAACACTGGTCAACGAGTTTCATTTTCTTATACACCAATACGTATAGCTTATGTCTTTTATCGTGCTAATTCTGAATCAAATTTAAAATTTGCCTTATCACGTCAGGATATAGAAATACTTTCTTAAATTGTTTTTTCAAAAAACGCATTAAATTTGACAAAATTTCAAAATTACTGTTATATAAGAAAGATAGTACTAGAAATATTGTTCTGTCGAACATTTAATGGACATGTCTGAACATGTTTACTACGTCAAAGCACTTAAACCAAGCACATTTTTGCTCCGGAACCAATCAAAATAACCCATATAACCCATTAGATCACTAAAGGCCATTTAAAAGTCATCTTGTAGATACCTGTTTATTTTTATAATTGCAAAGTTTCTAACCCTTGCGAATAGATGGCGGTAGTTGTTTATAACTTTGAATGACATTTCTAATCGTTTGCAATCGTTTGTTGTTGATTCTACAAGAGTTTCGAGAAATTGTGCTTGAATTTTCATTCTACGATTTTAAAAAACTAAAACATGGCGAACTGAAAGTAAGTATAATTAAACAGTTTATAAATTCTCGCGAATTTGAAAAATATCATGATGTTTATTCATTAATACTTCAGTATTTATGTGTGGTTCGAGAAACACCATTCGTCTAGTGTCAGTTTATGCTAATATGGCGCGGTACTTTTAAAAGGACTTTAGCACTATAACCAGCTGTCACATCTTCTTTTACAGAGATCGCCGCCCATTAAAACTACATGAAATAATGGATGAGCTGGAGAAGGCAGTAGCAGAAGAATCAGACCAAAAAATTCCGACTTCAATCACTATATTTCCACCAGACAACGCCAATGGGGTAATTACAAATGACGATTCCGGAGAGGATGATGACGTATGCATGGACAACCTTCCAGGAAGTCAACTAGGGGTTCAAGCAAAGATGAATTTCGAAGAGCCGTCTCCTCAAGAAGATACAGAAGTGTCATTAGTTGAAGATGATAATTTACCCCTGTCGCACTTTATTCGCTTAAAAAAACTGAAAACTTGATTATTCTTTAACAGGTCTTTTATTGCCGATGTGCCGAATTTAGTAACTTATATGTCTCTCAGATCTGTGATTCTGAATCGCCGATTTTCACGAATTTTTGCTTTGACATTACAGTTGGTCGTGCACTCCGTTCTTCATCATGAACATTAGTTCGTCCTTCTCGAAAGATACGGCATCTTCTAACCATACTATTACTCATGACATTTTCACCATAAACAGAAAAAAGTTCACAATGAATCTCAGCGGTCTTCATGTTCTTTGCATACAGAAATCTAATAACAGCACATAATTCATAATCGGCGGGATTTTCAATTGTAGCAAACATTTTAAACGATCACTGAACCAAACTACACCACAGCGCTGCGATCGCACCAACGTCCATACTCTACTCACAAAGTGGAAATGGAACTTACTTTACGAATCGCCTCCGTATTAGAAAACTAATTATATGTGCCGTTGTTATAAAAAGGCTACATTTTATAATATATACACCCAAAAAAACCTAATAAAAGAAAAATAAAGAAGACAGAAAAACTCAATTCAAATAACCTCCAAACCAGACAACTGTGAAATGAAGTGTCTAATGGTAATTACAACAAGCATGTATATATGTCTTTCTTCGTTTGATATATTTTAAGCAAAGAACCGTGTGTTGATAATCCAAATAACAAACGTTTTATCTTTAAAGCAGCCGACATGTTGAACAATTAGTGTAGCTTTAGTTCTTGGTAACATTGAGTGCTAGTAATGTAACTCTCTAATTGAAACGAAAGAACTATACAACCACTCATTTGTCTAATTTATTGTAGCTCAAGCGTATTTCCATTATGTATATGGAGAGAGAAAGGTAACTAATAACTGCTAAAGCAAAAGTTTTCCAGGACTTGTATCTTACGATAACTTTTATTCTGATTTTATTCTGAAAAGTTGCGTTTATTTAACTTTATAATCGCGTGAACTTCATCGGAATTAAAACTTACAAACAATAATTGATTCCTTATTAATTTAACGCAATTATTCTATTCTCTTGTACTTTTATTCGTTAACGCTCAACTTAACTCGTTGGATTATAATACATTTATTAAATTTAATACTTCTTACGTACAAAATAATGTAAGCAACATTATTTAAGGGAGAACCGTCGGATTATTCTGTAAATATACGGGAGAGTGTTTTTAAGTTTGCGGAATGGGGAGGCTGGATGTAAGTTCATGTCGTAGCGTGTACAGTGCGATTTTCGACCTCTATAATGAAGAGAGGGAATAGTGTATTGAATCGTTGATTGACGAAGGAGATATTTGTTGAAACTTCATTATAACGATATGAAATAAGTACTAAACTTTTAGTTTCGAAAATTTTATTGTAAATCCAGTAAAATATTGTTTCGCCATACAATGGCTTCAACAGATGGATGAAAAACTGAATATTTAAAATACAAGTTTGAATATTTATGGACAAATTATTGAGAAAAAATGGTAATGGAATTTTTTTTTTTACAATCTAATTGGTCATTTAAAGCTAATCCCAAATTATTATTATTATATACTATCGTGAAGATTGGCGCACGGGAAAACTAAATGGGTTCAACAGAAATTATACTTTGCATTTAATATACCAGAATGTTCGAAGAATTAATTCTAAACTTGATAATATTCGTGCCGTAAGTGACGCAATTGAAACTGATGCTGCCTTCTTCAGAGAAACTTGGCTTTCTACTGGCGTGAATGGTGCAGAGGTATTTAGTAGATCTTTCTTTGTGTTCAGAGCTGACAGGAATCTTGAAGCAGTTTGACTTTCTAAGGGTGGTGGTGTGCTATCTGCTTTCAAAGACAATTTAATTTCTGCACCTATATCACTTGCTAATGCTCCATCTTTAGTTCCACTTATTGATTTTACAGCCTGCCAAAGCAAAATTAGTTCTTATATTATAATAATTAATAATATTTGTGATGACTATGAAGCTTTTCTTGATTCTCTTGCGTTTGAATTACTCGGTAAACAAGTTTTAATACTGGGCGATATTAATTCTCCTGCTTACGATAGTACTGCCTAAGGAACAGGTAGAAAATATTTTAGTCTAATAACACAGGTCTACAGTGATTTTTTTTTTTCAGTGATTGTATGAAAGCTGTTTGCTAATTTGTATATGTTTGGGGGTCCTTATTCCAAAAAACGCCATATTTTTGCTCTATCACGTAAATTTTTTTTATAGCGCTCTATATCTTAAAAATGTTAATTTATTAATATACATACCTATGACAAGAATATGTTTGTTCCATGTTAGGCATGATTTTTAAATGAATTGATTTTTATGAAATTAAATGTGATTTGGCAACACTGGTGAATATTAGATTTCTCAGCAAAGCAACAGAGTCGGCGCAGAAGCGTCAATACAACGTTGAAACCTGCTTATGTGCAGTTTGGTTGTGGTAGTCGTCGTGCTACTGTGTCCGCGCGCTTGTTGTCTTCGTTGTTGCGTATTTTAAGTGCGCTAGAACGTATAAATATGGAAAGAAGACATTGTGTGAACAATCCGAATAACTCTTGTTATATCTGTGGTAGTTATGTCGTAGTAAAGCAGAGGCAAAATATAACTTCGTTTGTGAAAAATGTATACCACGCTTATTTTGGTGTAAAAATTGGCGACCAAGACAAGTCCTGGGCTCCTCATACTGTTTGTTCCGTTTGCGTTGAAGCATTAAGAGACCGGTAAAAAGGTAGGAAGAAATGTTTAAGCTTTGGTGTTCCTATGGTATGGCGAGAGCCTAGAAATCACAGTGATGATTGTTATTTTTGTTCGTGTAATGTTCAAGGATTCAACAGAAAAAATAAGAAACAAATTGTGTATCCCAATCTTGACTCTGCTTATTCGACCAGTTCCTCATGGACCAGATGTACCGATACCTACCGCCCCAAAAGCACTAGAAAACGTCATATCGTCAGAATCAGAGGAATCTAATTGCGACCCAGATGACTCAGATTTCACACCAGATTTCAGAGAGCCCGAAGTGTTTAACCAGAGCGAACTAAATGATTTAATTAGAGATTTGCACCTTCCAAAGGATGCATCCGAATTGTTAGCCTCCCGACTTCGTGAGAAACATTTACTGGCACCTGGCGCCACATAAAGCTTTTACCGGGATCGCGAAAAAGAGTTATATCAATATTTTACTCAAGACGGACCGCTAGTGTATTGCAACAATATTCCTGATTTAATTTCAAAATTAGGAAATGTGCCGTATGTAAAAGAAGAATGGCGCCTGCTTATTGACTCAAGTAAGCGTAGTTTAAAAGGCGTTTTATTGCACAATGGTAACGAGCTGGCCTCGGTTCCCGTTGCCCATTCGGTACATTTAATGGAAACGTATAAAAATTTTGAACTTCTTTTAAAGAAAATAAACTACCGAGAACATCAGTGGATGCTTTGTGGTGACCTTAAAGTGCTGTGCATGCTACTAGGACAACAAGGAGGTTATACAAAATTTCCATGCTTTATTTGTGAGTGGGATAGTCGAGCAAGGGATAGACATTGGACTCAAATAGAATGGCCCTCTAGAACAAGCCTTACACCTGGTAGCAAAAATGTATTAAGAGATAGCTTGGTTGACCCCAAAGAAGTTTTACTGCCTCCTCTCCATATCAAACTTGGCTTGATGAAGCAGTTTGTTAAAGCCCTAGACAAAAATGGACAGTGTTTTAAATATTTGTGCGAGACATTTCCAGCCTTAACCGATGGCAAGTTAAAAGAAGGTATTTTTGTTGGGCCGCAGATAAGAACATTATGCAATGACAAGGATTTTCATAACACAATGACCAATGTCGAGAAAAGCGCCTGGGTTTCATTTAAAGAAGTAATTGATAAGTTTCTTGGGAACTCTAAGGACGAAAACTACGAAAATATTGTTCAAAATATGTTACAACACTTTCATCCTCTAGGTTGTAATATGAGTTTGAAAGTGCATTTCCTGTTTTCACACTTGAACTATTTTCCTGAAAATCTTGGAGCAGTTAGCGAAGAACAGGAAGAGAGGTTTCACCAAGACATTAAGGAAATGGAACGGCGATACCAAGGCATATGGAGCATAACGATGATCGCGGACTACTGCTGGATATTAAAACGGGATATTCCCTTAAAAACACACAACCGAATGTCCGGACAACGCAGCTTTCTGGCAAAAAGACAAAGATTTCACTTAAAAAAAGTAAAGTATTTTTTTCCACTTTTTTAACTTGTATTCCAACTTTTTACTCAATAAACAAATATTTTTTTTAGAAATATCGTTTTTTTTTCATTTAATATTTGCAGAAAATTTTTAAGAAAATTTTACATCTTCAAGAAAAAATCAAAAAACTTAACTTGTTAGGAAACTTGGAAATTAAAAGATATAATAATTTGAGATTAACTTTAAGTGACCAATTAGATTTAAACAACTCTTCTCTACTAAATTTAATATTGTAAAAAAAAATTCCATTACGATTTTTTTCTCAATAATTTGCCCATAAATATTCAAACTCCTATTTTAAATATTGAGTTCTTCATTCATCTGTTGAAGCCATTATATTTACAATTAAAATTTGGAAACTAAAGTTTAGTACTTATTTCTTAACGTTATAGTGTATTGAGTCAAATCGTCACTGGCTATTCATTATTATGACCCTGAGTCCAAAAAAAAGTCATCCAGTGACATAAAAAAGCAAACCACCACCCAAAAAGTTTGAGATGTCACAGTCAGCTAGAAAACTCTTGGCAACATTTCTTTGGAACTCCTGGGAATCTTGTTAATAGATTACAAAGACAAATACGTTTCCATAACTGGAGCCTACCATGCTTCAATCCCGGAGCGGTTAAAAAAAATCATTAAAGAAAAAAGAACGGAAAAAGAGTCGTGTTGCGCTAGCTGCCCTGCATAAAGTAGGCTTTGATATTGTGAATCACCCACCCTATAGTCCAGACCATGCTCCAAATTATTTTTCCCTGCCCCCAAAAATGCTTGAGCAGAAATTTACGAGCGATGAAGAAGTAAGGTCGCAATTTCAACGTATTTTTTTGATAAGGTACTACGTATAAACGTAACGCTAAATAAATAATACGAGAATAACTCTGATATCTTTCTAAATGCAGTAGCCTTCCAGGGTCTTATCTTTGGTGAGCGAGTTGCTGTTGAAAATTACAAACCGACGAGCCAAACCCTTGCTGGCGTCAGTGAATCCCTTACGAAACGTTGATACAAAATTGACCAGCTCTTAAATGAGAAAAACAGCTCCACCGTGTATCCTATACTTGGTTGGTTTGTACACTGTATTCTACGCCACAAGGAGATCGTAGAAAATATTATAACCCACCAGGTGAAATTGGAAAGATGATTTAAGGAGGAAGCTAGTAACGCCACGCCCAAAGAAAACTCACCCATAAATAAACTCTCTACTAAATTTCTTAGTATTGAAACGGATTGAGCATACAATGTAAAAAAAAAAGTATACGCGAAAAATACATGTCGGTAATCCAAACGTGAATACCTTTAATTACATACAAAAAAAAATAGCTAATTAAGCTCAAGACAATTACATATTCTATATTCTATATTATATATTCAAACACTTAATTAAGTGTATATATTCATGAACCAAATATGTTAGCAATTTTATTTACAACCGCATGAAACTTTCGTATTCTACATTAACTACATACGGCCTAATCTAGTAGGAGAAAATAATATCAAGAACAAAATGAATGAACGCCTGAGATCTCATTCGTTTTACAAATAGATTTACATAACAACAATTGCGTCTCTGCAAGACGAAAATTAATTTAAATTAAGTTAACTATTTGTGTTCTTCCCAATTTTGCTTGCAGAAAAAGATCGATAATAAAAATTACATTACATAAAACTGAGTGTATATAAAAATTTAAAAAATACAAGCGATACAAAATATTTCGTTAATTACAAAATGATACAATTAATTAGCGCCTCTACAATTAAAAATGAAAACGATATATATTATTTATATAAAAACCGACAAACGGAATTTAAATAAAAAAAAGTATAATTAATTATTGAATAAATGAAAATTTATAGCAATAAAATAGTCTTAATTAAGTGACCGACATATTTTTATTTTGAAATTTAACACTATAAAATAAATGCTAGTTAAATTACGAATAAAACCAAAGTAAAGCCTCGGCCGTTATGTCAAAGCAAAGCATTTGCCTACAAAATGTCCGCTACGGGAGGCAACTTCTTAATTCTTGAGACAATAACTAATAATACAGGTATTTTTAATAATATAAAATATTATTAAAAATCTGGTGTGAAGAATACAAATGCAGGTTCACTATTAATATTTTCTGTGAATGTGTCCGAATATATCCTATCCCCAGAGACGTAGATACGTATTTCGCTTTTCTACAAGCTCATCGGTACGCCCCTGCTGGAGAAAGGATATTTCCAGACACATTCACATTCACATTCACTCGCCCTATCACCGTAATTATCCAGACCGAGCGCGGAAGTAAATTCGGCGCTACCTGTTGTCAGACAGCCGAAGTACCTCGCATACCGTCCACATAATTAATGTGAAGTAACGACGCCCTTCCAAAGGTTAGCACAGCCAAACTCTCTAGAAAACTGCATTTTGTTTGTGCCTTCACTCATACTACGGCTTAACCGCATGTGTAATGTATCAGAATAATTGAAACATACATGAGTAGGTAAACCCCACCAGTTTTGTATAATACAAAGGTATTTTTAATAATATAAAATATTATTAAAAATCTGGTGTGAAGAACACAATTTTCAGACATATTCACATTGTGTTCTTCACACCTGATTTTTAATAATATTTTATATTATTAAAAATACCTTTGTATTATACAAAACTGGTGGGGTTTACCTACTCATGTAAGTTTCAATTATTCTGATAATAATACAGGCCTGCATTTTTCAACACTTTGAAAGTTGATTTAAAAATTTTAACTGTTTTCTAGTAATTGGGTAGCGCTGATTTCAAATCTGCTTTTATTTTTTGTATCAGGTAAGGTTATTTTTCAAACCAGTAAAATCAAAAAATATAGAAAAAACACGATTTATTTCATTAATAAGCTAGTTTTATATTATATTAAAAAAATACAAAAATATACACATAGAAACTATTAGAAATAGTTATTTATTCTTTATGCTTCTTAAAAAAACGTTTTCGTTTTTCAGAAAAACTTCGTTTGGTTGTTTTTCTGTCATATTCAGCTAAAGGAAGACCTCTACCAAGAGAAGGCAGTTTCTGGGACAAGAAAATTTTTTTGTTTCAACCTAGACCCCAGTACTTCAGAAAGATCTGTTGAAAGTCCCAAATCTCTTACCAAATCATTCAGTTCGGCTTGTTAAAATAGCTGAGGTTGGTTTTGACCTGAGGTTGGTGGTTCAAAATCACTATCCGGAAGTTGAAGAGGTTTCAATATCTTCTTGTAGTACTTTGGGGGGTATAGGTATAGGTACATGATCACTGTGAGGAACTGGTCTGATAGCTGATTTAATATTGTTTGGGTACAAAATATGTTTCAAAGTTTCTCTATTATGCCCCTTAATATCACAAAGACAAAAGTAGCAATCTCCATGATGATTTTGCGGTTCTCTCCAAACCATCGGTATTCCAAAAGGAAGGCTTTCTCTATTCCCTTTGGTCCAATGTCTTAAACCTTCTTCACATACCTTACAAACAACGTGCGGTGCCCAATCTTTATCTTGATCTCCTAATTTGATTTTGAAATAAGCATAATATGCATTTTCCACAAATTCACCAATTGGTCTCTTAAACTTTTTCAAGACGAAATATCCACAAATATAACAGAAATCATTTGGTTTGTTTTTGCAACACCGGCTAGACATATTTTTAAGCAATGTTTATTTATCAAATACCATGCACAACACTAAAGACAAATTAAAAAAAAAAAAAAATCTTTGAGTGGTAGAGACCAACTGTATTTTAATTAGTTATTGCTATATAAAAACTGAGCTTAACAAACAAAAATCACGTCACCACAAATTTTATGCAGGCCAGTGATTGATTTAATGAAATAAGTTTTTCCGGGACACAATTAACAAAACACGCACTTATCTCTTCGTCGAGGAATAGCAAATCTTCTTGACGGAACGAAAGTCATCTGCTCGGTCAGATTGGAACAACACGTGGTCGGCCTACTTTGTGAGCAGGCCTAGATAAATCTTTAATCATCGATCGGAGCGATTTTCCAAAATATTGCGCCCAAATTTAATAGGTCTGTTCCAGACAACCAAGAGAGTTTCTTAGGCTTTGTTTCAATTGCCGTGTATTTAGCCAACCAAAGCTGATACCTTAATTAGCTACTTAGATAGTAGTCACATCTACCCCAAAGGGTGATTAATTTTCTACGAAACAGCTAAAACTTATTTATTTTGAAAGACTTCGTCTATTCGACACGTGCAACTTGAGATATTCGTCAAACAAAAGTAAAAGTCACGCAGAACTTTTACGGAAAATTCCAGTACGCACCTAACACCGTCAACTATGAAATATGACATAGAGCGCACAAATGTGTACGAGGACTGATTAATAAAATATTGTAACGAATTTTTTTTATGAAGGCATACACAAGCTAATTGAAAGATATCTGGAACATTTATTAGGATTGCAAGTAAATATATTGAAAAAGAAAAATGATTTTATATTTTCATTTTCTCTCCTTTTCCCCCATTCCACGAACTTAAAAACGATTCCTCGTAGTTACCTCGCTTCTATTGTGTATAAGAAACCCTGTATAATACTTAACACTGTATATACAATATTTCACACTTAAAGTACAGCTTTAAAAAATATTTTCATCTATTCATCCACCAACTAATAACTAACTTTTTCCCGAGATATTGAAATAAAAGCGTACATATAATGAATATTAGAATTTATTTCTTTACATATTTTAACCTGCCTGCTTTTCAGCCCGTAAAAACTTTTGGGTCTAGTTAATGCGGAAGTGATTTTCTCGAACAACACATGCACGCACACAATCTCATACACAATACATTTACAGTTGCGTAAAATGATTTTCGTGTTCTTGTATGTGCACGCACGTCTCCTTTGAACTTTAGACGCTCCAAAGCATTGTTTCTGTTTATAATGCTAACTCTTAACCATAAACACTCGTTTCGTTTCTGCGAAGTTGACTCAGGGTAGGAAGAGCAGTATGATGCAAACAGTCCTTAAAATAATAATCTCAGCCAGATTTTAAAATGATTTCGATGTTGGGTGACGATCTACATATTATTAGTTCATGGAATATACTATCACGTTTCTGTTCTGATTGAATAATGTAATTTATGATGATTATGCTTAATTCCGTTAAAATTGAAATTTGAATTTACACGCCTAAAGAAGTTCTAGCGTAATACCTATAATCGATAGCTGGTCGAATGAATAACTGTGTAAGTCAAAGATGGTGTCTAGATTTTTATACAGCCGGAGAGGAACATGATATGAAGTCTTTAATTATTCCCAGGGTCTGGATTCTTGTTGGCGAGCAAGTAAATGTATTTATAAGAATACCTTAACTAATTATAAATAAGTATGAATAAATTTTAATTAAAAAAAGGTCCCATGCACTCGCAGGTGTTTGGATTGATCCTGACGAACTTCCTTGGCGACATATGGTTTGTGTCGATTGACTATCACCGGAGAAGTTGAGCCTCTAGTAGGTTCTGGTACACCCCTTCCAACAAATGCATCAGCCTCGTAATTACTTGACATCTGAAGTTCTTGAGCAATATTTTACTGTTTGTTTGACTGCTGAATATTATGAAAGAATTTATCAAGGTTGTATCCGAAAAATGCCAGTGGCCAAAGACGGTGATACCACTTTCTTCCTTTACCGTCTATGTGATAGTATGATTTCATCACGTTTGCTTTCTCTACATGATTCATATTTTTTCGATATTCTCTAACAATTATAGGGCAATTTACCTTGGTAGAATCTATACTCCAAGGTTGGAAACTGTTCCAGCTTCAGGCACACATATTTCTGTTTAGCGTAAATGTCAGAAAGAACTATCACAGCATTTTTTAACCGACGAGGGTTTTTGATACTGTAATAATGTCGACGATTTGATGTTGACATTAGGTCACCCACACCATACCGAAGAATGGCAGCTTTTTTCTGATGCTTCGAAATTGAGTTTGAAAGCTGTCCTTCTTCACATAGGAAACGTTTATCCATCTATCACCGTTGGCCACACAATCCACTTAAAAGAAACTTATAAAAATATGACTTTTCATTTACACAGAATTAATTACAAAATGTACAAGTGGTATATCAGTGCAGACCTCAAAGTTGTAGCAATTTTACTCGATTTACAACTAGGCTGTACAAAGAATTGCGGTTTTCTTTGTGAGTGGAACAGTCGATCAAGAAATTTCCACCACACTGTTAAAGATTGGCCAGTCAGGGGTCAGTATATTCCTGGATAAAAGAATATACTTCATAAGTCACTAGTCACATAAAATAAGGTTTGATAAAAAAATACTTGAAAGCAATAGATAAAGATGACCGTGGATTCCAATACTTTAAAGAGGGAATTTTGGTAGGACCCAAAACTAAACTTCTACAAGATAAAAAATTTGAAAACACCTTAAATGATTTGGAGCGCGTTGCTTGGAATGCTTTTAAAAATTTGACCCACAATTTTCTAGAAAACAGAAAATCTGATGATTATATAGCACTTGGCAAAGAACTTCTGGGAAGTAATAATTAATAGGGCTATAACATGAGCCTTAAAATACATTTTTTGTACTCGCATTTAGATTCCTTTCCTCCGAACCATGGCGTCGTGAGTAATGAACACAGCGAAAGGTTTTATAAAAACATTTCTACTATTGAAAAAAACATTATCAGGGCAAGTGGAACAATAAAAACATTTTAAACAGAACGATACCATACCGTTTCATGTAATGTATATACCTAAGATGGGTTTCAGAATAAGAAGGAGTGATTCAAATATCCCGTCAAAACTCGGTCCACACAGCTTAAAATTTTACCTACCGTACGTGTACACACATGAGAGTGTAATTGTTCGTTGTAATGTCATTTATTTTTATTACATATTTAACATAACCTATTTGTGACGTTAACTAAAACACGAGCACAAATATTTCATGTATATAATTACCAGAGACCGGACACATCGGGTTGAAATGACGTCATTACGACGGACGATATAAATAGTCTACAACATCTGTAAGTACATCACGCAGTTATGGAATGTACTATTCATCTGGCTAGCGCGCACATCTGTTTTTATCGAGAATTGCGACGATTTTTGTAGGTTATTTACAGTTAAATTTCTGTTTTCATGGGCGTAGATAGAGGCGTGTGGAGTTTTAATAATTTAGTCTATTTAAATTATATTTCGTAAGATAAATAAAGTGCTCTGAGTTAGTTTCTTGTTTTCATAGTTTTAACTGTTAATTAAATCGTAATTTTTGTGATAGATCCTGTTTAATATCGTTTGATTGAATCTACTTCTCCAAATTATTTCGACGCAAGAGTAATACTAATAACTTACACATACATTTTTAGTTTTCATTTATTTAGATCTAGAGCATTGTTTAAGTTACTTTCTCAGATATGATATAGAAGAACGTCGAGAACGGCATCCTAAAACAATTGGGAGTTGGATTGACGGTCATACTGATTGTATGTACATTGTCAGTGATTCCGAAATTTATTGCAAAATCTGTAAAATATCGTTAAAAAATTCCATGAAATTGCACGTACAACGTCACTTAGCATCGCAAACACATGCACAGAAATTGGAACCGTTAGAATCTGACAATTTTAACGAAGAATTCTGTGAAACTTTTATGGCGGCTAATATTCCATTAAATAAACTTAACAATCCCACTTTAAAAATACTTCTCCAAAAATATACTGTTCGAAATGTTCCTGATGAATCCACTTTACGCAAACATTATGTTTCTAAGTACTATACAAAAGCAGTAGAACGCATTAGAAGCCATCTTTCAAATTAGTACCTCTGGATAAGTGCCGACGATATGTCGATACGTTAGGACGCTGTGTGGTAAATGTCGTAGCTGGTGTACTACATCCAGCTATTCCATATAACGCATATGTAATAGCAACAAAAGTTATAAATACAGTTGATGCGTAAACAATTGCTAAAACCATTAACGAGAATGTTCAAAATATACTTCATTCGGACGACAGGTACAAATACAAAGTACTTTTATTTGTAATTGACAGTGCTGCATATATGTTAAAAACAGGCAGAGCATTAAAGCAAACATATCCTAATATGCTGCATATTACTTGTGTAGCGCATGCTCTCCACAGAATCTGTGAATATATCATAGACACCTTTCCAGAAGTTGATAGACTTGGATCCTCTTTTAAAAAATTTTTCAGAAAAGCACCATTGAGAGTAGCTCTTTACAGGGAAAAACTGCCATCTTTGTCACTGCCTCCCTCTCCAGTAATAACTAGATGAGGGACATGGTTGGAAGCCACTAGTTTTTATGCAGAGAATTTCGATAATTTACAAAATTTCGTTGCATGTTTAAATGACGATGCTCGGAATATATCGGCGTGCAAGAAACTAACACAAATTCCACATTTAAAAAATCAGCTGTACTTTCTTTAGGAACACTTTGGAAATTTGCCAAAACTAATCACTTATTTTGAAAATCGAAATCTCAAGTTAAATTATGGTTTAACGACATTAGATGTGGCTATTTGAAATTTGAAATTTGAAAAATATTCCAAGTGACTTCGGATGTGTCCTTCGGCAAAAGTTTTGACGCAGTGTTTAATAGAAATCCAGATTTAATAACATTGCGGCAATTGTGTATGGGGACAATGCCACAACATCTAACTGCAAATTACGCGGAAATAAAAAAATATTTCCAATATGCACCTATAACCAGTTGCGATCTAGAAAAGACGTTTTCTATTTACAAGGATGTATTTCTTTCAAAGAAAACAAATTTTACAGAAGAGAACCTTGAGATAGTATTGTTGGTAAATATTAATACTCCTTTACTCAACTTGAACTACAAAATGAACAAATAAAAATGTATTTCGTATTTTGTAGCCGTATATATACCCGTTTTATTATTATAAGTATAATTATATAAATAAAATTAAAAACTTTTAAAAATACAAATGTTCAGTAGTACGCTCGTGGGCGATGAGTCATCAACCTCTCGTGTCCGCTCTCTAATTATTATCGATATTCTTGAAATTCTTGAAAAATAAGTAGCTTTTGTGGGGATATTTGAATCACTCCTTCTTATTCTGAGACAAAGATTAATTCATATTATTTCATTTACTTCTCGATATCTTTTTTCTAATCCTGACGTGCCAGAATAAATTTGTTGTTATTACTATTGTTAGAACTATAAAAAAAAAACAAAATTGTATAGTTTCTAAATAAAAATAAGATAAACGAAAATTTTGTTGACCAGTGTAATTGTATTTTTACGTGGGTCTAATGTGTTACAGTGTATAACTAATTTAGAACAATTATTTATTTATGAGTTTGCATCACACTAGAAGTAAGTGTCCAAAAATATTATAAACTAAGAGCGTTAATGCGCCCGTGTTTTTAACCCTTCGCTGTATAAATGAACCGGAGTTACTTCCATTTTAATTAAATTAGTATACGTGGGCATCAAACGTACTGTGGTACAGCATAATTAAAGTTAGTGTAGAATGCGCGGCGCTAACGACGTGGAAAGAGGCCTCTGGGAAGGAGCCTCAGACACTCTACGAACGGAATAGTGGTGTGACACAATGCGGGACGAAATACGAATTACACCACAGACGTAAGATTACCAACTCATGAGCTCTATTACCGAAGTAAAGCGTCCATATCCCAAAATCAAATATCGAACGATACGCCAAACAAGATGCTTTTGTCGCTCCCTTTGTGACCCTTTCGTGAATATGGCGGATTCCCGAGAGATCCAATAAAGTACATTGATATCAATAGCTTCAAATTAACTAACACTTGAAATAGAGTTTGAATTGAAAACCAGAACTAAAGGTACAGCAGAACTTTGTTCCAAATTTTAGCGACAAATTATAGCGTCTATATCGTAATATGAATGGTTATCCTTTATTTTATTCTAAGGGCATTATTAGATTTTCTGCTCTATAATAACTGATCGCCTCGGTATTTCTAATATTAATACTGATTACATGAATCAAATCTCTCACATCCTTTTACTTGCAAATAATGATTTTGATGTAATCGTTGATTGACGATGGAGATACTTCTTGAAACTTCATTATAACGATAAGAAATAAGTGCTAAACTTCTACTTTCAAAAATTTGTATTGTAAATCCACTACAATATTGTTTCTCCATACAATGACTTCATCAGGTGGATGAAAAACTGAATATTTAAAATACAAGTTTGAATATTTATGTACAAATTATTGAAAAAAAAATCGTGGTGAAAAAATTTGTGCAATCTTAAATTTAGTAGAGGCGAGTTGTTTAAATCTAATTGGTCATTTAATCCTACAATTGTGCAATTGTTGTCGCATACTAGCCGTAGTGCGGTCATGGTGACCGCGAACTTTTCCATTCCGAGAAAATTCCTAATATAATTTTTTCTACTTTTTTTAATTTTCAATAGATTAAATAGGATGCCAACAATAAGGAAAAAATATAAATGCACAGTTAAAAGATATTCTCACTTTATTATTCATCAAAATATGAATGCTTATACTTATTATTGTAGTCCAGTAAAGTTAGACTTGCTCTGCGAATTTTGGCCCGGCAGGCTGGAAATTGTGTGAAAAGTCAAGAACTCAAATGTTCCGGCTAGCAAAGTTATTCTAGGTAAAATGACGCAAAATTCGGTTTTTCGCGAATAACTCGTTTTCTATGCTCTTGATCACTTCGATACTCATTACTAGAGCAGACCAATTTCCGTGCGCGCCATGTGCGCCGATGTGAGGATGATTGTATTGCATCAGAACTAATAAAAAGCATTCAGTATGTGTTTGGTACTTGCTTAGACTGCATGTAAGTGTAAGCATACGTAATAAAATGTCGTCGACACATAAATCGATAAAACGACCGTTGTCAGACGAAGTGAATAAGTTTATTATGGATTTCCCGGACTTAATATACGACGGCTCAAAAATTAAATGTTTAGTGTGCAATACATATCTAATGTGTTGGTCAAAAACACATTGTAAAGAACACGTAAGCAGTTCGAATCACAATAATAACAAAGTTAATCGACAACAGTTTATACATGAACTAGGTGTAACTATGATTGTGTGTACACTGCCGTTTACCTTGTTAAGTAATGATTAGAGTGGACCAACCCGGAGCGATATTGGTAAATATTTCATATAAAAGCCGAAAAACTCCAATAATTTATCAATTTATATACCGGGTGTATTATGAAAAACCTTTCGTGCTGTAACTTTTTTATTTTTTATCCGAATGTAATAAATTATACGTCGAACTAAATCGTTTTAAAAACACTGTAACGTGTACACTTTGTTTTTGACAGACAGCTGCAAACTGTGTTTTTTAAATTGCACTATATTTTTTTTTTCTTATTCAAATATATTACTTTTTCTGAATATGAAACTGTAAAAAACAACGATATCCTTGTATGAAAAAAAAACGAGAAATTGTGGGTTTTTTTTTTAGTTCGATTTTATTCTGTTTTTTCCGAACACAAAGATTTCTTAAATGCATTTTAAATACTCTATTTCATTTTATTACCAGCAAATGTGTGTACCTTCTAAAATCACTTACATTCAATACTATATAGCCCATAAAGGATTACAAACCAATGTTATCAGTGAGCGGTGGGTCAACAACAACATTTACAGTGTTTATTTTAAAAATTTTAAAATCAAGCAGTCATATTGAACGATAAAAGTTCATTCCAAATTTTCGAAGAGAGCTGTGACATCTGTCAGTCACACATTCATTATAACATTTTCAACGATTTATTTCTAAATTTTGTTATTGAAATGGATAATGGCGAATGTGTGGATGCGATTCAAGCATATTTTGAATGCGGAACAAATTCTGCAGCTGCTTTGCGACTTTATGGAAATCGTTTTCCTGACAGAGTGCGTCCAAGTGCCGATAAGTTTGGAAGGCTCGTGCGAAATTTACGAAATTTTGGATCATTCAAAAAACCGAAAATAAACGCACGTGTAATTCAAGATCAAAATTTAGAATTAAGTGTCTTGCTCTATGTGGAAGAAAACCCTAATACGTCTACGCGAGAAATTGCTCACTACATGCAGGTATCACATTCTACAGTTCAGTACATTCTGAAGAAGCACAAGTTCTGTCCTTATAAACCAGAGAAGGTGCATGCTCTCGGTGAAAACGACCCTCAACGAAGGGTTCAATTCTGCACGGTTTTCATGAATAAACTAAGGGAAGATCCAATTTTTTATCGTCGTGTGTTGTGGTCAGATGAATGCACTTTTGGGAAAAATGGTGTATTCAACAGAAATAATAATCGGCATTGGAGCACTGAAAATAACCATGTTGTGATGCAACACAATTTTCAAAATCGGTTCAGTGTAAATGTATGGTGTGGCATTTTAGGCGATAGAGTAGTAGGGCCTTTTTTTGTGGAGGGTAATCTAAACCTAGAAAAGTATAATAATTTGTTACGCAATGAATTAGGCGATTATTTAGATGAGTTGCCACTTGCTGAGTTAAACAGAGTGGTGTTCCAACAGGACGGTGCCACACCCCATAATGCACGAATGAATACTAATTTTCTAAATAATTATTTTGGCGTCAGATGGATGGGCACTTACGGACCTATTCGATGGCCTGCTAGATCGCGAGATCTGAATCCACTGGATTTCTTTCTGTGGTCTTACATTCAAGATCATGTCTATTTGACTCCACCTGATACCAGAGATGATTTAGTAAGAAGGATAGTACAAGTATGTCATGAAATACCACCAAATCTTATATTAAACGCAGCAGTTGGAGTTAATAGAAGGTGTCAAATGTGTCTGGAACAAAATGGGGCCAATTTCGAACATTTGATTCATTAAAATATATGATAGCTTGATTTCTGTAAATTTCGTAGTTTTTTTTTAATAATAATAAATTTGTCACTCAATTTAATGGAGGTGTCTTCAGGAAATAAATGTTTATTAGAATAAGTAAAAAAAATATTGCACAATTTGAAAAAAAAAATTACTACTGTCTGTCAAAAACGAAATGTCAAAATTTTTTTTTTTTAAAACAGGTTACAGTGCTTTAAAAACGATTTAGTTTGACATATCATTCATTAAAATCAGATAAAATATAAGGAAGCTACAGCCCCAAAGGTTTTTCATAATACACCCGGTATATATATATATATATATATATATATATATATATATAATAACTTCGTGACCTTGGTATGATATGGTAAACCTAATCAGTAGGCGATTAAAGGCGATTAATATAGAGTTTTTTAAATACATATATTTTGAAGTAATATACAGACCTTTAATCGCCTACTGATTAGGTTTACCATATATATATATATATATATATATATATATATATATATATATATATTCATTGATAAATTATTGGAGTTTTTCGGCTTTTATATGAAATATTTACCAATATCGCTTCGGATTGGTCCACTCTAGTAATGATTCATTTATTTCATTTTGGAATAATTACGCAAATCAAACATTACCGAGCACGACAACGTTACGAAGGAATTTGCCATCGGTGCGTAAAGAGGTTGAAAATAAAATCAAAGCCGAACTGAAAAATAAAAAACTGTGGTTATGTGTGGACGAAACAACTGACCCAAAAAAACAATCTGTAGTTAATGTGATGGCGCGTAATATGGAACCACATCAACCAACGTCTTCAATTTTATTAGCATCCAGACGACTAGAACAATGTAATGCCGAAAAAATTTCAGAGGTACTGGAAAAATATAAACTTTCGAAAGACCAAGTATTAATGTTTATGACCGATGGTGCAGCAACCATGTGTTCTATAGGCCGGTCTCTTAGAAAATATTGTCCTAACTTGTTACATATCACTTGTTCTAATTAAATTTGAAAGTGCTTTAGACAGAAATGCAGATTTTGACACCTTAACACGTACTTAAAAAAGTATTTTGATTATGCGAATATAACATCACTAGATGTAGAACGCTCATTTTCCGAATATGAACATATTTTTTCATCACGGCGGACATGTTTTTCAGAAATAACCTTAGAAACGCATATAGTGAATAGGAGAAGTTGTATAGCGTGAAATTCTCTTCAAATTTGCTTCCTGCTACTTTTTTCTACGATTAATCGTTCTTGAGATACAGAGCTCTCATTTTACCTCAAAAATTGCGATTTTTCAGTCATTTTCCAAAAAATTTATTTTTCATGAATATCTTTTTTTCTAAGCACTCTACGACTTTAAGATCTATTATAAAATTTGTAGAGCGCGAAATTCTCTATAAAATTGATACTTACGATAATTTTTTCGGGTTATCATTCCTGCCATGGAGCGGAAGAGCGGGACGCGGTTAGTCATACATGGTATAACACTACGTCAACTGTATAATCGAGTGTTTATCTCGATTTGAATACTTGTTTTCACTAAAAATATCATATATATTGACTATAATAGTTCATTTAATGATAAATAATTTATATTTATAGCAGGAAGCAAATTTGAAGATAATTTCACACTCTACAACTAAACTATATAGTTAAAAAAGTGTAGGAAACGAGATAATAACGAAAAATCAAATTTCCCGAAAATCGTTCATTTTAGTCTTTTTCAGCGCGCTGTATTTCAAGGATGGCTATACGTGAAAAATATCACCAAATGCTATTTTTTTAGAGAATTTTACGCTCTACAATTTTTCTAAATGATCTGAAAGTCGTAAATAGCATAGAACCAAAGATAATCTCGAAAAACCGAATTTTATCGAAAAATAGCGAAAAATCGAAAATTGGTGAAATTCTAAATTCTGTAACTCAAAAACAGTTGCTCGTAGAAAAAAATTTCTACAGCAAACATGTAGAGAATTTTATGATTTTATGATGAATTTTAGTAATAAGTATCTTAATGATCAAGAGCATAGAAAATGAGTTATTCGCGAAAAAACGAATTTTCCGTCATTTTACCTCCAATAACTTTGCTAGCCGGAACATCTGAGTTCTTGACTTTTGACACAAGATTTGAAACGTCCAAACGAAGGTGTGTACAAATTTCCAGCCCGCCGCGCCAAAATGCAGATGAGGTCGAATTTGGTCTAATTTTACTGGACTATTGGAGTATTTGTACTAATATAATAAAAATGCTTATCTCATGAAGCAAATGACTTTAGCAAAAAATGTTATTTAAATTCTTAAAGAAGAATAATATACTTATTTAAATAAAAAATAAACCGGCCAAAAATAATTTGGCGTTGTAAAAATCGCGGAAACTGAACATTTCACAAATTATGTTTTGAAGCACATTCCAGGCAAGTCGGTTTATAAGCATGATATACATAAGTAAAAAGTCTTTCCTTTAATCTTTGAGGAACAGGTATAGCATGCTTTTCTAATTTTTCCTCACCAGTAGCTTCGAGAGTTTTCTCAGAAATACCTATAATTCTTCGTATGGTGGAACATAATTCACGTTTTAGATAAACGTTTCTTGATTTTCTTTCAAAGTGAGGGCGTACTAAACCATCTGCAAGCCGTTTTAAGAAATCTGTCTTATCTATCTTAGAACAATTCTTAAATGACCCATGCAGAACGTGAGCATTTATATCAAGCAGACGAAAAAAGACCATCAGCCATCTTTGTGTACGGCGACTTGTTGAATGCTTAGCACACTTTTCATCAAGCGCGTCGACACCTTCCTTGGTTAGATTGTAAAACGATATTATTTCTGGTTTGCCTTATCAGTGGCCTTTGAATGGTGCATTGTAGAAATAGTATAACGGCCTTATTTTTTTTGGCACATTAGAAATTATCCAACAGTTCGATTTATATTTGGCAAAAAGGGTTGGGGTATTTCTCTTTTATTTTTCTTTATCGTCCCCACATATGTCAGGCCTTTATCTCTCAGTTTTTCCGCAAATTCTACAGACGTAAACCAGTTGTCAGCACTTACGTTGCGATCGGTTCTCTGAATTGCTCCAGTTAGTCTGAGAACAAACTGCGTAGGCTTTAATTATTTTTTCTCTTCATCTATAAGACCAATTCCATCAGATTCTTTTCCGTAATAAACGTAACCATTATAGAAGGAATAATTTCGTGCATCAGTTAAGCACATTATCTTCAGGCCATATTTACAAGGCTTATTTGGCATATACATTTTGTACTTGCATTTGCCTCTAAACGAAACCGGCATTTCGTCGATACACATAGTTACGCCAGGAGAACATAAATTTTGTGAGTTTGTGATAAATTTATTAAAAATATCTGAAATTGGTGCCAATGCGATTTCCAAGAAAATACAATTTCGCAGCAGTCTGTGTGACCGCACTACGGTGGTTAAGGGTTAAAGCTAATCCTAAATTATTATATCTATTAATTTCTAAGTTTTCTAACAAGTTAACTTTTTTGTTTTTATGAATATATAAAATTTTGGAATCTATTAAATCTATGACTGATATCTAAACAATGATCTGCGAAAGTTTAATATGTGTTCTTTTCTTTATGACTTCTCTCGTGATCTTTCATCCTAATTTTGAACGCCAATTTTGTTAAATATTTTATACGTATATAAAAGAATATATTTACAAGAAATTTAAAGAGAAATTAGTTTGGAATCAATTTTATATAAAATAAGTAAATGAATTTTTGTGAACATTTCACTGGCGCTCAACTATATATTTTAGACACGTCTTTCCTAAGTGGAACCCGAGAAGTTAGAGGTCCCAGATTTGAAGATTCACCGGCTGAGAAAACCTAGTTGCGAAAACTAGTTGTGGATGGTGGTGTAACAAATCTTCAACCCACTATTCATAGCAATATGTTCGTTTTTAAGTTTTTAATAAAACTACCAATTTTTTCCGAAATTTTTCCTAAGTAAGTATTGCAGGAATTAGTTACATTGTTTTTTTTTTTAATTTTGGGTAAACTAAACTAAACAATGGTTGCTCTATAAATATTATCAATAACATCCTGAATGGTCAACAAAAATCTGAAATTCTTTCTCTAGTTTACTCAAAATTAAAAAACAATATAACTTGCGCAGGATAAAATGTAGAAAGAACACATTGTTCACAATGTACATTCACATTACTTCACGAAAATGCAATTAACTTGGAACAAGTGCTGACTACAAAAATATTAACATCTGTTTCCTTAATGTAACTTAAGACGTTCCCGATGTATTCGGAACCACAGTCCTTAATAGCTTAGTGGCAAGAGCAATGGTCCGGCAAACCATGGACGTGGGTTCGAATCCAGCTTAAGGGCGAATTTTTTCAATCAAAAAATTTGAATAATTAACGTCGTAAAATGTAGAAAGCAATATTTACATTCACATTATTTCGCGAAAATGCAATTAATTCGCAACAAGTGCTGACTACATCCAAAAATATTATCATTTGTTTCCTTAATGTAACTTAAGGCGTTCCCGATGTATTCGGAACCACAGTCCTTAATAGCTTAGTGGCAAGACCAATGGTCCGGCAAATTGCTCTTTCCACTAAGCTATTAAGGACTGTGGTTCCGAATACATCGGGAACGTCTTAAGTTACATGTGCAATTAATTTGCAACAAGTGCTGACTACAGGCAAAAATAATAACATCTGTTTCCTTAATGTAACTTAAGGCGTTCCCGATGTATTCGGAACCACAATCCTTAATAGCCTAGTGGCAAGAGCAATGGTCCGGCAAACCATGGACGTGGGTTCGATTCCTGCTTAAGGGTGAATATTTTTAATCAAAAAATTTGAATAATTAGCGTCGTAAAATGTAGAAAGAAATATTTACATTCACATTATTTCGCGAAAGTGCAATTAATTTGCAACAAGTGCTGTCTACAGGCAAAAATATTAACATCTGTTTCCTTAATGTAACTTAAGGCGTTCCCGATGTATTCGAAACCACAATCCTTAATAACTTAGTGGCAAGAGCAATGCTCCGGCAAACCATGGATGTGGGTTCCAATCCTGCTTAAAGGTGAATTTTTGTTTCCTTGTTTCCTTGATTTAACTTAAGGCGTTCCCGATGTATTCGGAACTACAGTCCTTAATAGCTTAGTGACAAGAGCAATGGTCTGGAAAATCATGGACGTGGGTTCGAATCCTGCTTAAGGATGAATTCTTTCAATCAAAAAATTTGAATAATTAGCGTCGTAAAATATAGAAAGCAATATTTATATTCATATTACTTCGCGAAAATGCAATTAATTTGTAACCATCTTCGTATTTATAAAAATGTAGAAAAACAATTTTATGTGGGAAAGCTAATACATAATTTTTAGTACCTGAGCCTTGTCAAATATTAATATCCGACACATACCCAAACAACATTGTAAAAGCTTCCCTTTACGCGCGCGTGTAATCATTTTAATTTAAAATTTTCAGTCTACAAATAATTCCCAAGTGCATTATTTCGATCACGTGACATAAAACGCTATGTTGTGATAGGAATGGGGCGGAACGGAACGAAATCAGATGGTAACTGACGATTAGCGTCGCATCAGACGTAGAGCCATCCATTCGCTCGTCAGTGCTATTCATTGTAGGTGTAATTTTGATAAATTAGACATTTATTTACATAGAAACTCAAACAGCAGGATATTAATCAACGGGTGACAGCAGATGTGCTAAATCACCCGTTCACTGGCAGCTGATATCTCTTCCAAATTGTTCGTTCGATACATCAGCAAGTATCATATTTTTCGATTTTTGTTACTGGGTGCTTTGTGTAGCTACATATGCAGATAACTCCTTCGGCTGCCGCTAACTTTTACAACTTTGTGGTGATACAATTACTGTATAAATATGTATTGTGATAAATCTTCTGTTCGGATACGATTAATAAAACGCACGGTAATTAAGAATAACTGTATTAATAAATAAATAGGCAACACTATCTATAACTAACATTAAATAAGAGTATTTATATTTATGTACATTAAGTTTAGTTCACGGCGATCACTGGTCGAAAATATCATCCTTGCCTTGATTGTTTATAAAGTCATTGCATTTTCTATATCGTTCGCATTCGAGAAAGTTCTACGACGTGCACAACCGGTAACGTCACCGACTGACATAACATCGCATGATGTGCATCACAATGTTATGCATAAATACTCACACTGTAATACATATTAGATTTCATGCCTCAAATATTTACAGATATCTATTCTTCATTTTTTATCCATTCCTTTATCAAGGAATTGATAGAAACTTGGCAGAAGGAGTTAAATTATGGGGACATCTTAAAGCGTTGGTGTACTACAAAACTCATATTGAAAGTGAAGAGGATCTACGAAATAGAATCGTTAATTCAAGTGAAATAATAAAAAAATATGCCTGGTATTTTCCAAAGAGTGCGTAATTCAATGGTTAGGCGCCTAGATGGTTGTATTGAAGCTCACAGGGGCCATTTCCAAAACTTAACTTTGTAAAATTGGTTAGTTCAGTTGTTACAAATATTAAATTTAGAATTTATTTGTTGTAGTTACTATTATTATTAGTAAAGAATGTAAATATACTAAATATTTTTTTAACCGATTTAAAAAACACTATCTTGAAAACGAAGCATGTTTATGTGAATATTTCGTCTTAAAATCACTCAAAGAATCGACCCTTAAAGTTATTGCATGTACTTAATTAAGACAGTGTATATTACCATTTAAAACGATTAATTTCATTTACCTCGTTCCCACGCCTTATGTTTGATTTTACACTTATTAATAGTAGGGACCGGACACAAGAGGCCGATGACTTATCGCCTACGGGTGTACTATTGTTAATTAATTAAGAGTTTTTAATTTTATTTATATAATTGGAAAACAATCGGGTGGTAATCTATAAAACACGAAATACATTTTTATTTGTTCATTTTGTAGTTCAAGTTGAGTAAAGGAGTATTAATATTAACTAGCAATACTTTCTCAAGGTTATCTTCTGTAAAATTTATTCTCTTTGAATGAAATAAACCTGTAGATAGAAAATAGAAAACGTCCTTTCTATATCGTAACTGGTTATAAGTGCGTACTGGAAATATTATTTTGCTTCAGCGTATTTAGCGGTTAGATTTTCAGGCATTATCCCCACACACAATTGCCACAATGTTATTAAATCTGGATTTCTATTAAAGACTACGTCAAACTTTTGCCGAAGGCCACATTCGAAGTCACTTGGAATATTTATCATATTATAAATAGCCACATCTAATGTACAAATGAAACAGACATGCAATATACATATCTGTAAATGCTGAAAATACGAGGTGTATTGTCCATGTGTACAGTTACAAATATGTATATTGCATGTCTGTTTCATTTGTAACAAATGCGTAATACGTGCATAACGTATTGATATACTGAAACCTTTTTGTACATCTAATATGGTTAATCCATCATTTAATTTAAAATTTTTATTTTCAAAACAAGTGATTAGTTTTGCAAATTTCAAAAGTATTCCTGAATAAAGTACAACTGATTTTTCAAATTTGGAATTTGTATTAGACAGCGCTGAATATTCTTTCACGCTCTGTCTTAATAATTTCTGGTTGATAGCAAGGTAGTTATGTTTGGTTGAATGTATCTCTTCTCCAGCAGGGGCGTACCGACGATCCTGTAGAAAGGTGAAATACGTATCTGCGTCTCTGGAGAGGAGATACATTCACAAATATATAACTTGTATTGTGTTCTTCACACCCCATTTTTAATAATATTTTATATTATTAAAAATACTTCTGTATTATACAAATTGGTGTGGTTTTTACCCACTCATGTATGTTTCAAATTATTTTGTTATATACGGATTCGGTTCGCCCGACAAGTAGTGAAGACACGATAATACAGTTTTTATAGATATGGTTGTTATCGTCTATAGAAACACGTTGCTTAGTTCGGCAGTTATTATGTAGACAGCGCTGAATATTCTTTCACGCTCTGTCTCAATAATTTCTGGTTGATAGCAAGGTAGTTATGTTTGGTTGAATGTATCTCTTCTCCAGCAGGGGCGTACCGACGATCCTGTAGAAAGGTGAAATACGTATCTGCGTCTCTGGAGAGGAGATACATTCACAAATATATAACTTGTATTGTGTTCCTCACACCCCATTTTTAATAATATTTTATATTATTAAAAATACTTTTGTATTTGTATTAGTTCCTTGCACCCAGAAATACTTCGAGGATCGTCATTTGAACATGTAACGAAATTTTGAAAAACTATCGATATTCTTTGCATAAAAACTAGTAGTTTCCAATCATGTTCCCCATCTTGTTATTACTGGAGTGAGAGGCAGTGACAAAGATGGAAGCTCAATGGTGCTTTTCTGAAAACTTTTTTAAAGGCACATACAAGTCTATCAATTTCTGGAAAGGTGTACCTGATAAATTCACAGATTCTGTAGAGAGCATGTGCTACATAGTCTGCCTGTTTTTAACATATATATGCAGTGTCACTGAAAAGTATTTTTCTTTGTACCTGTCGTCCGAATAAGCATTTGGTGCATATTCTCGTAAATGATTTTAAGTATTGGTTCCGCATCAACTGTATTTATAACTTTTATTGCTATTACATATGCGTTATATGGAATAATTGGATGTAGTACACCAGCTACAACATTAGATGTAACGATATTTAACAGGACAAAAATTACGAAGTATGTAATTTTGTAATTAACAGTTAAAACAATAAAGAAAAGAAACTAACTCACCGTGCTTTATTTATCTTACGAAATATAAACTAATAAACAAAATAAATTATAAAAACTCGTCACGCTTTTATCTACGCCCATAAAGAAAGGAATTTATCTGTAAAATTGACGCAATTACGTCACAATTCAACGACCAAAAGCAGATGAATGGTTAACCGAATGAATAGTGCTATTCAATAACTGCGTGTTTTACTTAGCGATGTTATAGACTATTTGTATGGTCCATCGTAATTTCGGCATCTCCTGCCCGGTCCCTAATTCACAGGCCTGCATTTTTCAACTCTTTGAATGTTGATTTAAAAATTTTAACTGTTTTCTAGTAATTGGGTAGCGCTGATTTCAAATCTGCTTTAATTTTGTTTGTATCACGTAAGGTTATTTTTCAAACCAGTAAAATCAAAAAATATAGAAAAAACACGATTTATTTCATTTACAAGCTAGTTCTATATTATATTTAAAAAAATACTAAAATATACACATAGAAACTATTAGAAATAGTTATTTATTCTTTATGCTTCTTAAAAAAACGTTTTCGTTACTCAGAAAAGCTTCGTTTGGTTGTTTTTCTATCATATTCAGCTAAAGGAAGATCTGAAGGTAGTTTCTGGGGCAAGCAAATTTTTTTGTTTCAACCTAGAGCCCAGTACTTCAGAAAGATCTTTTGAAAGTCCCAAATCTCTTACTAAATCATTCAGTTCGGCTTGTGAAAATAGCTGAGGTTGGTTTTGACATGAGGTTGATGGTTCAAAATCACTATCCATCTGTACGGAGCCGGAAGTTGAAGAGGTTTCAATATCTTCTTGAAGTACTTTGGGGGGTATAGGTACATGATCACTGTGAGGAACTGGTCTGATAGCTGATTTAATATTGTTTGGGTACAAAATATGTTTCAAAATTTTTCTATTATGCCCCTTAATATCACAAAGACAAAAGTAGCAATCTTCATGATGATTTTGCGGTTCTCTCCAAACCATCGGTATTCCAAAAGGAGGGCTTTTTCTATTCCCTTTGGTCCAGTGTCTTAAACCTTCTTCACATTCCTAACAAACAACGTGCGGTACCCAATCTTTATCTTGATCTCCTAATTTGATTTTGAAATAAGCATAATATGCATTTTTCACAAATTCACCAATTTGTCTCTTAAACTTTTTCAAGACGAAATATCCACAAATATAACAGAAATCATCTGGTTTGTTTTTGCAACACCGGCTAGACATATTTTTAAGCAATGTTTATTTATCAAATACCACGCACAACACTAAAGACAAATTCATTTTACTTGTTTACTGATCGACACTCAGAGCTATAATGAAGTAAATGACATTAAAATATACATTTTGTTTGGAGTGATAAACTTGAAATCCTTCTTCGCAGTACTAATAAAGTGAAAGCATAATAGATAGGATTTAGCAGGTCAAAATTCTCGGAAATCTTGTCCAAAATTAATACATGTAATAAAAGATTTACATCAGGTAATGAGAGCCTATTTAGCAAATTTCTTTAAAACCACAACAGAAAATCATTTTTTGGTTAATACCTAGAATTTGAAGTAGTACATTCATTTTAAAATGTATTAAAACGCCTATTATAAGATTTTTTTTATATTTTTTTATTCTTCTTGTGTCAAAAAAAAATCTGTGTGTGGTAGAGACCAACTGTATTTTAATTAGTAATTGCTATATAAAAACTGAGCTTTACAAACAAAAATCACGTCATCACAAATTTTATGCAGGCCTGTGTTATTAATAGAGTGGACCAATCCGGAGCGATATTGGTAAATATTTCATATAAAAGCCGAAAAACTCAAATAATTTGTCAATTTATATATATATATATATATATATATATATATATATATATATATATATATTGATATATATATATATATATATATATATATATATATATATATATTAATTGATAAATTATTGGAGTTTTTCGAATTTTATATGAAATATTTACCAATATCGCTCCGGATTGGTCCACTCTAGTTATTAATAATAGTCGCATAAGTGAAAGAATGTTACACCAAGGCTCAATATATTTGTGTATTTAAAATATACACCGTGCGTTTACATTATATTTTATTGCAAACCCTTTCGCACAGTACAGATTAATATTCTAAATTCATCTAATTAAATGGAGTGCAGTACGAAGTGGAAAATTAATTTGTCTCAACCGAAAACGAAAAAAAAAAGAAAGGAAGGGACGGTGCCATTAGAGAGCAAGAAGTAATTAAAAAAGAGAAAAAACCGTTAGTGAAAAACGTTATTTCCATTTTCTACATATCGCAGCGGCGCGCCGGACTGTGCGCATTTCGAAGTAATTTAATTAACCGACACCACATACATACATAGTGAGAAAGCCCATACACATCGGAACCTGTGCAAAATTCACCAACCATCAGAGATTTCTATCAGTCGAAAGCCGTTAATTACTTTTTAGAGGTAACCGCCTCCATACATACACATTTATACAGAGCCCGACAACAAAAAAAAATAATTAACGTAAAAAAATAAATTGATCTCTCGTTTCCAAGGCAACTATCCAATCCGTGACAAAATGATATAAACGAGGAAACTGGGAATTAATATAATATTACTTTGTGCTCAAGAAAATGTGTATTAAATCTGTTTGGTAGGAAGCGTTACGGTAATGAAAACTACCTTGATGGCTTTACAATTTCTTGGCAATAAATTAAAATACATCAAAAGTGTGGTACAAATAATAAGATAAAATGTAATAAAAAATATTATGCAGGAAATTGTGCACTGTACCAACTTAGAAGTAAGGCGGGAATTAAAAACGTGGACTGGTGTAGCTGTTCATGAGCTTTATGTACTATAAACGTAATTTATGCCATACAAATATTGAAAATCTAAGAGCTGCTTTATTTTTGCAGTTGGGTTGTTTTTTGACTTCTCGGTCGCATTTGACTGTGTGGACAGTAGGTTTGTGGAGGAGAAGTTGTACGCGGTTGGTATTCGGGGTAATGTATTGAACTTGATTATATCATTTTTACGTCAAAGACATATTATTGTTAATGTAAACGGTGTGTGCTCGAATACAGCTGATGTTGGGCTGGGTGTGGCGCAGGGCTCCATTCTGGGGCCACTTCTCTTTATCCTTTTTATAAATGATATGAAAGACTTTATAAGTGCCGAACATCTTGTTAATTATGCTGATGATACGTCGATCTTCGTAGTTTCGGACGAATTAAAACTGTTGGAAACATATTGTTATGGATTTTCCTTGGACAAGTAAGGAAAATGATTGAACTATATCGAACTCAGTAATAGGGACATTTTAAAAAAATTAGCTATCTCAGTTGTATGTTTATTTATTTCAGACGGGGATCGTTATATATATATATATATATTATTTTATAAATAGAATAAATTTTATAATGTATGAAATTATGATTAGCCCTTGTATATATAGGTTGTCCAAAGGATTGAACTTGCCGCTTTTTCGGATATTGTATTTGTTAAAATGTGTTGTCTGTATAGATTTTGATTTTATAGATGGTGGGAATGGACAAGCGGATATGGAAATTTCATTTTGATTTAGAGATATCTTGACTGCTAAAGTGTTCGGTTTATTAAAGGATAAAATAATCAATTTTATTCTTTGTTGTATAAATTCGGGTTGTATTTTGTTTTTGCATTTAGTGTAAGGTGCAAGTTAATCTTAATTCGATTTATGCGAGTGTTTTATGTTTATTTGAAATTTTGTGAAAAAGATATCTCTCGTGTATTTTATAAAATCGCACACAGATCTATGTAAGTTGATAAAAAAATATTTTGTTTATATATTTGATATCATGATTATTTTCATTATTATAATTTCATGTATTTATTGTAATAATTTATATTTGAAAGTAGTATATGGATATTAGCGAAAGTTGTCATGTTTTTTGTAAGGGAAGTTTTTTTTTCTTAAAATAATATTTCGAGAACATTTTGAATTCAAGGTTGGAGTTTCTGTAGTGGGGTTTGACCTTGTTATGTTATTTTGGCGCATGACAAAATTTCAATTTTCGTGAGTTTTGAAAACTTATTTGTTTTTGATATTTGTTTGAAGGGGTCACATTAGAGGTTAAACTTGACAGATTTCACTAGTATTTATTAGTTTTATCTTTGATCGAGATTCAAAAGAGGTTTTTCTCTGTGTGCGAGTCATTATTCACAAAGAGTGTTTCCTCCATTGCTACTGTTTGATGATGCTTTAGCACCCTATACACTTTGTAGAGGGATTTTTTTTTATTTTTATTTTTAATTACACCAACATAAAGGAACTGATTCGTGTTTTATTTGTGTTTATGGTTTTATTTTGGAAAACGAAATTTAATCCCGATCCGCAAGGAACGATTCATGAGATGGCAGTTCGTGGATTCTACTAGACTGATTAGCCGGCGATATAAGCTGTAGTGTGAATAAAAAAATTAATAAGCAATTTCAAAGCAAATTCCACTGCAATATGTAACTTCCGTCGTGGGGGCTCTCGAGGAATGGTGTTGTAAGAATCGTTTAATCTTAAATACGACTAAGACGGTGAGAGTGAACTTTTATAAACCAACGGAAGCAATAACTGCGAAATGTGACAAAAATGTTAAATTCCTGGGAATACATCTGGACTCGAATCTGAATTGGAATATTCAGGTTGACACTGTGATTGCTAAGGTTAATAGGGGTTACTATGCCATTCTGAAATTAAAGAGCTGTTTGGATAGGGAAGGACTGTTGGGCATGTATTATGCAATGGTTTACCCGCACCTGGCTTATAATATTGTAGTGTGGGGAAGGGCAAACGATTTTAATAGACTTTTCATTGTGCAGAAAAGAGTAATTCGATTAATTTGTGACATTAAGAATAGAAATACATGCAAGAATGTTTTTCGGGAACATGGTATCCTCACATTGCCGAGTATATACCTATATAAGTATGTTGTGTTTGCGTGTGAGAATAAACATTTATTTCCGATTGATGCCCAGACTCATGACTATAATACGCGAAATGGAGAGTCCTTCCGGATACCCCTCCACAGCACGACAGCATATGAAAGATCTCCTTACTATGCCTGTGTTAGCATATTCAACCGTTTGGCGAGGGCTATAAGGATTAGTAGTACGACCAGGAATTTTAAATATAACTTAAAGTGTTTCCTTATTAATGAATGTTTTTATAGTGTTCAAGAGTACTATCATACGTAGGAATGTTTTCATGTAATTTTAATTTAATTTTAATTTTAACAGTGTAAGGTACATATTTTGGTGACGAAACCTATTTCATAATGCTGTGATCTTCAGGTTAATAAAGATTATTATTATTATTATTATTATTATTATTATTATTATTATTATGCATTTCGAGGATTACTTACTTACGCTGGAGTTGACAGATATTGGGATATTCCTGCAAGGGAACTTTTTTCTAATGAATTTGCTAATCCCGTATATCAAGCCACGATGTCTAGATTTCGTTTTAAAGAAATACGATTTGACGATAAAATAACTGGAGAAATACATTTAGAAACCGAAAAATTAGCACTGGTATCTTACCCCTGCATTTTTCTGCTTTTCATTGGTGATCTCCTCACATCTTTCAATTGTTCTGTTCTGACCTACGCTGATGACACTAAATTATACATATCCGTCAAATAACAGAATGATGTTGATGTCTTGCAAGATAATATTAACGTGTTTGCGAATTGGTGTAGTAAAAACTGGATGTATCATCTGCAAACTGGGTAACTTCCCTGATGATATATTGTATGGCAGATTATTCACGTATATTAGAAAGAATAGGTTAGATAGGCAGAAAGGTAGATTAACAGGTTAGGTAGATTCCGCACAGGCCACGGTGCAACTCAATGCTGCATTAATGGAAACTAGCAGATACTAGTCTCTGCGACTGCTGAATTGTGGAACAAACAATGTCCCACATAGTAAATAACTGCACCAGAAAAGTTTCCTTGGAGACATACACGAGCCTAGCAAGGCAACTTCTGCAGCATTGGATTGTTTGAACCAATCCAGTGCTTTAGATATTGGTGCATAAATTACTTTTAAGACCTTTTTTGTCATAAAAGTGATATACAGTAATCCCTTAACATTTGCGAGGGTTGAGTCCATCTTTCTGTGTAAATGGGGGGTTACGTTCCATAATGGTAAATAAAGGTACAGAACATATGTGATTTGTTTTACGATTTATTAATAATATGTATGTATATTGTATATATTTTTTTTCATTACACAACGTTTTCAAACTTATATTTTAATCTACATGTGTATGTAATTATAGTTTAGTTAATTGTTGCTTGTTGAGGGAAAACAATAACGAGTAATCGGGGATAGCTTGGCCGTTTGCATCTGTAACTTTTCAAGTGCGACGTGAGGGGCCATCGCAGCCTCGATTTGGAACAAGGAAGGTTTTCAACAAGTTGTTGTTGTAAGATTAAAATGTCTCTTAGGTGTTTCGGACCTTCTTGCCTGAGGTAAAAACATGTAAAAAATAAGATAAAGAAATGAAGTGCCGTCTTCACCTTCTTCGAAGTCCTGTTGTTTGTCTTCTATCATCTCCAATAGCTTTTCTTCGGTTAGCCCATTTCCGTGGGATTCTATTAGATCATTAACTGCATCTTGCCTGATATCCTCAAATCCATCACCCCCTATTTTATGGACAAATTCCCCGATCTCATCTTCTTAATTTGTTATAGGCTGAAGGTGATTCTCTTTAACAACCACTTCCGGCCACTTCCAACATGCATTGATAGAGCTTGTCTTCAACTCTCTCAGTGAGGCGTCGATATCTGCGATGCAATTCACTATGTTAAATTTTTTCCAACTGAAAATCACTCTTCCTTCTGAATTAAGCTCAATTGAATCCAAAATTCCATTGAAACATTGCCAGGTATAATAAGCTTTAAAAGCTGCAATTATTCTCTGATTCAGGGGATTCAGGGGGGCAAAAATATCACATTAACATTAGGATGAGCTCCTACCAGAGTAGAGGGATGTCCAACTGCGTTATCGATTAGTAAAAGGACTGTGAAGTCTAGATTTTGAGACGCAAGATAGTTCTTTGCCTCAGGGATAAAACAATCATTAAACCACTCCTGGAATAAAACACCGGTGACCTGTGACTTTTTATTAGCTCGTCTGATTTTTATTTTTTCCTTTCAATACTCGCAGATTTAGGCACCGATATATCATCATCGCCTTTATCTGAATATCACTTGAGGCATTTGCACACAAGAGAAGAGAAACTCGATCTTTTGCCACCCTGAATCTTGGAGCTAACCGTTCTGTTTTGGACAGGAAAGTCCTATTCGGCATTCTCTTCCAAAACAGTCTCGTCTCATCCGCATTAAACACCTATTGTTATAGATATCGTCCTTCTTGAATTATTTTTTTAATGTCTCCGGGAGATTTTTTGCTGCCTCATGGTCAGCAGACGCCGATTCGTCGGTCAATTTTATATTATGCAAATTATGCCTTTTCTTAAAATTTTCATTACATCTTTTGCTGGCCTGAACGTCAAAGAATGAATCAGAATCTTTGTTTATACAATTAAATATTTTTTTAGCTTTAGCTCTTATCAGCGCAGTACTGATTATAACATGCTTTTGAGACTTTTTCTCCAACCAAACGCTAAAAGCATTTTTTTGTCTTTTCAAGAAATCAAATCCAAAGGTCGCGAATGTGGAATTCGTCTGCATTTTAATTATCGCGAATGATCAAAATTCGCGGATGTCAAAACGCGAATGTTGAGGGATTACCGTATACACTATTTTATTTTTTTTAACATCGCTATTCATGCGAAATAAATAAATCTAGATTTTACATGACCTAATTTCGTTGGTGTAGATATTTGATTTTTTTTTTCTTTCCTTAATATTCGACCCAGAAAATGTGTAATATTTCGAGAAGAATCGACGGGATAAAAGTTTAATTCTGAACTTTTTCTCAATCTGAGCGTAGCATCGAAATGAAAAAGAATAACTGGCAGAGAAAGGAAAACACACGCAGTTTCGTAAAACTAATATCGATCGATCGAATTAACTACCGTTTAAATATTATTTCTTGATTTAAAATTCAATCAGTAAAATTGAAAGGCAATTTCTGGATTGGTAATAAAGTATAGCGCGAGGCAGAGAAAGAGAACATGAATTCAAGGGAAAATCAGCACAATTTCGCGCTATTTCACTGAATTTTTATACAAGTCAATAAATCTGAAATTTATGTAAATTGGATATACATCGGGAGATATGTTGATGATGGTGCAATTGGTATATATGCATGTCGAATAGTGTTGGCAGTAGGAACGCAATTTCACTTAAAGGTCGTATTCCAAGTGCGTTTATGGAGCTCCTTGAACGATCACATTTCGGAAATAAAAGTAACTAAAAATATAAATATGAACGTGAACCTGAATTTGTTTCATTTGATTTAAACAGATTTGTGAATATCATTGAAAGAGTTTCCTTATTTAAAATTTTCAAATTCTTATGCATGTTAAATACATATTATTAAACCAGTGGAACATACATGCCTTTGAAACAGAAATAAGAAAAACAGCCTAACCACAATATATATCAATAAATACTATATACGTATTTCGGCAACTAAGTTGCCATCTTCAGTAGAATAACCTTAAAAACTGAAAAATGTTAAACGTAGCGTTTTTTGGCTAACGTAAACCTTAGAAGATATGCTCTTCACCAAATCGCCAGTGGGATAACACTAAATTCCTAACATCGAAATAACACTTCTATAGTACTTAAACCTGGCGTGAAATTTAGGGAATTTATTTAAATCATGAATTAGTTCAACAAAGAATAAAAGGTAACAATTATAATGCGATAACCAGAAGAATAATAGTTTAAGAATGGTCAGAGACACGTTTTCCGTTAGTTATCCTGACAGGCCTATACCTTGTACGAAAAAGAAATTGAAAGAAGATGGTTGTAAATTCACACAAAAAAAGATAAAACCAATCACATGTTAACAGAACACATGAAGCTGAATATCCTGTGTTATGCAAAGGAACGGTCTGTAGGATCGCTTTTAGATGTACCCAGGCATTTAGGAGTATCGTACAGTTCGGTGTACAAAACCCTGAAAGAATTCCAATATAAGCCATACAATATATCAAACCGTCAAAAGCTTTTCGAGGAAGATAAAATAACACAAACTGATTTTAGTGAAATAATGTTCAATATGTTGAATGAAAATGAAGAAGTTTTAAATAAAATAATTTTTACTAATGAAGCTACATTTACCGTAAATGAGGAAGTCAATTCTCAGAGCTTCCGGTATGTATCCTACATTTATCCATTGAAAAGCCAGTGTGGTGCACCATATTGCAATGTAGTATTTATTGTTGTTATTGTCGTTCTTAATTAAATGTTATTATTTAATCGTTTTCGTGCATATCATTTATCCTACTGTTAAACCCGGTTTCTAAATGGAACTGTCTCGGCAACGGTGTCACCACCAGGACCAGGTGACATTACACTTGGTTCCAAATGGATGGGTCTCCGACACATTCTACTAACGCCGTCAGGAAATTTCTTATTAACGCATTTCAAAGGTGGGGGTTGGTAGATTTGGCCGTATACCATAGCCCCAAAGGTCACCCCCCCTTTTTCTTCAAATGATTACTTCCATTGGGGTTCCCTGAAAAGCAAAATGTATAATAACGTGCAAATACTTAACTTGGACGAACTGAAAGACCGTATACGTACTGCATATAATGAAATACACCCAGAATTTATTCGGAATTTCCTATGTTGCTTTGAAGATCGCCTTGCTTATTGTCTTGAACGACAAGAAGGACACTTGCTATGAAATTAGTTTTCACATTTGTTATGTTGTTTTGGTTGTCTTAATTAATCGTTAGAATAAAATAATTTCTTCATTCAATCCTGAGATTTTGCACTTCCTTTTCCAAAAACATAACCTAATTCTTCGTGGCTCTACTTTGCTCTGTATTACACACTGTTGCCAGTACAAGTATTATTACCGAACCAGATTCTACTATACTTTCGCGATAAATAAACAGTTTCGTAATAGATTTAAAAGTTGCACGTATGCTGGAAAGTTAAATTTTTCAATACAAAAAAGTAAATAATAGTAGATCCCTTGAACTAAGAGTAGCGGATTTATAGAATATTTTATTTGCACTATAATAGAGCTGTAGTAGCACTGGCAACACTGGTTTTGCTAGAAGCACATAATTCTCGCTCGTTCAAAACATAAATGTGTGATTGCTTGCCTACTATGTTGCTAAGATATTGACAATTTTCTTTTTAAAGTTACACATAGCAAAAATGTATGTATAACAATAAAACGTTTAATTATAAAGAAAGAACCCGGTATGTATCATAATAATATCCAAACGCCCTTGTCTCTTCTATTTACAGGAACTTTTCCTGTTAGGCCCTAAATTTAATGCATCTTATCAATTTCGATATATACCTTGTCATTTCATAATTAGAAATGGAAGATAAAAATGAACATAAATCAAAATGTACACCGTGTTTGTTCATTTTTTGATATAATATAAACAAGTGTTCATTTGAAAAGTCAATCTAGTAGCATGTGATTTACTGAGAACATTTTGAAGTATGTCGTAAATTAAAATTTACTACCTATCCTACGAAGTCGTATATTTTGACAGTTTCATGCATACAAATAAATAACAAATAATAGGTATTTATTGAAAACTATAACAAATGTTGAAAATGTTGTCCTTCAAAATCAAAGCACTTTAAAATCCTCCGTTCAAAATTTCTGATGATATTCTGCAACATTACTGGATTGTTATTAATTTCCATGCATTTCTGTTCGATTCTCTGTAGCATATCATTCAAATTCAATATAGGTGTTCGAAATATGTTATTTTTTAGATAAGGCCACAAAAAGAAGTCGCAAGGTGTTAAATCGCATGAACGTGCAGGCCAGGCAATTTCGGTATTTCGACTAATTATACGCTCATCAAAAAATTCTCTTAAATAATCCAAAGATTCTGCAGTACAGTGACAACGTGCTCCGTCTTGTTGGAAATATGCATTTTGAAGTTCATCATCATGCAACTGATTGACAAATAGTTGTAAAATTTCCGTACGGTACCTTTGAGCATTTAACGTTCCCTGAAAAAATATTGGTCCAATAATTCACCTTTGACTTATCGCTGCCAAACACCAATTTTCTCTGGATGTAGCGATTCTTCATTAATTACATGTGGATATTCACTAATCCAAATTCTTGTATTTTGTGAATTTAGGTATTCCACTTTATAAAGCTGTGCTTCATCAGTAAAGATGACACTTTCCGAAAGTTCTCCATTATTGTTCATATTTACAAACCAATTACAAAACTGTAGTCTACGTGGGTAATCAATTTCTAACAATTCTTGTACTGCTGTGACACTGTATGGATAAAGTTGCATATCTTTTTTTAATAACTTGTGAGTTGTACCAACAGAAAGGTTTATTTGTTGACTCAAATGTCGAACAGATGTTTGTGGTTCATTTTCCATTATTTCTTCAACACGATTGACAACTTGAGGTGTACGTTTCTTAACTGCTCCGCTGCCTGATTTTCTTAAGAGACTTCCAGTTTCAGAAAAAAGTTTTAAAGTTCTATCCAAAGTATTCTTAAATTGTATATAATCTATTACAAAATGTGGAAACTCAACTTGAAATTCTACCATGCAATCTTGATCTGAATAAACCCATAAACCATCAATTTTATTACCACTTCGAAAATAAGCTTGGATTAAAAAAAATTTATGTTCGAAAGTGAAAGCCATTTTAAAACTGAGAAGCAATTTATTTAAACCAGAATCGACGCACGATTATTTTATACACTAACTGATATTTGTAATTGACATTATCAAATGTCATTTGGAATTACGTTTACGGAACAACAAACACATACTAATATATTTGCGTCTTATTGCATCAAAATTTCAAAGTAACCTAGATTGACTTTTCAAATGAACACTTGGTCTATATGTACGTCAATTATTTCAATATCCACTAAAAAGAAATTTTTTTTAATTGTGTTGATTTTTAAGAAAAAGGCATCGTTTTTATGTTAGATAGTACACATTGTGTTGAGGTTGGTAAGTGATAAATTACAAAAATGTGATGATTAGTTAGTTTAAACACAATACAGTGACCTGTATAAACAAGTAAACGTAATAAATAAATATGCCTTTGTTTGCTTTTCATTATTAGACCGGTCATTCTATTTACACGCTAACAGATGTGCAGTAACCAAGATTTGGTTCAAAGGTCGGTGCATGTTCGCTTTATCAAACACATTCATCAATAATAAATAAAATACCTTCTCACCTACTTCTTTAGATATCCGATTACAAAATTTTGAATTAAATGGTCTTTCTTCGCCCAGTATCTCTTAATCGTTGAAATAATTGTAATAGCTCTCGTAGGCAATTGTCTATTAGGAAATTTTTCCTTAATCTTAATATGATACTGTAAGCACAATAGCGCCATATGTTCGACAAGTAGGTCTATTGTTTACAGGTCAGCGTCATTTCTTTAAATAACATTTGATAGCATAAAACTTACGTAGAAGGCACACACTTACATTAGGCATGCAAGACAAAAAATATTTTCCCATATTTTCTTCTGGTTTTCCGCGCTTATTTGAAAACTTTTTCTATGCGATTTTTGGGTAATACATTATACAATTTTGGAACTTTATACCCTCCGAATTATGCATGCGAGAGATCAAACACCCTGTATATTCGAAGATTTCATTGCAATGAGGAAAACTATATGCGTATACGAACATTATGTGGGTATCATTGTTAGATATAATACAATTTTCATCTAAATATGGAATATAGGATTATATATTTATATTTACGTACATATATGTACTCGTTTCTACATGAATCCTATTACATGAGAGAAAATTTTAATTGATTTTGAATTAAAGCAAAGCGCATCGGAAAACGTATTGTGGCCTGATACGCGAATTACATGAATTCGTTTAATCTAATTGCTTTTTGAAAAGTTGCAAATTGCATTTCATTTTTGAAAATTTATACGTCAAGCACACATATTATGTAAAATGCACACAATGAATTATTTTATCAAATCAAATAAATAATCCTTCCATTTTCCTCTTACATGGCTTTGATAATAACATGCATTGAAATATAGCATAAAACATTCATACTCTATGATCTGCGAAATGTTTGATATGTAATTTTAAACAAGCGAATGGTGAAATATTATATTCATTAGCTTCATTTAAACTATTATTTTACCAGTCGAATTATGATGCATTATATGGCGTGCAGCTCTTTAACAGGGGAGCATTCTTTCAGTTAGTATAAATACACACCAAAACATAAAAATTAAGAAAGTTAAATATAAAAGGAATTATACTGAAAAGAAATCATTTTTTTTTAATATCGTTTCGAATGCTTTCAGATTACAACTTTGTTTATTATAAGAATAATTAAGTTTGATTTGTTATTGGAAGATAAACACGAACTAATTAATAAACAATAGTATATTAAAAAACAAGTTTCATAAGGCGCCATTTTGCCGCACGAGATCAGTTTAGAAAACGAGCCGCGATAGCGGCGAGTTTTCTAAAGAGCGTGTGCGGCAAAAGGCCTTTTGAAACCAGTTTTTTATACTATTTTGCGATTTTTACATTAATAAATTGCTTAAATTGGAATTATTTAATTTGAAAGTTCAGAGTTTAATTTTTATATGAAGCATGCAGTTGATCACATTGATACTTGACATTTTCAAATTTAAATCTTGCTATCCGCGAAGTATATTATATTACATATTATTTATTAATTTTCGCTAACATTACTTGATATTTCATTAAAAATATAAACATGAGTGACATAGAAACATATATATGTTGTTGTCAATTGTATACAACATACGTTGTTTGTGAAAAATACGGACATATATCATATCTGTCAAATGTACTATCGTGAGCAATTGAAAGTTAACACTTTTTTTATGTTGGCATGTCGAAATTTTAAAATTTATCTAATGTATACAGTACTTTTGAAGTGTCAGTGTCAGCATTTAATCATAACATAAATGATATTAGCTTGACAATTTGGTAAAATTTACGCAGCTATAATAGTGCGTTTACTTTCAATTGCTCACGATAGTACATAAATTCTTAAAGCCCATTCTTAAATTCTTAAATTCCCAGGTCAGGAATTCTTAAATTCCAAGGCGTATTTTACATACAGGGTTAGTTAAAAATATGGAGACGGCGATTTATTGTCGTTAATATTCATTTTAGGGATTTATGTTCAATATAAAAGTTTGTTAGGATATTTTTATCTACATTTGAGATTATTTGAATTTTTTTTTCTTCAATTGTTTTTTAGTTACGCCTGTCCGCGCATTTTTTTTTAAATGGGAACTAGTAAATTTTACTCTACCATTCGATAGAGAATTTTTTTCTGTTTACAAAAATATTTTTGTTTTTTTAAAATTCATTTTAATAACTTTTTTACAAGAAAAATAAAACAAATTAATAACAAAGTAAATTAAAGTAAGAGTTCAAATTGTCGTCCATTAGTAATTTGATAATGACCCAATCGATTTACAAAACCCCGAACAGAGTTCTGTAAAAAGTCTCGAGGAATTTCTTGTATCGTTCTGGTAATTCGGATTTGTAAATCTTCGACGTTATCGGGCTTATATTTGTAAACTGTTTTTTACGTATCCCCAAAGAAAAATATCTAAAGGACGTAAATCTGGCGAACGGGCTGGCCATTCAATGGTTCCTCGTCTTCCAATCCATCTGTGGGGAAAAACGTTGTCCAGATATTGACGAACATTTACACCATAATGTGGTGGGGCGCCATCTTGCTGGAACCAGATACTGTCATTGGGCAGGTGTTCATTGTTTTCATGAGGATAGAGCGTAGCACTAGCAGGTATTATTTCATTTTGCAATAACTGCAAATACAGAACCGAAGTTAAATTGCCATTTATGAAAAAGGGACCGATAATATGACCGCCTAGAATGCCAACCCAAACATTAACCGTTTGGGGGTACTGTTAAGAAAAAAATATATTACTAGTCACAAAATGACAAATGTCAAAATGGCATTAGATAAATAGTTAGTTATAAATAGTTTTTCTCATTCTAGTATGTTTTAAATTGTTTTTATTTTATTCGTTGTCGAAGTTCTTCGCCTTATAGTGGAGACACGTTAATACACCTTATTTAAAGAATTTAAGATAATACGATATACAGGCTGTCCTTGGAAAAAAAGACAATTTATGGAAAATAGAAAGATGTGTTTGTAGAGAATATGAATCCAAAATAGTTTCTCCAAATTCCCTCGCAGACGCCAGAAAAAAAATGACAAAAATATTTATAAAATAAAAAATCTTCTAGTTATGTGGCCCGTAATCATTCGAGACCGGACGCATCAGGCCGAGATTACGATGGACTATATAACTAGCCTATAACATCGATAAGTACAATACGCAGTTATTGAATAGCACTATTCATTCGGTTAACCACACAGCTGTTTTTTGTCGTTGAATTGTGACGCAATTACTCCAATTTTAAAGTGAAATTCCTTTCTTCATGGGTGTAGATAGAAGCGTGTGGAGTTCTTATAATTTAAATTTAATTTATTTAAATTTTATTTATTAGTTTATGTTTCGTAAGATAAATCAAGTACGGTGACTTGGTTTCTTCTTTTGATTGTTTTAACTGTTGATTACATATATCGTATACGTAAGTGTCCAGTGAATTTTGTTAAGTTTCAATAACTTACGCATACATTTTTAATTTTGATTTATTTAAATCTAGAACACTGTTTGAGTTACTTTTTCAGATATGATATGGAATGGATTCATGAAACAATGACTTGTTGGATTAAGGGCTGATTGTATGTCCACTGCCAGTGATTCCGAAATTTATTGCAGTCTGTAAAATATCGTTAAAAAATTCAAAGAAATCGCACGTAAAACGTCACTTAACATCACAAACACAAAATTAGACCCGTTGGAATCTGACAATTTTAACGAAGAACTCTGTGGCACTTTAATGGCGCAAATATTCCATTAAATAAACTTAAAAATCCCACCATCAAAACATTTCTCCAAAAATATACTGGTCGAAATGTTCATGATGAATCCACCTTACGCTTATATTATGTTTCGAAGTGCTACACGAAAGCAGTAGAACGCATTAGAAGCCATCTTTCAAATTAGTACCTATGGATAAGTCCCAATGAAACTGTCGATATATTAGGACGCTGTGTGGTAAATGTTGTAGCTGGTGTACTACATCCAACTATTCCACATAACACATATATAATAGCAACAAAAGTTATAAATACAGTTGATGCGGAAACAGTAGCTAAAATGATTTACGAGAATATGCACCAAATGTTTCATTCGGACGGCAGGTACAAAGAAAAAATACTTTTATTTGTTAGTGACAGTGATGCATATATGTTAAAAGCAGGCAGTTTATTAAAGGAAAAATATCCTAATATGCTACATATTACTTGTGTAGCGCATGCTCTCGACAGAATCTGTGAATATCAGAGCCACCTTTCCGGAAGTTGATAGACTTGTATCCGCTTTTAAAAAATTTTTCAGAAAAGCATCATTAAGGGTAGCTCTTCATAGGGAATAACTTCCATCTTTGTCACTGCCTCCCTCTCTAGTAATATAGAGAACACGGTTGGAAGCTACTAATTTTTATGCACAGAATTTGGATAGTTTACAAAATTTCGTGACATGTTCAAATTACGATGCTCGAAGTATTTCTGAGTACAAGGAACTAATACGAATTCCAAATTAAAAAAATCATTTGTTCTTTCTTCAGGAACACTTTGGAAATTTGGCAAAACTAATCACTTATTTTGAAAATCAAAATCTCAAATTAAATGATAAATAAACCACATTAGATGTGGCTATTAATAATTTGAAAAATATTCCAAGTGACTTTCGGATGTGGCCTTCGGTAAAAGTTACACGCAGTTTTTAATAGAAATCCAAACTCTTTAACCTTTATGTGACTGGAAAAAATAACACCTTCTATTGACGACGTATGTACCCGGGTACCCCACGTTGTATATACGTTGCAGCTATACATATACGGGAGACAGTGGTGGGGAGACATAAACTGCGCTGTTATGAACAAAATTAGACATGTCTGAAAATCAGTAACCGTCCATTTTTCGAAGTGCTCGTATATCATTTGTTCGCTACAGTACATTTACTAAATATTTTTAGTGTTTTTGGTAATAACAAGTGTAAATTTTATTATTTTTATCGGAATGTGTGATAATACGCCTGGCCCTAGTTCATTTACCCGGGTTCATTTACAAAACCAAGATGGAGGAGAACCAGGTATGATATAGAAGTTAATATAATTACAAATCCTGTAAGAGTAAAAGTAATGGTAATAATAAGAACGTAATGTGATATTTGATGGTTTTCAGACTGACATCAGTAGAATTACTAGCAGCAGCGGAAGAAGCATTAGAAGAGCCATTTACTGCTTCGGATGAAGACGAATACATTCCGGAAATCGAATCTGAAGAATCTGATGCAGAAATAGAACATGTAATCGAACAAGAGGAACCTTATTCAGATGAAATTAGTGATGAAGAAGAAATGCCTGCACAGCCTACTGTTTTAGTTGCTAAAGATGGAACTCATTGGACTAATACTCCATTATCACAAGCGCAGACAATTAGCCGAAATATTTAGCGCGAAAAATATGGCGCACTAAGTTTTAGTGCATTATATACTGCTAAAGAAACTTTTAAATCTATCATGTCCAATGAAATTTGTACCATAATTTTAAAGGAAACTAACAGAAAAGGCACACAAGTAACTGGAGATTATAATGAAAAACAAGCTCAAAAGTACAAAGATTCTAAGCGGCAACCACCACCACGAAAGGTTTTCAAGGCATTTACTGAAGAGGAATTCGATGCATTTTTAGGAATCCTAATTGCAGCTGGTGTACATAAATCTAATAAGGAACATATATCTGAAATGTGGAATCTTGAATCCTTACCTCTTATTCGTGCGGCTATGTCTCGTGATCGCTTCAAAATGTTTTCACGATTTATTCGTTTTGATAATCAGAATACACGTGCTCAACGATCTAAAAGTGACAAAGCTGCTCCAATTCGTGATATATGGATAACGCTAAATAGTAATTTAGAAAACAACTATAAGCCGTCTGAATGCATAACGGTCGATGGGCAATTATTTCCTTATAGAGGACATACAAAATTTACCCAATACATTCCTTCAAAACCGGCAAAGTATGGGATAAGCATTTTTTGGGCTTGTGATGCGGCAAATGCTTATCCTTTACAAGGTAAAATTTATGCTGGAAAACCACCAGACGGTGAACGGCACGTGAATATTGGAGAGCGTACAGTTCTAGATTTAGTTACTAAATATAAAGGTTCTGGAAGAAATATAACGACAGACAACTTTTTCACAAGTTTACAGTTGGCTCATAACCTAAATTCTTGGAACTTAACTTTAGTAGGAACCGTTCGAAAAAATAAAGCTTTTCTTCCTTCCAATATGCAATCCAATAAAAGTAGAGTTATAAATTCCACTAATTTTGCATTTACTAAAAGAGCAACTATATGTTCGTATGTTCCCAAAAAGAACAAATCTGTGATCCTCTTATCATCAATTCATACAACAGGCAAAGTAGAATATACTGGTACTGCAAAACCCGAAATTAATAAATATTATAATAAAACCAAAAGCGGCGTCGACACGACGGATAAAATTTTACCAGAGTATACAGTAAAGCGTAGAACAAATCGTTGGCCCCTAGCATTTTTTTACAATATGGTCGACCTTGCTGCACTGAGTGCATACATAATTTACACGGAGCACAATCCTAGGCTTACATCAACCGACCGACGACGGAGATTTTTGAAAGATCTTTCAAACGAGTTATGCAAGGCTGCTGTACTAACTCGAAGCAGTATTCCAAGAGTTTTGGGCAATCATTTTACACGTACATCACTAGAAATGGTTCTAGGACGCCAAATTACACAACCAGTCGTTACAGCAGTCAGAGATCAATCATCTCGAGATACTTCTGGGCGTATTTTGGTAGTTGGAAAATGTTACATTTGCCGGGAATTGAATCACAGACAAAGAAAAACGCGAAAAGCATGTAATTCTTGCTCAAAACCAGTTTGTAATGAGCATTCTGTTACTAAGGCCGTATGCGATACCTGTAACCAACAGCCAGTTTAATCCTATTATTATTTATTTTCGTTCTTTTTATACATCTTTTTTATAACATATATAAATAAAAAATGTAAAATTGCTACTTTTGTTCTTTCACATCCATCCATATGTAATTTTAAATGGAGGTACCCGGGTACCCATACCGGTCTTAGAGGTTGTAATAATTTCGGATGCCATTTTTTCGTTAAAAATTAAATCTAAATAACGAAGTATATATAATAAAATGTAATATAAAACAAGTTTACAGATGTCACAGAATTTCCAAGCTCAGCAAGTTCAAACACAAAAAATATTAATATTTAAATCTGAAAAAGGCACCCGGGTACCCTTCCAGTTACATAAAGGTTAAAATACAAATTTTCAATAGTATGTGTCATGGGCCTCTCGTGTCCGGTCCCTATGTAATCATATCTTAATATTTAAACCTTGTTTTAAATATTAAGGTTTATTAAAAAATACTACTTCCTTATTGATTGTCCTCTTGTTTAATTTTAATTTGTCTCTCATGAATTCATAAACAGTTGGATAGTTATACCTATAGCCTATACGTGTTCGTTTATTTATTAAATAAACAACCCACGAACGAAACAATCACCAGATTGTTAGTCATACCTTTCACAGAATTACATTTATGCGGAAAATTCAATCAATACGAACTAATTTTCCACGTGTACCGCAATACCACTATGCGAGTAAATTACTAAATTACATAGAGCGAAAACAAAAAACTAACGTAACATACGTGTACGCTACGTCAAAGTTTGGATTCTTTATTTTCAAATGAACTTGTAGCGTTTAATAGAAATAAATTATATTCGATACCTTGCATCTGAAGGCGATGAAAATGTGGCACAAATAATGATTTAACTGCAAAAATTAAACGTAAATGCAGCAGGATCTGTTCGGTGTGATAAATTATCTTAATGTATTGCCTAATTTTGTGTACGTTAACATTCTAATGTACTTTTTGCAAGTAGGATCTTCAAACCACCTTAATTAATATACAAGCCTGGTGGCGTAATTAATGATCGTAAAAAGTTTAAGAAGAAACAGTAAAACGGATATACATCTATACTTAGGTAATAATTATGTAGCACGAGGTGGATTTATACTTTCGTAAATTGATCTTCTTTACCTGAAATAGATGAGCATTCAGTTTTTTTTTAATTGCTAAGAAAGTTTAAAGGTTGGATGTAAATTCATTGTAACTTAAAATTTGTTTTTAATGGAATGTAATTTGAAAATCTAAAATTAGATTGCTTTTCGTAATATCGTTTCTTTTATAAAGCAACATTCGATTTCATAAAATTTATTCTTTTTATAATTTAAACTTGACTTAATTCAAAAAATATTCGTGTCTTACAATGGTTTTAATGAAAATTTTTAAAATCAGTGGGACGGAATAAATTTGGGATAATTTTCGAAATTGTTAAATGACAGCTTAACTTAATAATCGTTGGAAAAGTTTTCTATACTAACGTTAAACAAAAGATCAGGCACTTTTTACAAAACACAACCTATAAAGACTCGACTTAAAGGACCAACATGGTGTTAAATATTATCGGTTTTACATAATGGTACATCTACAGGGTTAGTTAAAAGTATGGAGACGGCGATTTATTGTCGTTAATATTCGTTTTAGGGAATTATGTTCATTATAAATGTTTGTTAGGATATTTTGATCTACATTTGAGAATATTTGAATTTTTTTTTCTTCAATTGTTTTTTAGTTACGCCTGTCCGCGCAGTTTTTTTAAATGGGAACTAGTAAATTTTACTCTACCATTCGATAGAGAATTTTTTTCTCTTTACAATAATATTTTTGTTTTTTTTAAATTCATTTTAATAACTTTTTCATAAGAAAATGCCGGTTCATGTGTTTAACAGATGTTCGGTACATCGCAGATAGACAGAAGCGATAAACAAACATGAGCGACATAATTTTATCAGTGGTTATTGTGTACGTCAAATCTTTGACAGAAATAATTCATTTGTGCAATTTGTTGCTGTTAATATTAACAATGGCGAGTTTAAGTGAACATGAACGAATTGAAATACTTATGATGTTGGGTTATGGAGATAGACGCAGAAGTTTACAAGACGTTTGTAATTTATTTAATGATACGCATCCAAATAGAAATCCAATTTCTAAATCCGTTGTTGGTAAAACTTTAAGACGCTTTGAACAAACGGGTAGCGTTAAAGATTTGCCAAGGAGTGGTAGACCTAGAACAGCAAAAAGCGATGATAACAAACTGGATATTTTATTGGCTGTATCTGAATATCCCCATTTATCAACCAATCAATTAGCGGCCAATTTCAATATTTCACAGTCATCGATCGTGTCATTTTTAAAAAGTGAAAAGTATTACCTTATAAGGTACACCTTGTACAAGAGTTAACGCAAGATGATTTTGATAGGAGATTAGAATTTTCTGAAGAAATGTTAAATATTTGCAATAATAATGAAAATTTTGTCAATAATATTCTTTCCTCTGACGAAGCTACTTTTTGCCTTACCGGTGAAGTAAGCAGACATAACTGCAGATACTGGTCATCGGAAAATCCCTCTTGGTTTTTGGAGCACCATACGCAGTACCCCCAAAAGGTTCATGTTTGGGTTGGCATATTATCGGTCCATTTTTCATCAATGGCAATTTAACTTCGGCCCTGTATTTGCAGTTATTGCAAAATGAAAAAATACCTGCTTGTGCTACGCTCTATCCTCATGAAAACAATGAACACCTACCCAATGACAGTATCTGGTTCCAGCAAGATGGCGCCCCACCACATTATGGTGTAAATGTTCGTCAATATCTGGACAACGTTTTTCACCACAGATGGATTGGAAGACGAGGAACCATTGAATGGCCAGCCCGTTCGCCAGATTTAAGTCCTTTAGATTTTTTTCTTTGTGGATACGTAAAAAACAAAGTTTACAAAGATAAGCCCGATAACGTCGAAGATTTACAAATCCGAATTACCAGAACGATACAAGAAATTCCCCGAGACTTTTTACAGTACTCTGTTCGGGGTTTTGTAAATCGATTGGGTCATTGTCAAATTACTAATGGACGACAATTTGAACACTTGCTTTAATTTACTTTGTTATTAACTTGTTTAATTTTTCTTATAAAGAAGTTATTAAAATGAATTTAAAAAAAAAAAATTATTGTAAAGAGAAAAAAATTCTCTATCGAATGGTAGCGTAAAATTTACTAGTTCCAATTTAAAAAAACTGCGCGGACAGGCGTAACTAAAAAACAATTGAAGAAAGAAAAAATTCAAATATTCTCAAATGTAGATCAAAATATCCTAACAAACTTTTATAATGAACATAATTCCCTAAAATGAATATTAACGATAATAAATCGCCGTCTCCATACTTTTAACTAACCCTGTATTTTAGAACTGTATAATTTAACTTAAATTATGCATATTAAACAGAACGCTAATTATTGCATAACTTTATTGTATTCGCGCATGTATGTATTTGCTTATCTCTGGTATGTATTATGAATAGAGCTTGAAAAATATGCAGTGAAAAAGTTAAAGAAAATGCATGCAAATATCCAAGATAAACTATTAAATTATACTTTTAAACATGCGTTTATGCTTTGAAAGATGCAATTATTGTACTAAACTTTATTATAATATAATTTAATCAGTATTATAATAACAACCTCTAATATATTATATATATATATATATATAATATATATATATATATATATATATATATATATATATATATAATATATATATATATAATAAGAAATAGTATGTATTAATGTTCCAGTTACATAGAGTGTTGAACGTTATAAAAGTTATAAAACAACTGTTTTGTTTATGAAATTATTTATTTTAGTTGGTGTAAGAACAATAAAAATGATGTACAGAAAATATGGTAAATTTAAATTTTTTAACATTACAATTTTTCTAATCATAAATTAATAATAACAGTAAGTAATCAAAGCTTTTCTAGATTGTAAAACTCTATCGTCGTTCACTTAAAATTAATATATGACTGGAAAATGACCGTTCAACTTCACAGAAAGTTATTCGAACATCTTTCAATTTGCACATTACATTTGGACTGAAATTGGTACTTCCTTGCAAGATATCATTAATCTACATTCGCTTTTTAAATCTTAGGTTTTTGTCTAACACCGAATTAAATTTTTTACAAGTTATCATTATTTTTTTCTACCGAAGTTTCGAGACCATTTTTTCCCAAATTTCCTAACTCGTTTGTCGCACAGCCCGCAAAAAATCTAGTTGTTGTCGATGATCTGAGAATCTTTTTTATCTTGAATCCACTTTCGCAATAAACTCGATTTTTCGGACGCTGCTTTCGGCATTTTTACTTTCACACTGCACTATGACTAGTTAGGAAAAGTACGTATTGCTGACAATAACAGTGACTCAATAACTTTGTTTGTAACTTCAATTTACTTATATTAAATTGGAACAAAGAGAACGGGTAACAAACACACTTCTTCAGCGCGACCGCATAACTCGTGCAGTTTGTGAACCCCGCTTTCAAAATATTCATCAAATAAATCATACGGTAACCGACAAAGTATTTATATGATAAAGTTTATGTGTTAGCGTTAACTTAGTAAGTAAAGATATTGGTTATATGAAGAAATACTGACCTTCGGAAATTTACGTAGAAAAATTACATTCAAACTTTGAACAGAAATTTAAATCTACAGCGGAGATTTAAATCACAATGTAATATTTACAAATAATGGTAAAGTGTGCTTTTATAGAGCTATTAACTCTTAAATATTCTCATTACAAAATCGTTAACACAGCAGGGGAGAAATTACAGGTAAAAAGATCATCTTTGCAGGTAATGCTATAGTCCACAATAAAATATTTTGAATGTATAAAATTAAATTCTTAGACATTTTGATAGAAATCTTCATATATGCATTATTGAATTTTGCATATGAATTTAAAAAAAATACAATATTCCGTTATGCATTTAACATGTATTTTGCATATTTTCCAAGCTCTAATTATGAAATTTATTATACTTTCCCCCATGTGCCTGATAACGCCTTCGAAAATTATTTATGTGTGGGAAAGTGTAAAGTATACTGTTGGTGATGCTGGAATATGGCTAAGTCAGCTTAGGGAAAATTTTCATTAGAGACTATATTCGGTGAGACGGCAATTAGTGGAAGTAGAGAGATTATTCAACACCGGACCAGCACAGTGAGCGATCCGAAACACAGCTGCGGGTCAGCCTAAAGAGCAGCCTAAAAGATTGAGCAGCGGAACGCCCTAGTGAGTGATCCTATACTCAGCGGCATTGAGAGACCCCAAGTAAAGCGGCGAACCAGCCCAAAGAGCGATTCAAAATAAAGCGGCGAGCCAGCCTAAAAGACGATTCCGAAATAAATGCATAGACCATGAAAAGAGTTCAGTCTGCAGCTAAAGAAGTACAAATTCGTACACGCGCAAAACCTACACGAAAGTGAAAGATACTTATCTGAAAGGTTATCTCGGTTCTCCTACTGTTTGCGTGTCGTTTATCGTAATGTCAGTATGAGCGCGGAGCTTCTTACTTCGCCTATGTACATTATTCAAAAATCATGCATAAAAGCAATTTATGACATAAAACCAACAGAGAATTGTGTAGATGTGTTGCAGTCACTCAAAATACTAACAATACCCTCAGTTTATATAGTTCAGTACGAATTACAACAAACGAACATAAAAACGAACCACAAACATTTTTTTAATATGAAATAAATCACACACACCTGACGCGAAACTTTTTAAATATCCACCTTGTGCATTTATTTACAAACGCACTTAGCTAAAATTCAAAAAAATATTGTACATTAATATATGAAAATATACAATCATATATGGTTGCAAATTAAGTTCTGACCATTAGCGCGATTTGAAATAATTTTTTAGTTGTGGTTAATAGAGCGCAAGTTCTACAAAGGTGAAATATTATCTCAAAGCAGTAATTGACACATGTGTATAATTATTGTTTTGTTTTATATATATATATATATATATATATATATATATATATATATATAGAATGTACATGAAACTCTTTAAATCTATTATGGAACCGCTTTATCAGTAAAAATTATTTTAATACAAAGGTATTTTTAATAATATAAAATATTATTAAAAATCTGGTGTGAAGAACACAAATGCAGGTTCACTATTAATATTTTCTGTGAACGTGTCCGAATATATCCTATCCCCAGAGACGTAGATACGTATTTCACCTTTCTACAGGCTCATCGGTACGCCCCTGCTGGAGAAAGGATATTCCCAGACACATTCACAGAAAAGAACCACATCGCCCTATCACCGTAATTATTCAGACCGAGCGCAGAAGTAAATTCGGCGCTGCCTGTTGACAACAGGCAGCGCCGAATTTACTTCTGCGCTCCTCCGTTCAAAATTTCTGATGATATTCTGCAACATTACTGGATTGTTATTAATTTCCATGCATTTCTGTTCGATTCTCTGTAGCATATCATTCAAATTCAATATAGGTGTTCGAAATATGTTATTTTTTAGATAAGGCCACAAAAAGAAGTCGCAAGGTGTTAAATCGCATGAACGTGCAGGCCAGGCATTTTCAGTATTTCGACTAATTATACGCTCATCAAAAAATTCTCTTAAATAATCCAAAGATTCTGCAGTACAGTGACAAGGTGCTCCGTCTTGTTGGAAATATGCATTATGTAGTTCATCATCATGCAACTGATTGACAAATGGTTGTAAAATTTCCGTACGGTACCTTTGAGCATTTAACGTTCCCTGAAAAAATATTGGTCCAATGATTCGCCTTTGGCTTATCGCTGCCCAAACACCAATTTTCTCTGGATGTAGCGATTCTTCATTAATTACATGTGGATTTTCACTACTCCAAATTCTTGTATTTTGTGAATTTAGGTATCCCGTTTTATAAAACCATGCTTCATCAGTAAAGATGACACTTTGCGAAAGTTTTCCATTATTGTTCATATTTACAAACCAATTACAAAACTGTAGTCTACGTGGGTAATCAATTTCTAACAATTCTTGTACTGCTATGACACGGTATGGATAAAGTTGCATATCTTTTTTTAATAACTTGTGAGTTGTACCAACAGAAAGATTTATTTGTTGACTCAAATGTCGAACAGATGTTTGTGGTTTATTTTCCATTATTTCTTCAACACGATTGACAACTTGAGGTGTACGTTTCTTAACTGCTCCGCTGCCTGATTTTCTTAAGTGACTACCAGTTTCAGAAAAAAATTTGAAAGTTCTATCCAAAGTATTCTTAAATTGTATATAATCTATTACAAAATGTGGAAACTCAACTTGAAATTCTACCATGCAATCTTGAACTGAATAAACCCATAAACCACAAATTTTATTACCACTTCGAAAATAAGCCTGGACTAAAAAAATTTTATGTTCTAAAGTGAAAGCCATTTTAAAACTCAGAAGCAATTTATTTAAACCAGAATCGACGCACGATTATTTTATGCACTAACTGATATTTGTGACTGACATTATCAAATGTCATTTGGATTTACGTTTACGGAACAACAAACACATACTAATATATTTGCGTCTTATTCTATCAAAATTATAAAATAACCTAGATTGACTTTTCAAATGAACACTTGTTATAACGAGCCATCGAAAAATTTATAATTGGAGTAGACTGTGAAATTGGGTTGGTACTTTAGACACTTCCACATAATGACACATTACTGGATGCTTGACAGTTTCAAATAGTAAATGCCATTATGTGGAAGTGGCTAAAGTACCAACCCAATTTCACAGTCTACTCCAATTATGAATTGTTTCGATGGCTCGTTATATATATATATATATATATATATACAGGGTGTGTATAAATTGGCGGACCCACTACACGTGGCGACATTCTTGGTCAAATTTTGTGTTAAAAGTCCTAATCCTAAGACGATGTATCCGGCTTCCTTTGTCTTCAGAATGAATTTGACAGTAGCAATGTATTTGACTAGAACAACATTAGGCTGCCTACTTATTGTTTTACAACGTTGTCAGATGTGTTTTTCATCAAAATAAGTTAATAAACAAATATTAAAAACAAACTTTAAAATCAAAAAGAAAACTTTAACGAAAGGATAATAACAACAATTCTTCTTTCTTCTAAATTGTAGCTCTTTCTGTCAACAAATATCGAGTAATAATGCTTATTTCAAGACTGAAAGTCCGAACTTTAGGAACCTCGTGCAAAGATATGGAGCATGGTACAACATTTTCGTATTAGGATTTTGGACTCCGAATTTAACGAAGAACATCGCCGCGTGTAGTGGATCCGTCAATTTATACACACCTTGTATACAATCCATTCCCATTTCGTAACCAAAAATTTAAATTAACCACAAGATGTAAAGTGAAAAATTGAATTTAATGACAAAATTTAAATGTTGTACAAAACATAAATGTGAGCATGAACTAATAAACAATACTTATAATTATGTACGTATGTATATTTAGTTTTAGTTTCATAATCTTTAAAATTAGGCCGTATACGTTCTAATATACATATGCGGTTTGTATTTATTGAATTGTTCAATCTAGATCTCCAATTATGATTGAAATCGAATATAAATATACTGCAAAGCTTTTTGTTTGTTTTATACATATAATTACATTCGGTTTGGTTTCTAATTGATTATCTTAGGTATTCTTTACACGATATGTGAAGGGTAGATCCGTTCAGGCTGGATTTGACTGGTCCTCCAAGCCGCTGGGATGCAGGTACTCTTACAGGTGTGGAAAACTACAGGTTTCCGGATATTGGGGTTAGAAGCGAGTAAGTTTTCCTTCTCGTGCCAGGCAAATGCCAACAGCTGAACATCTTAAATCGTTCCACGGGCGTAGACACAATTATAACTCATGGCTTGCTATTGTCCCCTGTAATTGACGTCAACTGTTGGGGAATGCTAAGACATGAATTATTATTCATAAATTGAAATGAATTTTTGAAAATGTCATTTTTACCCATGGCAACGTCACATATATAAATATGAAATTAATATATACTATAATATCATTTTTAAATTAAAATTCTTTGAAAAAGGCATTATGTGCCGAAACATGTAAGAGATTATTTTAAATATATACATATTAAAGTAAAACACGCCTTAAATCGCCGACTATCTAAATCTACTATATATATATATATATATATATATATATATACCGGGTGGCTAGAAAAAGCGAACCCTGTTTCCATAACTATATTATCCGAACGCATAGAGATATCAAGGTAATTTTTTTCTCTTACAGACAAGGGACATCTTCAATAATGGAATAACAGAAGTTTAAAGTTAACTTTATAATAATAACGATTACACGTTAATAATTTAATAAGCAACTTAAATCGAATCAATCTTTTGTTAAAACTAATGAAGTTCTTCGTGACATTTATAGTTAGTTGTCACTTTTCAATTGGTATAGTGGCATTTCGTACAAAATAAAGTACTTTTTCTCATAATAATGGCAACTCATTTGACGAAGCCTGATTTAGACATTGCCATGTGTTATAGAGAAAAAAACAGGCGCGGGAACAGAATTTCGAGAGTGTTTCCAATCAAGAGATGGATACCTTCCACTGTAAATCGTGCTATTCGACGGCTTGTGAAACCGGATCTGTTTACAGAAAACCCGGCAGCGGAAGACTACAACTTATTAAAATTCAGAAATCGTAAGAGAATTGTCGTTGTCATAGGAAAATCATCCGGTAACCCATTTATTTCATCATAAAATAACAGCCAGGCTAAGAATTAGTCGCAGATCTGTACAACTTATTCAAAAACGTATAGGTTATAAATGCTACAAAAGGCTGCAAACCCCAGCACTTACACTTAATGACTTACACTTAAGACCATCGATCATCAGGATTTATTCGACAACCAAGAGGAATACTATTCAACCAGAACGTTTGTACCACAGGAAGTCGGGTTTCTCTAAAAAGCTCATGGTGTAATGCGTCATATCCTGGAGCGGAAAGAGTCACCTATTTTTTACTGATCTTCAGTTAACAAAAACAAACGCAGATAGCTACATACGACATTTGCGGGACGATTTACTACCGAAAATGCGTCGATTATATCCGAATTATGATTATGTTTTTATCCAGGATAGCGCTCCATCCCACAGAGCAGTAAGGACACAACAGTTTTTACTAGAAAACACGCCATCTTTTATTCAAGCAAACCAGTGGCCGCCTAATTCTCCAGACTGAAATCCTTTAGATTACTCAGTGTGGAACGCATTGCAAGAAAAAGTGTATTCGCAAAGATGGGAACCATTTGCAAACATAGAAGATCTGCGCCGACAATTAGAAGAGGTGTGGCCAAAAGTGTCTGTAAATTTTATCAGACGAGCTATTTTACAGTTCAAATATAGATTAAGAACTGTGAATTTACAAAATGGAAGCCCCATACAACATATTGATTGTAGTCTATTTAAGAATATCCTTAACGTGTAATTGATTTTCTGTAGTTGATATTAAAAAATTCAGCATTCCTTTCTTTTTTTAAAATATTCGTTTGTAATTTAGCAGAAACAATTTTCAGTGCATTGTCTCTTAAAAAGTAAAAACTGAAATCGTTATCTCATAGCCTTCCGGAGATGTAAGGACTCAAACAGGATTCGTTTTTTTCTAGCCACCCGGTATATATAAACATATTCCATGTTTCTTCTGCATTATGGAATGTATTGATTATAATATTAATAATCTGGTAACAATACTGAAGCGACGCTAATGAATAATCGTATAATTTTAAAAGTAATGGAATAATAGGCTATATTATGAAACTGAATTTTATCGCAACTAATTAAACATTATTCTTAAATTGCCTAGTTCAGTTAATTCAATTAATAACGCGTATATTTGAATTTATGGTTTCATTAAAAATAGAACACAATTCCATAACAATCCCACCATACTAATAAGAATATTTCTTAGGGTGAAAACAGAACTTCCCTGTGTTGGAATGCTTCCCTTCTAATGTTTCCAGCTTCGTTTGCGCTTGATATTCTTATACTACACCCATTTTTTGGACATATCTGTAACTAATCAATTTAAAAACGATGGCTTGCCGGCCGCCCTAACAAATATATAACACGATAATATGAGATCCTTAATTTTATTTATTTATATGATAAGTCTACATATTGGATTTTGAAAAGTAACCGAATCTTTATTATATCCATACAACATTGGTGTGTCACATTTACTGTAGAGGTACAATGTTTAAATGTACTTTTTTCTATTTCGGTGCTATAAAGTGCACTTTTCGACACCCGTTTGGGTTGCATAAAGTATTACTTTTTCGCACACAAAATTTTGTTTTTAGAGGTTGGTCACAAAAAAAGAAATTGAACTAAATCATATGTAAATGTCAAATATAAATGTGTATAACAAGCATGTGTAGTAAAAGTTGTATAGGTACAAAGAATAAAAACACTTGCTAACATTTTATTTATACTAATTAACAATATAAATTGTTAAACAGAGTTGGAAGATCTAATGCTACTATTAACATTTACTTCCCATTTTGAATAGTGCAACTGTTATAAACGTTTACTGTAACACTAGAAGATTCATGTGCATTAATGGAGATTCCAGGCAGATTCTGGGAACACACTATGTTTTGTTTGAATTCCTGTTGATTCACATTGATTGACACATCACTGCCTATTGCATCAGAAGTCGATGGATTCTGAATAATTTTAGTGGCTGTATTAGGTGCACTAGACAGTATTCGAGCAACATTAACTTTTTTCAAGGTGGAATTATCAATGTAACCTTCAGCCACTGCTGAAGATTTCCATCCTCCATGGCGCTTAATTGTTATTAAGTCACCTCCACTATTAGCCAAGTGTGTCACACTTGAACGCCTAAAGCAATGTCCAGTGAAGAGCTCAGGATTAGGCAAATTTAAGTAAGTAGCAATAACTTTTGGTACTTTTCCTATAGTATTAATGCCAATTGGATTATTCACGCAAGAACCATTTCTATATTGTAGGAAGAAGCGTTTATGTGTAACATGAGTGGGACGAAGTGAATAATATTTTTTAACCAAATCAATCCATAATTTTTCTGTTATAATAAATTGTCTTGGAATATAAGTATTAGTTTTTGGCACTCTAACCATTATGACATCATTTTTAAACTGTATATCATCTAAAATCATGTTCATGATTTCTTCACGACGACAAGCTCCATTACAACCCATTATAAGGATAACCTATCAATATTAATATGACTATTATAACAAAATAATGTAGAACATTAATAAAATACTATTACAAGGATGTTTGTATTACTTACTTTCATTGCTAAATATGTTTTATCATCGGCTTCTATTATAAAAGAGTTAATATGATCTATTTCTAAAATCTTGGATTTCTTAGGCTCGTAGCCTTCAGATAATCTTTTTAAATATGCAAGAAGCCTAGAAAATATTGAGATATCTATATTTTTATAAATATTTAAACATCGTAACATCGAATATGTGGACCACAAGATCGATGCCTTTTTTATCTTGCTTTCCTTATCAAAATAAGCAATAATTACATTTTCAGTAATATTCGCGATATTATTTTCTTTACACCAAGTTAAAAAGTGCTCGTATTGCTTTTGATAAATACGTCGAGACTTTGTTGACAATAGATTTTGTAAATTATCTTCTGTTATTTTGCGAATCTCTGGAGGCGTGCAATTATTTGCTTCGTCCATTTCGTTAATAATTTATTGCATAAATCAATCTAAATTTTAAACTTAAAATGACATATAACACCGCCGATTTTCAAATATTTAAAATACTCTAGCTAAACATCAATGCTACCAACTTCAAAAAAAGAAAATTTCTACAATTTTCGTACAAAACATGCCTCTTATTTTAAGTCTTTTTGAACTTTTAATGTCCGAAATAGAAAAAATAGTATAAAATACACGTTTCATAAGACATTTTAGTGCACTTGAACGCATGCACTAAAATCATGTCTTATGCAACTTGTACTTTAATATACTATATTAATATTTCTACGACAATCGTAACGGTCAAACATCTACAATATTCGTGACGATGTCCACACACATTATTCAATAACATGCTCGTTTCCAAAGGAAGATTAATATTAACTACTTCTGCCTGTCAATGACTGCAGACACTACTTCGTTCTTTGAATTGGTTTAAATGACGTCATGTATATTGTCGCTTTTACCGATTGATTTATAACAAGACACAAACCGTCTACAGTCGTGTGAAAAAACGTCATACCTAGTCCACTGATGAAACATGGTTAAAGCATAATAAAAAAAGTTGCTATTACTATATCCTTTAGTAATAAACACGCTAGTATTAATAATAATAATATAATATCTTTATTTTCCAAGAGCTTGTTCTATTTACAGGGCAAGTTAAATATTACAATAAGCACAGCGTATTATATTGTAAAACTATTATTGTAAAAAGTGAAGGTACCATCTAAACCATAAATAATATTATAAATATTCATATATATTGCCGCAAAACCTACGCATAGCATCATTCTTCGTTCGGTTCTGAATATAAAATCTGACTGTTAAAATGTCCTATCATGATTCGTGTGTGTTCAGGAACCATTTGAAAGAAACATACAAAAACAATGACAAATTGATTAAAAATAAATATTGTAATTTCTTTATTAAATTAAGAAAATTCCTTGCATCTGTTAAAAAAAGAACTGTAATCTCTATATAATTTCTTGAAAATGTCTAACCTCTTTAAAAGCTTACTGTCTCTGACGTCCTCTATTGATGATGGATTTAAACTTGATTATTCTCAGTTGTAGATATTCTACTATTTCTAATCTCAAATGCGAAAGGATATTTTCTGCACTAAATTGGTTGGACAGGTTGAACACCCCATGACAGTAAATTCTATACAGTATATTCAATATACTGTCATTTATATTTTAAATTCTTTGAAAAAGGCATCATATGCCGAAACATGTAAGATTGTTTTAAATATATACATTTTGAAGTAAAACCACACCTTAAATCGCCAACTAATTGAATCTACCATATCATACAAAGGTCACGAAATAATTATCTATATATATATATATATATATATATATATATATATATATATATATGTGTGTGTGTAAATATTGCTTTCTGCATTTTACGACGCTAATTATCCGAATTTTTTAATAGAAAAAAATCGCCCTTAAGCAGGATTCGCACCCACGTTCATGGTTTTCAGGATCATTGCTCTAACCACTAAGCTATTAGGGACTGTGGAGTTTCGAACACATTGGGAAGCCTTAAATCACATTAAGGAAACAAGTGTTAATATTTTGCCTGTAGTCGGCATTTCTTGCAAATTAATTGCATTTTCGCGATGTAATGTGATATATATATATATATATATATATATATATATATATATATATATATATATATATGTACATAGATAGCTATTGAATTTACATGTTGGAATGTTTATGTTTATAAAAACTTTAAAGGATGACATTGTTTAAACAGCTTTGTACAGCAAGGGTTCGATAACCTAGTACGAAAAGTTAGCTGTTAAAAATTTATACTTGCGAATTTTTAAAAAAAGATTTATTTAGAAAAATGTAAGTGGGGCATTTGACGTCCAATTTGGTAATAATCGAACACGAAAATGTAAATAATATAACGTACACATATACACATCTAACCGTCGAATCGGAGGCGATACATAAAACGAGAACAACAATAACAAAGCTACTCTTTTTATATTATTGTCTGTCACTTTTAAGATATCGTCTCCGATATTCTTCATGGTACAGGCATGGTATAGGGAGCGTGACAAATATTTTTTAAATATTTTTGTCTTTTTTTCTCGCTTATGAGAAAGAATTTTGAGAAAATATTTCTGATTGATATTCTATATAATTACATTTTTCCATTTTTCATACCTTCTCTAGTTATTTCAAGGACATCTGGTATATCAATCCGCCCTCCTATAATTGCAATACAATAAAAGGCATATTTCTATTAAAAATACATCAATAGAACCACCAAAGAAAAACTGATCAATTTTTTACAAAATCTTCCTTCTAAAATTACAAACAGCATTACATTAGATACAAGACTGTATTAATTAGATGTAGAGTCGTATCACAAGCGCAATAAATACCAATTTAACTTTAATTTCGCAAAATTAAAATGTTAATTTTACAGGATTTATCTGTTGGATTTCCGAGTATTCTTTGTTGCATATTTCTTCCCGCGGACAGTTATGATACATTGTAGAGGTAAGAAGCCATTTAATTCAGTTTGGTTAAAATTTTGGTGCAACGGAGATTACCTCATTAGGCTAGTCTCAGACTGGAGAAAAATTTACTTAAACTTAAACGTTATATATAGGCCGCTTTGCGATATTTCCTGTTAGTTTTGGAATTAAATTTGGACATAAAATACAAGGGAGATTCGTAAAGTTAGTTCCGTTTCCGCCTAGCAGAGGAGCGGGAATATCGACGCGATCGCAGCGCTGCAGTGTAATCTTGTTCAGTGCGAGTCTGGGAGTACTAGTGAGAAAATCGTTAGGACATTCTTTCGTGCTACACGTAATCTGAATTCAGTGGTTCTACCGTGTCCTAGATTACAAGTCGGATTATTAATATATGACAGAACAGTAGTTTACAGAAATTCCATTTGTGAGAAAAAATATATATTTATTTAAATTTGCAGTTTCAATGATGTGGACGGAGCCAAGGCACCAACTAATCCCTTACATGTCAAGTAAGTCAAGAACTAAAGTAAAATATTCGAACCTCCATTCAGCTATAAGACTTGTTCTGCACAATACTATACCATCCCCAGCAGATTCATGAAGTCTGGACTCTGAGGAGGATCTAAGGATTCTAAGTAGACGACTTCGAAGGCGAAGAAAACAAGAAAACTAGCACGACTTTGTTGACATGTCCAAGGAGCCGCATAAAAGAAGCCAGTCAGAATTAAATGAGAATTCGTGATCTCTCAAAAACTCAATCTGAAAAATTTTAGCTTCAAGGCTCAAAAGATGGAATCAGACAAAGAATCAAGAATGTGTACATTCCCAAGTATGGAGAGATAAATGCAGCGGGTGATGTAAACGATGAATATGGTGAAAAATTTCAGAAGATATCAGCAAAATTAAATTGCGCTACCAGGAAAAATATGCTTGCTGACTACTGCTAGGGACTTAAAACAGACGTGCTAGCAATGAAATACAGGCCAGAGTCAAATAGAAATGTGTTTCGTAAATAAATTACGTTATATTATTGTGATGTGAGTCATCTGGCGATAAGTCCGGCGAGCGGTATCTCTCGCCGAATACGTCATCAAGTCTTCCGGACCTCCTACAAAAGAGCTACTGGAAATCTCTTGAATGAGCTATAAACCTATTTAAGAATTCGAAATGGAGGGAGGGAGATATTCAACAAATAATCGCAGTCATCTTGATATTGTGATATAATTGTGAAGTAAATACTATTTGCCCAACTTTGCCCAGCTAGTATCTGAGGCCCTTGATGAGCGATAACAGGTTGATATCATTTTTACAGACTTTAGTAAGGCTTTTGATTGTGTACAGCATCACATACTTCTGCGGTAGTTGGAGCGGTTTGGACTCCATACCGACTACCTGCTTTTACTCAGAAGTTCTCAGAACTGGGAGGCAGCAATACGTTGAATATGAGAGAATCAGGTCACGAACTTATCTTGCCCGGGGTGGAGTTGCACAGTTCATACAATTTATAAATGATGCGTGTGATAAATTTGATTCTACCTGTTTACTTTATGCTGACGATTTAAAAATTTATCGGATAATAAATACTTCTGCTGACTGTGATATCCTGCAGTGATTTGGATCAATTGTGTGCTTGGTGTCAAAGAAATTGTATAAATCTTAATGTTGGAAAATGTAAAGTAATGACATTTTCTCGAAAAGCTGTCAATGTTGAATACAACTATGAAATTAACAGTGTCAATCTTCAGGGATATACGGAGGTTACAGATTTGGGAGTAGTATTTGATAGTAGATTAACCTTTAATAAACATATCTTTCATATTTATTCTCACTGCTGCAAATTGCTAGGTTTTATAATGCGATCTTGCGAAGACTTTGTAAATATTGACACCATTACTATTTTGTATAATTCCTTGGTTCGTAGCAGGCTTGAGTATTGTTGTGTAGTTTGGTCACCAGCGTACTTGAAATATGTTAACCTAATTGAATCACTACAGAAGAGATTTTTAAAATATTTGTATTTCAGATGGCATGGTGTATATTCTGCCTTATCATATGATAATTTGCTGGAACAATTTGGTTTTAATGGTTTATCTAATAATAGAAAAATTATTGCGTTATTACATTTGTATAAGTTGGTTCATAATATTATAGATGATCCGGTGTTTTTGTCACGGCTTCGGTTTTATATTCCGCGTTTCAAGACTAGAATCTCAATTACTTTCTTAAACAGACAGGCTGCAACTAATTCATATAAAAACTCCCCACTTTATAGAATGTGCTATTTATATAATTCATGTAATTATAATTTAGATGTATTTGGCGATAATTACTGCAGGTATTTGGTTTCTGTGAAAGAATGTATTTGTTTTACTTCTTAGATTTAATTTAATTTAGGACAATTTTTCCATTGATACGCACGTTATGTTTAATGCTTATATACATGTATCTATATTTATAACCCCATAATTGGATGTATTATGTTGGGTTAATAAACGGTTTATTATATTATTATTATTATTATTATTAGTTATTAAGTGTAATATAACATATTTTTATATAATGTATAGAATTCACGGTTGGCTCTTGGTGAAACATGATTAATAATTTACTAAATAAAACACTTGGTATATTTGTTTCACAAAATGTATTTAAAATATATCTGACATATGTTTCGACTTATACAGTCATTCTCAAAGAGTCATGTAAACTAAGTGAAAAGAATACTCCTACCAATATTTATGGCTTATTTTTTAAAAGTTTTATTACAGCATCGATTGTGGGGGTATTTGAAAAATCCAATTGCGTGTTTGTGACTTGTCTGTTGAGATTTATGGCTTTTTTTATTTCTAAAATTTCTAAGAAGTCAAGCCTTTTACCCTTATTACAAGAGTGTAAAAGTTTGAAATTATTAGCATTAAACAGATAAGAATTTTGAATACAGTGTTCCGCGAATCCCGTGGTCATATTGCCATGTAGAATAGAACTTCTGTGCTCTTTGATACGTTCTTTTATAGAGCGTCCTGATTGGCCAATGTATACCGCGTCATAATCACTGCAAGTTAATTCATACACCCCTGACTTATCACGCAATTCTGTTTTTCGTTTATTGTTAACTAGAATATTTCCTAAATTGCATTTATTTACTAGGATGACATTTAAACCTAATTTATTTAGTTTATTAGAAACTTTATTGCTAACCCCAGGTATATAGTTTAGGATATGAAACACTTTGTTAGTTTTTATGTATGTATGTCCGGAGTAAAAATTATTCATAAGGAAAGCGCGTTGTTTTCTGTAAAACATTTTGTCTAAGAATTCTGTTTTGTACCCGTTATTTCTAGCTATAGTTTTTATGGTATATACTTCTTTTTCAAAGTTCTTATTATTTAGAGGGAAATTAATCACTCTGTGTATGAAATTGTGAAAAGCTGTCATTTTTATATTCCACGATTGGTTGGAATTTGCCGGAATTACTGAATCTGTTGTAGTGGGTTTTCTAAAGATATCAAATTCAAATCGTTTATCAACTCTAAATTTTGGTAGGAGTATTCTTTTCACTTAGTTTACATGACTCTTTGAGAATGACTGTATAAGTCGAAACATATTGCAGTGGAATGTGCTTTTGATTGCTTATTAATTAATCTTTTATTCACACTACAACTTATGATGCCGGCTGTACAGTCTAGTAGATTCCACGAACTCCCATCTCACGGATCGTTCTTCTCAGAATAGGTCCAGGTTATGTTAGAAGTAAAACAATAAATGTCAATAAAAGTCACGATTAGCTAATTTACAAATTTTTAATAAAAAAAATAAAAAAAAATTCCTTTACCGAATGTATAGGGTGCTAAAGCAACATTAACAGTAGCATTTGGAGGAAACACTCTTTGTGAATATGACTCGCACATAGAGAAAAACCCCCTGTGACTCTCGAACAAATATAAAACTAATAAATACTGGAGAAATTTGTCAAGTTTGACCTCTACTTTAACCCCTACAATATCAAATGTCAAAAACAACAAAGTTTTCAAAACCCGCGTAAATCGGCTTACAGTCATGCGCAAAATAAAACACGACGCAAATCAACCCACAACATAAAAAAAATCCAACCTGAATATAAAACGTAAAATATTATCCTTAAGAAAAAATTCCACTAACAAAAAACATGACAATTTTCTGTAATACTCATATACAATTTTAAATATCAAAATTATTACAAATAATACATAAAATATAATAATGAAAATAAACGTAGTATCAATTATATAAATTAAATATTTTTATCAAACTTACATAGATCTATGCACTGATAACACCAAAAAGAAAACTACGTGAGAGATATCAATACTTATTAGATCATACAAAAATCACAAACTCTCGCAAAAATCGAAGTAACATTACATGCACCTGAATAAAATGCATAAACAAAAATAAAACCCGAATTTACTAAAACAGAGAATAAAAATGAATTTCTTATTCTCTAACAACCCGGTCACTTTAGAAATTAAGATATCTCTGCCAAAATGAAGTTCCAACATCCGCACGGATATCCCCACCAACTATAAAATCAAAAATATATAGAAAAATATACATCTTATAACAATACGATATCCGGAGTAGCGGCTGCTTCAAACATCTGACCAACCTAAATATACGAGGATGGATCAAAATTTCAAACATAATAAAATTCATCACTTAAAATTAAATATATTTATAACGATCCCCGTCTGAAATAAAATAAACATCAAAAATCGAAATAGACAAGTTTAATCAATGTACTACAGAAAAAAGTTTAATATATAGTTCAATTATTTTCATTTCTAGTCCATGGAAATGGAAAAATCCATGACAATATGTCAGATATATTTTAAATACATTTTGTGAAACAAATATACCAAGTGTTTTATTTAGTAAATTATTAACATATTTTGTTTTTTTTATGAATATAGTGTATTTTAAATTGTCATTAGTTTTGTTTACAACGAACCCAGAATGACAAATATTTTACATTATGTAACTTATTCCTTAAAAAATTTACATTTCTGAAATTTAGAACGCGTTTTACTCCGAAACTTTACGTGCTGGAAAAAATTGGAATGCAGATTCGGAATAAGCAAGAAAAAATCTATAAAAATCGTCATTTTTAGTTCATGTAATATTTAAACAGTTTAATTTTGTAAATCAGTGTTAACATTATGAATAACATTTCTTCAATGTTCTAAGTAAAAGTAAAAACTTTATGAAGGTAACATCCAATTCTACTATTTCGTATTCGCTAACTGTTATAACTGTTATATTGATTACAGATTATAGCCAAAATACAAATATATTAACAGTTGTTACTATTGAATTATTATTGATTTCATTCAAAATATTATCTAGAGCCAAACATATTCTGTTTTAGTAATTTATACCTTTTGTTTTTGAATGTAAAACATCGTTTGCAGGACACGCAGTTACACAAACGTATATAACGGACGAAGGTAAAATGCCGCAAATAGATATATTTATTTAGTGTAAATTTTATATAGTATTAATACTTCCAATTACAATTCACATTTTTTCGTACAAAACAAATATTCCCGCGATATTAGAGGAGATTTAAACAATTATCCATAGCGATTTCTTTAGATCTCTTTAGATACTCCTAAATCTTTAGGTATTCCTTACATCAACATTGATGAATTAGTCACACATTTGCATTAGTTTATTTGCGAGAAAAAATATATATTTATCTAAACTGTTACATTCACACAAGTCAGATACAACAATGTCATGTCGTATATGCTTTCGTTTGTCGAGGTTTAGTAATTACCAGAGAGCGAACTCGAGCGATTGATGATTCATAGCCCATAGGCGTCTGCCTTGTATTCGCAATAGGTTTGTTTCTGTAACCGATCCGTGAGTTGCGAAGAATTTGATACGTGTGGCGACTGCCTAAGTGGTACATACCTACATATTGCTATGAACTGTGCCTTAGCTTATGGGTGCAGTTCACAACGAATGTCCGGATAAACTCAGTCGCTCAATCTCCAAGCTGGGCTCTTCTTATCTCAGGTCTTGCTCTCGAACAAGCAAGATACGTGTAAAGAAAACAATATAGCATTAAATAAAATTCACAATTTCCTAATTTACATTTATTAAAAAAAAATTAAAAAAGAAAAAAAAATTCCTTTACCGAGTGTAAAGGGAGCTAAAGCAAAATTAACAGTAGCTAGGAGGAAATAGTCTGTGTGATAATGACACGCACACAGAGAAAAACCCCCTGTGACTCTCGAGCAAACATAAAACTAATAAATAATTAAGAAATTTGTCAAATTTGACCTCTAACTGTAACCCCAACAAATCAAATGTCAACAGAAACCAAACTATTGACTACGCGTGTCAGCTTTACGGTCATGCGCAATAGAACATGACAAATATCAATCCCGCCAAAAAAACAACCTGAATACAAAACGATCTAGAACATCTTGACTAAAACAAAATCCCACATAAAAAACATGACAATTTTCTTGAATATTCATATACTATTTTAATATCAAAATTATGCAAATTATAAACTAAAATTACAATCATCAGCAAATCGTCGTAATAACAATTATATAAATCAACTGTGTTTTGTACTTACATCGATCTAAACACATTTAACACTAACTAAGCGAGAGAAACCATTATTTAATTAAAATATCAAAAACGAGATCACAATAACTCGTAAAAATCGTAATTAAATTCAATGCACAAATTTAAAGCACTAAAAAAATCAAACAACCCGACTTTACTCAAAAACAGCAGAATAAAAATGAAGTTTTTACTCTGACCACATGGTTTGCAAGGCCTGGTATCTCTAAATAAAATATCCCGAAAATCTCATACATCGAACTCAATAGTACATAATTTTGCCGAGTCCATCGGTCTACTATATATTTATACAGTCCTGGACATAAAGATAAATTCAAACATAATAAATATTTAAATATACATAATAAAATAAAATACATTTTAAATCAATGTTATACAAATAATGTTCAATATAATTCTTCTTTTTTCTATGGGGAAAAAACCACGACAATATGCAGTTAATATGTATCCAGAGCGAATGTAATAAACGATTTGGTAACCGGCAACAACTACTGCTGAAACAAAAGTAATGCTGACAAGCGAATTGCGTACCGAATTTTGAAGAAAAATTATTTACAAAGAACAAAACTCAAAACTATGTATTTTCTATGAAACATTGAAAGTGGAAAATATTACTATGAACAACTAAAATTTGTTCAAGGTGTTCCTGTGTTAAATTAGTTCTTTTAGATGTTAAAAGTCTTTCAAAATATAAAATGTCCGTTCCACATCACAACTGGTGATAGTTGCGTGAAATGTTGTAAAAGTGCACCATACTTCGAAAGTATAGATTTTTCAATCGGCTCTGTGCAGAATTGATATAATATATTCAAATCTGGATTTCTGCTAAATATGGCACGAACTTTTTGTCTCCGCTTTGAGAAATATATTTTTAACTGATGAAACTAACTTATCAACATTTGGAAAATGACCCCTGATATATTCATATGTACATCGTGTAATGCACAGGTAACGTGTAGCATGTTGGGATAAGATTGCTTTAATAACTTCCATGTTTTTAACATATAAGCTGCTGCATTAGTAAAAAATAACATCTTGTCTTTATAATTGTTATCCGATGACAGAATATTATGAATACATTGATCAATTACTTCTGCAACTGTTTCACCAATTACGACTGGCAATATTTTAGTTGCAGTTAAGTATGCTGGGTATAAAGTTGTCGGATGAAGAATACCAACAACTACATTTAACCCATATCGTCCCATTGCATCCGTTGTTTCGTCTGCATTTACCCAAAGATAATGACCAGATAGGTTGGTTCGTATTTTTCCAATGATTCTTAGAGAACATTTTGGTAAGTGGTATTTACGTAAAGTAGATTCATCTGGTATACGACGATCAGTATATTTGGTAAGAAACCTCTTGAGAACTGGATTGCTAAGCTTTTTGAATAGGATGTTGGCCGCCATAAAAGCTTCACAAAGTCCTTCGTTAAAAGTGTCAGGTGCAGATGGACATATATTATCTAGATGAGTTTTCGAAGATACATGTCTCTACACATTACACTTTTGGGGACGCTTTAAACTTAATGAGGCACTGCAATATATCACGGTATCATTACGAATATGCAACCAATTTGTATGGCCTCTAATCCATCCTACCATGGTTGCCCTAGAATTCTCCATAGTTAATGAAAATAAAGAAAAATACTAAGAACAGAAAGAAATGAACTAAAAAGAAGAAACGAAAAATACTCCAAAAATAAGATAGTAAATTAAACTTAATATGTATAAAAAATTATAGGATAAATATAGAATATAACAATATAAAACGGATTTTTTAAAATACTAAACGTTGTAACCAAATAACACTGAAAGAAACGAAACCAGAAACACGCCACTTTAAATTAGAATTTATGAATGAATAGACACAACAACGACGACAATAACAACATCTGCTCGACGAATGCAATCGAGCAAGCAAATAGTGGAGCTGTTATAACATGCATACTATACGTGTTGCCGCCACAACGTTTTATCGGGGTAATTGGTCATTCAATCGATTCAGTCCGCTCTCTGGTAATTACTCATTCCAAGTCTCCGGTTAGTTCCGAAAATCCGACTATTATTCAGACTAATATGCTATTGACTGAATAGAAAGTCTAAATAATAAAAAGGTAAAGGAACATTGTTTAAAAATGACTTCGAAAATTATAAATTTCAAGAATTAAGTATAATGGTAGTAATGGTAATTTTCAGATTAAACACACAATTACAAAAACACGATGCGTAATGGACAAATTCTGATTCAGTAGGCAAAATTACATAAAGATCAGCAAAAACTATTCCTTTAACAAATTCTTCGTATATCAGTGTAATTATAGAATTTACTAACTTATTTTGTTTACAAATTCGTACTATACTCTGTTTTTTAATTCGGAGGAGCGTTTAAAAAATCTCGCGGTAAAAAGAAGTCTCGTTATTGGCCAATTATCGGCCACAATGACACTAAAATTTAGAGTATTGACGGTTGACAGGTTGAATCAGCTGATCAAAACTTACATTTTGTATAATTATCGTTACTGTTTGTTTTCCTTCATTAAATTTTCCAAAATAAGTTCTTTTTAGAGCTAATTTAATATTTTACATACGTTACACTTTTGTCGTACGTTATTTTTCGATACGGATCAAGTACAAAGCAAAATATTACCGATACGAAAACGAAATTATTTAGGCTTGGGGCACTTGTCTGTGTTTGAGAAACAAAATATATTAAATATATTTACGAAACCTCGAAACGATAAACCTCAAATGAAGATGACTGTCATCGTAGCAAAAATAGCATGCGTTTTAGGTTAGTAAATAATCTGTATTCGTACATATGTCTAGGTACTATATGCTAACTTACTTTCAGAAGTGGCAAAATCGACAATTTATCGAACAATCAAAGATTATAAACAGAATGGTCAAATTATTCCATCAAAACAAAATTCAGGAAGGCATTCTTTAATTGACGAGTACGACGAAGGTGTCAAGAAATCCGTACGGCAAATAGTACACAGCTTTTTTTATAAAAATAAACTTCCTACGCTTAATAAATTGCTAAATGAAATAATACAACGCGGTGATTTGCCACAGATGAGCCGTTCAACTCTGTATAAATTCATGAAACACATAAATTTTAGGTCAGTGGGTATTTTAATTATTATATAGACAGTTTTACTTGTTCATGTTGTTACATGCAAATGCATATTACAATATAAGTGATATAATATTATGTATTGCTGCAGATATATGACCAGAGATAGAAAAAGTGTTCCTATAGAACGTGATGATATAGTTAGATGGAGACACAGGTATTTAATAACCATACAAAACTACAGATGTCAAAATCGTCCAATCTATTACTTGGATGAAACATGGTTGGTTAAACGAAGGACATACGAAGCAACAAGTTTGGATAAATAATACTATACAGAACCGACCAAAGGCATTTAATGAAGGCTTAACTACAGGACTGCGGAATCCTGTAGGAAAAGGAAGACAACTTATAATTTTACACATAGGTTCTGAAGCTGGATTTGTAGAGAATGGTCTTTTACTTTTTGAAAGAAAAAAAACTGCAGATTACCATGAATAAATGAATGCTAATGTGTTTGAAGAGTGGTTTTGCCAAATATTAACAGTACTACCAGACAATGCTGTTATAATCATGGATAATGCTACATATCACAGCCGTAAAATTGAGAAACTCCCCACAACAATATTAAAGAAACAAGATATGCAAGCTTGGTTGACATCCAAAAATATTCATTATGATCCAACAATGGTTCGATCTGAATTACTTAACTTGATCCGTTTTAACAAAGATAAATATAATGCATATGTCACAGATGAGATGGCTAAAAGTCAAAATAAAACTGTGTTAAGGTTACCTCCTTATCACTGCGAACTAAACCCTATTGAGTTAGCGTGGGCTCAAATAAAAAACGAGGTTGCAGTAAAAAATACCACGTTTAAACTGGAACATGTAAAAGAACTTTTATTGCCAGCCATTCAAAATATTACCGCAGACAAATGGAAAAAGTGTGTAGAATATGTTGTAAAGGAAGAAGTAAGAATGAGTGAATTGGATGGTCTAATCGATAATATAATTGAACCTTTTATTATATCCGTTGGTAATGATAGCAGCGAAAATGAAAATATGTCGTCCAATGATACATAATAAGGTTCTGCTTGTCATTTATATTATTTTATAAATAAATACTTTGAACTATAATGTATTCTGTTTATAAATAAAGCAATAAAATTAAATAATAGCTGCATAATGTATTAATTTCTCTAATATCGATCAGAAAAGAATTACGTTAATGCAAAAATCTGTTTAGTGTTTATAATTTCATGAAACAATCAAAAAATAAAATCAAAACTCACTTTTGATTATTGTAGGTTTTAAAATAAAGTAAATAGTAATTTTAATAACAATATTATATTTTAATAAACATCATTAACCTATATTTCAATTCTACTGTCAAAATAAGCAAATACAAATTACATGGTGTAAAATCGTCTTTTCAATTTACTCCTCCAAATTAAAAAACAGAGTATAGGAAATCATACCAAGACTATTGCAACAACCCACACTAATAATAAAAGTGAAAACTATGATAACCGCAATGAGCGACTGTAGTATAAAAGCGATTTTTCGGGTGATCATACATTTAAACCATCAATTTTAAAATATTAAGAAACTTACTACGATACTTATGATACTAGCCAATAGATAGAATGATCGCAGCTTTATAGTGAAATGAGGGAAATATAACGAAATGTTGATTAACCTTAATCAACCAGCACAAAAAGCACCGCTATCCAATTCGTCCTCCCATTTCCGAATTCTGTAAATTCCTCAATTAGTTGCTACATCCCTCGGAAGTAATTTTGTTCTAAAACAACTTTGAACTTGGATTTTAAGAACACTCTGGACGGTTTTCAATTAACGATAAGTTTTAAAAGAGACCCAGGAAACTGTCGACGTTCCTAAATTTTCCCTTGTACAGGCATGCACGTAATTTCAAGAACTTGCATCAGCTACATACATAAAGTGATGTATATTATACGAGGAACAGTCGAGAAATTTCGCGACTGGTGGTTCTTTTCTGTTGGTTCACAATGTATTTTACAATTTCAACAATTCATTGAAATAAATCATTCTTAATCTAGGAAGTTTTTAATTAAAATAAGTTGGCAAAAATATGTATGTAATGCATATAACTAAAGTATTCAAATAATATACGTGAATAAAAGCAAGTTACTATTGAAAAGTTTTACATCTGATCGTGAAGCGAATGAAGAAAAGTATTAAGAAAAGACCCAAAAAAACAGGTCAGGCAACACAGGTTATTTTGTTGGAAAACACCTGGGAATTTATTAAAACGGTCGATAAGTTAATTGCAATAATTATATATATATATATATATATATATATAAAATAAAATAAGAAACTGCGAATGACAAAAATAAAATAAACAAAACGAGAGCTTATCTGTCGGGTGAAACGACTACTGTGTCCCTTCTCCCTTCCAAGAAAGCGTCACATGCGGGAATAATCAGGTTGTTATTTTTTTCCTCGCCCGTCGGTTACACCATCTAAATAAAGGAATAAACAACGAAATAAGCGAAAAAATATAAATAATATAAATAAATAAGGGAAGAAAAAGGAAGCCCAGATACATACCGAAGAAAGCGTTCGATGGCAGTGAAATTAATTAGGTGCTGTTTAACGTGCTATTATATTTCCCTTATCTTATCACTTAAGATCCTCACATTGAGATATCGCATTAGCGATTAATTTCGATATTAATATCAACCAAATCCCTCACGGGGCCGTAATTATACAAATTACATTAAGGCTACATTGATAAATATCGGTGATGAGGGAGAACGTAACCACGTTTCGAGATCGGCAACTAACGACGAAGTGTAGGGAGCGAGTCTCGTACTTTGGAAATGGGGCAAAATATATTAAAGATATCATTCATTATATTACAAAATAACGTGATGAAGCGTTGTGCGTTACGGACAAGTAACAATTCCCCTAACACTCCCTATAAAAAAAAAGGAAAAGAAGTTTACTTTTTTGTTTTCGAAGAATTTTTTTGTGTTTTTCTAATTTTTATGGATTTTTTAAATCTAAGTACATGAGCCCTTTTTATCGAGGGTGAAGTAGGCCCAAACTAATAAAAGGACTACATCCAGCTGTGAGAGAGGAATGCCCCGACTGAGACCAAACCGAGAGTATACCATTCCGGACGTAAAATAAGCAAAGAGGAAAATAAGAGTAGAGTATAGAAAGGCTTGAGTAAGAAAATAGAAAGCATGGAAAAGTGAAGCAGGTAAACAAGAGAAGAAAGCTATGTGAAAGTAACCGAGAGGCGCGGCAATGCAGAAACGGCAAGGCCCTCAGGCTCTCAATTCGTGGGTGGGAAAAAGACAGGCAGTAAGAAAAGATATCCGGAAACGCAACCCACGACACGGCGACAGCGCAAGCAAACCCCGACCCAGCAGGTGCAGCCTTTAACCACAAAAAAAAAATAATCCAATCAATGTCCGGAACAAAAAGAATTAACGTTAAGCAACCACAAAACTGCCGGACTCAGCGAGACCAGGCAAAGACAGGCTTAAGAAGAAACCTATAAGGTCCAAAGTAAGATGTCAAAATCGAGAAAAAGTCAAATCCGGAAAATAAAGTTATCGTAGGCGTTAATTCCAAGTAACCCACCAAGTTCCTGCTAGGCATAGGAACTCAAACAAAACTCGAGACAAGATATACTCAAGAGAAGGAAAAGAGAGAACGATAACGGTAAGGTAACAAGTTATACCTTATCTCAAAGTAAATGTCAAAAGATAGATATTCCAAAACATACGGCAAGGAAAGAAAAATCGAAATGATCCAAGATAAAATAAAATTATCTCACAAGAGCCCCAACAATGAGAAACTCCCAAACAAAGTAACATCCTCAAAAAGGAAAAGAAAACGAGGTTCCAAAAAAAACTAAAAGAAAAAGGAATGAGATACTATTCGTCGACGATGTTCTTGACGAAAGAACTAACTAATCCGGACTCATTTTAGTCGCCTCTTACGACTTGGCAGATAGTACCAGACTGAGTATTCGTCTGGCCCCCGGACAGGCCAAAAAAAAACAAGATCAGTGTTCAATATGGAATGAACAGAACAAACTAACCAGATCTCCGTTTAGTCGCCTTTTACGACATGGTGAATTACACCAGTGAATCTGGCAACGCTGTTTAGTTTTATAAAAGATGTACGCAGCAGTGTATCAGAAATATGACGTTCAGTTCGTGCAGAGTGCAGTTATAAAGTTTGCTAATCGCATTGAAGATGGACTTAACTCGTGAAAATGTTCGTGCTATGATATATTATGATTTTTGTTATGGTTTAACTCAATACAAATTCACAGTGCGGCGAAATTCTAATAAGTTGGTCAAGGCCTCAAAAGTGAATGTCTTAAAAAAACATGTAAAAAATTAGTTAGAGGGAGTCTTGGTACATCTTATTTAGATAGGATAGTTTACTGCATTATCATTAAATGTTATTGCTTGAACTCTGTTTATTGTCAGTTCGCTGCAACGATAAAATCTTAAATATTATCCAAAAATTTGTTGCAAGTGTTAATAAATTATTCATCAAAGCCTCTTCGCAGTTCAACGCAATGGAGTGTATTTCTGAAGGTTAGTAATGTATGAAATTGACAATATTTATAAATAATTTCGTTGTAAACAAGTTTCTTAAACTTATTTGGTGTTTCCTGCATTGTATGGGTTGATCTGTCAGAATGTGTTTCTAAAATTAAACATTTAACATTTTGTAAAATATTTTTCTTGTTCCTAGAATGATAAGAAAGAATTCCTTTTGTTCGTCACATTTACACGTGTTCGTTTCTTTTAAATGTGATGTCCTCTATTTTAAACTGTAACTTAAAAATCAATTATGTGGACGCTAGTTGTTATTAGTCAGATTACTTTTGAAATATTGTAAACGAGGCGGATAATTTCTCCATAGAAAAACAGTTCACATTTTGACCCTTGAGGAAGCATACAATTTTTTTGCGAAATATTGGGAGAATAAATAAAAAACTGACTTAAGTAATAGAGTTTAATATTGCTGTATTCCCCAAAAATTCCCTTCTATATATATATGATGCCTTTTTCTTTGAAAAAGGGATCATATGCCGAAACATGTAAGATTGTTTTAAATATATACATTTTGAAGTAAAACCGGACCTTAAATTTTGCAATAGGAGCAGCTAAAGGAGCGCCCATGGCAACACCAAATGTTTGACTATAAAATTGCATTGCATGTAATGTGGGAATTTAATAATTATTAATTCTCATTAACATTGCGTTTTTCATATATATATATATATATATATATATATATATATATATATATATATATATATATATATATATTTAAAAGGACCGCTATGTATAATTAGCGATGAAAAGCATTGAAGACATTACTTTTTCGCCAGACTGTACATATGTGACTAGATTTATACTATTTTTTAACAATTTAAATGTTTTTACAACAGCATCAATTTTCAAGAATAATAAATTGAATTAAATTAAATTTTGTCATGTGTTAATTATTTACCACGTTCTATTTGAAACAAATAATCATCCTATTATATGTAGAGCATAATTTTAGCTCAATGCGCTTAATCGAAATCCGAAAATGAACTGATGAACCGAATCAAGTAATACTCTTGTAAATACAATATTCGGAAATAAACATCGTCGGCCCTTTTCCAGCTTAAAATGCATTTATCTACAAAAAAGTTAAATTTTGGCTTGTCTATTATGTTTAACTTTAATCAGTAGAGGTTATTTTAAAATGAAATTTCAAAAATGATTTTATTAGTTGGCAGATTGTATTGAACAATTTTACAACTATGTAAGCTTTCTCCATAAAGCACATACTGCTCTGTAGTGACATAAATGTATGCAATTGAAGTATACCCGAAAAAGTAGACAGCCTACGTCTTTCTATAAAAAAAGCTTCTAAATAAATATACAATTGGTAGAGAATCTATTAAATTATTAAATGTATGTTAAATTGTAAATATATCAGTAGGAGTTAAACTCTGTACCGGTGTCAACTGTTCACTTAAAAATGCCAATTTCCCACGCTCCAATATTGAACGGATTTTAATCGAAAGGAATATTAATTCCACATTAATTTTCGTTATTTTTCTATTAAACTAAGATTAAGTGAAATAGAAGTAAAAACTATCACAATTCGCAAGCATGCTTTCATTCATGAAAATTACAAGCATTTATATGACAATTAATCAAGTAATGACGTGTAATTGTTGACGATGAAGTATAACTTGAGTTGTTGTTTGGGCTATTTCCATCGTTTGTAGAACATTGATAGTCCGACGTTTCGGCAGTCCGTCTACTGCCGTCATCAGGGTAGTCCTGAGAAGGACTGTTTCTTGCCAAACTTATCATTTATAACGACTTTATCTGGCGGTATGTGTCTTCCCTATTTTTTAGTTGAAATGTCCTGTGCTAGTTTTGAATCCGGTCGATAATTTCCGAATATCAATATACCCATACACTTTTACCACTCGACTAATTAGGGGGACAGAAACTACTATTTTAAACTTATATTTAAGTTACAGGTATATGCGCAGTAGGTATGCGCAGTGTGCATTTTTTCGTATAGGCGCGGTGGGTATGCGCAGTATGCCATTTTTCCTTATTTGCGTGGTAGTAGTAGTTTTTTTAGTTATCAGTCTGTCTCCGGTCTCGTGGCTGCCGGTCTTCGGCTAACACATTCTCTAATCATAGGGAGCCAGATATTCTTGATCTCCAGGCTGGGCGTACTGATCGTGTCAGGTGTTGTCTTCATATACGCTGTTTCTGTAATTTTTCTTTTGTAGCCGTGTTCTTGTTTGGCCAGGATTGTCGCCTCATTCCATGCAATGTTGTGATCTTCTTCCCAAGCATGTTCCGCCAGCTGCGATTTGTCTGTCTCCCCTAAGCGGACCATTCTTTGGTGTTCCTTGATTCTGACTCTTAGGGGTCTGCTAGTTTCTCCAATGTATGGTCGTCCACATTCGCATGGTATTTTGTATATGTAATTCTTTGTTTGTTGGTCTTCGTTGTCGGGTTTTGTTCTGGTTAGAACGGACCTATTGGTGTTCATTGTTTTTATGGCCGTTCTAATCTTGTAGTTGTTGCCAATTCTTCTGATTTTTTCCGAGAGCCCTTTTACGTACGGGATGACCGTGGTGTGTACTTTTTCTTGTTGTTCTTGGGTTGTGTCCTGTGGTGCCCGGACCTCTTTGGCTTTCGACAACGTTTTCTTGGTGTAGCCATTTCGTTGAAGCATTTCAGTGATGGATTTTTGTTCCTCCTCTCTATCTCTTTCATCGGAGCATATCGTTCGTGCCCTATCACATAGGCAGCGTGCGACTCCAACCTTAACATTGTGAGGGTAGTTGGAATCGTGATGTAGGTACTGCCCTGTGTGCGTAGGCTTTCTATACACTTTTGTTTTTAGTGTGCCATTATCGTTCTTGTTGATTAGGACATCTAAGAATGGAATCTTGTTGTCAACTTCCAGTTCCATGGTGAATTTTATGGATTCTTCTAAGCTGTTCAGATGTTGTAGGAATCCTTCTATCGTGGCTGCACCGTGTGGCCATATGACGAAGGCGTCGTCTACGTATCTTAGGCACAGCTTCGGTTTGAAGTTAGTATAGAAGGAATTGTAGAACTGCTGGCTGTCTACGTCAACACAACCTACTTCCAAGTTGGCGAAAAATTCTACCAACAAGAATTCGGAATGGCTATGGGTTCCCCACTATCTCCCATGCTAAGCAATATTTACATGGAAGACTTCGAACAGAGAGCAATAGATTCGTATATATATTCGTATATATATTGATATTCGGAAATTATCGACCGGGTTCAAACCTAGCACAGGACATTTCAACTAAAAAATAGGGAAGACACATACCGCCAGATAAAGTCGTTATAAATGACAAGTTTGGCAAGAAACAGTCCTTCTCAGGACTACCCTGATGACGGCAGTAGACGGACTGCCGAAACGTCGGACTATCAATGTTCTACAAACGATGGAAATAGCCCAAACAACAACTCAAATTAATCAAGTCAACGACCACAAAATTGCTTGAGAAGAGAAAAAAGAGAAAAATAACGGAATGATCTCTGCTTTTTTATATTATAAATGTTAGTTATTTTACTTTTATACAAACTTCAAACTAGAGATTTAGGTTCATCAGTCTAAAATATACAATAATGTAGGAAATACATAGTGAGATAATAAATTCTAAAAATCCTTTATAGGGGATTGTGCCTAAGTAAGAAAAAGGTATAAAACCCCTCACAATATTGATGATATTCGTATCCTAAATACGTATTTCGACAACTAAGCTGTCATCTTCAGTATGAAGAAACACATTATTTAACATGTGACACAGTGAAGCTAACACACAAAAATCGCGAAACACTTTACTGAATTTTTAAGAAACCAAAATTTAAATCACTTTGCCCTCTTCAAAACATAACAACCTGTCCTCTAATACCCTCCTTATATCTTTTCTAGGATGTCATACAAGCCAGTATATGGAATTGGACCCCTATCTGCGTTGTATACGTTATTTTTAATAATACAGATACTTTCATTGATGTCTAATTGTCTGGGGCTGTTTATATTTTTAATTAATTTTAGACAATCTGCTGTTATATTATAATTGCTTGGGAACATGTCACGAGCAACACTCTATTTATCCGATCTATTGAATTTAATATTCGACATATGTTCTTTAAAACGGGTTACTATTTAACGTTTTCTTTGACCAACATATTTCAATTTACAATCTCGACAATTAATTTCATGTATACCCCATTTCTGCTTCCCCCCAATTCTATCTTTCGCACATCCAGAATAGATTTGATTGAATTTCCGAACCGAAAGGCAACTTGCAGACCACGTTCTTTAACAATTTTATTAAGATTTTTCGTAATTTGATTATATTGTATACATACAGGGTCCGGCAACGAAGCGGGGACGTAAAATTACACGCGTATTTGAAAGTTAGTCAAATATTTAGTCATCGGATATCCTTCCGTACCATCAAGCGCACGTTTTAAAAATATCTTGTTTTATACAGGGTGCTCCAGATAAAAAAACCAGACTAAAGTTGCATTTTTTTAAATGGATATTGGAAAATGTAAATGTATATTAATAGATAAAATGATCCGCGCTTGAAAGCTGGTTACATCGATATAATATTGTATGGGTCTAAAGTTGATAGTTTCTGTGTAAATAATTATTTTACTTGATAAATTGACTAGTATGCAGTTTCGTTGCTACGTGAAATAAATTCTGCAACTGCCCGCGTTAGACAGGGTGTTCACAATTTCGCAAAATCGAAGAAATCTCGTAATTTTTAAATGGAACACCCTGTATATTTTTAGCTCATTGAAAAGCCCTTTTACTACGCTTTCTATTGATACCTCATTTGATGCACCTAGGATGGATCATTTGCTAATTATTTCGTTTTAGAGTTGAATTAATGAAAAATGCTTGTATTTTTAGTAGCTAATTTGCGCTTTTAAACCTTCTGTAAGATCGGATATCAACAAATTCTCCATAAATGGTCTGTAACGAGAAGAAACCCCATTAAGTACGAGAAACAGTTGATTTTCACTCAGCGGTGAAAACAAACATTAAATTAATATAAAGTAATATAGCATTTTCAATAGATTCACTGCTGATCAAGTTATCTGGTGTCAGTTTAATAAAAAATTTGCACTAATTAATTTGTATTTTAAAGAATTTTGTAAAACCAACTATTTTACGAATACCTAATATGAAACAATACATACCTAATTAGCTTAACATAAATCGAAATCATGTAGGAAAGAATCAAGTAATAGTAGTATTAAAAGTTTGCACTATTTTAAATAAATACTAATTATTAACCACAACATCAAATTTAATTAACAAAAGTAGTAGCACAGTAAATAAAAATAAAGTAAATGTAAATGGTAAATGCAAATAAATCAAAGAAAACTTTCAAATGCCCTTCCATGTCTCTCAATACATAAAGTGAAATTCTGTTGAACATGCTGTAATATTTCTTGGCGAACATTTCTAAATGCCTCTCTTATGCGTTCCATCATATTTTCCCTTGTTGTAGGAACTTCCATATAAACTAAAGCTTTGACATATCCCCAAAAGTAGAAGTCCAAGACAGTAAGATCTGGACTTCGTGGAGGCCAAGCGATTGGACCACCTCGTCCTATCCATTTGTCTTCCTTCCATCGCCCTAGAAACTCCCTAACGTTAAGGTTGTAATGAGCAGGTGCACCATCGTGTTGCAACCAGAAAATTTGTCGGGTGTCAGCATCCACATGCTCAAGTAAATTAGGCAGTTCGTTCTGCAAAAATGCCAAATACGTATCGCCTGTAAGGGTTCCATCGAAAAAGTACGGCCCAATGATATATGGACCAAGTATACCTCCCCAGACGTTAAGAGACCATCTATTCTGATTGTTTACATGACGTATCCAATGCGGGTTTTCTGTTGCATAATAATGAATGTTATGTTTATTTACCGCCCCATTACTTTTGAAAGTAGCCTCATCGCTAAACAAAATCTTTCTTAAAATATTTGGCATTTCTCGCAATTTATTTAACAACCAACCACAAAAGTCTGTTCTTTTAATGAAATCATCACCATGCAATTCCTTATTTAATTCCATATGGTACGGATGATACTTATGACTTCTTAAAATTCTTCGTACGCTCCTATCTTCAATAGCTGTTACCTTTGAAATACAGTCTATACTTATATGTGGATTTTCCTGTATTGTTAATAATACGGCCAATTCGTTTTTTTCATTGATTACCGGCTTATTTATTTCTCTCTTCTTGTAGGTTACACTACCAGTTTCTGTAAATCTCTCTAATAACCTTTCAAATGCTTCCGGTCTTGGCTTTCTTTCAAGGTTTGGAAATCTCTCTACATATACTCTACTTGCTAGGAGACAATTTCTTGTACACTCCCCAAGAATAAATATCATATTCACCATTTCTTGAATACTAAAATTAGTCATTATAGCAATTTCTTTTAAAGATTGAACGAAATACTTTGTAAGATGGAACGAAATTTTTCACAACTTGGTTATTAAGTATACAAGATTAAAACTGACACCAGATAACTTGATCAGCAGTGAATCTATTGAAAATGCTATATTACTTTATATTAATTTAATGTTTGCTTTCACCGCTGAGTTAAAATCAACTGTTTCTCGTACTTAATGGGGTTTCTTCTTGTTATAGACCATTTATGGATAATTTGTTGAATATCCGATCTTATAGAAGGTTTAAAAGCGCAAATTAGCTACTAAAAATACAAGCATTTTTCATTAATTCAACTCTAAAAAGAAATAATTAGCAAATGATCCATCCTAGATGCATCAAATGAGGTATCAATAGAAAGCGTAGTAAAAGGGCTTTTCAATGAGCTAAAAATATACAGGGTGTTCCATTTAAAAATTACGAGATTTCTTCGATTTTGCGAAATTGTGAACACCCTGTATAACGCGAGCAGTTGCAGAATTTATTTCACGTAGCAACGAAAGTGCATACTAGTAGAAAATATTCTATTCTATTGGTTTCGGATCTTTTGATTTTCCTTATGCAGAATAGCCTACTGAAATGTATCAATTTATCAAGTAAAATAATTATTTACACAGAAACTATCAACTTTAGACCCATACAATATTATATCGATGTAACCAGCTTTCAAGCGCGGATCATTTTATTTATTAATATATAGGATGTTCCATTTAAAAAAATGCAACTTTAGTCTGGCATTTCCATCTGGAGCACCCTGTATAAAACAAAATATTTTTAAAACGTGCGCTTGATGGTACGGAAGGATATCCGATGACTAAATATTTGACTAACTATCAAATACGCGTGTAATCATCCGTCCCCGCTTGGTTGCTGGACCCTGTATAAAGTTGCTGTCACAATTTTGTTGAGGTACGAGGGATGTCTTTTATGTTTTGCGTACTGGAACATAGAGGGCGCTACTAATCAAATGTCAGTATTAAAAATTAACCTTCATCTTTAGTTAGCCTAAAGCTAAAGTTTCAGTGCGATACGTGTAGTGTTGTAGCTAGAACGAATTGTCAAAGTTAAGAAGTTAGTCGAAAAATGGAATTAAACCGTGAAACTTTTCGCGCAATATTTTTTTTATAATTTTCGACGACAATTATTCCAACAAGAATGTCTCGCCGAGTTGGTTTCTGTGTTCGGTATTGAAGCACCACATCAGTAAACCCATCAACGAAGATCAACATGTGAAATAACGCGAAATTGGGGCATCATTAGGGATTTCAAAAACCTCAATTCCAAAAATTTTCCATGAAGAAGTGTGTGTAAAAAAATTATAGTTTCCAGTTGGATACCGCATCTGTTAACCGAACAAAAAACAGCTAGGGTGAATTGGTGTCAAAAAACTCTATACCGCTTCAACGCAGGAAACTTTAAAAACGTGTACAACATCGTGAATGGTGATGAATCTTGAGTTTACTCATAGGAACCAGAAAGTAGACGCCAGTTGTCTGTTTGGATGTTCCAAAATGAAGAAAAACCCAAAAAAATCATCCGTTCTCAAAGTGTCTCAAAAAGAATTTCTCTACAAGATTAAAAGAACTGTTACTGTCAATTGTTATACAACCAATGATTTGCCGTAAGTCATCGCTGAGCTCCAAGAAACCAACCCACAACGACGAATCATCCCCCACCAAGACAATTCAAGTTCGCACACAGCTCGCAAGACAATTGAATTTTTAACGCAACAAAATGTCGAATTGTTAGACCGTTCTCCGTACAGACCCAACCCAAGTCCCAACGATTTCTTTACCTTTCCGAATATCAAGGACGTTCTACGTAGTTAAAGGTTCCAGTCGTCAGAAGGAGCAGTAAAAACGCAATTTTAACTGTACTAACAAACAAGTGGAATAACTGCTTCCAGAGCTGGTTCGCGCGCATGCAAAAGTCCATTAATATTCGTGGAGAATACTTCGAAAAACAATAAAGTCTTTAAAAGTTACCTAACCTTTTATTCCAGCTCTATATACAAAATATAAAAGACAACCCTCGTAACAAACAAGTAGAATCTCAAATTATCTTTTTTAAATTAGTTTTTATAATTAATTTATTGAATACTTCTGGGTCAAAACCATTGCATCTCGCATATTTTTAATGAAATATAATTCTTTTTCATATTTCTCTTTTCTTACCGAAACAGTTAGCAAACGATTGACAAGATAATTGAACGAAGCCGTCTTTTGTTGAAAACTGTGATTTGAATCCGCGATGATAAACGTATTGACATTGGTTTCTTTCCGGAAAATGTCAATTTCTACTTTATGGTTATTTCCAATTACTAATAAATCCACGAGTGGTATCCTATCATTTCCGGAAATTTAAAATATAGCTGTTTTACGAACACGTCCAATTCATAGTTAGGTACATCAAAAATTGCGAAAAACATTGTCAAATGTTTGTCTTTCGTCTGTGAAATATTAGTCTTTCTTGGTTCTTTTAAATAAAACTCACGGTAATTTAAAACACACTATATTAATAATAAAACCGACCAAATACACTTAATAACTAATCATAACAGTATTTATTTCAAAATTTATTTCAAAATTTATATCACATTTATATCACTCTATTAACTCGACGGCGATTACTCGTGGAATGCCTTGTCTCGCTCAATTTCGACTTCTAGACTTTTCCACCGACAGGTGGTATGTTCGGCGCATGATGTCATCGCCTGACGTATTGCCGATGACTCACATCATATGTCATATACGTACCTTATCTATATTCTTGGAAAATATTTAGATTTTATTAAACTTCTCGTTCTACAGTCCGCGCTTTTTAATTGTTTAAGTGTTTAAGGTTTAATGTTATAAGGTTATGTTATATTAATCAACTAGTCGTAAAATATTTGAAAACAACAAGTCTTCTTACAAATGAAACAGACATGCAATATACATATCTGTAACTGTACACATGGACAATACACCTGTATTTTCAGCATTTACTTTTGCTTAAGACACGTATTTCTGCCATCTATAGGCGTCATCAGTCAAGCTAGTGAAGCAATGTAATACAAAATAATACAAATCTATTTAAAAAACAGATTTGTATCTGTATATACATTTAAGCTGAAATCGCCCACAAGACATAGCAGCAGAAACACGTGTCTTAAGCAGAAGTAAATGCTGAAAATACGAGGTGTATTGTCCATGTGTACAGTTACAGATATGTATATTGCATGTCTGTTTCATTTGTAACAAATGCGTTATACGTGCTTAACGTATTGATATACTAAACCTTTTTTGTATATTTACTGCCAACTGGCTCGTGTTAATGGACTCACCTATATACGTATTTTCTTCTCTTTTGTACCAACTTGGCTGGTCAAGGGAAGGGTTGCCTTTTTCGGCATAGTCTTTTTCGTCCGTCAGATGTCACTTATTATATAGTGCTACCTGATAGGACGAAATTTGCTATGTCTTGTGGACGATTTCAGCTTAAATGTATATACAGATACAAATCTGTTTTTTAAATAGATTTGTATTATTTTGTATTACATTGCTTCACTAGCTTGACTGATGACGCCTATAGATGGCAGAAACACGTGTCTTAAGTAGAAGTAAATGCTGAAAATACAGGTGTATTGTCCATGTGTATAGTTACAGATATGTATATTGCATGTCTGTTTCATTTGTAACAAATGCGTTATACGCGCTTAACGTATTGATATACTAAACCTTTTTTGTATAAGTCTTCTTTGTTGAAACAAAAAACAATGAAAGAAAACATAATATCTATAATCGTTTTACGCAAGTGTCGACATTTTTTAGTGTGATTTTGAATTATTTCTAGTATTTTCAAAATCTGCAAATTAACAGTCAATTCGTATATATTATTGAAAGAGTTTGTCAGTCGTTTAAGTGTACCCCTGGAACTCCATTCAGATCAAGGGCGAAATTTCGAGTATAATCTTTTAGGAATTCGAAAAACAAGAACAAATCCCTTGCATCCACAATCAAATGGAATAACAGAGCGGATAAACAAGACCATGATCAAGCAGCTATCCAAACCGGTTTCCGAATACCAGAGCGATTGGGACGACCGGGCATCTGTTCAAAAACCACTAGGCAACCACCAGCAAACGTGCTATTTGGCAGTGAACTCCGGCTGCCCTGTGATTTGAGATTTGGAAGCAGTCCTGAAGAAGATCTTGCAGGGGAAATAAGAGATAATTTCCAGGATGCCTGCGACATGATGAAGAAGAGCATCGACATCAACGCTGCGAGAGGCAGTTACCACAAATTCGATCAGGTGTGGCTTCTTATTTTAATCCACAACATCGACGGTGCCTGTCTCCTAAAACTTCAGAAGAATTTGGAGGGACCATACGAGGTGTTAAAAAGCAGATTAACGATATAATTTACGGCATAAAGCGAGCACTTCATAGTAAACCAAATATATAATAATAAATATATAATCTTCAAAAAATAACTCAATGAAGACCTGCAGTTCCATGCTTACCATAGAAAAACAAAAATCATTATTTACTGTTTGTTTAAAGGCTTAGAAAGAGGAAAAGCATTCTTAATTCAGTATGCAAGAAACGAACATTGTTCTATCTTGTTTTTTGAGGTGTTGAATATTTTTTTTATAAATATTTTCTCTAAAAGTTGTTTCCTCTTTTTTATTGCTAATATTCTGTGATTATCTCACTATGTAGAGACGGTTTATCAACCTAAAATGTACAATAAATCCGTGTCCATTCTTCATATAAGGCAAGCAACATTTATAGCGTATCTATATATTAGATTAAAATAGAAAAACATCCGCAGGGTGACAGTGTAAGTATTAAATTACTTATACAAAAGGAATCTTTACAATGTACCTGTAGAGTCTGTGACACAATTCACAATGTATCAAGTCTACATATACAAAAATGAATTCGAATTGTGGATACAAGGGAAACATTTCCTTTTTTTCTCCCTTATTTAATATCTTTGTATTTACAACGCAAGCAACCATTACAAAACGAACAAGAAATGTGGGTTTCATTCTTTCCACCTCCGCCAACAATGAATCTTGTGCAAAGTAAATATAAATTAAAATAGGTCGACAAATATGAAGCGCTTTAATTTTTCTTTTCAATGAAATCCTACACAAAGGAATTTCTTTTGTGTTCCTTTTGTCGGCATAATTAATTTTCTAGTTATTGATAGAGAGGCGGGACTTCTTAATTTAATTTAACACCAACTATGTCTATGTTTACGGAGGCACATCGATATATTGAAAAACCATTTATATTTTTTTGTCGTTAGATATAGTAATGCTGTTTCATGTAAAGCATGCACACTTTGTGCATTAAACACGAATATTTGGTAAAAAATTGAATAATTTCCTTTTCAAATATCCTAGCACCATATATATGAAGTGAACTAAGAGTATAAATTTCATATTTTGGATTCTTAGCAGTTTTTACTAGTGACTGTCATCTGCTAAAAATACTTTCATATATTTTATATCTATATATATAAAATACAAAAAATGTTTGTTTGTCCTTTATAGACTCTGAAACTATCCAACCGATGTGATCCAAACCGGTTTCATTAGAAAGGTAATAGTCCAGATTAGGTTTACAGCTATATATCTTTTTGATATTTCAAGTGGGCGTGGCCCCTCCCACATAAATTTAATAACATCATATATCTCGACTATTGTGATAGCAAGAGTTTTGAAACATTGCAATAGTACATATTGCTATGAACTTTTCCCCACAAATATTTTGAAAAGTTATTTAATTATTTATGAGTGAATTATTATTTTGATTAGTTATATTTTTGACTAGGGCAGTTGAAGTACGCCGTTTGCATTGCTGTGTACGATTTTTATAACTGTATTTTTTACATGGAGCAAACGGGTTTGCTGTATCCGGAGACGCAAATGTACTCTGGGTGTAGAAAGACGTGTTTATTATAAGATAAATCTGTATCTTTGTTAAGTAACTTCGTGATTGGTGTTTGATTTCATTATCGATATTTTTATACGAGTTAGTTGATCTCATTATTGTTAATTTTATAAGTTTTCCAACTCAGGTGTCTCGAGAAAATATATATACATTTTTTTTTATTTACGTAAGTAAATTATATTTTATGATATCTTAATATTATTATTATTATCATTATTTTGAATGTTTTGAATTGTGTATTTTTCCATTGTGTTAATTTTGATATATATATATTTTATTCTTAGTTATTTGATTTGAATGACAAAGAACGTTTTTTAAAATTTCTAATATAAAAAAATTTTCTATAACTATAAAATTTTGTACGCTTGGGATATCAAGGGCATATTTTTTCATGTGATTGCACATGCGTTCAAGTTTGGTTCGGGCTGTCATTTCAGTTTGTTTATTTTTGTTTCGTGTGGGCGAAATTAAAAAGCATCTTTCTGATTTATTAGTTTTAATTTTGATCGGCTGTCATAAAGGATGTTTTTATCGCACGCTGCGGTCATTTCCGTGCGATATTTTTACCTTAATAATATTGTTTAATGACACAATATTAATCTTTATACTTCATAAAGATATTTTTTTTTATTTTTTTTATTTTTGTATTAAAGTTTCATTTAAAGTTAACTGTATGTATTTTGTAAATTCAACCTTTTTTGTTTGTGCTCTTAAGTAACTTAAAGACATAATTACTATTTCTCAAATAAATTCTGAGTGGCGCTCAAATATTTTACTAATACAATTGTGTTTTCCACTTTTCCGATTGGAACCCTGAGGGAAAAGCAGTCTCATCTTGAAAATTAACCGACTGAATATCCAAGTTGGACAGATTGGTGGTGAATAGTGGTATTATTAAATTCAAAACCGCTATTCATAGCAATATGTTACTAATGTGAGTAATCAGGACAAAAATGGATGGGATCGGACAAGTGGGCGTGGCTGCTCTCATACAAAATAAATATTTAATATCAAATATCTAGAGTTATATAATAGTTAGAGCTGAAGTGAAATTCGATGTGAAATATCTTTTCCGCTAAACTTTTGCCAAATGTAGTCATCAATTCAAGATGTTGTGCAGAAAGTTTTTCCCGATATTGCAAATAATTTCAAAAACCATGATTGGCTTTGCGAACGAGCAATTTTGGCTCCGATGAATGATGATGTCAACAAAATAAACCACCAAATTCAATTGAAGCTACCCGGTGAAGTTGTGAAGTACAAATCGATTGACACAGTTATAGATGAGGAACAAGCTGTCAACTATCCATTAGAGTTTCTTAACCCTTTGGAACCTTCTGAAATGCCACCACACATCTTAACTTTAAAAGTTGGTTCACCATTGATGCTCATTCGCAACTTAGATCCCCCGAAATTGTGCAACTGAACAAGACTTGCTGTTAAAAAACTATCTCCAAAATTAATCGAAGCCACAATCATCAGCGGCAAATGTAAAGGAGAAGATGTGCTGATACCACGAATTCCAATGATTTCAACCGATTTACCCTTCGATTTCAAGCGATTACAGTTTTCAGTGCATCTTGCTTTCTCCATAACCATCAACAAGGCTCAAAGCCAATCGCTAAGTGTTGCTGGTTTGAACTTGAAAATTCCTGTTTTTCGCACGGCCAATTATATGTTGCTTGCTCTAGAGTTGGAACGCCAAAAAATCTTTATGTTTACACACCTACCGAAAAAACTAAAAATATTGTTTATCCGCTAGCATTAAGATAAAAAAGTTAATAAATAAACAAAATTTTCTTTTTTTCAAACACAGGTATTTCGTTTTTTAGCGTAGTAGCACACGCCGGGTATCCGCTAGTATTTGATATAGTATCCTATTATCAAAGGATCTATTTTACAATTTGTTACATTGTATATATGTTATATATAAGTAAATTTAGCATAAAAGAATTAAAGTATAACATTTCCAATTTTATAAATATTCAACGTGCATTTTCAAGTTTAAACCACGGTATACCATACTTTTATCAGCATATGCAAATTGCAAAACTCTCTTTAGATAAGAGGCGGCATCCTTTCGGTATATTTCCAAATTTATTTTTATTACTTTATACATTAGACCACTTATTTTATTACATAGGGCCATAGTGAACAAAGGATTTAATCTATATATTAATTTTTAAGATCGCGTTTTGTTGGATATGTATAATAAATTTTATTAGTTTAACAATGGACGATCCGGAACTACATAGAACACCTATACTTAATTAGTAATAATATTTTATTATTTATTAGTTAAGATTAGATTTTTAAAACTCTATCGTAGACTTTAGGTATTATTGCCAGTAGATGTAATTTCTACGACAATAATACAGAAAAACTCCCCGTTATGACGTCAAACAATACAATGTTCAACGATTACCGGCATTTAATTGTGTAATAGTTTATAGGAGTGGTGGTAACTTTCATTTACATGTAAAACAGTACAGAATAGAACAGTTTCAATCAAAGTCTCATACAAGCAACAAGAGACTCGACAAATCAACAACAATACAAGACACAGTCCTAATACAACAGTCATTTCATAAAATTCATATCAAAGAGTATCATATTAACGACAAGAGGCACACAGTCTCATATAACAGTAAAGAATTTTAAGTTTACATTAAGTGCTACATTTGCGAGATTTATCTTAATAAATTAGGTTTAAGTGTTTTTTTGTTAAATAAATAAAATACCCAGAAAAACTACCTGAATTCCAATATAACTTCCACCAACCAAAATAAATAACCACCGAGAAAAAAAAATATACATGGTCCTTCACAAGTCGAATACAACCCCAACATTTGGTACAACGAAAGCAACATTGGTCCTTCGAAACCAGGTATATACTTACATATGGACGGATGAGAAAGAAGAAGAAGAAGAAACCCAGTATTATTCTTTCCAAAGATAAAGCAATATTGGAATATAGACTACCCTTGAAAGAAGACAATATATGAAAAATGGAAAGATCTAATTATATAGTCTATGAATTCTAAATATTTTCTCAAAATTTCCTCACGACTCGAGTAAAATGACAAAGGTATTTACAAGAGATTTGTACCGGCACTGCCTCTAAATCTTTAGAAGTGCACCGATGATATAGTCGGTCGGCTTAGTAACGACCTCGATTCAGTCACTTGTCGATCGTTACATGTATACAGGTGTACGTTCCATATGATTTACATTTACGTCTTTGACTAAAGGTAGATTGTTACCAAAATGGACGTGAAATGCCTTCTAAAGCGCGCATCTTATATCATGTAATAATTCTCATGGATACAGACTAAAATTATAAATTTTTAACAGTTGACTTTTCGTACGAGGTCATTGAACCCTTTGTATACAAAGCTGTTCAATTCATAGACGGCACATAATATAATTTTCGACGTCGCGTTGTAATTGACAATATTTTGGATTCATATTCTATTATAATTACATCTTTCGATTTTTCATACGTTGTCTCTTTATTTCTAGGACACCCTGAATATGAGAGCTAGGCTCGCAAGACACACTGTTTAGTTAGGCTGACAGGACATACTAAAATATGGTCGATAGTATCAAATGGGCGAGTGAAGTCTGTATAAAAACATCCAATTTACTAGCATCGTCTAAAGGTTCAGCTATATCATGCGTTAGGCAGCACACAAGCTTTTTAGAGTGGAGCGGTTTCTCACAAATCCATGCTGTGAAGAAGAAATGAAGGCAAGACACTTGAACGAATGATTTTATGAATGGCAGATTCAAACATTTTTTCAAAGGCAAAAGTAATAGTGGTTGGTCTATAATTAGCAATGGCAATATTATTACCCTCGTCAAATACAGGACGAATTCTAGCTATTCTCCAAATAAATGAACGAATGAATGAATGAATGGATGAATAAATGAATGAGTGAATGAATGAATGAATAAATAAATGAATGAATGAATGAATGAATGAATGAATGAATGAATGAATGAATGAATGAATGAATGAACGAATGAACGAATGATCGAATGAACGAATGAACGAATGAACGAATGAACGAATGAACGAATGAACGAATAAATGAATGAATGAATGAATGAATGAATGAATGAATGAATGAATAAATGAATAAATGAATAAATGAATAAATGAATGAATGAATGAATAAATGAATGAATGAATGAATAAACGAATGAACGAATGAATGAATGAATGATTAAAGGAATGAATGCATGAATGAGCGAAGATGTTTATATAGATAAATTGAAGAGTTTGAACAATGGATTAACAAAAACAGGAGCACAGTCCTTAACCAAATATGCAGAAATATTATCGTCCCCAGCATTATTCTTGTTTTTCAGTTTCCCAATGTCGTCATTAATATCATCTTTTGTAATACAAGAAATGGGATTAGTGAATATCTGTTAATATTGTGTAAAAGGAATATCTTTTATATTTCAGGAATAGGCGATCCTGGTGCTGCTATCTGACAACCGATGTCTTTATCGTAAAGTTCGACATTATTGACAGAATACTTACTCAGAACGTTTTGACGTACAGGTGCTATTTGTGTTGTTTACAGTGACTTAAAAAATTCATCTCGGCCTAAAACTGGAATTAACTCGTGAACATTTCCGTGCGATTATTTTTTACAACTTTCGACGAGTATTAACACAACAACAACAATGAACTTAATTCGACGTTTGGCGATGAATCACCACAAAAAAACAATGTATATCGGTGGTATACTTAATTCAATTGTGGCTGTGCTTCGCTCACTGACAAATTTTATGAAAGACGTCCAAAATCGGTTGTTGTTCCGAAAAACATTTGTGCTGTACGTGAACTGATATTGCAAGATCGTCATGTGACTTGTCGTCATGTGAGATCCTTGGGCATTAGTAGGACTAGCATACATTAAATTTTGCACCGTCAAAAAAATTTTTTCGAGTTGAATCCCTCATAATTTGACAATCACTCAAAAATAGGCTCGTGTGGATTGGTCGAAAGAAATGCTAAAGAAAATACGGTCAGAGTGCTTCAAAACACGTCTATGACATCGTAACAGGTGAGGAATCATGGATCTACACGTATGAGCCTAAAAGTAAACAGCAGTTAACTGTATGGGTCTTTCAAGATGAGCCAAATCCAACAGAAGTTATTCGTTCACGAAGCACTTCAAAGCAAATGGTCCCTTGTTTCTTCAAAAAAGCCGAACATGTGACAAGTGTACCATCAGTGCAACGTCGGACAGTCAAGTCTGAATGGTACACAACCATTTGCTTGCCAGAAATATTCGGAAAAATAAGGGAAACCAACCGCTAAAGACGGACCATTCTCCACCAGAGCAAAGCGAGTTCTCACGCATCGACTCAACCAAGAGAGTTTTTGACAACTGAAAATGTAGAATTAATCGGTCATCCGCCGTACAGCCCTGATTTGGAACCCAACGACTTCTTTCCATCCCCGCCAATCAAAACTAAATTACGAGGTCAACTTTGAAATCATCAACTTTTAAAATGCCTGATTTGGAGATACCTCAATCGGAGTGGAAAAATGCTTCGAAAATTGGTTCAAGCGCATCCAAAAGTCTATTGATCTTAATGGAGAATAATTTGAAAAACAATAAAGCCATGTACGATGATTAATTTAGTTTCTGTTCTCTGTTCCCGAAATATAAAAGCCATCCCTCGTAGTTGATAATAACGAAGACATTGTATTATTTATTTAAGATGATTAATTTTATCAATCAGTTGTTTCTTTATATTTTCTGTCCAAATTACCTCAGAATTGCGTAAATTATACTAATATTCTGTGAAACACTGTTTTACACACATTAAACCGGTCACTAACTCGATTCTTTTCATATTGTATTCGTATAAATCCATAATTACTGAAAATAAATATTTATATATGAATATATATTTATGAATATTGGCAAAAATCTGTATTTATTATTTATATATTTGTGTTTATTATATTTACATTTGTATTTTGCTTGGATAATCCATGAAAAATAAATTGTTATTCATTAATTAAATTATTGACAGCAATATCATTCAATACCCAACAAATTAAATAAATACTTTCAAATAATTTTAACATTTACCATTTTTTTATGAAATAACAGGCGGTGTAAAAAACGACTGGCAGTATCTGTATGTATATAAAATACTAAATAACAGTTAATATATCTTACTAAATAAACCGGGAAATATTTACAATTATTATTGCGATATTTTTGCGTGTCCTTTTTTCCTTTAAAATTAATTCCCATATTCCGACACAAAGCAATTGCGCTCAATTTAAGTTTTTAAATCAAGTGAACAACCTTTGTAATTAATTAGAAAAACAAATTTATTGACCCCGATTAATTAGCCGTGACTCATCATAAAACAAATGCTATTTAATTTTCAAATAAAACAGATTAACCTACATGATGACTTGCATCTTTCTAAAATGCCCGACCCTAAAGCTGTCAGTAGAAAGATCAAACACATTACATTTTGTATATGAAAAATAAATTACAACCACTTGCAATATTGGTCTATAGAACACAACTAGAAATAATTTCTTAGAATATATTCGCAAAAATGTGTTTTGAATGAAAGTTATATGACAAGAAAGGCGATTTAAAAACTATGTAATTGTATTATTTGCAATATTATTGAGATAGGAATTAGAAAGAAAACAATAAAAAAATTGTACGTGGCAATGACAAATTATGAAAAGATTCTGAATTTTTAATTGCCATAGAGATGGGTATAGGAAGAAACGGTGTGACATTTAATGTTATTCAAACACCCAAGGATGAAAAAATAAATTAGCAACTTTAATATATAATTTACAAAAAGAAGAACGAGATATTCTCACTTAGGCTGCAGTAGAAGGACAACCGCAATTGTCTAGAAGAAAATTTGCTAATCAACTTACCATCTCAAACAATGAACGGGATTATTTGAGTTGCTCAGCAACAGAGCTTGTACTACCGATAATTTAACTGTGAACCTTCACCATTGCATTTGAAACATACTACCTCAGGTATTCTCGAATGTTTGAACATCTAACATATTGCTATGAACTGTGGTTTTTATATTTACTATACCACCGTCCACGACAAATCTATCCAACTAGGATATTCAGTCGGTTTATTTCCAAAAAATGGGACTGCTTTCTTCTCAGGGTTCCAATCGGAAACGTGGAAAATAATTAAGTTAGTTAGGCGCCCCTCAAAATTTGTTTGAGAAAAGTTATTATAATATCTTTAAGTTACTTATTAAAATGTTAGATGAAAGGTATAAGAAATAATATGCACAACATAAAATTTAAATGAAAATTTAATACAAAATCAAAAATCTTTTTAGAGTATAATATTACAATATTGCATCATTAAACAATATTTTAAAAGGTAAAAAATAACGCACGGAAATGACAGCTACGTGCATTCAAAAAACCTCAATAAATACCGAACAACTTAAAAATAAACTAAATCACAAAGAATATTTTTAATTTCTCCCCAGAGAACAATAGAAAAATAAACAAACTTGACAGCTCGACCAAAACTCTAAAAACATGCGCACACACATGTCAAAGAAAAAATGCCCTTGAAATCCAAACGTACAAAATTTTACAGTTACAGTTTTTTTAACTTAGAAATGTTAAAAATCCTCTATCTCAATTAATTAAGACTAAAACTCAATATTACAATATCAATACAATTGAAAATACAATATTCAAATCTTTCAATTTAACCTTTTAATGCACTCAGCCGAGTTAACTCGGAATGGCTTGTCGGGCTTTCTTCCGCGAGCCCGAGTATATATCGGGCATGTTTATATTTTTCTTATGCAAAAAGATCTCACCCGAATATACATGATACAGGACCGTGACGCATTCTCGATCTACCGAGCGTCGCTGCAATCGGTTTCCCACCACTGTTTTGTTATTGGCTACTTTGGTATAGGCACCACACGGTAATAATCGTGGTCTAGTCTGGCCACAACGTTTAGGCAAGTAAGTTGCTCTTTCGTTTACGTACGTTTTATTTTGACGTTATTCAACAAGTGTTATATTTTGGTATAGTTCCTTTGTACGAATTGACGATGGATAACGATTCTAGCGATGCACAGTCCGAGAAAGAAAGCTTAGAAATCAGTGAGAGCGATTCCGAACTTGAAAGTATGTCAGATGACGAAACTAGTGACGATAATGGTCTTGCAGCTGCACGACAATGGTTTCCGCTTCCTGTAAATTCTCAACCACCTCCTCAATTTCCATTTACGGAAACTCCTGGTATAGCTGCTAATATTGATCAAAATGGCAATTGTTTGGATTTCTTTGAGTTGTTCTTTGATGATTTTTTGGTTCAACATATAGCAAGTGAGACTAACAGATATGCGGCCAACAAGATACAGGGAAGAGCAAATATTTTGTGGCATGAAACAAATCCGAATGAGGTTAGAGTGTTCTTAGCTGTCACTCTTTTGCTAAGTATTGTAAGAAAACCCGAATACCGGCATTATTGGACAAAAAAATCCTCTACTGCATACGCCTTTTTTTCTAAATTGTATGACTGGAAAAAGATTTGAAAATATAAAACAATACTTACATTTTTCAAATAATAACGACTTTGATCCAGATAACCATCCTTGCCCAAAACTAAACAAAATCTGGGATGTTTATGAAAATATAAACAATAAATTTAAAAACCTAATTACGCCGGAGAAATTAGTAACAATTGATGAGAGTCTTCTACTTTATAAAGGCCGTTTGGGATGGGTGCAGTACATACCTCTCAAGAGAGCCAGATTTGGGATAAAAACATATTTGTTATGCGAATCCAAAAGTGGCTATGTATATAGTTTTATAATTTATACAGGAAAAGGCACTGTCTTAGATCGAGAATATGAAGATCTCCCCGTATCCTCCCAAATAGTCATGACGCTAATGAAACCATTATTGAACAAGGGTTACTGTTTCACGATGGACAATTTCTATAATTCTCCCCAACTGGCAGATCGTCTACTTCAAAATACGACTGATGTATATGGAACATTGCGACTTGCAAGGAAAGAAGTGCCTGGAGAAGTTAAATATAAAAAGTTGAAAAGGGAGAAATAATTGCTTTTCAGAGAAGAAAAGTATGTGTAATGAAGTGGAAGGACAAAAAGGATGTGTCTCTTATTTCTACCATTCATAACAGCTCGATGGTACAAATAGAGACGCGTAAAGGACTACTAAATAAACCGCAAGCTGTACTAAATTACAACAATACAATGGGGGGTGTTGATCGGGTAGATCAACATCTATCTTCCTATGTAGTACCAAGGAAAAGAGGAAAAAAATATTACAAAAAAATATTTTTTCACATCCTAGATCTGGCAATGTGGAACACTTTTTTGTTATATCAAAAATATGGCGGCCGGATGGACTCTCTTGATTTCCGTCTCAAGGTCATAGAACTAATTATTGAAAAGTAGAAAACTACAAATATATCCAGAAGCGGACGTCCATCTTCAGTTCCAACACCGCTAAGATTGTCAGCACGGCATTTCCCAGATTTCATACCACCGACAGAAAAGAAGACAAACCCAACACGTAAGTGTTTTATATGCGCACTAAAAAGAAATGAAGAAAACAAAAAAATCCCTAAAGAAACGAGATATATGTGTCGTGACTGCGATGTGCCTCCTTGCATCATACCGTGTTTCAAAATTTATCACACTGTTGCAAATTTGGACTAAAAAAAATTTTTTTTTGCTCGAGTTAACTCGGTTTAGCGAAATGAAGTTAGTTTAGTTATATTTTCTTATTTTGGATGTTTACATAGTATTTTTTTGTATTTTCATATGTAGAACAAAATGTACTAATAAAATAATTGGTGAAGAACGGGTCGTTTTTTTATTTTAATTGGTGCATTAAGGGGTTAAAAGGATATCTTTTTTTTTTAAATATATTACTTACGTTATAAATATATGAGACATGTAGACAAGAAAGCGAAATAAATATAATATTACAAGATTTAAAAACTCGTAGAAATATCGGTAATTGAAATTACAACACCATTAACTAATTAAACTCAAAATCAAACCGAAGTTACATTACAATAGATAATTATCTATTTTAAGTAAACTGGACTTTCTCATCTAACTATTAACTTGTGTCTAAAGATAAATCGTCCACATCTAACATAGTGACGTGCACCACAAGGCGCATGACAAGAAATATACATAGGAATCCAAAATAATATTACATAGATAAATAAATAAATTTTTTTAATATTTATTGGGGAAAAAACCATAGCAATATGTATAATGATATTTACAATTGCAACAGAAGACTTTTAGACCTTGTTTGTTCTAATATTTCCTCTCAAATCACTGTAATGTATCATACAGCTCTTCTTGCTTCTGAGAACATGTATCATCCTGCCTTGGATAGAGTCCTTGACTTGTCTATTGACAATTCCTATACATTTAACACATTTTCCATCATACTAAAATCTGCGCTACAACTTTCGCAAAGACTGGGGACTTTCTTTGATGTTAGCAACGCTGTGAACTCTCATTATATGATACAATATATACAACAATTAATTTATTTGTTCCACAACATAATAATACCTCACATCGCAGAAGTTCCCCATGGTTTACTGTTCTCATTAAAAAGCATCTGATGCTCAAAGAATATTACTTTGCTAAGTGGAAACGCACAGGCTATGCACGTTACCGTTCCGAGTTTTCAAGGATTCGGTCATTGCTTAAAATGGAGATTAAAGCAGCATATTAGGAATATCAAGCTCGACTTGAATCGAACATTGCACTTAACCCGACACTTCTCTGGAATTTTGTCAATAATAGACGCCACTCATCTAGAATTCTATGGTCTTTAATAACCACTAGATATCGTTCAGGCTTTTGCTGATACATTTTCTAATATCTATAACTCTCCTGTCCCTCCACAACCTGATCAACTTCATATGGATCTGAATATCACTCGGTACATCTACTTTTCCAGACTGCTGGAAGATCAGTAGAAACTCCTGTGTTCAAGAAAGGTGACTGCCATAATATCTGTAACTACAGGCCTATTAATATTCTTTGTAATTTTACAAAGGTGTTTGAGTATGTACTCTATGACAAACTATATGGCAGCATTTAATCTTTTCTTTCAATCAACCAACATGTCTTTTTAGAGGCAAATCTACTGTCACTAACTTGGTGGAACTTACGCAGTATATAGATTAACTATATTATTTATACCGATTTTAGTAAAGGGTTCGATAAAATATAATTTTAAAGTGTTCATCTGTAAGTTTGTTAATGTCCGAAGGAAATATTACAAGATAGGAAGAGTTTGAAAGAATAGCGAGTATTGTCAATAATTCGAAAAATGTTTTTTTTGGAAGGTTACCATTCAGCAAGTTTATAAAGAAGAGGAGAAAAGTGATACAACAATATTTAGAACTATTTATAAAATTGGATACATTTTGATTATTTTATTGTTTTGACAAATTCATCAAGGTAATTACTATCAATAATTAGGAAGAGTACTCTGTAAGAAATCCTATTAAACTTATATTTTCTTATATTGATATTATTGTTTTTGTTTCATTTAGTAGTTCTTATTTTGTTATATGTAGTATATTTTCAAAATTTTTAATATAACAAGTGTTCATTTGAAAAGTCAATCTAGTAGCATGTGATTTACTGAGAACATTTTGAAGTATGTCGTAAATTAAAATTTACTACTTACCTACGAAGTCGTATATTTTGACAGTTTCATACATACAAATAAATAACAAATAATAGGTATTTATTGAAAACTATAACAAATGTTGAAAATGTTGTCCTTCAAGATCAATGCACTTTAAAATCCTCCGTTCAAAATTTCTGATGATATTCTGCAACACTACTGGATTGTTATTAATTTCCATGCATTTCTGTTCGATTCTCTGTAGCATATCATTCAAATTCAATATGGGTGTTCCAAATATGTTATTTTTTAGATAAGGCCACAAAAAGAAGTCGCCAGGTGTTAAATCGCATAAACGTGCAGGCCAGGCAATTTCAGTATTTCGACTAATTATACGCTCATCAAAAAATTTTATTAAATAATCCAAAGATTCTGCAGAACAGTGACAATGTGCTCCGTCTTGTTGGAAATATGCATTTTGTAGTTCACCAACTACAACACTGATTGACAAATGGTTGTAAAATTTCCGTACGGTACCTTTGAGCAGTTAACGTCCCCTGAAAAAATATTGGTCCAATGATTCGCGTTTGGCTTATCGCTGCCCAAGCACCAATTTTCTCTGGATGTAGCGATTCTTCATTAATTACATGTGGATTTTCACTACTCCAAATTCTTGTATTTTGTGAATTTAGGTATCCCGTTTTATAAAACCATGCTTCATCAGTAAAGATGACTCTTTGCGAAAGTTCTCCATTATTGTTCATATTTACAAACCAATTACAAAACTGTAGTCTACGTGGGTAATCAATTTCTAACAATTCTTGCACTGCTGTGACACGGTATGGACAAAGTTGCATATCTTTTTTTAATAACTTGTGAGTTGTACCAACAGAAAGGTTTATTTGTTGACTCAAATGTCGAACAGATGTTTGTGGTTAATTTTCCATTATTTCTTCAACACGATTGTCAACTTGAGGTGTACGTTTCTTAACTGCTCCGCTGCCTGATTTTCTTAAGAGACTACCAGTTTCAGAAAAAAGTTTTTAAGTTCTATCCAAAGTATTCTTAAATTGTATATAATCTATTACAAAATGTGGCAACTCAACTTGAAATTCTACCATGCAATCTTGAACTGAATAAAAAAATTTTATGTTCTAAAGTGAAAGCCATTTTAAAACTGAGAAGCAATTTATTTAAACCAGAATCGACGCACGATTATTTTATGCACTAACTGATATTTGTGATTGACACATACTAATATATATGCGCCTTATTCTATCAAAATTTCAAAGTAACCTAGATTGACTTTTTAAATGAACACACGTTATAGATAATTTAATCACATTAAGAGATTATAACAATATATGTACGAGGTAAAGTCATTAAATAAGTCACAAACTGCTGTAGGAAAGCTGAAAATAGGAGTGAGTTGTTTCCCTATTTATCAATAGGTGTCACCACAATCCAGCTTTATAATTCTCAAGTGACAGTTGGTGTGCGCGAACACAAGCAGTGTTAAAATGGCGACCGTGCTCGAAGATTGTACTGTGGAAGAGCAACGTGCTATTGTGCGTTTTTCTGGGCAAAAGGACTTTCTGCAAAAGATATTCATAAGGAAATGTCTCCTGTTTACGGTGAAAGGTGTTTGTCGCGTAAAGCCGTATATAACTGGGTCGAGAAATTCTCTCAAGGACGCTCAAAAGTTGTTGACGATCAGCGAAGTGGCCGCCCCGTTCAGATTTCGACAGATGCAACACTTCGACGGGTGGAAGAGATGATTCGAACTGACAGGCGGGTAACAATAGACAGTATAGCAACTGCAATAGGGTGTTCTCATGGCTTAGCCTACGAACTGATGCACGATCGTTTGAATTTCCGAAAAGTTTGCGCACTGTGGGTACCTAGACAACTGACCGAGGAACACAGAAGAATTCGAATGGGTCCTTACAACACCTCTCTCGATACACAGTGGAAGGGGAGAACATGCTTAACAGGATTGTTACTGGTGATGAGTCATGGGTGCACCTCTACCAACCCGAAACAAAGCGTGCTTCAATGCAATGGAAACATCCTTCTTCGCCGTCAACAAAGAAATTTAAGGTTGTTCCCTCAGCTGGTAAGGTTATGCTTACCGTGTTCTGGGATTCTCAGGGAGTGCCCCTAGCCCATTTGCAGAACAAAAAAAAGAACGTGACTGCTGAATCATACTGTAGAGTTTTGTTGTTGCTTCGGGAAGCAATTCGACGAAAACGTCCAGGCCTACTGACGAGAGGAATATTGCTGCATCACGATAATGCCAGGCCCCATTCGGCCCACTTGACCCAGGCGAGAAATGCGCAATTAGGGTGGGAACTTCTTGAACATCCGGCTTACAGTCCCGACCTGGCCCCAAGCGACTATCATCTGTTCGGTCCACTCAAAAAGCATCTTGGCGACAAACATTTCGAGGGTGACAACGATGTTCAACAAGAGGTACGCACGTGGTTCAGACGCCAGCCCAAACACTTTTATGCAGCAGGCATTGTGGCATTGATAAGTGTATTAATGTAGATGGAGACTTTGTTGAAAAATAAAACTTGTTTTTGGCTAACTATTTCTCTAATTATTTTTATAATACCTTTTTGTGACCTAATTACTGACTTTCCCTCGTGTATATATATATATATATATATATATATATATATATATATATATATCATTTGATCAATTCTTGGAGTGTCGGCTTTATATTAAATATTTTTAAATTAATATATTATTTTGCGAAGTAATGCGAATGTAAACATTGCTGTCTATAATTACGACGCTAATTATTCGAATTTTTTATTTGAAAATTTTTTTATTCTAGGTGACACTTGAGCTAACGTCCACGGTTTGCCGAACCATCGCTCTAACCAACTGAGCTACGAGGACTTGGTTTCAAGTTTATTGGAAACTCCTTTCAAGGAACATATATTAATATTCTGTCGGTTGGAAATTGCTAATTTTTCATCCTTAGCTATTTAATAATATAGAGACAATTTCTTAGCCGTTTATTTAATATATCATTTGATAAATTCTTGGAGTATCGGCTTTATATTAAATTTTTAAAATATTTTTAAGTTTTTATTTGAAAAAATTCCTTTCATAAATGGTAATTGTTTAAGCAAAAAGAGTTTTTGTACTAGCGTTTTACTTATTGATACACTTTTCACCGTATCATTACATTACATTACCACATTTTTAATTGTTTTAAAATTGTCATTATTAAAAACACATAAGCTTGTATCCAGGTACCTTATCTAGTAATAACAAGTCCAGGAAGCAAACTTAGTCCAGGACAAGGCTCTTTGTAAAATCGTATTTTGCTGGGAGCTTTTAAGAAAATTTGTTTTCGTATTACTAATAAATGTGTTTACATCTGCGAACTCTACTCGCACAAATTCACGCACGTGATATAAAGAATGTGCAAAACAAGTAACATGAACCATACCTAAAAAAGGTAAAAAAGTTTGTAAATTTATCCCTGCCTGGAGCATATAAGCTACATCATACTACATACTAATAGAAAAGCTTTCCCTTTCTTGTCCAGAATTATGGAATCTAAACTACTTTTCACAAATTCCGTGATAGATTTAAAATGTATGGTAGACAAAACTTTACTAGCAACTAAATGGGATTTTGGAGGTTTGGTTGATTCTAGCGTACCTACTGTATCCCCAGTCTATCTGTAGTTTCATCCACTGACACAAAGATATTTTTGCCTTCTATATCTTTTTTATTTACGGTATCTGTGTCAGATAGATGGAATCTAGTTTTCTTCCTACAGTGCTTTCGTCGGGAATTGATCTACGACAATACTTTTCCAAAAATATTTGCCTGGATGATGGAGTTGTTTAAACGGAATATTGGAGGATACAAATGCTCTATGCAGTTGCTCACAAAAATTATTACTTTCGTTTGTATTTTACATAGTTGCACGCATAAGTTGAACATTTAATATACAGGGTGAGTTTTTTTGAATGTTTAGCATTGGGATCTCAGAAACTACTGGAGATAGAAAAACGCTTAAATGGGGAAAGACGCGCAGTTTTACGAGTTTGATTTAAAACTGCTTTTGTTTCTCCGATAACTTTCATGGTTTATTAGATATTCAAAGAAAACTAAATTTTACGATTTTCTTTAAACATGCTTAGCATCGTTAATAGTAATTTTAGAGAAAAAGTGTTCAGACAAAAGTTTTAGATAATTTTACTCCAAATAAAACTATGTAGCTAATATTTCTTTTTCGTTCACCATTATCGAGTTATGACACAAACTTGTGTTTTTTAATTGGAAACCATAGTTGGTTATGACATCATTAAAAAGCTTATTTTTTGCTGATTACTATGATATAAGGTTTGATATGATTATTTTAAAAAATAAAGAGGATATAGACATTTTTATGGTTTTTATGGAAAACAATTGAATTTCGAACTGATACAAACCAAACGAAAACTTATTTTCAAATCTTTATAAGATAAAAACTTTTAAAAAAAAACTGTTTGGTGTTTTGTAATTCAAAAAACGAAAAATCTGAGTTACAATAGTGTTCGTTGAAGCAGTCGAGATAAATATACTAACATTGCTTTCACGTTGAGTCACAGAAGTGAGAGTTGTTAATTTTTACTTTTAAGTCAAGTTAATTGTCAAACATTGACAATTAACTATTAATTAATTTAATTGTAACTTAACTATAAGCGGTACAAACGGCCGTTAATCATAAGTTTGCATTGGCTATGGAATTTTCTTACGTAGAAATGCGTGATATGGTTGAATGTTACATTCAGTGCCAGAAAAATTCTACTAGAGCTGCTGAAGTTTATTTTGAAAATTATTTTGATCGACGTCAGCCGTCGCTATCTACTTTTAAGAGATTATGGGATAATTTAGCAGATTATGGTTGGTTCGTTAAACCAAAATCAAAAAAAGGGATGGATGAAGATAGAGAAATAAACATATTAGCAAGTGTCGCTCAGAATTCATCTACATCGACCCGACAAATTTCAACAGAAATGGGCTCCTCTCAACGCACTATTGTCAGAGTGTCGAAGAAGCATAAATTTCGTCCCTACAATTTATCAGTATCACAAACTTTACATGAAGGTGATAACATCAGACGAATAGCTTTTTGTAGATGGTTTAAAGATCAGTGTCAAAACGATCCACACTTTTCAATGAAAATATTATGGACTGATGAATCTCGTTTCACAAATTGTGGAATGTTTAATAGGCACAATGAGCACATATGGTCTCAAACAAATCCACTCACGTTGAACATAGGAGACCACAAATTAAATTTGGGTTTAATGTTTGGTGTGGTGTTATAGGATCAACTGTTCTTCCTCCTTTTATTTTTGATGGATCACTAACTGGCAATCGTTATCTTAATTTTTTACAACAAGATTTCGAGGAAATGTTAGATAATTTAAATTTAAGAACCCGAGCAATGCTGCAACGGTTTCAACATGACGGAGCGCCTCCGCACAATCAACTGAATGCTAGAAATTATTTAAATTTGAACTTCCCTAATCAATGGATAGGACGAAATGCATCCATTGAATGGCCGGCTAGATCCCCTGATTTATTAGTTTTGGATTTTTTCTTGTGGGGTGTACTAAAGGACACAGTATACAAAAGTACATATGAAACAATCGACGATTTAAGGAAGCTGTCTTAGTTGCTTTTAATAACATCGATAGGCGTAAAGTCCGCAATGCTACAAATTCTGTTGTGAAGAGATGCAATTTGTGTATTAATAATAATGGAGGTATCTTTGAACATTAATAATGTTGTGTGCCCTTAATAAAAGTTCTTATAGTTTTCATTTTATTACTACATAAGATTTCAAAATAAGTTTTCGTTTGGTTTATATTTTATCAGTTCGAAATTCAACTGTTTTCCATAAAAACCATAAAAATGTCTATATCCTCTTTATTTTTTAAAATAACCATATCAAACCTTATATCATTGTAATCATAAAAAAATAAGCTTTTAATGATGTCATGATGTCCATTTAAAAAAACACAAGTTTGTGTCATAACTCGATAATGGTGAACGAAAAAAAAATATTAGCTACATAGTTTTATTTGGCGTAAAATTATCTAAAACTTTTGTCTGAACACTTTTTCTCTAAAATTACTATTAACGATGCTAGGCATGTTTAAAGAAAATCGTAAAATTTAGTTTTCTTTGAATATCTAATAAGCCATGAAAGTTATCGGAGAAACAGAAGCAGTTTTAAATCAAACTCGTAAAACTGCGCATCTTTCCCCATTTAAGCGTTTTTCTATCTCCAGTAGTTTCTGAGATCCCAATGCTAAACATTCAAAAAAACTCACCCTGTATATTTGTTAGAGTGTAAATGATTGTTAACGTTAGTCTTTTTAACGTTTAAAATCACACGAACAGACACTGCATTGAATTTTCATTGAACCAACCTTAAATATCTATAGATGTATACACATACATACAGATGTACATACATGCGTATTTCAAAAGAAAAATAGCAACAAATTCAATGAAAAAATGTTCTTAGATATGTAAACAAGCTTTTCTTTCATTTAGTGCTCCCTGAATTACTACCAGGATTTTTACGACTTTTATTTACGTTATAGTTTTGAATGCACTTTTGAAAACTAAAATAAAATATTTTTTCATAAGAAAAAAAGCAAAAAGTTGTTACGCCTATGAGTAAACAAGGACAAAATACGTAGAAAGAGACAAGTGGACCTAAAATACCGGCCTCTATTAATAACTATTATATTATCAAAAAAAATTTTTTTTTAATATTACAGTAGAGCTTCGGTTATCCGAGTCGGCCGGGACCGGGAGTTTGCCGTATAATTGAAAACACAGATAATCGAAGCACACCATTATTTACATATAAATGTTTTTTATTTGGACAAATACGTATAGAAAAATCATTAAACATTAATTTCTATAGTGAAAACATAAGAATATTTGTTCGTAGTAAAAGTGTTGTAGATATTAAATACGCATTATGTAAAAAAATTAAAAAAAAAGGTACATATAATTTACTACTTCAACAAAATCAGTAATTTGGTTTGCTTTTGTGATTCGTGTATTCTAGCCATTATAAATTCCTTCATTCTTCTAAGCTGAAGAACATCAATACCATTAGGTTCAAGTTGTTCGCCAAAATATTCGAGTGGTACATTCACTGCATCTCTTGCTTCTTGTTGACTTCTTTTGATGATGCAGTCACTATTAGCATCACTGCTACTGTCGATGCTTATTTCTGCATGAGTGTTGTTAAGATCAGCATCATAACCCATAATCTGGTATCCTTCTTCGTGATCACATCCTATCTATTCCTGTAGTTCTTCTTTGCCTATTCCTTCCATTGATTTCTGACACTGGAAGTTATATTTTCAATTGATAATAGGTCTTGATCATTCAAATCATCTTCATTCTCAACTGCAGTATCTTCTAATGTCATTATTTTATAAATGCGTTTCCAATATTACTTTCCTTCACACTATTCCAGACACGAGCGACAGCATAAATTGCTTCTTTTAAATTCAAACATTTCCAAAACCTCATTAAATCGTGCTTCCCCGACAATTGGAGCATAAGGTCTTTCCTATAAAGTCTCTTCGTGGCCTGTATAACCCCTTGATCCATTGTCTGGGAATACATGTAACATTCGGAGGAAAATATACCAGGAATATTAAACTTAAATAATACAACTTATATTTTCACAAAACAATAGTATATTTAACTATATGTACATTTCATGTGCACTGCACACATCATCAGTAGTTACTATTTAAACGTATTATTTTCGAGTACATGTATAGTAAAAATATCTATTTTGGGTAGGGGTGTAAAAAATTTTTCAATTACAAATGGTTAAAAAACATGCAAATAATCGGAAAGTATGGTCGTATATTGTAAAAACTAAACTCTATTGAAATTCTAAGAAGGACAAATTTGGGAAGGACTGTTACATATGAAAAACAAGACATCTGACTGTGTTGAGTTATATTAAATAACAATACAGTAACGTGAAAAGGATCTATTAATTATTAGATACTGTTGGTATACAATTTAAAAGTTTATTATTAATAGGTGACATGTCATTGTTAAGGAGGTAATTTTTGTATTTTTTCATATGTATGGCTTCTCACATGTCTAAATTTCTGCTGTTACATTTTTTAATTAATTTTACATTATCTAAGCTGAAATTATGTCCGGTATCTAAATGATGTAGAGCTAATGCTGATTTATCTACATTGTGAAGTTTTACATGAGCTAAATGTTCTTTGAAACGGGTTTGAAGATTTCTTCTTGTTTGGCCGATATATAATTTCGGGCAGGAATTACAGTTAATTCTGTAAATACCTGATTCTTTCAGTGGGTCTGTGCTAACTAACTTTGTTTGAAGGTATTGTTGTAACTTGTGAGTGTTGGAAAATGCAGGAGTTAGATTATATTTTTTAAACAATTTAGTTACGTTATTCTGCCAACTTTTGTGAAAAGTAATTTTGCAATATTTTTTGGTATTACTCTTTGTATTTGGAGTTAATCTGATTTTAAAAGTTTTTAGCTTCTTCTTTTCTAGTTTGTTTTTGATTTTATCCACCAATTTTTTATCGTATCCGTTAGATTCTGCTACTTTTGTTATGTGGTCTAGTTCTTTCTTAAAATTCAATGGTGATAGAGGGATTGATAATAATCTATTAATTAAAAAATAAAAACTACTTTCTTTATATTTGTTAAAAGTGTCTGATTGTTTATGTATGTTATTTTCAGTGTGTGTTTCTTTTCTGTAAATGTCAAATTCAAACTTCCTGTCTAAAATAGTAATTTTTAAATCTAAGAAGGGTAAAGATTTGTCTTTATCCAACTCATACGTAAACTTGATTGATGGATATTGGGTATTTAATATATTTAAAAACGAAGCTGTATCGAAAGAATCGGGTATCACTGCCAGAACATCATCCACGTATCTTGCCCAAAATTTGGGAAAAAAATTGCACATGGTTTTGACTTTGTTTTCAAAGTTGTTCATAAATAAATTCGCTAGGAATGGTGATAAAGGGTTACCCATGGCTGTGCCGAATGTTTGTTTACAAAAATTATTATTAAAAGAAAAAATGCTTTGATGCATACAGAGAGTAGTTAATTTTATGTACTCCTCTATTAGATTTGTAGAAACTGCATTAAACTCTAAAAATTCTCTGAGCATGTTTAGGGTGGAATCTATGGGTATACTTGGAAATAATGAAACTACGTCAAAAGAAATGAGTCTATCACTTAATCGCTTAATATCAATATTGCTTAATTTGGAAATGAGATCACCCGTATTTAAAATAGAAAGGTCCTGATCAAATTTAAACTTACTAAATTTATTGACTAACCATTTGGCGATTTCGTAAGTGGGAGAGTTTATGTTTGAAACTATAGGACGGTAAGAATTACCTGGTTTATGTATTTTAGGTAGACAATATAAATGAGGAATTTTTGGGTTACTAGTTTTTAATTTTAATTTATGTTTTTTGTCTAATAATAACTTACATTCATTAAGAGTACTGTGTCTGTTTTTTATAAAATTATTCAGGGGATCCCTTTTTATTTTAATATACGGGCCGGTTTCTAGAAGTAGCTCTACATCATTAATATAATCTGATTTATTTAAAATTACAACTGCATTGCCCTTATCCGATTTTGTGAAGACGCAATTCTTGTTTCTTTTTAAAGATGTGACTGTTTTATAATTCCTGTTTGGTTTGTATTCTTTATTTTTTGTCTTTTATGTTTCTATTTTTAGTAACTCTGCATCAGGATGCGCCGGTGCATTATCCAATAGCAGTATGGCGTTTGGTTAAAGGTTATTTTCTTTCAGATAAGCTTTAACATGAGGTATGAATTGATCGAAAAACCGCTTTCTAAAAATTACCATTACGATTATAATAGTCAACGGGTAAGTCCTTGGCTTTTATATTTTTAAATACTCTGGGATTTTTGGATTTCCCAACAACAGCTAACCTGACTTTATGTGTTCCTGATGCATTAGCACAGCATAATGCTGTTCTACGATCCTTGCTGATTCTGAAACCTGAAGTAAACAAAATTTTTAGTCTAAAGTTGTTTAAAAATGAAGGCAAATAAGAATTACCTGGAGCACTATTTTCTCTTCCGTCAGTCAGTGTTTTTTCAGGCATTGCTTTCCAATATAGCCCAGTTTCGTCTGCGTTGTGCACTTACTCCCGTCTTAAGTTGTGTTCTTTTATAATATTCTCCAAATCATAGCAAAATTCTACTTATTACATTATAGAGAACGGATGCAATTTCCATAAAACGCAATTGGTAATTGGAATTGTGTATAACGTCGCTCAGTACATCCCGGAGTAATTCAATGAAGTATTTGTTTGACTTACTCGGCCACCTGGTCTCGCAGCGATAACAATGGACAACCCAGCTATTGTATTCGGAGAATATAGTGTTTTCAGTGGTGTCGTGTACGTAGATAAAATAAGTAAGTCTATCGTATTTCGTAAGAGAAATAACACGTACATTCCTTTTCTTTTCATTTAAGCAACATCTTCCAATTATTTTCACGTAAGTGTGCATAAAATTTCGTTATTTAATTTCGTTTATTTGGATCTAGAATATTCTTACTTTTTCAGACAATGGAAGAGCGTCGAGAATGGCATCGTGAAACAATGGCGAGTTGGATTGAGGGCCATACTGATTGTATGTACATTGCCAGTGATTCCGAAATTTATTGTGAAGTGTGTGAAACGTTATTGAAAAATTGCAATAAATCAACCGTAAAACGTCATGTAGGATCGTTAAAGCACGAAAAAAAATTGAACTAGTTGGAATCTGACAATTTTAACGAAGAACTCTGTGAAACTTTTATGGCAGCTAATATTCCATTATTTAAATTGAACAATCCAATTTTGAAGACATTTCTGAAAAAATATACTGGTCGAAATGTTCCTGATGAATCAACTTTACGCAAATATTATGTTTCTAGGTGCTATACGAGAACAGTAGAACGCATCTTTTAAATCAATACATATGGATAAGCGCCGACGAAACGGTGGATATGTTAGGACTCTGTGTGGTAAATGTTGTAGCTGGTGTACTACATCCAACTATTCCCTATAACTCATATGTAATAGCAACAAGTGTTATAAATAGAGTTGATGCGGAAACAGTTGCTGAAACCATTAAGGAGAATATGCAAAAAATGCTTCATTCGGACGCCACGTACAAAGAAAAAATACTTTTATTTGTCAGTGATAGTGCTGCGTATATGTTAAAAACAGGCAGACTATTGAAGAAAACATATCCTAATATGCTGCATATTACTTGTGTAGCACATGCTCTCCACAGAATCTGTGAATATATCAGAGACATTTTTCCGGAAGTTGATAGACTTGTATCAGCTTTTAAAAAAGTTTTCAGAAAAGCACCATTGAGAGTAGCTCTTTTCAGGGAAAAACTTCCATCTCTGTCACTGCCTCCCACTCCAGTAATAACTAGATGGGGAACATGGCTGGAAGCTACTAGTTATTATGCTGAGAATTTCGATAGTCTAAAACATTTCGTAACACTGCTAAAGGAGGATGCTAGAAGTATTGGTGGGTGCAAGAAGCTCACACAAATCCCAAATTTAAAAAATCAGTTGTACTTTCTTCACGAACACTTTGGAAAATTGCCAAAACTAATCACTTATTTTGAAAATCGAAATCTCAAATTAAATGACGGATTAACCACATTAGATGTGGCTGTTAATAATTTGAAAAGTATTCCAAGTGACTTCGGATGTGGCCTTCGGCAAAAGTTTGGAGCAATTCTTAATAGAAATCCAGATTTAATTACATTGCAGCAATTATGTATGGAGACAATTCCACAAAATCTAACGGCTAAATATGAAGAAATAAAGGAATATTTCCAGTATGCACCTATAACCAGTTGCGATGTAGAAAGGACGTTTTCTATTTATAAGGATGTACTTAATTCAAAGAGAACAAAATTGACAGAAGAAAACCTTGAGAAACTATTGCTAGTCAATATTAATACTCCTTTACTCAACTTGAACGACAAAATGAACAAATAAAAACTTTAAAAATACAACTTTTCAACAAATACATATGTATTTCGTAATTTTATAGATCACCACCCGTTTGTTTTCCAATTATATAAATAAAATTAATTAATAAATATGTATTTCGTAATTTTAGATAGATAGATCACCACCCGTATGTTTTCCAATTATATAAATAAAATTAAAAACTTTATAAATACAACTTTTCAACAAATAAATATGTATTTCGTAATTTTATAGATCACCACCCGTTCGCTTTCCAATTATATAAATAAAATTAAATATTTTAGAAATACAGCCTTTCGCCAGTACTGCACTGGGCTTTGCGTCATGTGGTAAGCGTGTCCGTTCTCTATACATTATCAACACTCACACCAACCAGAAGACGCAATAAAGTTTCCTTTAATTTTTAACTGTTTATGAAACTTTTGGGCTTGATTAGCACACATAGATCCTGATATATCGGAACTCCTTGGGCTATTTTCTCTAAGAACCAATTGGACATTGCTTCATCAAGTTCTTGAAAAATAGATTTCTTAGAGTTTTTCTGTCAGAAATAGGTTTTCGTACCGTCTGCTTTAGCTACAAAGCTCTGTAATTCGGCTTTTTTCTTCACAATATCACGCACCGTTTGCTTGCCTATATTATATTCTTTAGCCAGTTGTGCAACACCTTTTCAAATGATTGAAAAATATTTATTTTTTGTTCTATAGTCAAAACATCGCTCTTACTTACGCCTTTGATTCGCACCAGTATGCTGCATTTTGTCAGCTAAACTATACACTACACCACATTTGTTTTCAGTTCGTAACGCGCTTGTGTTTCCCCGAAACCCAACCTTAAAACAGTAAGGTGGCTGCTATAAAGTTGCTGTTGCCAGACCAACTATAACTCCAGCTAATAGGTAAAACTAGCTCCGCTAGCCTTTTTCAATCAAAATAAACCATAAACGGATAATCCGCGCACGGTTGACCAATCATAAATTTATGCACGGATAATCCGCCGCCCGGATTATTATATATATAAAGTATTTAGTTTTTCTTTGCGCCTACAAAAAATGATACACCTCCTTGTCAATAACCATTTAAAACGCATCTAACTTATTCTTCTATCTCTTATTTGTCGTGTTCTGTATAGCGTGCGATATAACGAGCCACACCTGGAAGCGCTGATTTCGTGTAGCATCGGCTGACTATAGGACGCTCGCTCATACGGTATTAACACTTTTCCTTAGTTTACGGTAAATACAAATTTATCTTATTATAGCATTTTATTTGCATATTGACATTAGTTTTTCGACAACTAACCATTTTAATTACTAACTTCAATCTCTACCGCATAAAATACCACTTTATTTTCAGTTTTTTTTTACTCTGGCAACCCCAGCTATTAACAGAAAAATATGATCGAAATATATCACTGGGCTATATACACGCATCCTGTATGTAAAAAGCCTATTCTAAAATCCCACAAAATTGGATTTACTTGATGTAGTAGTAGTAGTGGTAAAATAAACAAAATTTTATGAGAACATAACATAAATCGTTAGAACGAGCGTTTCATCAATTTAACCCAGCCATGCCTGGCGTTTTTTTACTTTTACTGCCGCAATTAATCTTATTCACTATTTCAGCTCTGCATTTAATTGATCACAAAAGAAATACTTGGTAACAGATATATTAATAAAACCCTATTTTGCGTAAAAACATGTGAGGTAAATTTAGAACGTTTTAACTTTTACAATGTAATTAATATTATATTTTCAACGTGTTCGTAAGCGCAATCTGCCTTTAAAATTCTATTCATGTAATGGAGTATCAGTTCAAGCTTTGTTGAAAGTAGACGTCATTAGTTTCAGTTTTATTTTCGAAAAACAAAGGAAAGTGATGAACGATAAACAATACATCCAGATAGACATCACCAAATACATCGTGCGTTCATTGAAAAACTGCCTCAGCGTTGCCCAATTAAATTTTAAAATATATCTTAACTCAATTACATGATTTTTTTTATAGGTAAATCATTTTGCTTGTTTAAAACGCACCAGCGCGTGTATAAATCAATCACTAAGAAACCCGGGTGTTTTGAAGTTACTAGGGACAACGTCAACAAATCGAAATAAGTCAAGTATACAAGTGTCCCGTATCGTTATGTACAGATTTTAGTATTGTAAAGTAGACTTCATTTCAAGTATCAAAAACGCAAAACTTGTATATCCATTTTTATTTGTTTCAAAGTTACAGATCTATGAATGTGATTGTCAGATCATGAAAAAAAATGTAATCCTAAAGTCAATACAAACTGATTTTATTTAAAAAAGTTCAATTAATAATATTGTCGAAATGTCCACCTCCTTGTTGAATATAAGCTTGTGCCCGTAAGCCAACAGAAGAAGTACATATCCGAATTTCATACTTGTTTTGTCGGATTTGCTCGGCAGCCAGGTGAATACGATTCGACAACTCTTCTCTTGTGTTCGAAACTTGCGCGTAGACTAAATCTTTCATGTAACCCCATAAATACAAGTCAAGGGGATTAAGATCGGGTGATCTGGGTGGCCATGCAACAGGACCACCTCGACCAATCCATCTTGGATAATTGACGTTAACCCAATTTCGGACAGCAATTCCGAAATGTGGCGGTGCCCCATCTATGTGAAACCACATGTCTCGTCGAACATTCAGTTGGACATCCTCTAAAAGACCTGGGAGTTCGTCAATAAGAAATTGAAGGTACTTGTCCGCATTTAACCTCCCAGGAAGAGCGACAGGACCAATCAACAAGTCATCGATTAGGGCCGCCCAAACGTTAATAGAAAAATTCATGTTGAAATTTAGATGGGCGTATAGCTTTGGGACCTTCTGATGACCACCTGTGCAGATTTCTCAGATTTGTAACACCACTTCTCGTGAATGTAGATTCATCTGTCCAGAAGACTGTTCTGCAGAAATTAAAATGAAGCCGTGAGTGTTTTAATATCCAGGTAGAATAAACTAAATGAGCATACTGGTCTGCCTCAAGCAAACCGTGTCCCCTGCGATAGTGATATGTATATTAGCCCTCAAGTTTTAAAATTCGTTCATGTCGTTCATGGCACTCCTAGTTGTCTAGCGATTCGACGTACACTGAGAGTTGGATCCCTTGTAACAATAGCTACTGCTTTTTCCTCTAAGTCTGCTGGCAAATTTACTCCTCAGTCGAAAAGATAATCACGCAGTCCGCATTCCCGAAATTGTCTGTGTACTTCCAGAAACGTTCTGTAATGAGGAATACGCCTATCGGGAAACCGATGTCGGTATTCAATAACTGCCTGACGTGCACTGCCGTTACAGTAGTCATACAGAAAATGCATATCCGCATACTCTTGTGAAGAAAATCGGTAAGGCATTTTGAATAAATAAAACGTGTCCACTCACTAATAAGCTGACCTACACCAATTCTTGAAGACCTCAGATGTAAACTGTGTTACATACGTCCTGTTAAGCGCGAGAACAATAATTTTTATTTGTTTTTGTAGAATAATATTCGCTTTTAAATATGTCATTTAAATTATAAACCTTTACCTAAATTCTAAGAATCGATATCCTTTGTATTTACAAGTTTATTACTCTTTTTATTAGACTATTTCCACCTTTATTTATAATTCAATTATATATAGAACGTATTTAGTACCCATTTTTTAGTCTCCCTAATTATTCATAATTTTACGTTTCTTAAATAAAATGCAATAAAATTGATTGAAATTGAATTGATGAATAGAATTTAATCTAAACTTTGTACTTAAATTTAAGATTAGGACTTAATTAGCATAGTTTAAAACTATATTGTCAAGTGTTATTGCTAGTAGGTACCATCTACCAAGGCCTTCAAAATTCCCTCGAATTATGTCATCATCTGGCCGTACAAACGATACGGTTCGCATTATTAGTTATATAATAGTGTCCAAATTTTTCCTGCTTGTAGTATTTTTAAACACTGTAATAACCAGAGTATCATCTTAACAACAAGTAAGAAACATTCATTCGAACCACAACACATTAACGAGCAAGATTTCAAACACTAACACAAAATCAGAACTAAGTATATACATCAAACGTTGGATACAATAAGGAATTATTATAGTTAAAAGTGCATTTTTATTATCCAACAAGACAGAAGTGGAAACTCCGCGCAAATTCTTTACACAAACAAAGAAGTTTCAGCTAATAGACCAGACATCGTACTGCAAGATAAAGTAAAAAAGGTCAAATTGTAATACGCATATCAGCGAAAATAACGTTATCCTAATATAAGAGTCGCAAAAATATTCTTTTAAGAAAAATAGGAATAGAATATTATCTACCTATACAAAAGTTTGAGTGTCTCTTTCGCCTAAATATACGCAGTGAGTACTGATGATGACTTATTTTTCATATCGTTGTCATAAGCTTGCAAAAATCAATACATCAAACCCCTTGCAAGAGTTACCTTTCCTTCAATAAAGCAATATTACTTAATATTTTACAGAGAGATGCTCTATCTTTTAGAAATGATAAAAGGGATTCACGAATTAAAGGATGACAGCATTAAAGTTAATTAAATTATTAAGGCAAGTGTTAACTTGCTACATAACAAATAATTCGAAAACTTAATCTTATTTAATGTAAATGTTGATTAATTATAAAAAAGGTTTTTATGTGTGATGAATGGCTTATTGTTTATTTAAGAGTGGCAGAAAATTTTAAATTAATTAAAAGTAAGATAATATTTATAATTACCACCTTGTCACTGGAATGTATTGAAATTTGATCTGATATAATTGAAACACATCTATTATGGAGTTTTCAGAAATGACGGCTAAAAATGAGTTATATCTCAAAGCTTCTTACATACTTAAAAACAATAGAATACCCTATAGCAATTGTAATTAAGTGATCTTCCATTAATTAGAAGGTGAAAGCAAAAATATGGACACAGATTTTTTTCACTATATGTACAAATTGTTTTGATTTGTAAATGAAGTTTTATTAAATACGAAAATAAAAGATTTTTTACATTTTAAAACACAATTATTAAAAATATATATAGTATATTACAGTGTGACCCTTATAACAATAATTAATAATAATAACAATAATGGAAATGCTAAGAAATCAAACAATTTAACCGTTCTACAATATTTCGAGTCCTAATTTGAAATTTAAAATTTAAAAGTTGTATCTTTGCTCATCCTGTATTTGTGGCTTTAGAGCTGGCTTGTTTAATTTTGCAATACATCCAAAAGAATTGAAAGTTATATATATATAATTAGACCAGGAGTCTTTGCCGTTAGAACATGTATGGAAAGGATAATCGTTTTTTGGGGGGGAATCCAGCAAAATTAAACTCTATTACTTATGTTTTTATCCCAATATTTCGCATCAAATTCGTATGCTTCCTCAGGGGATCAAATTGTGAACTTTTGATGATTATTATTATTATATGTATTAACTTTGTGACAAGAACATGTGTTTGTGCGATTACTTCTTTTGTTCGTCAATATTGCACATGTGGCTTTCATTTAGATGTGTTTGTCCTGCTTTTAAAATGTAATTTCGAAATAACTATGTGTACGTCCGTTGATATTGGTTGTATTAATTTAGAATATTACAAACATATGAATATTAAGACGAGTAATTTCTCAAAAAAAAACAAGTTCACATTTTGATCCCCTGAGGAAGCATACGAATTTGATGCGAAATATTGGGATAAAAAAATAAAGAACTGACTTAAGTAATAGAGTTTAATTTTGCTGGATTCTCACAAAAAAACGATTATCCTTTCCATATATATATATATATATATATATATATATATATATATATGGTAAATTCAATCAGTTGGCGATTTAAGGTCTGGCTTTACTTTAAAGTATATATATTTAAAACAAGCCTACATGTTTCGGCAATGATGCCTTTATCAAGGATATAAAATATAAATGACATTTTTATACTGTCATTTATATTTTATATCCTTGATAAAGGCATCATTGCCGAAACATGTAGGGTTGTTTTAAATATATATACTTTAAAGTAAAGCCAGACCTTAAATCGCCAACTGATTGAATTTACCATATCATACCAAGCTCACGAAGATATTATATTTATATATATATATATATATATATATATACAGTAAATTCAATTTGTTGGCGATTTAAGGGCTGGCTTTACTTCAAAATATACCAGACCTTAAATCGCCAACAAATTGAATTTACCATAACATACAAAGGTCAAGAAATAAATATCTTTATATATATATATATATATATGGTAAATTCAATTTGTTGGCGATTTAAGGTCTGGATTTACTTCAAAATATATATATTTAAAACAGTCCTACATGTTTCAGCAAATGATGCCTTTTTCAAGGAATATAAAATATTATATTATTTATATTTTATATTCCTTGAAAAAGGCATCATTTGTCGAAACATGTAGGATTGTTTTAAATATATACATTTTGAAGTAAAACGAGATCTTTCTCACAGGAGCCGATCCTTCAATTAATTAAAGAAGTAAAAATCAAATCTCATTTATGTGACAACAATCTATCTCGGGCATTAATACTGAATTTTAGTGAAAAGTATCAATATCATATGCATAAGTAACTTAGTAAAATAGACAATAAATAAAAGTATAAATTGTAGTTTGTGTTAAATCCAATTTAATGATTATTTTAGTGAGATATTCAATCCTATTAAAATTACATATATGTATCAGCTGTAAGTGATGCGTAGATCACGTGACATAATTGGTTTTTATATTTGTGTGAATCGGTAACAAACATGTGTTATTTATAATAAATGCAAATAAAATTTAAATTTAAAATTTAAAGTGATATTATCAGATGATTGATAGTTTAAAATTCTAATTAATTTGAGAAGACCATTCAGTTTCAAGGTATGTTGTTCTTATTAATATAACTAATTTTAAATCTAGTTTAATTGTACACATTGTTAGGATATGTTTTACTAAATTAACATGGATATAAAATATAGGATTAGATCTGTAATTACGTGAAATCCTTTGTCAGTAATATGGATGTTCTAGGAGATACGGGAATCGATTAATACCAGGCTGACATTGGAAACAGGATCTGTTTCATGTAGCAGGTATTGAAGGTGACGCTAACAGATTTTAGCAGTTTTATACCATATATGTCCACAATGCTCGATAAATTTCTTATTCAAATGATGTATACATACTGTCTTCTTGTATTAAGAATATTTTCGGGTAAGGAAATTACTATTTTTAATGTTTAAATAATATTTTAAGTTTACGATCAAATTTTGCGTAACTTTATTTTTGCAACAACCCAAACGACGCTCTTTTCTGTTGTTTTTTATTCCTCGGCCTCCATACGATTTATTTTTACTTGATATAGTTATTTAACTTCCGTACTTATCCCAATCGATTGATTGTATATCCAATATTTTATTGACATTATTATAAAAATAAAATTAATAATTATACAATTATAATTACATATTTTTGAATATTTATCAATATCATATGAATGGAATTAATAGAAATGATTTTCGCGGCAAACTAATGCAAATTCAAAAAATATACGGGTTGATAAAATAGAATTCCATATGATATTAATTTTATTAATCAAGTTAATTATTTTCGGAATAATAAATAATTTAATGACTTTTGATTGTGAAAAATGATAAACATATATAATAAAAATTCTTTCAAATAATTTTTCTAATTAAATGCGCGGTATTAACTTGTTTAATAATTTACGTTGTAATAGCATAGTCAATTTACTTAATCTAATGCTTATTTCTAACATATATGTTCCTTTTCTCTTCCAGTTTCTGGTAAAGTAGAACCCATACAATATATATATACATATATATATATATATATATATATATATATATATATATATATATATATATATATGTATATGTTATAATAAAAATGTTAATTAACTTATTGAAAACACTAGCTTTAATTTGTTACATTTCTGTTATTAGGATTTCTTAGAAGGTGGAAGACTATTATATTTGTATCAGAATAATTGAAACATACATGAGTAGGTAAACCCCACCAGTTTTGTATAATACAAAGGTATTTTTAATAATATAAAATATTATTAAAAATTTGGTGTGAAGAACACAAATACAGGTTCACTATTAATATTTTTGTGAACGTGTCCCCAGAATAATTGAAACATACATGAGTAGGTAAACCCCACGAGTTTTGTATAATACAAAAGTATTTTTAATAATATAAAATATTATTAAAAATCTGGTGTGAAGAACACAAATACAGGTTCACTATTAATATTTTTGTGAACACGTTCACAAAAATATTAATAGTGAATAGTGAATAGTGAAAAATACCTTTGTATTATTAATTTGTATTGTTTTTTTTTAACATAGAGTGTCAAATCTAATAAACTTTTAAAAGTATATAATTTTCTTACATTTCCCAAAATTATAGAACAATGTAAATTTCGTTAACTTTATATACAATTGTTAATGTTTGATAATGTCAAAGGTTATGTGTGAAGAAAAAATTATTTGTAAACCAATAAGTTCATAATATTAATCAAGGATCAAAATTATAGTTTAAATGTCAAATATTTTGGAAAATTTTGTATAACTAAAGCGACCAATGAGCTTAAAAAGGGAAAAAGCTGTTGGGTTGCTATGGTGAGTTATTGAAACAATTGGGAAGAAGAATTTTGCACGATAAGAAATTAAGTTGCATTTTGGAGAAGATAATTTTTAAAAACATATAGAATTGGAAAGAATAATTTTGCACGATAAGAAATTAAGTTGCATTTTGGAGAAGATAATTTTTAAAAACATATAGAATTGGAAAGAAGAATTTTGCACGATAAGAAATTAAGGTGGAATTTTGAGAAGATAATTTTGAAAAACATATAAAATTAGAAAAGCAGAATTTAGAATTTTAGAAAAAGTTTGTTTTACCTTGAGTATTCGGGGGACCATAACCTACAAGATCTGCTAGGATCGTGACCGTTGTTCCTGTAGTTAAATAAAATATACCAGCCGTGCGTCAGGGAAGCAAGATTTAATTCCAGAGACTAGACGGTCTATAGACTGATAATAGTGAAGTTAAAATATTGAGCTAAGTCTATATTATTTGTATTATTAAGTAAACAGATATATTTACTTACCGAAAGTAAATAAAGGTTCCATTAATAACCATTTTAAACATTGTAAGTAGGGAAGCTATATACACATTCATTTTTTAAGCGTGGTTTGATTTATCAGAACCTATTTTTTTAAATAGCCAAATATTTGTCCCATTTCTGTAGATTCGTTTAATTTCTCACCTATAAGAAATCCCACATAACCTTTAAACTTTATAATTATGTTTTCGATAAAGAAATAGTTAATCCTTTGTTTATTCTGTATAATTTGTTAAATATTATCTAATATAATATATCTAATTAAATATTTCAACTCATAAAGATAAGATTTTTCTTTTAATAATCAGAATTTAAGCTACCAAAGCAAGTCTTTTGTGTTCAATAAGTTTATAAATTTTAATACTGAGAAACTAACATACCTTTCATTGTCAAACAAGAATCTTCACGACCCTGGAGATACTTAGAGAACTCATGTTCGTTATTTCTCCTAATTATATTAAATATCAGCAATTTTACTTTAAACCAAAATACTATTTTGGTTGTTCAGGTTATGATCGTTAACTCCAGACGTTTACAATCAATTATTGGTCCTGCGCAGAAGTATATCATATTGCGTGGGTAAAAATTAGAATTTAAATTCATATTACTTCTTTTAAGTTTAATATTTTGTCTTAAAAACACTTTTTAGAGAACGTTTGACTCAAATTATTATCATATTTTGACTGTCCAACGTGGGGCTGCTAAATTGGTAGGCACTCCAACGTTTGACTCAGATATTATCAAATATTATTATAATATATATATATATATATATATATATATATATAATTTATCAATTGTTGTATTTAATAAACGGCTAAGAAATTATCTAAACACTCATATAGCTATGGAGTAATAATTAGCATTTTCAAACATTCAAATCTGACATCTGCTCTCAAAATACTGACATCTGCTTTCAATAACTGACATCTACTTTCAAAATATGCATCTGCTTTCAAATCTGACGTTTGCTTTCATAACTGACACCTGCTTTCAAAACAGACATCTGCTTTCAATAACTGACATTTGCTTTCACTAACCGACATCTGCTATCAAAACTGTCATCAGCTTTCAAAACTGACTTCTGCTTTCAACTTGACATCTACATTCAATGACTGACATCTGATTCATTAACACTGTTACTTTATAATGCATTTCTAAATAGTTAGATTGAATCTAGGTCTATTGTGGCTAAGTGGTAAAAGCGACAGTCAAGCAAACTGTAGACTTGGGTTCTAGTCTCAACATAGACAATATTTTCAATTAAAAATTTCGTATGATTTGCTTTGTAATTTGTAAACAGCAATGTTTACATCCCCACTTACTTTGCAATAACATACATACTAATTTAATATTTGTAAATATTTCATATAAAAGCTGAAAAACTCCAATAATTTATCAATCGGGCCTGGTGGTCCATTTATCGTGGCCCCCCAAAAAATTTGGAAGCAGTCAGTTTTATGAAAAAAAGTTTCAAGTAAAAGTTTTACTACAAGAAGTGTCCTATCTGATGGTTAAGCAGTCGTACACCAAGGAGAACGTATGAAGGTCATACGAAGTCAAGTTTTTTTTTTAAATAGAACATGGCATTTTTTTTCCAAATTCTGAAAAAGGATGTAATTGCGAGTAGAAAAGTACTAAAACGCATGTGGCCTAAAATTAAGATTCAGCGAAATATTCAAGAAAAACACAAAAAAAATGATAAAAATTTATTAAAAGAATAACATAAATAGACACAAAATATACGATCACCCCCGGGCTACACTAATTTAATTTAATCGGGACAATTGTTTCGGAAACTTCGGACTCATTAAAGTAAATGTTCAAAGTGTTGACCTTCAACCTCGATACACTTTAGAATTCTCCGACTAAACGAATCATGGACGTTTATTAGCACGTCTTCCGTAATTTCTGAGCATGCATTTATTATCCTTTGCTGCATATCTTCCGGTGTTGTTGGGGCAGTACGGTACACTTTCTCTTTCATTGAACCCCACAGAAAATAATCGAGAGGGGTCAAATCTGGAGAACGAGCAGGCCAAGATTTAGGTCCGCCGCGTCCTATCCAGTGATCGCTGTAATCCCTGTTTAATATTTCTCGAGCCGCGTGTGAATAATGAGCTGGACACCCATCATGTTCGTACCACATTGTGGCTCGCCGCTCTAAGGGTACATCTTCAAGTAGTGTCGGTAACACATTGTGAAGAAAGTCGCTATACTTATTACCATTTAAATTGCCAGTAATAATGGAAGGTCAAATTATTTTCATACCAATTATTCCACACCAGACGTTGACATTCCATGGATGTTGCCGGTCTACTTGTCGTAACCATTTTGGATTTTCCGTTGCCCAATAATGCATATTATGCCTATTTATCTGCCCATGATTCGTAAAAGTGGATTCGTCGGAAAATAGCACATTGCGAGAAAAGTTATTGTAATCGCGAATTTTTTGCTGAGCCCATTCACAAAATTGTACACGTTGTTCAAAATCAGTTCCGTGAAGGTCTTGATGCATCGATATGTGGTATGGGTGAAATTTTTTGTGTTTCAGTATTCGACCAATACTAGTTCGTGAGATTCCAGACTGGCCGGCAATTTCTCTAGTACTGACGTGTGGATAATAAGCCACTGCCGCTAGAACAGCAATTTGCGCGTTTTCATCGGTAACACTCTTTTTTCGAATTTTTTTCTTCTTCACAATACTTGCTGTGGTAGTGTTGTACAACACGATGAAAGGTCGTACGACTCGGCTGGTGTCTATCAGGGTATCTTACAGCATACAAACGACACGCTGCGTGAATATTTCTTCCCGCTTCACTATAAATGAAAATCATATCAATTTGTGCACGTGTTGCTGGATCCATTCTTGATATTCAGACACTGGTAGTTTATCACAACGATAGAAGTAACATTAAGTCAGTTACCTAGCTTGTGAGGTATTTATGCAGCTTCAAGGGATTACGAATAGAAAGTTAATTGGCTTTTGCGATGGTATTCCCGGGTTAAGGGGCAACAAATAACCCATTATTACAACAAGCAACTAATTCATACGACCTATTAATATCCAAGTATAAAGAACAAACTTATACGTAGGTAATTACTTTCTAATTACCTACAACCGCCATTTCAAATATGACTTATCTGTTATGTCAATCTGTTATTAATTATTTTGTAATACGTCCACATTATTGCTTTGAAAATACTATGTTTTTCATGTATTGTTTCCAATTTATATTTTGTTTTTCTTGAGTATTTCGCTGAATCTTAATTTTAGGCCACATGAGTTTCAGTACTTTTCTACTCGCAATTACATCCTTTTTCAGAATTTGTAAAAAATAATGCCATGTTCTATTAAAAAAAAAAAACTTGACCTTCGCATGACCTTCATACGTTCTCCTTGGTGTGCGACTGCTTAACCGTCAGATAGGACACTTCTTGTAGTAAAACTTTTACTTGAGACTTTTTTTCATAAAACTGACTGCTTCCAAATTTGGGGGGGGCACAATAAATGGACCACCCGGTATATCCCATTAATTTGTTTGTTATGAATAAAGACGGCAGACTATGTGCCCCACACTGTTAAATTTAATAATACACATAAGGTGTATTAGATAAAAATGTAGATTTTACAAAATTAGGGCAACTTTTTACCAATACTGAAGATCCATTGTACAGATACAAAGAGCACTTTAACTATGTAAAAATAACATCTTTCAACGTCGAACAATCCTTCTCAGTATATAAACATATTATTATTAAATTTGACAGTGTGGGCACATAGTCTGTCGTCCTTGGTTATGAAGGAATAATTTTATCAGAACGCATAAATATTAACAAACACTAATTAACAGCTACTTCAAGGATCTGTTAATGGCAGATCAATCAAGACTGAAAGCACTTATCTAACCTTTCTTAACCTAAGTACATTCGCGCACAGTGAAATAACTAAAGGGTTATATTTATCAAGACCTTTTACCTCTAGACAAATTTATCTTACATACATAAGTCTATCTAGAAATAAAGAAAGCTATTGATATGCTTCTCTTATCTAGAAGATAATTTTTTGCACTATCTAAAGGTAACGAAAACGAGCACAAGCGTAATGACATATATATGATACCGTTTTATAAACAAAATTTTGAAATAATAATATATAATAATATATATGAAATTATTAAATTAATAATATTATGAATTAATTCTAACTATACGTGACAATACTTAAAGTAGAATAACCTCTAAAAATAGTAAACAATTTGCTGCAATACTCGTAATGATAACCTTTGTCAGTCCCACTTATGCTATCTCAAATATGCATTCCATTTATTTTAATATGTGTTTAATGCATAAAATATAATTTATTGATTAATACTGTATGACTTAAATTTCCAATAGAGCAACTGCAAAAAAACAAATATATGACAGAAATCAAATTAAAAGATTCTAGCTTTAAGTTCGTATTCTTTTATGTGACTAAACACTAAAAAAATGATGAACAAACAACAAACCAAAGACTACATAAAATCTCATTTTTCCTTAAATTCAAGTCTTGGTTTTGGAATTTTGTTCTTTTCCATTTTATTGTAACCTAAAGTTTCAACAAGAAAAAATAACAGTTATTTAGGTGTTCTTTTTTGATTATCACCAATATCATTGGAATACGAAACGCTAGTTTCGTTCGTTGCGCTTTCCTCCAGTATTGTAAATTTTCTATATAGGACTTCCATACTTTATGTAGAGCCCAAGACTCATCTTTATCGAAAAGTTATATGCCAAAAAAAAACGAAAGGCTTTCTTTACAATATTAGAAATATTTGTTCTTTATCTGTGTTCACGGAAGTTTTCAAATGTATAGCAAAAAGAATCTGGCCTGTTTAGGCAATTTCGTCTAGGATACATGATACACTTCACATTCTAGAAATGGAAAAGAAGTATATCATATTCAAAACCCTTGCGCTATACATCAACAACTACAAGCATTTTTTTTACTTATTTAATAATTTATATAACCTGTTCAAATGCAGCATAAACTGGCTTAGTTAAATAAAGAAAAACAGACTAGTACTTTAAATGATACACATTCAGAAAGAAAAAAGCGCTTTGAATTTTAAAACGGACACCAATAGTTTAAGTGTAATTTATTAAACCGATAATAAATACGCAAAAAGGTTTAAGTATATCAATACGTTATGCACGTATTACGCATTTGTTACAAATTGTCCATGTGTACAGTTACAGATATGTATATTGCATGTCTGTTTCATTTGTAGCGATAATAAATAGTCACTTTTAATATTTTTAATGTCATGTGCAGAACACTGTAACCAGGGAATTTATTTTAGTTACAATAACATAATGTATATAAATAGATTTTTGTACATAGACCTTTTTTTTCTTACCACACCATTTTTTACAACCTGATAAGGATCCAACGATGCTTAACTCTAGTTGTAGGTTTTTTTTTTTGAATAAGTAGTAAAAGAGTAATGTATATATTGCAATTTTATAGCTACTTCTGATAAAGTCAAAAATATATTGACGAAATATTGAGTAAGAACATTTGAGTTTTAATTAATTCAGACCGATAATCCAAATCTTCAATTGTTTTTTAGTTTTTTTAAATGAGAACTAGTAAATTTTACTCTACCATTCGATAGAGTTTTTCTTTCTCTTTACAAAATTTTCTTTGTTTTTTTAATTTTAAAAACCTTTTTATAAGAAAAAGCCGGTTCATGTGTTTAACAGGTGTTCGGTACATCGCAGATAGACAGAAGCGTAGCGATAAACAAACTTGAGCGACATAATTTTATCAGTGGTTATTGTGTACGTCAATCTTTGACAGAAATAATTCATTTGTGCAATTTGTTGCTGTTAATATTAACAATGGCGAGTTTAAGTGAACATGAACGAATTGAAGTACTTATGATGTTGGGTTTTGGAGATAGACGCAGAAGTTTACAAGACGTTAGTAATTTATTTAATGATACGCATCCAAATAGAAATCCAATTTCTAAATCCGTTGCTGGTAAAACTTTAAGACGCTTTGAACAAACGGGTAGCGTTAAAGATTTGCCAAGGAGTGGTAGACCTAGAACAGCAAAAAGCGATGATAGCAAACTGGATATTTTATTGGCTGTATCTGAATATCCCCATTTATCAACCAATAATTAGCGGCCAATTTCAATATTTCACAGTCATCGATCGTGTCGTTTTTAAAAAGTGAAAAGTATAAACCTTATGAGGTACACCTTGTACACGAGTTAACGGAAGATGATTTGATAGGAGATCACAATTTTCTGAAAAATGTTAAATATTTGCAATAATAATGAAAATTTTGTGAACAATATTCTTTTCTCAGACGAAGCTAATTTTTGCCTTAGCGGTGAAGTAAACAGACATAACTGCAGATACTGGTCATCGGAAAATCCCTCTTGGTTTTTGGAGCACCATACGCAGTACCCCCAAAAGGTTAATGTTTGGGTTGGCATTCTAGGCGGTCATATTATCGGTCCCTTTTTCATCAATGGCAATGTAACTTCGGCTCTGTATTTGCAGTTATTGCAAAATGAAATAATACCTGCTAGTGCTACGCTCTATCCTCATGAAAACAATGAACACCTGCCCAATGACAGTATCTGGTTCCAGCAAGATGGCGCCCCACCACATTATGGTGTAAATGTTCGTCAATCTGGACAACGTTTTTCCCCACAGATGGATTGGAAGACGAGGAACCATTGAATGGCCAGCCCGTTCGCCAGAGATTTAAGTCCTTTAGATTTTTTTCTTTGGGGATACGTAAAAAACAAAGTTTACAAAGAAAAGCCCGATAACGTCGAAGATTTACAAATCCGAATTACCAGAACGATACAAGAAATTCCTCGAGATTTTTACAGAACTCTGTTCGGGGTTTTGTAAATCGATTGGGTCATTATCAAATTACTAATGGACGACAATTTGAACACTTACTTTAATTTAATTTGTAATTATTTGTTTAATTTTTCTTGTAAAAAAGTTATTAAAATGAATTTAAAAAAAACAAAAATATTATTGTAAAGAGAAAAAAACCTCTATCGAATGGAAGAGCAAAATTTACCAGTTCCCATTTAAAAAAAAATTCGCGAACAGGCGTATCTAAAAAAACAATTGAAGAAAAAAAAACAAATAATCACAAATGTAGATCAAAATATCTTAACAAACTTTTATATTGAACATAATTCCCTAAAATGAATATTAACGACAATAAATCGCCGTCTCTATACTTTTAACTAACCCTGTATATATATATGTATATTAATACATATCTGGCACATAGCAAACATAAAGTTTTATATCTCGCGGAACTCGCCTAAGGAATAGTAACATTTTGACAACAGGAGTAATTTCAATTTCAATTTCCTCTTGTCACCAAGATCTCTCGGCACTACTAGTAGAGCGTTAAATATTTTCGTACACGTCTAAAGTGGCGATCTACTAAACAACACAGTCATATGTTGTGGATAACATTAAATATTCTATTGTATAGCAGGGTATCTGTGTTCCGGAGTAAATTTGTTTAAGCGAATTTCGCGCCTTTCGAAATATAAACTCATGGAAAGGTTAGACTCGTACATTCCCTAAATATGTACTTACGGGACTCTCTTATAGTCAAACATCAATTCTTTAAATTATTTTTGAGTTACGCATATTCTTCTATAATTTACAATTAACGCCCAAACTAAAATATTACAAATATATTAGGTACGTATTATTAAACAACGTTACAACTTCATACGATTGCATTATCCATTAGATACTTGTCTACCGGATAAGGATTTATAACATTTGGAGGAGATGTTAAAATGCATTTTATCAGATATATTTATATTGAAGATAGCTATTCTGAAGGACCAAAATTATGTGGCGATATCAGCTCTTGAAACAAAATTGTTTGGGCTTGATCTACCAATGTTATGGTTGTATCCAGTTACTAGAATCACGACCTTCGGTGACTGTTTGTTAAATAAATAAATGTACTTTCATCTAAATATATTTATTTACACTATATACATTTATTTTAGATCTACAACGACTTATACTAACATAAAAGTGCTATTGAGACCGATATCTCTTAAAGTATGACTGTTATAATTTTACGAACAAGATTTGTTGTCTTGTGCTCTTGTTTGTTTGGCTTGCTTGTTACGATGTTGCTTTACCACTTAAGCACTTAAGTAGTAAAGCAACAGTCTGGCAAACCGTAGACTTGGGTTCAAGTCCCAACGTAGACAATATTTTTCAATCAAAATTTCGTATGATTTGCTGACAGCAATGTCTACATCTTCATTTACTTCGCAATTGCATACTAATTTGATAATATTTGTAAATATTTCAATGAAGGCCGAAAAACTCCAAGAATTTATCAATTGATATATGATATATATATATATATACATTTATATATATATATATATATATATATATATATATATATATATATAAGGTGAAATTAATAAGTCGGCGATTAAAGGTCTGGTTCATTACTTCAAAGTATATATATTTAAAACAACCCTACATGTTTCGGCAATGATGCCTTTATCAAGGGAATAAAAAATATAAATGACAGAATATAAATGTCAAATAATTGAGTTGCTATTGTTTAAATTATTCAAAGATACATTCCAATAAACACACGCACTAACATACAAAACCCTACACATACGCGGTCACACAAATACAAAATCACACACCCAGAGAGAGACCCAAGCTGCCAGCAGCAACCAACACACAGGTTCATACCTAGAAAGAGACACAAGCTGCTGGCAGCGAACAACACATATGTTCACACCTTGCTATCTATTTTTTGGAATACTAAGGCATGATTTATTATTATTATTGGAATGTATCTTTGAAACCATAGCAACTCAATTATTTGACATTTATATTCTGTCATTTATATTTTTTATTCCCTTGACAAAGGCATCATTGCCGAAACATGTAGGGTTGTTTTAAATATATATACTTTGAAGTAATGAACCAGAACTTTAATCGCCGACTTATTAAGTTTACCTTATCATACCAAGGTCACGAAAATATTATATTTATATATATATATATATGTATATATATATAATAAAAAATTGTTGGGGAATCCGGCAATAAAGACCTTTAATTAGTCAATTAGAGTCCTTTATTTTATACCTTATATTTCGCTCTGTAGATTTAGAGCTTCATCAGAGGTCAAAAAGCGGACTAGTTGTTGTGAGAGATATATACATTTTCAAAAAACAAAACCGGTAGACAACAAGAAATCCACGTAATACAAACAAAACGTCATATTAATTAAAAATTGTGTCTTTAAAAGCTTATTGTTATTACATATTAAAAACCATTTAAAAAATTCCTTTTTTCAGCAAACACATTAAAAAAAAAAGAAACACGTAGTAAAGAAACTACTTGTCTTGATATAAATTACATTTTAACAACTTAAGTGTTGACACGGTAGTGGTAGACACTACCTGCAAATGAACGACCTGCTGAGAAATTAATTGAGTATCAGCTTCATATTCGTAGAAAAATAGCTGCATTGCAAGAAAAGAAAAGCGATGCTTTAAAGGCAAAAGAAGACCCTAGCTATATTTCTGCGAATTTTGATCTTGAAGCTGTCTTGTACTCACCACTATTATTTGTTAAACCAGTTTTTTATAAACGAAAGTTAGCTACATTTAACTTCACGATATACGAAACAGCAAAACAGCAAGGTCATTGCTTTGTTTGGCCCGAATACGAGGGAAATAGAGGAGCCAATGAAGTAACCACATGCCTTTCGAAATTTATAAAGCCTCTTCCAAAAGAAACACGTCATTTAGTTCTTCATTCTGACTGCTGCCCTAGACAGAATCGGAATTCTATAGTGGCATGCATGCTCCTAGAAGCTGGAAAACACACCAGCCTCCAAATCATCGATTTGAAATTTTTAGAACCAGGGCACACTCACATGGAGTGTGATTCGATGCATGCCACTATAGAACGTGCTTCAGAGTATACTAAAATCTACTGGCCCAATGACTGGGTTAATGTCTTACGTCTGGAGAATAGAAAAAAAGCCGTACAACATACAGGTGATGGAGTATAGCGACTTTTTAAATTATAAAGAATCGAAGAATAAACTAATGGTAAACTCTAAAAGGAGTGAGGCAGGTGGAAATGTCAACTGGAAGGTAGTTAAATGGCTGAGATTTGAAAAAGGAAGAAGGAACTACTTTATTCAAAAATGAATATTGGGATGAATTCCAAAGTGTAAATATTACACGAAAAGGAAGAATAGCAAGAAAAAATTGTAACAGCAATGTTAATCCTCTGTATAGTTCTCGTATACCTTTAAATAAGAAAAAGTTTGTGAACCTTCAAGAAATGTGTAAACAGAAGGATGCTGTAATACCCCAGCAGTATCACCACTTTTACGAGTCTCTCCCAGTAGAAAGGAGCACTGTTGAACAAAGTGACTCTGATGATGAAATTTCCCTGCAAACATTCAAAGAAAAACTACTGCGCCGTAAAACAAGAAGAAATTTCTAAATAATATATTTTGAACCTACCAACTTTTAGCGGATTTTGTAAGTGAACTTGCAAAATCCGCACAAGCATGTTCGTTCTAAGAAAATTGGTCCCGGATGTCCAAACACATGTGGCACATGAATGCGTACCCGTGTAGAACAAACAACAAATATGCTTGAAAAAGACTGAATTGATAAAAGTCGAAACGTCGCAAACAAACATCTAAATTCAATAAAAGGTCGCTAAAACCAATAAAAATCTATTATTTTTAATATTAAAACACGGCCAATAAAATAAAAAAGAAAAAACAAAATTCTTTAAACTCTAAATATATATATATATATATATATATATATATATATATATATATATATATATATATATATATACAATATATTTTTATGTAATTTTTATGTTTATACAGAAATAGACAAAGACTAATTCGACATCACTATAAAACTTAAAATCTTTACACATAATGTACAGTGTACACAGGTGATTTTATCAGGGCATTTGGTTTCGCCCTAGACAATCTAAAAGCAGTACATTCGCGAATTTAGTGAGAAAATATTAAATGAAAGGAATTTCCAAAGGAAACGGATATCTGTTATAGCCAGATGCAAAATACAAAAGGCAACCCTTGTAAATGTATCCTCAACAGCTATCAAGGACTTTATCTAGAAGTGAAGAAAACGGACATTAATCTGGATACGCTATAGACATATTGTTCATGAATTAATATATTTAAGTTCCCCTGAAAATTTCTGCTTCTTTGTAAAACAATAAATTCGAATAACTTCAAAAGCATATCCCTTCGAGAACACTCCCTTAAAAGAAAACAATGGTTGTTTTTAATTTAATATATTATGGTAAATTTAAGCTTGAAGCAACGACTTCTTCGCCTGGACAAATGCAAGTTAAATGCGGTATTTCGTAGCAGAAGCAAATGACACCAAGTCTAGGTTGTCTAGAAAGTAATATTGAAAAACTAATTTATCGTTTCATAATGCAGGATCTAATATACATGTAAATTTTATTCTGAAACTTTATTACTACTTCTAATGAAATATTGCTTCAAAATAAGCACCGCATAAATTTTGTTTAATATGTTCTTATTTTGTTCCACGAGTAACGAACCAGTAAATTAAATTTACTACTTTACCACAAATAAACTGATAAAAATTTCAACTATTTATTCGAAAACAATTAAACAATTGCTGTGCGTTCAAACAATTCAATTAGATTTAAAATGAAGTCCATTTTAAAATGAAAATTTTACTAAAAGTAATTTTTAATAACGGAAACCCGCCCTTTGATAAGAATCAATATTATAATATTAATCCATTTAATAGTGTAAAAACGTCACAGGTGTCTTAATCTGGGACATCTTGATTTGATGTAACACGTAATACTTTCTATCTTTTCATAATTTCGTAGTGTTAAGCTCTTGGAAACTTCTTAACTTCACTAAAATTTTTAAAAGTTATAAGTGTATTAAAAATCTAGCTAACGTAATATTATGAAGGCATTATTTCTACTAGGTATGTGTTTTACAATAAAAAAAGTTTTATTTTTCTAAATATCTTTATTTTCCAGAAACAATAAATGTTGTAGTAAATATATTTGAAATTTCTTACACGGTGGACGTAATCTTCTTCCTAATTTTCTCCCTCAGCTAGCTCTGTCTGTCGTGGCCGCATGGATTGTTATTTAATTATCTCAGGTGTTTTTTTTTATTTTAAAAGTTTTATTTTAGAATCTGTTATTTTAAAATCAGGTTCGTGGATTCTCGAGAAACAAGAACAAAGAACAGCTAATGTGAAAATTTCTATTGACTCTTTGTAATTGAATTTCTTATTCTTGAATGAAGTTTTTGAATTATACTTTTTTTTATATTTATAATTTGACGTTCATGAAAAGGTTTTTAAATTGGCATTTATCTGATCTTATGTTAGAGAATGATAGATGGCTCTTTCTTTTTTTGGGAATCTTCTTTATTTCTGATTCTTGTAACGGGTGTTCAGAAATATTCGAAGTCAAAGTAAGCCTTGAAAATATGAAGTCATGTCTGAGATAGATTGATACATTTACTTAATACAATTTTATAGGTTATCAAATTAGTATATTAATACTTAAGTAAAGATATACGATTTTTTGTTCAGAGCCCACTTGACTTCGAATGTTTCTGAACACCCGTTATTTATAATTAGACAGTACCTAACTTATTTGATTGTTATCTTTATTTCATTTGTATCACATTTAATTAACACTATTTATGTGTTCGCCTATTTTTTTTTGGTTCGAACCAAAATGACCTTGACAACACGAAGTCGTGTTTACTCTTCAAGTGTAAAATCAATGAATCCTTTACTTTTTCGGTACCTGGCTTTTATACCATTTTCAATATAAACAAAAGTACTACGTTTTTTAGAATACTTCTTCTTCTTAATTCTAAAATGCCTTTTTGGAATTTGAATGAAACTACCATTGTAAATTAGCCCTATTTTTCTTATAACTATCCAGGTAATTATTTTAATTTTTATATTAAATATTTTAATTTCATTTGTCAAAATTTTTATATTATTCCAAAATTTCATTTAATTGTTGAATTAATGTTGTTTTTGATGTTATAATATTGTTATTTATGATTTATGCCCTTTCAGCAACTCGAGCTTTTCTTTCACGGATAAATTTCTTTTTAACTCAAAATTTTTCCAATCAGTAATTTTGCTCGAAAAACTTACATTAGAAAAAATCGCTCGACCTTTCGGTCTCGCGATTTTTTCATGTAAGTTTTTCTCGTCAAATTACTGATTGGCAAAATAATTTCGTTACAAAGAGAAATTTATCCGATAAAAAAAAAGCTCTTGTGTTTCACTTATGAAAAAAATTCGCCCTGAAGCAGGATTCGAGCCCACGTCCATTGGTGCCGGACCACTGCTTTTACCATTAAGCTATTAAGGACTGTTAGTTAGGAAGTTTTGAATAGTCGGGAAAGACAATAAAAAATTCAAACGTCAATATTATATCAAAAATAATAATAAAAAAATAATAGAAAATATAGTAGTGGTTATAAAAATATATATCAAATTAACAATTTCAACCTGTTTTCAAAAATTCAAAAATTCAAACTTCAATATTATATCAAAAATAATAATAAAAAATAATAGAAAATATAGTAGTGGTTATAAAAATATATATCAAATTAACAATTTCAACCTATTTTCTACTTAAAAACAATTAATAATCGTATCCTACATACGTATTTCGACAACTCTGTTGTCATCATCAGTATGTAAAACCACTAATCAAAGCATCGCACATGGGGCACAGTAAAGCTAACACATAGAGTCGCGCAAAACTTTACACGGCGTCCACGTATACGTATACAGATACGTATCCACGTATACACTGCATTAAGTGTATGTGTGGATGCCGTATGAAGTTATGCGCGATTCTATATGTTAGCTTTACTGTGCCATATGTGCGAGACTTTGATTAGTGGTTTTACCTACTGATGATGACAACTTAGCTGTCGGAATACGTATATAGGATACGATTATTAATTGCGGTTATGCGTTTTATACCTTTTTTGAGTTTTTACTTAACCACAGTCTACAAAGAAAGACTTTCAAAATTGACATTTAAGAAAATAATTTGTTTCACAGTTTGAGGCTTCAATTTGTTTCTTCGTTCCGTTTATATTGTGCCTGCTTTTGAAAATACTCTTTCACACGATAGTATGTACCAACCACACAAAGTTGTTCGTCAGCTACCTCCGACACATAAGGAAATGAATATTGTTTTCGCCACCAAACCAAAGGAAGACATGGAAAATATTAATATGGTGTAGATACAATAAAGGTATATAAAGGATTTATTTCAATTTAATAAATTAACAAAAGAAAACAGTTCTTTAAACTGCTAACCAAATGTAGGAGTAGTAGTTTGTAGCTGTTAACGCAAAGAAGCAGTTTAGCACATCACTAGTTAGCCCTTTCATTATTATATTATATTATTTTAATAATTGTGGTATAATAAGGTATAAAAAAACTTGTTCAAATAAATCTGGAACAACTTTTTTTGTATGTTGTATTTGTGGCTTTCAGCATGTTATAGCTCGTTTCAACCTAAAAAAAAAATACGGGCCATATGGGAAACAGGTGCGCTGTCGCCTATTCATATGAAACTAATTTCATCTTTATTGTCGCCTCAATAAATTGATGTCAATAAATAGATAACCAAATAACCAAGTTTTAAATTTTGACAAACTTGTATTCAAATATATTTACAATAAAAGGCTAATAATATGGTAAATAAGATTAATATTATACAGGGCAATCCAAATTAAGTGTTCACCATTGGTAACTTTGTTATTATTAAAGATACAAGATTGTTTAAATTAGAAAACTAGTAGTACTTTTAACGCTCTTTAAGATGGAAGAATTTAAAAAAACAAATGAGCAGCGCGTTTTCGAGTTTTCCCGAAAAATATGTTTTTTTCAAATGGAAACCCCTATATATTATATCATTTTCTGTTAGAATTTAAATTTTTAAACAAAAAATCTTATAAGAACTTTTTTACTGGGATTAAAAAGACTTGAGTTATAATGTATAAACAAAAACAGCTAAATAATTTTTATAAACTTTATTTTATACATAAACATATCATTAAAAGAAAATAAAAATCACTGATTTTTTCATAGAAGATGTTCAAAAATACCACCTTGTTGTTCAATACATTTTTGAACACGTTTCTGAACTTGTCGAACTGCTTTTAGTATGGTCCTACCATCTATTTGGTTTATCTTTTCACTAACTGCAATTTTTAGGGCGTTTACGTTTTCGTACCTTTGCTTATAAATCTCTGTCTTTAAATAACCCCATAAAAAAAAATCAAGCGGTGTTAAATCTGGCGATCGGGGAGGCCACTGAATAGGACCATTTGTTCCTATCCATGAATTGTTAAAAATAGTATTTAAAATTTGATGAGTACCTCTGTAGTTGTGCGCAGGTGCGCCATCCTGCTGAAAATGCAGATTCTGTCTGCTTATGAGATCCATATCGTCTAAGAAATTATTCAAAATTTCAGTCAAAAATTCTATGTACCTTTCACCAATTAGAGTGCCCTCATAAAGAAAGGACCAACAATCCTTTAACCAATTAAACCGCAACAAACATTAAAACTGTAACGGACTTGCGGGCGTCTTGGATGTACTAAAAGAAGATTTTCCTTTGACCAGTAATGATGATTTTTTGTATTGTACATTCCAGAATTTGAGAAATTTGATTCATCGGTTCATAAAATATAACGAAAGTTGTTTACATTTTGGCGACAAAAGTTAAGATACCAGTGGCAAAAAAACATTCTTCTCTCTGGATCCCCTGGCAAGAAAACTTGAACTGGTTTGTACTTATAAGGAATGAATTTGTGTTTCTTCAGAATCCTATGTACAGTGCCGTGACTCAAATCAGATTCCTTGATATTATCTAGTATGGAATTCTCACGGTTGGCCTCAAAATATGCAAGAACTAGAATTTCCGTGGCCTCGCTTATTATAAAAGTCCTTCTTGTTCTTGTTTTGGCAAAAACACTCTCATTGCCTCTAAATTTTCGGTACAGTCTCCGAAAAAATTGCTCATTTGGTTGTGTTCGGAGTGGATATAATTCAGCGTAGTGTTCTTTTGCCCTCCGAGTGGATTTTCTGCACACTAAATAAGATTCTAACATATCACACTTTTCTGCATGGGTAAAAATCATTTTTTTGTCAAATTAATAACTTGTAAAATGAAATTTATGAGTGAAAGACTAATAAAACTGTACTAATATTTGACGTTTACTAGAAAGAATTAACGTCGTTTTCATAGAAACATAGAAATGCACTTGACTTAGCTGTTTTTGTTTATTCACTATAACTCAAGTATTTTTAATCCCAGTTAAAAATTTCTTAAAAGATTTTTTGTTTAAAAATTGAATTTCTAATAGAAAATGATATAATATACAGGGGTTTCCATTTGAAAAAAACATATTTTTCGGGAAAACTCGAAAACGCGCTGCTCTTTTTTTTTTTAATTCTTCCATCTTAAAGAGCGTTAAAAGTACTACTAGTTTGCTAGTTTAAAGAATCTTGTATCTTTAATAATAACAAAGTTACCAATGGTGAACACTTAATTTGGATTGCCCTGTATATATAAAATTATATTTTATCAAAAGGAAGAATATTTTTAACTATTTTTGCATTTTTTTTAGGTTCTTCTTCAGAAGAGGGAAGCTCATTGAAATCTTACTTTAGTGTTTAATAATATATTTAAGTAAAATTTTCATTTAATGGGTATAAATAAAATTATAATTAAATTTGTTGTGTACAGAATAAACAATTTATTTTCTTATTTAATACAACTTCATTTACCAATCAAATCAATTTGTAAATACAGTGGAAAAAAACGTGTGTTCATATTATCAATAGGAGATCCCTTAATCACAGCGTCAAGTGTATTGCTACAGAATATTCTATTATTTTTATGAATATTGAACGTTTATGATAAATTTAATTTCTGGCACTCATTCATGAAATCTTTTCTATAAAATGTTTCAATCATATGCCTATTCACTGGCCAAGCTAATCAACAAAAATTCATTACCCCATTAACGTTTTTATTTTTGTTATAAAAAAAATAAATAAGGAAAAGTTAAGCACGTTATGATTAAACAACGTTGCTACTTAATACGATTGCATTGTCTACTGGATAAAGAACTATACCTTTTGGTGGAGATTTCAAATGTATTTTATCAGATATATATATACATTGACGATGCTATCAAGGACTTTATGTAGAGGTAAAGAAAACGGACATTAATCTAGATACTATATAGACACAAGCATAAAAAATCTAAATATTTGCCACACGATTTAAATTAAAATGCCAGGAATTGTTTACATATAAAGAAGTTCCACAGATGTTATATACACATTAGTATTTTCTACACAAAAATTTTTTATAATGTGAATAAAAAGAGAAAAACAATATTTTATGTGAGAAAAATAATCCCAAATACAGAATAAAAATAATTACTTGAAAATGCATTTTAAGAGAGAGAAACATTTCTTATTTAATATTTAAAATCAATGTGTCAAACAGTAGAACAATTCATGGCAAAAAAAAAAAACATCTAAAAAAATCGTAAATAAAATCCATTAGCGAAAACAGGAATTTGTTCGAATGCATTCTAATGCTAGGGCATTGACCTGATTTAAGTACATGCGTACGCGAATGGCTATTGGCGTTCGCCGTTCACGTGGACTGCCGTTCTGTTGCTCAGCCATTTCCACTCTGACAATTTGACATGATAAGAGATGCATAGTCCACGTTGCTTGATCGTATGACAACCGTTAATTCGCATTCAATTTCCAATGAAATATAAGTAAATATTAACATATTTTCTCCGTTATTTCTTATTTGAAGTTTTATATTTGCAATATTCTAAATTACCCATTTTAGTATTTAGAATTACGATGCCTGAATATTTATTTTATGCATTTAGTCAACTACATTTACAATTAAATATTATCATATTAAATTCATAATCATAGGATAATAATTTAGTAATCTGTCAGAAAATATCACTATTAATTGTTACGTTACTTAGCAACAGTACCTATCAAAAGCATTTGTCGAAGTGATTTAGTAGTTTATATATAATTAATTAAAGTTTTACATTATTGTCACAATCAAGGTTGATTTATTATGTATTTTGGTTCATTAATGTATTCAATTATGGCAATAGATAAAGAGTTCTTTTTGGTTGTATTGTGATGAGTTAGCAATATAATTTTAAAACTTTTCAGATTAATTTATTAATATAGTATGAAGTATCAACATGAATGAATAATATACTTACTTTGGTGTATAAGTTTCTGAAAAGGGGTCTGTAGTTTATTTCGTTCCTGTAACTTTGTTATTATATTCTCTCGCCAATTAAAATCTTCTATAGCTATTTTATGTTTGGATGCTAAATATGATTCTAGTGTTCAATCATTTTATAGTGTTGGAGCCATTGTGTTTTTTAAATCTTTTTGAAAAGTGATAATAAATCATAATAATTATCTTAAATATGTTTAAAAATATTGCGCACTTTTTTACTTTCCTTTAAATATGTAATGTACTCAAATAGATGTCATTATTTATTCACTTTAATTAAAAATGTGTAGATAGTCGAGTAGTTTTGCTTGCAAATATAATACGATTAATTAAAAATGTGTAGATAGTCGAGTAGTATTGCTCGCAAATATAATACGATTTTGTATTACCTTGTAATTATGACAGTTGTCTAAGTCTAATTTTTTGACTTCTGTCATTTTCCTAAACTTGACAATTTATGTTAGTGTTGGGCACTCGTTAAAAGTGAAATAGTACCATTGTTCGTAAAAAAAATTTTATACAATGAAATTATATGTATTTATTTTTCTTTAATTAAGGGCACACAAAGTGTTATTATATTGGTGTTTTCGACATATTTCATCATTAATTAGCTACACTGTGTACGTATCGTGCGGACAAAGTTTTAATGCCTGGTTGCCATGGCAACTTAGCGTTTATTAAGATCTAATAATATTGTTCATGAATTAATACATTTAATTTCTCCCAAAAGCGTCGGTTTCTTTGTAAAACAATTAATCTAAATAGCCTCAAACACATATTTAAAAAAGAGCTGTTTTTAATTCAATATAATCACTAATTTAAGCTTAAAGTAACGACTTCTTCGTCTAAACAAATGCGGGTTAAATGCGGTATTTCGTAATAGAAGCAAATGACACTAAGTCTAGGTTGTATGAAAATATTGAAAAACTAATTTATCGTTTCATAATGCAGTGTCTAATGTACATGTAAATTTTATTCTGGAAGTCTACTACTTCTTTTAATGAAATATTGCTTCAAAATAAGCACGGCATAAATTTCTTTTGATTTCTTTTTATTCTGTTCCATGAGTTAACGATTCAGTAAGTTTAATTTACTACCTTGCCAGAAATAAAATAGTAAAAATTTCAACTATTTATTCGAAAACAATTAATATACGTTCAAGTGAAATAAGTTAAATTAGATTAAATGGAACTCTATTTCAAAGTGAAAGTTTTACCAAAAAATTATCTTTAATAATGGAAACATACTCTTTGATAAGAATCAGTATTATTAAATGTTGTTAATCCATTTAATAGTGTAAAAACGTCATAGGTCTTTTAATCTAGGATATCTTGATTTAATGCAACACATAATACTTTGTATCTTTAAATAATTTCGTAATGTTAATCTCTTGGAAACTCCAGTGGTATACTTTATCTTCAGTAAATTTTTCGAAAGTTATAAGCGTATTAAAAATATAGTTAACATAAATTATATAAGACAATATTCAACCTAACTTAAGACGCAAACAATATTAACTTTTTGAACATATATTGAAGGCATATTATAAGTTCAAAACACACATAGTTTATAACTATCATTGAGAAGATAACACCCCACTAATAACTTAGTTGTATCCATTCGCATTGAGAGAAGGATCGAGAGATTGAGAGAATCGCTAATCTCGATTCTTTAATAATTTTACACTATGAGAAGCAGTGGAACATTATTAAAACGTGGTTGGTTTTTGAAGTGGCTCGGTAGGAGTAGCATCATTGTTTCAAGGACTAACTTCATCGAATGCAAAAACATTTTGATGTTAAAGAGGAACATTTTAAAAAACAATAAAATCACTTAATTTTTTCTAATATTAATCCTTGTTTGATTTTCTAAAATTATCAGTATCGCCCTTAGCTTAACTACTTATGCGAATATTGTTTTATGGCGATGATATTCATTGAATTGAACATAAAAAATTCACGGACAAGCATCGATATGTAGGACGGCGCATTAAGGTACAAAATCCAAAAATAGTTGTTCCACAAATTTGACTTTTTTCAACGAACATTAGCAAATATTTCATAACGCCCAGATAATATTATTTTACTCGGGATTTTTAAATGAACAATTTCTGGAATGTAGTTTACACAATGTATATAAATCAATATATTTTGTAGCGATTAGAAGTAAATCAAAATCTTTACATATATATATACCGTGTGTCCCAATTTCGATGCTCACCATTGGTATCTCGGTTATTAGAAGATATAGAACAACGGTTAAATGGGGAATGTTTTGCAGAATTCAATACTCGCGGCAAATCTCATTTCAAATTTGATCTAACTTTTTAAATTTTTAAAATATTTTGAAAAATCAAAAATTTGCCGATTTCGTTATTCCTCAATAACTCGATAACGCTTAGTCTGACCTCTTTTAATGTTTTATATTGTTCAGACACTTTTTTAAAACAAATTACTTGAAACAAACAGAAACCCCCGATTGTTATTTGTTTTTAAGTTATTACCACTATCTTTTGTTTTTCATATAGCGGCCATATTGGATTTTGGGTTTATTAGGTTGTCCTCAAAATGTGCTTTTCAACGATGTATAACATGCCTGAACAATTTTTATTTATAAGGAAAATATTAATAAAAACGTAAATTAATCTTTAATATGAAATTAGTAAGCTGAAAAATTAAACACCAATGTCAAATGAAAGTGAAATGATATTCTAAGTATAGCAAACGCCAATTAAGTTGGCGCGAGGAGGGGTAAGTTCGCGCAGGATTAAAAGTAGTGGGAAGATTTGTATTTGGTTTTACATCAAATGTCAGATAATTCTAACCTCTGAGCGTGTATCACTAGCAAAGACATTATGTTCCGTCAAACGTCAATGACAAATGTATTCTGACAATGAAACAAAACGATAACCTGTCAAAGTACAATTAGTGCTGCAGAGATAAGTTAATTAAAACTACTTGTAGTTAATGATAAGTAATTATTGTCAAGTATTAAGATTTATAAGTATTGATAATGGCACATACATACATTCAAACGAAGAAAAAGTTGATATGTTGGAAGTGTATTTCAAAGCAAATAGAAACACTAAAAATGCGTGCACGAGTTATGCAGAGCGTTTTCCTGAAAGACAACAGCCACACGGGACAATTTTTAGAAGACTAGTTAGCAAATTAAAAAACTTTAGAAGCTTCGAACAAAAACGAGCTAACTATGAAGTTAATGATGCTGATACACGTCTAAATAATATTTTGCAGAACGTTAGGAACAATCCCAGCACATCAGTTCGTCGTGTGACACGAGAAACAGGGATTTCAAAATCTACTGTTCACAGAACCTTGACGAAAAACAAGTATCACCCTTACAAACCAACAATTGTACAAGATGAAACAAACATGTAAATAATTTACATATCTGTAACTATGCACATGGACAATACACCTCGTATTTTCAGCAATTACTTCTGCTTAATACATATGTTTCTGCCAATATAGGCGTCCTCAGCTAAGCTAGTGAAGCAATTTATACAAATTAATACAAACCTGTTATAAACAACTGGTTTGTATCTGTATTTAAATTTACTGAAATAGCCCGCAAAGATCAAGCAAGTTCCGTCCTATAAGAAGACAACTATTTAATAATTGACATCTTACGGGCGAAAGATACATTGTCCGGAGGGCTACCTAGAAACATATGTATTAAGCAGAAGTAATTGCTGAAAATACGAGGTGTATTGTCCATGTGCATAGTTATAGATATGTAAATTATTTACATGTTTGTTTCATATTGTACAAACGCTTTATACGTGCTTAACGTATTGTTATACTTAAACAAAACCTTTTCGAATTGTACAAGGTTTAAGTGATAATAACAATCTCCGACGATTACAGTTTAGCAGGTGGTACCTTCAAAAATGTGAATTTTCCTAGGAAAATACTATGGACAGATGAAACACGATTTACCAATTGTGGAGTGTTCAATAGGAATAACTATCATCATTGGTCTACTGAAAATCCACATTTGGTAAATCAGAGAAGATTTCAAGTTCGATTTGGTTTTAATGTCTGGTGCGATTTAATTGGTATGACATTTTGTTTACATTTTTTTTGTTTTTTAAACTCTTTTTTTCGTTCTACATAATCAGTTAATAGGTCCTTTCATCTTTGATTACAATTTAACTGGTAACAGATATTTGGAGCTACTAACAAACGAGATAATGCCTGCTTTGAGGCAAATTATTAATCCCGAGAACATGCAAAACATCTGGTTCCAGCAATATGGTTGCCCGGCCCATAACACTCGTAACGTGCAACATTTTTTGAGAGAAAACTTTAATGAGAGAGTGATTTCAAATAATGGACCCGTGCAATGGCCTGCGAGATCACCCGACCTTACCCCGCTTGACTATTATTTATGGGGTACCACTAAAAACGAAGTATTTGATTTTGAACCGGCAGAAACTCGGGAAATTTAAGAACAAAGAGTACTAGATGTGCTACGATCAGTAAACGGAAACACGCTACGTAGAGTTTGTAACTCTACTCGAACCAGGTGTCAAAATTGTGTGGAACAGAATGGTCGTCATATTGAACAATTCCTAAAGTGAATGTGAACTTTAAGTTCTGTATCTTTACTTTTTATTTCTATAATTTTTTCATCGTTTCGTTTGTTTACAGTATTACTTAGAATAGAATATCTTTTCACTTTCATTTGACATTGGTGTTTAATTTTTCAGCCTACTAATTTCATATTAAAGATTAATTTACGTTTTTATTAATATTTTCCTTATAAATAAAAATTTTTCAGGCATGTTATACATCGTTGAAAAGCACATTTTGAGGACTACCTAACAAACCCAAAATCCAATATGGCCGCCATATGAAAAACAAAAGATAGTGGTAATAACTTAAAAACAAATGACAATTGGGGGTTTCTGTTTGTATCAAATAATTTGTTTTAAAAAAGTGTCTGAACAATGTAAAACTTTAAAAGGGGTCAGACTAAGCGTTATCGAGTTATTGAGGAATAACGAAATCGGCAAATTTTTGATTTTTCAAAATATTTTAAAAATTTAGGTCAAATTTTAAATGAGATTTGCCGCGAGTATTGAATTCTGCAAAACATTCCCCATTTAACCGTTGTTCTATATCTTCTAATAACCGAGATACCAATGGTGAGCATCGAAATTGGGACACACGGTATAATGGCATCTTCACAAAATAATCGATCTTAAAGATTTTATATTTGCAGATTAATGGAACTTATTTAACCAAACTTAATTAATTTTGTAAAAGAATTATCTTAAAAATGTAGAATTGTCTTCGTAAGAAGGATTTGTGCCTGCGAACTTAATAATTTTTTGACTTATTTCTAACCATATGTAAAACATACCTGTGAAATATATTCGCTTATAATAACAAGACGTGCATTACCTAAAGAACGAAAATGTCTAATATTTTCAATTCAGATGTTTAAAGAGGCATTAAAGAAGTAAGTCAGATATCTACTTGTTAATAATAGCGAATATATCTCGAAAGAAAAGTTTCTCGAGCCTTACATCTGATAAAAACCTTTTTATAATGTTATTACAAATATTCACAAATAAACTGAATCTTTTCAAATATTATTGTTATAACATAACTGATGGGTATCGTCGCAATTTGAATATTGGAATCTAGCTTCAAATATTATAGAGTCGATATTATTTCAGTTACATTATGGTAGCATAGCTTTATCGTTTCTAAAAGTCAGGTCGAATTTTAATGCGCAAATCAGTGCCGGATACGTGTCCTATTCGGATCTGTTGCAATTTTTATCGTACTTAACATTAGGGATGTTAGAGGACATCAACCATTTTATAGTGATTTTCGTTTGTTTTGTTGATCTGTGACTCCAATTAATAATTTACTTACTCATATTTAGGACACAGACAGCTTTTTGCAAACAGCTTGACGTATTACAAAAACAATGAAAACAGTAATATCATATTAGCTACAAGAATGTATTAAATCTCCAAAAAATGAACATGAGATTCAAGAAAACCAAAAACGAATTTTAAAGGTTAGCAAATTTTCCAAAAGTTATGCGTTGTATAGAGTGTACCCATATTATATAATATAACCTCCAAGTAGTTTTTAAAACATTTATCAACATAATTTCTTTCGAGTTATTTCATAATATAAAAACCTTTTTCTCTATAAATGTATAAGTTCTGTGATCATAAATTAAAAGCAATTGATATTGTTTCATTGGCCTAGTTCTACTTATGAAGCTATAATTTTCAATAATTCTGGAATAAAGATGCAATTTTGCTCGGTAATAGAGCTTACTCATTGCAAAATTATTCACGAATCAGCTTTAAATCCACGAGTACAGGTAGAGGGAAGATAACTTTTCTTACGTTTAGCACGTATCTTAGCATTTTCATTATTATACAAGTGTCCCGTATCGTTATGTTCTAAATTTAGGAATGTAAAGTAGACTTCATTTCAAGTAACAAAAACGCAAAATTTGTACATCCATTTTTATTTGTTTCAAAGTTACAGATCTATAAACGTGATTGTCAGATCATGAAAAAAAATGTAATCCTAAAGTCAATACAAACTGATTTTATTTAAAAAAGTTATACGATTCAATAACAGGCCTGTGTTTGTTAACGTCGCATAATAAAATGTTATTCGAAAATAAATAAACACGTGTCGTAGTGCATACAGTAATTTCTTGGAGATCTAAAAAAAAGAGTACTGGAAATTGATTTATGATAAAGAAGGTTCTTACTTCTTTCGTAAGTGCTGAACCATGAATATCATACAACAAACAAATGTTCAGATGACTGTTAACGTTGCATTTTTTAATAAAGGATTACGTTTCAGTTTATACAACAACTTATTAGTGAGTGGACACGTTTTCATTATTCAAAATGCCTTACCGGTTTTCTTCTCAAGAGTATGCGGACGTGCATTTTGTGTATGGCTACTGTAACGGCAGTGCACGTCAAGAAGTTATTGAATACCGACATCGGTTTCCCGATAGGCGCATTCCTCGTTACACAACGTTTCTGGAAGTACACAGACAATTTCGGGAATGCGGACTGCGTGATTATCTTTTCGACCAAGGAGTAAATTTGCCAGCAGACTTAGAGGAAGAAGCAGTAGCTATTGTTGCAAAGGATCCAACTCTCAGTGTACGTCGAATCGCTAGCCAACTAGGAGTGCCACGAACGACAGTTCGGCGAATTTTAAAACGTGAGGGCTTATATCCATATTACTATCGTAGGGGACACGGTTTGCTTGAGGCAGACCATTATGCTCGTCTAGTTTATTCTACCTGGATATTAAGACAGTCACTGTTTCATTTTAATTTCTGCAGAACAGTCCTTTGGACAGATGAATCTAGGTTCACGAGAAGTGGTCTTACAAATCTGAGAAACCTGCACAGGTGGTCATTCGAAAATCCCAAAGCAATACGCCCATCTAAATTTCAACATGAATTTTCTATTAACGTTTGGGCGGCTCAAATCGATGACTTGTTGATTGGTCCTCCCCTCTGTCCTGGGAGGTTAAATGCGGACAATTACCTTCAATCCCTTATTGACGAACTATCAGGCCTTTCAGAGGATGTCCCACTGAATGTTCGACGAGACATGTGGTTTCACATGGATGGGGCACCACCACATTTCGGAATTGCTGTCCGAAATTGGGTTAACGTCAATTATTCAAGATGGATTGGTCGAGGTGGTCCTGTTGCATGGCCACCCAGATCACCCGATCTGAATCCCATTGACTTTTATTTATGGGGGTACATGAAAAATTTAGTCTACGCGCAAGTTTCGAACACAGAAGAAGAGTTGTTGGATCGTATTCACCTGGCTGCCGAGCAAATCCGACAAAACAAGTATGAAATTCGAATAAGTACTTCTTCTGTTGACTTACGGGCACAAGTCTGTGTTCAACAAGGAGGTGGACATTTCGAAAATATTATTAATTGAACTTTTTTTAATAAAATCAGTTTTTATTGACTTTAGGATTACATTTTTTTTCATGATCTGACAATCACTTTCATAGATCTGTAACTTTGAAACAAATAAAAATGGATATACAAGTTTTGCGTTTTTGTTACTTGAAATGAAGTCTACTTTACACTCCTAAAATTTGAACATAACAATACGGGACACTTGCATATAGGTCACACTGTAATATATTAATTATATATATTTTAAGTATTCTGTTATAGTAAAGTGTTAAAATTTGTTCTGTTTCCGTATTTAATAGAACTTAATTTACAAATCAAACCATTTCGTAACAAATACCATACAGTAAGAAAACCTGTGTTCATATTTTCTCCTTTACCTTCTAATATATGAACGATCATTTAATTACAGCTTCAAGTGTGCTGCTAAAAATATTCTATTATTTTTATGAATGTTGGAAGCTTTACGATAAATCTAATTTGTATCACACTGTCCTATAAAATGTTTTAATCATATGCCTATTCACTCGCTAAGCAAATCACCAAAAACTCAAATACTACATTGGCGTTTTAAGAAGAAGTTAGTTACGTTATTATTAAACAACTTTGCTACTTCATACGAATGCATCGTCTATTAGATACTTATCGTTAACTATAACTTTTGATGGAGATATTCAAATGCATTTTATCAGATATATTTATAAATTGTTGATTAACTAAGGAGATATTTATTTAAACTTCATTATAACGATAAGAAATAGTACTAAACTTCTAGTTTCAAAAGGTTTTTTATTAAAAATCCATTACAATATTATTTCGCCATACAATGGTTTCATCAGGTGGATGGAAAACCAAATATTTAAAATACAAGTTTGAATATTTATTGTTGAGATAAAAATAGTGGTGAGAAAATTTGTACAATGTTAAATTTAGTAGAGGGGGTTGCTTAAATATAATTCGTCATTTAAAGCTAATCCTAAGTTATTATATCTATTCATTTCTAAGTTTTCTAATACGTTAAGTTTTTTGCTTTTATCTTGAATATGTAAAATTTTGATATCTATATTAAATCTATGTTTAATTTCTAAACAATAATTTTCGAAAGTTGAACCTGTTTTCTTTTCTTTATGACTTCTCTCGTGTTCTTTCATCCTAATTTTGAACGTCCTCCCCGTTCGTCCTATGTATACCTTATTACAATCTTCGCATGTTAACTTATATACACCAGAGTTTAATTCTTTATCTATTTTATCTTTGTTGTTATTAATAATCTTCTGTATAGTATTGTCTGTTTTAAATGGTATAAGTTTTTTTAATGAAAGAACAAATTTTTTCCGAAATTTTTCCTAAGTAAGTGATTGAATTGTAGGAATTAGTTATATCGTTTTTTTAAATTTTGGGTTTTAGCTTTTTGTTGACTATTCACGATGTTATTGGAAAGAGTATCTTTTGTTTAATGCTATTGTGTATATCCTATTTAGTTCGAAGTCGAAATTACTTTTACGTATAGGTACGTTAATTAATCTATACACCATTGATTAGTATGCTGATAATTTTGGTATTATAGGACGAAATGAATTAGCGTGTATTGTGGTGTCTGTATGTGTTGGTTTATGGTATTAAGCGAACTTGTGTTTATTAGTTTTGTGTGTTATGGTTAAGTCTAGAAAATTAATGCTTTTATTCATTTCTGTTCCTATTGTAAATATTATTTTGGGGTGAATA